>CM021100.1:233085244-233209281 GCA_007115665.2 Sequoiadendron giganteum | reverse complement strand
CAACTTTTAAAAAATATAAAAGCTCATCTGTCTAACCACCTTAACTTGGTCAAAAATTCATGAAATTAAATTTTATGTTTTTTAATCCTATAGTATGCAAAGCATAGAATGTGATGGATGTTTCGGATTCAAAAAATGTGATACCATTTGAAAGTTATAGATGTTTTTCAATCAGTCTATCAATCAAGACTTTATTTGTAATTCTGATAGAAAATGAATAATAATTATTTATTAAATTCAAAGTAAAGAATAATTTATATTGGTGGAAAGCTGAGAATCTCCTCTAAAAACCCTTTTCATTTCATCAATTTTGGGTTAAAGAAAAGTCGTCAGCCACATGGACCATCATATGGCTTACATATCACCACTTTTTGGCCCATCATGATCCTGCACATACCCTTAAATATTTTATAAATTGGTAATATATATATTTAAATATTTATGGATTAACTAAAATATTGAAATAATATTAAAATATTTATAGATTAACTAAAATATTGAAATATTTATAGATTAAGTAAAATATTGAAATAATATTTAAATATTATACATTTAATAATATATTATATATTAAATACATAATTCGATAAGAGATTACCATAAATTGTATATTAAATATATTACATTATAAACTTTATTGGATATTATATATATTAAATTATAAACTTAATCAAGCATTTTTAAATAATATATTAAAGATTGTATAAATTGTTTTAAAACTGATCTAAAAGATATCATATATTGAATTCAAATCCGATATCGGATTCAAATCGAATATCCTATTTGAATCGGACATCCAATTTGAATCCGATATCCGATATTTTGACACAAAATTTAATGCCTTGGTATTAGGCTCAGTATTAGGCTTGAGATTTGGTTCGCACTTGCCAATCCTAAAAGTCAACACGTAAAACTTGTTTAACAACTTACCTTGTTTTTCCAGACTTCGCCCATGTGGCTGATGACTTTTATTTTACCTAAAATTGATAAAACGAAAAGGGTTTGTAAAGGAGCTTCTCAGCTTTCTACTAGTATAAATTATATTTTCTTTAGAATCTAACAAATAATTATTATTTATCTTTTATTAGAATTACGACTAAAGTCTTGATTGATAGTCTGATAGAAAAATATCTATAGCTTTCAAATGGTATCACATTTTTTGAATCCAAAACATGCGTCACATTCTATGCTTTGCATACTATAGGATTAAAAAAGAAAAAATGAATTCTGTTAAGTTTTGACCAAGTTAAGGTGGTCAAACATACGAGTTTTTATATTTTTAAAAAGTTGTAATAACAAATTCATAATTAATTATTTATTTGAAAAAAAATTACAAAAAAATATGCATCACATCTGGACATGAGTCCTCTACTTATATCTCAAATTTTATAAAAAAATATTATGATTTTATTATGGTTAGGGTGGTCAGACAGACACCTACTTTTTATTTTTTCCCTGAAATTTTAGTACTATTGCATTGAAATTTCAAATTTTCACCAAATAGATTTTTTTTTTACAAAAATTAACCTAGTAGTTTAGAAACTACATTCAATTTTCCACAGATTCTATTCTTACATATTTTTGAAATAATATAGATAACTTATTCAAATTTTTATGTTAAGTTGCCCAACTCTGATTTTATGAATTTTCATTGCCACTTAAGGACCTGTTTTTCCATGATGATCTTGCACATACCTAGATGTAAAAAATTATAAAATGACACTATAAAAGATATAGGAACTTACAAATGACTCATTTGTCATTTCCAATATGATAAATATAAACCCTCTCAACATACATAGATTTTACCCTCATCAAACAATCTGAGCAAATGAATAAACAACACAAATGATCCTTTGCTCAATAGACTTAAAAATTTACACCATAAGCCATTAATGACGCCTACACTTCAGTCTGATATTTCCAATATAAACAAAAAATTACCAAATTTGATGAAATGATTTTATATCGAGACATTAACCCATAAAATGCAGAGACGTAAAAAACTATAAAATGACACTGTAAAAGTTATAGGAACTTACAAACGCCTCATTTTTTGCTTCTAATATGATAGACATAAACCCTCTCAATGGGCACAAATTTTTCCTTCATCAAACACTCTGAGAAAATGAATATACAACACAAAAATGATAGTGTAAAATATATAGGAACTTACAAATGCCTCCTTTGTCACTTCAAATATGATAGATATAAACCATTTTAACAAACAAAGATTTCACCCTCATCAAATAATCTGAACAAATAAATAAACAAAGCAAATAATCCTTTGCTCCACAAACTTAAAACTTCATACCATAAGCAATTAATGAAACCTGCACTTCAATCTATTCATAATAAATGAAAAATAACAAATAGTAAATGCACAATGTCCTTGTTAAAATGCCACGCGTTAATAGAAACACTGGGTGTGAAGACACAACTATATAGAAGAATATTACAAAGTCATGAAATATTTCGAATAGCAACAAAAGTTTAGAAATTGGTTAATTTAATTAGAATAATTAAATAATTTAGAAAAATATAAAATCATGAGGAAAATACCAACAACCAATGAAAAAATTGCAAAAAAATAGCCAAAATTCCATATTAATAAAATAATCCCGAAAAAATAAGCATCTGGACTAATAAACATTAGGAATACGTTTCCGACAAATACATTAATAGACATGAGTGCATGGAAAACATTAACCTCCCACCTTAAAACCCAGGGACTAATAATCACATATATATTGAGAAGACTACCATAAATATTGACGGTTATAATTACAAAGTTAAAAGAGTCAAAAAATTGGTAAAAGGCCTCCACAACTCTTGTTTCTTTGCCAATCACTACCATTGTTTTCATACCTTTCAACCTTCTTTCTTCAAAATTTTGGTGGAATAATTTCACGCCTAGGAGCTCCTCTATATAGAAATAATTGTTGGTCAATTCGTGCAATAGTTCTAGAAAGTGATCATGATTTTTGAGTGACACGTATATCTGTACTACTTTTCTCTGTTTGTTATTCTCCTCGATTTCTTCCCAATAACAAAAAAAAAAATTATTGGTCACTTTGGGAACATTCTTCGACTCCACGACCATTAGATCATGAAACTCCAAAAAGTTAACAATTGGCTTCATGAAATGGAGCATGCTACATTGTATCCACGTTACCCTTGTAAAACTTGGACATTCCTACAAATCATATAGTTTGCAAAACATTCAGACATTATCATTAATATTTACAAAATACAAAAAATTCTGAATTTGTGAAAGTTTAAATTACCCACCTTCATAGACTAAATAGAAGATTTAAGAGCTGATATGGTGTCACATTTAAGTGCTAGAGCATCCAATTCTACCATTTTGTTCAAAATCTGTATAGCTGGTACCTTCCAGCAGGTCATTGTGCTTAGTGTCTCCAAGGACTCAAGATGTTCTAAACCTTCTATTTTCTCAACTTTTGGGCAGTTACTCAATTCAAAGTTTTAAAGCGAAGCAAAATTGGTAACGCTTGAGATTTCTTTTATCTGCAGACAATTTGATATTATCAGCTTCTTAAGGTTGATGAGACCAATAATACACCTGATGTCCTTTAGCGCTTTGCAATCATTTATTGATAGTGTTTTGAGCGACAACAACAGTGACTCTATCAACATAAAATGGCGATTCCTTGTAAACATCAAGCATACAGGAAGTTTCAATCAAACTCACTGGAAAAAAGGTAGACGGAAAGGCAAAGTAACTTTTAAAGCCATCACTTATCAATGATTAACAAAAACATGCAATAAAAGAAATTAGTCCTCTCTTTTCATCTAATTATTTATGTACAACTACCAAAAAGGCAGAATGGGGTTGTTGCTATTAATCTCACCATGGGATGCTTACTCATGTTAATAATCTAGTCTAGAAGCCAAAGACAATATGGTGAATGGCTACGTGTAATCTCCCTTCCCATATCTCTAAGGTGATCATGCATCCTTATTGTCTTTTCCCAAGGGCGGTTGTCATAGACCAGCTCCACAAGACACTTGTTCACGAGTGTTTGGAAACCATGCAGACCAGCCCAACCTGATCCATCCCACAGTGCTATATCCAGTCTTTCAGGTTCTTCAATGAGAAAATAAGCTACATCCAAAAAAAATCTCTTTTTCTTCGTCATCGAGAGCATCGTAGCTAACTTGTAGCCTTTCTTTGATGTCGCCTGGTAATATTCTTGAGAGTTTATCTAATTGGGATTCCCAGTAAGCTATGGAATCTCTCGCATATAGCTATGCCCCTAACACCTTCAGTGATAGAGGCAAACTGTCACAAGCCTTTATGAAATTTTCAACCAGAGTTTCAAATTGAGCGGGTGGAGAGGATTGCCAGAAAGCGTGCTAGCATAATAGGTGTTTGGCATCTGAGTTATTCAATCCTGGCATTTTATAAATGCAGGAGGCACCCCATGATAGAAGGACACCCAATTCCCTAGTTGTGACAATGAGCATATTTTTGGATCCAATGTTGTCTTTATTTGGTAATAAAGAATTCGGTTGGTCGACATGATCCACATCATCCAAAACTATTAGTGCCCGATGACAGCTCAAACGATTTGCAAGAACAACCTTACCTTCCTTTAGATTGTTGAATGACAAATGATGAACACCGAGGTCTTGCAGAAGCCTTTTCTGCTTGTCAGGCAGAGAATTTCTGGATGTTGCATCTTGCACATTGAAAATAAAACTGCATCTGTCAAAGGAGGAAAATTTCTTGTTGAATATCTCTTTGGCCAATGTGGTTTTACCATTACCACCCATGCCTACTATCCCCGTGATTTTTACTTTCTGTTCACTTGCGACCAACTAGAAGTCTTGGACAAGCTTATCGAGTCCGAGTGGATGTTCGACTACCAAGAAGGGAACTTTACGCATGACTTCTAATGCACAATTCACAATATTCTTCAAAACTATGGCCTCATCCCTGAACATTTTGAGATGAAAATAAAATCAAGAAACAACACAATACTTTTGTCAACACAATACATGTACAATAATTCGATGCATGCAAGACTTTGACTATTAAATAATTACAAAAAATAATACGTACTCGTTATTGTTAATCGGGTAGCCTGAATGAAATGAAATGTTGTACAGTGAATTTTTCCACTCATCAAGCTTTTCCTTGGTGTAACTGCCCTTCTTTTCATGATCTGCAATTGCATCGGCATACTTTCCCTTATCAATCCATCTAAGATCAGAGGGGTCAACATGATAGAAAATGGGAATAATTTTTGCACCAGTTTGGAGCATGAAAGCTAACTCAGCCAAACACCATGGAGATTGAGAATAGTCAGGAGAAAATATGGCAATATGAAGAGAGGCACTAGTCATTGCTTCTTCTATTTCTTCCAGAATAGAATCACCGGGTTCGAGGGCTTCCACATTGAGAAAAACACGCAATCCCATGGAATGAAGTTTATAGCTGATAGTAGTAGTGAACGAGTGTTTCACATCACTTCCACGATGGTTAATAAAAATGTTCCACGACTCTGTTGAGGTTGATGTAGAGTAATGTGCAAGTTGGCGAAAAGCGTGTTGAGTTTGATTTTGCGTGGCTGTGGAAGAGGAAGCCATTTCCATTGAATCAAACAACTGAATACAGAAAGGAGGAGGAACACAAAGATATTTACTAAAATTAACTAGGACAAGAGATGATAAAGGAAACAAAAAGGTTGTGTGCGAGAAACCACGTGAATGACCAGCATAAAAAAATTGGAAGACGCGTTCACGAAAATTTCCACAATAAATCGTCATTGCTAAAGAGGCGGTTCCACATTTTAAAATACATCCCGTTAACTTGTTGGTTATTTAAAGACCCGTTACGGTGTATTGACTACTTCAACCAAAACTTTGAATGTGATCATTGAAACCTTCATTAAAATTTCTTCCAAATGAGAAAAGAATGGGCCAACACTAACAAAATATAAAAATCCAAATGTTTTTATAATAGAATTTTTTTTGAATTAATCAATCATTGATTCATCATCTAAGTTCTACTTTCAATATCATCATCATTATCTAAGAAAACATAGAGTATAAAATTCTAACATATCATGCAAGAAGATACACAACATATAATTTTCTTCAAAAATAGATCAATATAATCTTATTCAATCATAATCAGTTATTACTAGCACTTGCACCCAAATAAGGTGCAATACTTATGCCGATAGGCTGAGCCCACATTATTTACGGCTGTGAAAAACAATGGACAACGTGAAGAAAGCAGTGATCTATCTCACCTATCCCTCTCTACCTTTCCCTCCCTCCCTCTCCCTTGCTCTCTCCTTCCCTCTCTATTTCTCTCTATATCAAATATCCCTCTCTACCTATCCCTCCCTCCATCCCACCTATTTCTCTCACTCTCTCCTTCCCTCTCTACTTCTCTCCCTCTCTCACTTATTCCTCTCTACCTCTCTCTCCTTCCCCCTCTAATTCTCTATATCTCCCCTATCCCTCTCTACCTCTCCCTCCCTCTCTCTCTCTCTAGCTCTCTCTTTCCTTCTCTACTTCTTTCTATCCCACCTCTCTCTCCCTCCCTATCTCTATCTCCCTTACCCCTCTCTACCTCCCTTCGTCCCTTTACCCTCATCTCTCTCTCTCTCTCTCTTTCCCTATCCTTCCCTCTCTACTTCTTTTCCCTCCTCTCTCTCTTTCTCTATCCTTCCCTCTCTAATTATTTTCCTTCCTCTCTCTCTCTCTCTCTCTCTCTTTCTCTATCCTTCCCTCTCTACCTCTTTACCCTCCTCTCTCTCTCTTTCTTTATCCCTCCCTCACTCCTCCCTTCTCTCTCCCTCCCTCCCTTGTAATGTCACTTTTTCTCCAAAGTTATTTAAATGTTAGCAGCGGATTTAGTAGATTAAATATTAGAACAAAGATTAAAAAAAACTACAATATTCTTAAAATGGATGCAAATAATCAATGCAAAAGATAATGTGTGAGTTTATTAAGAAATTTCAAAATAGATAGTTAACTTGATAAATGAAATACACATTCATGTAATTCATATACATTAACACCAAAATCATATATATATTCTCAATATAATTCAGAATAAATGGTTTTAATACTTATCTGAATAATAATACTTGCAAAATCCACTCTTAGTTCAAATGCCTTCACACCAGTGACAAAATACTCAACAACATGTCCATAATGCATCCCAGATAGAAAGAATACCGATGTATTGTGCACTACATCGTGGGTCTTATCCTTTCCTCTAGTTTTATGCACCATTGGACAAATGAGGAGAGGATTCGATGCATCCCATACTACACCGTGGGTCCATCCTCAACCCCTAGGAATATTTCAATGGTACTGACTTTTTCCATGGAGTAGTCTAGGAGGAAAGCGTACTTTTCCGCTCTACATGAGTGTTGGTTCCACCGGAACAATGCTCAACACTCATGCCACAAAACCATGCCCTGGCCAGGACCATCCTGAGTGCACGCACTTGTACCCTAGGTTGGACACACACTATAGATGTGCCCCTTCTCCATCCTATCCATAGCTCACCAACCACTTCCTTCTTCCTTGGTTGTTCTTCTTCCTTGAGTTCTTCTCCATTCTTGAATGTCCTTCACAATTCTCACATGAATGATTTATATATCCTTTTAAGGGGTGGTTTCCAAACCATCACACCCTTTCACAAAAGGTTTCTTTTTAATAATTATTTAAATTAATAATTATTCTTCTTTTTTAAAGAGTGTTTATAAATATTCTTTATTAATCTCTCTTTTAACCAAATGATCATAATATCCTTTATTTTCTATCTCCCTTTTAATTCTAAAGGGTCATTTCATAGATTTTTATTCTTTTGGGGAAAAAGTCACATGACAATTCTCCCCCTGTAAATTAGCTACTGTCCTCAGTAGCATGTGATACATCTACATCACAACTCAAAAGTACATAATTAATAATTAGAGATATTGATATTTAATACATTCATTCTTCATATATTTCTATATATATATATATATACATCTACATCTTTTCCTTCTTTCAATTTATATATATATATATATATTTTTGTTCTCTTTTTGATTTTTTAAGAGGATTATTTTTGGCAGTCAAAATTATGACATGAACTATACATACACACATATAAGAATTTTAAAATTGAAGAAATAAGGCTATTGTATATGTTTAATCACATATATTTCAATTTAATCAACGTTTTTCTCATGTAACTCTTTCAAAGTATTACAATGTGATCACACAATAATTACTATGCATATCCAATACTATGTGGCCACTTATAACTTATAAAATTATAATCTATAACTTCAACATGTATTCCAAGGAGATATCCATTCATTCTCTTCTACGTGGATGTCAACTTTTCAAGTAGAATATTAGTCCCATACAATAATGAAAATGTACAAGGTTATTGGGTTGATCAAGTCCAATAACAATGTACAATTAAAATAAAAGATGATACAAATAATCTCACAGTACATCTTAAATAGCAACAAAATAATAGTAAATTATTTCCACCTCATAAGTAAATACTAGTTTAAATCTTCCTTTAAGAAACTAGGTTAAATATATTGTGATGTAGTTCTTGGATGAAGATTTTTTCAATTTTGATTTTTGATGAAGTTTTAACTTATAAAAAAAGAGGATACCTCATACTTCAATAGATTTTATACTAAAAGGTGTTTATCTTTAGAGTTGTAGAATGAAATAACACATACTAAACTAAATAAATTTATTAAATGAATTTGTTGATCATCAAAAAATTTAATGCTCTCAAAAGACAACATGATGAATGAAAATTGTTAACATATATATCCACAAAGAAATAGGAATATTTGAATGATATTATGATAATTTTTATTATATTATTAATAAACATATTTTTTCAAATACAACAATTATACTAAGATTATATGCTAATAAATTAAATATATATTAAAAACCCATTATATATATAAAATCTATATAAAAAAATATTTTATATGAATGATTCCAATTCTTATTAAATACTTTTTGTTCCACTTAAATCTTGTTAACTACTTTTTGATCCACTTAAAAATTTATTCTAAATAAATTCCTTTATAAAAAGAAAGATGTTGCCTCTCTTTGAAAACAATTTCTTCATTTTTAAGAAGGGATATCATATGCATTAGTTTAGGTGCTAGGCGTTTTTATTAAGACAAGCTAAATATTCGATTTTCAAATAGCAAGCTAAGACTAGACATTGGTTTTAGATGCTTCGACGACTCTTAATAATTCTGTTATTAGGATAGGCTAAACGAATTACTCAATTCTATGGTAAGATTTATTTACGTACTCTTTCAAGAGAGGAGCATGACCTTTCAATATGAATGGTTATGTATTTTCAAATGATGAATTGATAAGAAGAAGAATTCTTTTCAAGAATGATAAGCATATGAGTTGAGTAGTAAGAAATGATTAGAGAATATATAGGGGAATATTATTTTAAATCATAGGGAAATATTGTCTTTAAGTTATGTAAATATTTAAAGTGATAAAAATTAAATATGTTTAAAGTCATTTTTAAAAAAAAATTATTTAGGTTATAATAAAATATGTAGTAATTTTTGTAGAAAAACTTTATATATTTTAATTGTATAATATATTTTATAATAATTAGATAAACATATTATTATTTACAAGTTATAAGAAGAAAGAAAACATAGTTGAGGAATTGTTTCAAAAAATGTCATTAATCAATCTCATAATCATAAGTCACAAAATTTGGCTATGATCAACCTGGGATCTGTGGGTTACGGGCCCACATATATGATCTAGGATTCTCAATAGTACTAATAACCAAATAGAAAGACTATAAATGAGAATGTGGACAAAGGTTATAAGTTAGACCTTATGGAATTAATTCTAATGATTCCAAGGTTAGGACAATTGTATAGTGTTAGACTTATACAAGGAAAATTTTAAAGGTTGGTTAATATGTAAATTTTAAAAAGTAACTAAGTTTTCAAATATAGGAAGGTTGGATCATTAGGCTCTGATACCAAAATGTAATGTCACTTTTTCTCCAAATTTATTTAAATGTTAGCAGTGGATTTAGTAGATTAAATATTAGAACAAAGATTAAAAAAAACTACAATATTCTTAAAATGGATGCAAATAATCAACGCAAAAGATAATGTGTGAGTTTATTAAGAAATTTCAAAATAGATAGTTAACTTGATAAATGAAATACACATTCATGTAATTCATATACATTAACACCAAAATCATATATATATTCTCAATAAATTTAGAATAAATGGTTTTAATACTTATCTGAATAATAATACTTGTAAAATCCACTCTTAGTTCAAATGCCTTCACACCAGTGAGAAAATACTCAACAACATGTCCATAATACATCCCAGATAGAAAGAATACCGATGTATTGCGCACTACATCGTGGGTCTTATCCTTTCCTCTAGTTTTATGCACCATTGGACAAATGAGGAGAGGATTCGATGCATCCCATACTACACTGTGGGTCCATACTCAACCCCTAGGAATATTTCAATGGTACTGGCTCTTGCCATGGAGTAGTCTAGGATGGAAGTGTACTTTGCTGCTCTACATGAGTGTTGGTTCCACCGGAACAACGCTCAACACTCATGCCACAAAACCATGCCCTGGCCAGGACCATCCTGAGTGCACGCACTTGTACCCCAGGTTGGACACACACTATAGATGTGCCCCTTCTTCATCCTGTCCATAGTTCACCAACCACTTCCTTCTTCCTTGGTTGTTCTTCTTCCTTGAGTTCTTCTCCATTATTGAATGTTCTCTCTTCTTGAATGTCCTTCACAATTCTCACATGAATGATTTATATGTCCTTTTAAGGGGTGGTTTCCAAACCATCACACCCTTTCACAAAAGGTTTCCTTTTAATAATTATTTAAATAAATAATTATTCTTCTTTTTAAAAGAGTGTTTATAAATATTCTTTATTAATCTCTCTTTTAACCAAAGGATCATAATATCCTTTATTTTCTATCTCCCTTTTAATTCTAAAGGGTCATTTCATAGATTTTTATTCTTTTGGGGAAAAAGTCACATGACATCCCTCCTTCCCTCTCTATTTCTCTCTCTATATCACATATCCCTCTCTATCTATCCCTCCCTCCATCCCACTTATTTCTCTCTCACCCTCTCCTTCCCTCTCTACTTCTCCCTCTCTCACTTATTCCTCTCTACATCTCTCTCCTTCCCCCTCTAATTCTCTATATCTCCCTTATCCCTATCTACCTCTCCCTCCCTCCCTCTCTCTCACTCACTTTGGCCCTCTCTTTCCTTCTCTACTTATTTCTATCCCACCTCTCTCTCCCTATCCATCTTATCTCACTTATCCCTCTCTACCTCCCTCTGTCCCTTTACCCTCTTCTCTCTCTTTCTCTATCCTTACCTCTTTACTTCTTTTCCCTCCTTTCTCTCTCTTTCTCTATCCTTTCCTCTCTACTTCTTTTCCCTCTCTCTCTCTCTATGCTTCCCTCTCTACTTCTTTTTTAATAAATTTCTTATTTCATTTGTGTGGGATAATTTTTAAAAAATCATATATTATTACATTGAAAGCATTATACAGTGAAAGCAACGAAGAAATATTCTGTAAACTTTTTGACGCTTCATTGAAAATGACAGCAGGTGGAAATAATTTATGTGTAGAGTTATATTTTTATTTTACTGAAAGAACTATTTTTAAAAGAGGTTTTATTATAGCATCAATAAAATAATAAATTATACATAAATATATAATATTTATTATACTTTTATAAAAAACAAAACAAAATAAAACATAGAATAGTAAAAATAGTAATTTAAAAAAAAAAATCTTATGTAATATGAAGTGTTTTTCCTACTCTTTAATAAAATATTTTTAAATCTAATCTAAAATAATATAATACATTTATAACTAAAAAATAATAGACTTAATACCTTTTATGTTTTTATAATACATTGAAAAGAGTGTATAATATGAAAAAAGTTTTCAAAAATAGTTTATATTTAAAATTTAAGAACAATATTAAGTAATGATAACTTTTAGTGGTTTTTATATATATTATTAATTAATATATGTATACTAAATTATTATTACAGTTAAAAACAAATTGCTAAATTTATAAATTAAAATTTTGAAAAAAAAGCATTCTAGAATAATTAAAAAAATCTAAGTGCATATACTTTTATAACAAATATATGTAGCTAAAATAAAATATCATATTCCCTACAACTTTAGCTTTCGAAACAAGTAAAAAATTATCCATGTGTTGCATTACAATAAAGATAGTTGAGATAAATGAGCTCAATTAAACACGTAGACAAGTTAATCGCAATGCTTAAAATTACATGTCGCATTTCTGAGAGGGCAGGTGTCATTTCCTCTAATGCAAACTCTTACACATACTTTATCTTTCTCATCTTAACTTGAGCATCTGATCATTTGAAAAAGATTTCGCAAACCTAAACATTCTTATTAAATTAGAGCTTTTCTGCTTGAGCTTTGATTATAACACAAGCGGGGAAGAATGAATTTGAATGATATGGACGGGAGATCAATTATCAACGAGATCAAAAAATATAATGGGGAGGCATTATTTGATTTGGGACATCCATTGCTGAATGACGTTGTAGTAGCTTTGTAAAAGTTGGCAGTAGTATTATTTTTTAAGGTTTTTTTTGGTTTAAATCTATATTATAGGGTTTTTGGTTAGTTAATTTAATTGTTGGTTTCTTTCGAATTAATTCCCTGCTAAGTATCAAATAACAGGAGTTTATTGAAATATGATTCTACATGCAGATAGGAGCTGTGCAGACTGTATCATGGGAGGCTTATTACACCATAGTTGAAGGTCTTGTTTAGTTTTCTGGTTATTCTTTTTCTGGAATTAGCTTGGTTTGCAGAAGTCTATTTTCTTTTTTATGTTTATTTTAAGTTAGTTCATTATTTGATTTATTAAGATATTTTAAATATAATTAAATGAATTCAATAAATGGAAAAAGAATATAATCTAAATATACATTTATTCATGGAATTATTTAGATTAAGAAATAATATTTTTTTATTCTTTTCTTAAAATCTCTCTTTTGTTTAACAAATCAATAAAAGTAATTGATTAATCAAATAAATCAGATCAAAGTAGTTAATAATCAAATAAATTAACAATCCAGAAGGTGAGTATTTACTTTAATTTGAAATTTATATAATTTTTATAAAAAAATTAAATCTAAAATAAGAAAGAAATTATTTTAATACTAAACTATAGATTAAGAAATAATATTTTATTATTATTTTAAATTTTACTTTCAACTCAATTCCTAAGAAATCTCCTAAGTTAAGAGCATATGACATGTCGGTCACTTTGTTACATGCATTGTGTCATTTCTTTCATAAAAAATATATTGAAGAATATTTTGAATCTAAGTAGTCACATGATATGACTACTTAGATTCAACAATGGAAAAATTCTCCGTTTTAAAATTATTTGTTGAATACATTATTTGGAACCACCCAGTTCATAGAAATAATAATAGAAGCAATTCACTTCCATAGGACTCCACTACAAAGTGTGTTTTAAGCTTAGAGTCAGAATGGGCACCTCGTCAACCACCCATTTTTATGGCAAAGAAAGGATGTATTTAAAATCTTACTCGGACCCATTATAATAAAATGAAACTCTGCCCTAATTTTTTTTTATAAATGTTCATCCTTCTAACACAATACAAAATGCATACACCTAAGAAGCGTAACATTTTTTTTACTCTATGTATTTCCTACTCGCTGGGACCCACCACATCTTTTTACAGATAACAAAACGAGGTTTTAAAATCTTGATATATATAAAAATGGAAAGAGAGTACTAAGAGTAAACAATCTTAATTGTTTAGTAAAAATATTGTTTAAGATTATTTTAAAAAATTAAATAATTGAGAAAGCACGCTGCGTGACAGCTAAAATTCGACTGATTATGGAGTTCCCAATGTCTACCTCTGAGGATTACATTGTTGGATTCTTTCTTTGCCAATGCTCTGGTAGACTTGTATGCAAAAAGGGAAAATGTAGACAAGGCACGTGAACTATTTGGCAGAATTCCGCCTGCCTCTTTGCCACAGAGACTTTAAACATGCAGCCTGCAAATCTCATCCAATTGAGAGATATTTAAGGTTGCTTCACATTTATTACATGTAGTGAAGGTTTAGTTGCCTATTATTTATTACAGAGCAAACACAGAGACCGCAAGAAATGGTGTGAAACGGTGCGGGCACACTCGAGCCATACCTGGTGACATAAGCCAACCTCCAAAGTCTGCATTTGATGTACTGTAGGTTATGTTATCACCATGAATTTTGATATTAGTCCTATTATTTTTTCTTTAATCTTGTCTGGTTTCGTGTTTTTACTAAAGCTTAATAAAATTTTCAAGGGCATGTACGTTGAGGAAATTTAATAAAAAGAAAACTAGAAGTGACTGGAAAGGGTCATGTTTATATGTACAACGTGATTGATTTCGATTTCAATATCTGGAATCCTCTTGATATCATCTGCACATTTCCAAACAACAGGCCATCACGGAATGACAAACATCTTCCATCGTCATTCCACTCCTGATTCTGTTGACCTGGCTTGATGAACAGTCAACAAAGTGCGGTAAAATCCAACGTGGATGGGAAAAGTGGGACCCATAATTATTTCTAATAGAAATATCAGACATGGTGTGGTAATCATGCATTTCATTGCAAAACACAAAACGGGGATTTTTAATATCTTAAAGGTAGTTAGCACGAAAAAAATTGTTCCAGTTAATTCAATGTGAGATGCAATGTCCTATTGAATGATTGTACCTACCCTATTTTCCAACGATTAATACGAGAGGAGCTGAGATAAAGTGTACACTTTAATTTCGCCTTTGATTTGGATAACATCCTCTTTCCTGGTTATTTTTCCTCCCCGGTGGCGTCAGACTGGGATCTCCCCACGTAAATAGCCTATCGACTAATAACCATAATTTCAACAAAAATATTTAAAAAATATCATTATTTCCATTTTGCCATCAATTTTGAAATTTTGTTAATTTCATGTTTCCATCATTGTTAGGTTGCCTATTTGGTCTATTAGATCATAATAATGTTACTAACTATCCTTAAAAACCTACAAACAATTTCATTCATGAT
The DNA here is from genome assembly GCA_007115665.2 of Sequoiadendron giganteum. Taxonomy (NCBI): domain Eukaryota; kingdom Viridiplantae; phylum Streptophyta; class Pinopsida; order Cupressales; family Cupressaceae; genus Sequoiadendron; species Sequoiadendron giganteum. The sequence continues at coordinate 233,194,080 of CM021100.1, read as the reverse complement.
ATGTGACATCCGAAATTAGCATTCTCCATCTTAACAACTATTCCTTTTTGAGAATCCTAAAAATGACATTATGTTTTCTTTGATGTTTTTTTCACAATATGAAAACATATAGGAATTTTTTTCATGTTGATTGGATTCATAATCGATATCCTTTTTTCAAAATCCTTCAAATTACATAAAATATATTTATGACATTCTTTTTAGTCAAATAATGTAGGACTTCTTATAATACAATTGTTATTGTAGTCCTTCATGCATACACAATCTATTTTGATAATTTTTATATCTTTATTGATACATAACTCATCACATGATGACACTCCATAAGTAGGGTTTTATGGATTTCCCTATGAAATAAAATCCTAACTATTTTATAACCATTTCTTATTAATTTGAAACAAAATCCTTGGTGATAGTCCTAGATAACTATTATGACTACTTTACAAGTTAGTGGCATTATTTCAAATGAGTTTTAAATAATGACGTTAATATCATACTAGTTTCTCAATAGTTGGTGATGCTTTAAAATGTTTCGAACATGATTTATTCAACATAAAGGTAGGCCAAACTACATGTAATAATGTTTAAACCCTTTCAAGGTATCATAAAAATCCAAGAATTGATATCCTTATTTTGTCATATTAACCATTCTTATGATAGTCTTAGCCTATATTTTTTAAACACTATGATTGTCAAAATTTCTTTTTAAATTCTTAGAACTCATATTCATGACCTTGTGATGTACTTGACCATTCATTTAAATCACTATCCATCCTTTCTATTCACAACTCTTGAATCTTTATATCTTGATGATACTCTTAGGGTTTCAAACTAATGTGATAATCCTAGGTAAAACATCACAACTTTCTCCAAATTAGACTTTTCAAATTAATATCTTATTTTTCTCTTAAGGTTAGATGAAGGTTTCAAATACACTAAATAATATTTATACTATTAGCATGAATATTATTCACCTTCTTAAGTTTACTTAGGCTTAATATTGCATTGGTTAATCTCTTGTGTGGGTATTTTTCCCACCCATCATAATTTCTTGCCTTTATTCAGTCATCTTACGCATCTCAAATTTATTCAGTCATCTTTGGTGAAATAGCCTATGTGCTTCTCTCATGTATTTGTGAAGATATTTTGTTGCAAATGGTGCTCATGGGAGGTGGATGAAACCAACATGCTATCAAATCCAACCATTCTACAATCCTTCCTTTGAGAGTTTTCATCAAATATTTTTGAGATCAATTATTTGCTGTAACATTTTTGGCATCTGAAATTTTTCAAATTTCAAAATTGCCTTATTTGCGTGTGATGATTTTTGATTTTTGGTGCATTTTTCTTCATTGAAGGTTGTGTTTGAATGCTTGTTTGGAGGCAGCGATTTGTGGCACTATTGACCCGATTGAAATCTAGGGAGGCGTGATTCAATTTGCCTTTATTGGTAGTTGCTGAATTGTCAATTTTGAAGGGTGTTATTTTTTGTGTTTTCTCCCAAGCCCTTGAAAGATCGTTCGACCTCTCAGAGAGCTGCAATTGGAAGAGAGGAAGCACTTTTTTTCTTCACTTTGAAACTACATAAATATTCAAGGTTGTAATTTCTCCATCTAAGGCTCGATTCTACTATGTGAAGGGTCATTTTTTACTGCCATAGAGGCATGGTGTTGAGAAAACCCAAATTCCTATCTTTAGAGGCCAAAAATAATTCCTTTGGGGGTGAGATTTACACTGCAATTGGGGCTAGTGTTTTTTTGTTCTGAAAGAGAGGCAGTTGTAAGAAGCATTTTTAGCATTCTCTCGAGGCATTTCTTGATTTCTCAACATTTCTTCTTATCGCTATCATGATTTGTATGAGAAGCCAATTATTTGGTGGTTATTTTGCATATAGCTTTGTTTCTTTGTGAAGGAGGAATCCAAACATAGAGGCATTTTTTTCTGTGAAGTAATTGAGGTCGATTCAACACCTTGCCTGCCATTTTGATTATGGAGGGCCATGATTTGATCACTGCAGACCCATTTTGGCACCTGAAATATTTAATTAGAGGCTGTAATTCCTTTTTGGAGGTGGCAAGATTTTCCTATTTGAAGGAGGCATGTTTTGTGTTAGAGGCCAAAAATCATTCTTGATGGCACAGCAAAATTTGTCATTGGTTTTCAAACTTTATATTTTATAAAGTTTTTTGTGAAATGTTTTGCTTAGGGTTTCCATTTTTCTTGTTGGGCATCTAAAATTGTTGGATTGATGTTGCATGATGGTGGCATTCCTATCACTGTTGAGAAAATTCCACTTTGATGAAGGTTGCAAATGTTCAAATTGAATCCTATTGGTCTCATTTATTTACCAAGTTGCTGGAGATCAATTTGGGCAAATTTTTCCCCAAAATATTTATTTAGGGCTTATGTGCAACCGAAGTGGAGGTGGGCCCATTTGGAAGATTACTAAAAGAAATAATCCCACATTGGAAACATGGGATATGTTTTTTTTATTTAAATAGTATTGCTTTGCATTTGGTTGTTGTGAGTAAGTCTCATAGGAGGCTGTCTTGTTTTTGTGCTTGGTGAGTGTTTTGGCTTGATGATTTTGTGCAAGAACCCAGTAAGGTGTTTAATATTTTGGTCAATTTTTTAAAAATTCTCAGCCCTTTTTTGCATTATTGCTTCCTAAATTGTTTTAGAAAGGCTTTATAGTATTTGAGAGTTTCTTATTGCTATTGAAGGTTAATGTATTTGTATTCTTGGAGATTTGTCATAGTTCATTCTGGGGTTTTCCTTTCATCCTAATGTGATTATGTTGAAAATGGGAAACTATAAACAATGGAGAGATGGTATCATAAAACATCTCAAATGGCTTCAATTGTTACCACATTTATATAATCTTGTTTTGCTTCTTGGTACTGATAGTAAGAAATTTACATAGAATTGCAAAAGGGATGATGTCCTAGCAGTTATTGTAATGTATATTAATGATGCCACTTTGAATGCTATTGATTATTTTGAGTATCCTCATATTCTTTGGATTAAAATTTGGGGAATACATGGAGATCCCAATTTACTCAGCTATTGCCAGATGATCATGTTTCAAATTGTCTTGTGCCTCTTCATTTTTCAGGCAGGATACCCTATGACCACGCTACTATGCAGGAGTTTGAAGTTCTAGAATACTTTGAGTCTTTAGATGAGGTTCTTCAGATGCTCCTTCTTCTCCATTAGGGATAGTTGATGTACCTTCACCTTCAGTGATTCATTGTGCAGAGTCATTAATTGAGGCTCCTATCATTCCTGCTCAACAAGACCATTGATCTTGTGTTGATGATTCACTAAGCATGTCTAGTGATTCATCACAATCATTATCTCATTTTCTTCCTAATTAGGATTCTTATTTTCTAGACATTGGTTCATTGTTTGTAGAATCTCACATTTCTAACTTGGAAGACACATTTGAGGGTAAATCCCTTCTATTTGATGATAATTGTGGTACAAATGTTGTCACTCCATCTTAGTCTCTGGACAATGTTCAAAATTAGTTTCCAGTGGTACCTTGTTTGTCACCTCCTATTGTGATTAGGCATGTTCCTAATTGGTTTGTGACATCATCTTCTAGGGTTGTGGAGACACATGAGCAGATTTCAGATATATTTTCATCCTATATTTTGATTTCACTTGCTAATTCCCATCCCAACCAGGAAGCATACCTGCATTTGTACTTGGTTTTGTTTCTTCCAAAAGGGAGACAAGTTTTTTTCCGACATTGGATCATGTTTTTTCTTCAAGAACTTACCATTTTGGTAGGCGATTACATATTGTGGGGGGGCTACATAGTCTATCTCTTTCCCTCTTATGGTGGGGGGCATTGATTTTATATATATGATGTATGTATTCATTGGGGGTTGTAATTGAATCCTCCATCCATGCATCATTTTTGTTTTCTGTTCTATTTTGGGAGGGGTTTTTTCCCATAGGGTTTTCCTCCTTTTCTTCGATTGTGAGAGATTTTTGTTTTGTATTGTAATTTTGCATGGGTACCTAACATGGCCTCATTGTCAGAACCCATATTCTTTGCATCTCATTTTGCATTTTTAGTTTCCCTAAGTTTCACTTAAGTGGGGGCATTAGCATGAATATTATTTAACTTCTTAAGTTTACTTAGGCTTAATATTGCATTGGTTTATTTCCTGGGTGGTTTTTTTCTGTGTGGGTAGTTCTCCCACACACCATATATTTTCTTTCCTTTAAAAGGCTGTACCATATGTATTTTATGGCATTTAAATTTATTAAATCATCTTTGGTGAAATAGCTTATGTGCTTCTCTCATGCATTAGTGAAGGTATTTTGTCATAGATGGTGCTCTTGGGAGGTGGATGACACCAACATATACATACTAAATACATGCTAAACTAGATAACAATCACCTATATTTGTGAGGGCATTACAATAATCCTAAATATCCCTTTTTAATAGTCATATTAGTAAATATTAATTGTTTTTCAAATGATATTACTACAATTTCGAAAAACATGAGTCACAAGATCAACCAACAAACAAAGACACCTTCCACACAAGAGAAGTGCTAATAATATATGTAATATTCCTCAACAAGAAAAAGCTATAAAATGAAACTCAAGAATCTTCAAGGAAAAAAAAATTACTCAAATGTTGAGAGTTCAAGAGTAAAATTCTAGATGTAATAATACAATGAGAGTTGAGTGCTATATAGGAGAAAAACCCTAATAACGTAAAATAACTCCTAAGTTTAAATTAAGTGCATGAGAATAAATTAGACTAATAATTAATTAAAGATTAATTAATTATGAGCTAATGCATGATTATTCTATCAACCCCCTTAAAACAAACCTAGGGAGTAGCTAAAAACCCTAAAAAGAGAATGCATGATGGGTTCCAACATACAAGGCCTAGTGTGGTATCCATGCACAAAAAAAAGATCTCTCAAAACCAAAGAAAAGGAGAAATCCCTATGGGATAAAGCTCCTCTCCAAAAGAGAGAAAATTGAATGAAGCACTAAATAGCCTCTAAATCAAGGTGAAGGACTAAGAAGCTTCCAACCAAAATAATGTCCAAAAAAAGAGGAACATGTCGAACATCATTGAAGTATGAAGAAGTTGTAGATTGCCATTCAAAGATGATGATATGATGCTGAAATAAGGAAAATACTCTAAAACAAATGATGGTTAAGACCACGACAACAATAATCTGCATGAGTTTGCACAACAACACTACTCGAATTAGATGGAAAATAAAGGAAAATATTTTGAAATCAAAGAAACAAATGTTAAGATCTAGGAGACTATAATCTACATGAGTGCCCCCAATGAAATTACTCAAATCAGATGGAAAACAAAGGAAAAAATATTTGGAAGTGAAAAATGTTAGTGTAATTAATTAATTAATTATTACACTAGCATAAGTTAACTTAGGGTTAATTAATCATATTAGTCCTAGGTTACTTTTAATCATTTAATAAAGATGTTGAGATAAGATTCACTTCTAGAAGATGAGTTGTCTTTTCTAGAAGTTATCTCCATCTTGTTATCATTCCCTAGGTTAGGGTTTCATGTTGTCACATGAAGTGTGGTTTGTACACTTGGAAACATCTTATGCTTTTTAGGTTTAGCACCTGCCTATATAATCAGGCATATGTACTCTTTATAATTAAGAATCTAGATCATCATAATAGAATCTCTATTTTGAATGTCATTATCATACTTTCTGTGTGGGTGAATATTTCTTCTTGGCAAAGGTCCTCCATTGAGGTCTGTAGCTTCATCAAGGCAACCTGTGTATCCAGAATTCCAACATGGTATCAGAGCTGTTCCAGTGAAGGTTCATCCCAGGATCAACAAAGTTTGGCTCCGATTTGGACATATTCAGCCATTTGAGGTATTATCTAGGGTTTGCATTTTTTTGTACTATCTGTACAAATTTGTAGAAAAAAATCTCCTTTTCAGTCCTCCATCATGGCAAATTTTTTTTAGTTGTAGGCATTTTTTATTTCAACAAATTCGGACTCATATTTGGCAAAAATCTATTATTTGGGCATTTTTCTATAGTTTTGCGATTTTTTTTTTTTAAAATCATAGCGAACATCTATTTTAATCGTCCGTCGACATTTTATCCGAAGACTATAGGGGTTGATTTAATCATTGGCATTTATTTTTTATTTTTTTGAATTGCCAATATTGGCATTATTCAAAAAAAAATTTTTTTGTTGGGTCGGCCACATTGATTTTTTTTGCAGGGGGTACTGTGTTGTCGGCCACTTGGGGCCCGCCCGCCGTCGTCATCTACCGGTCACATCCTGTTGACCTGGGGGCCCGCCGATCACATCACCGACCACTGTTGCTGGCACGTCCCTTTCCACATTGCCACCGACTGTTGGAGTCATCGGTGTCTTCATCGGAGTCCTTCCCGGCTGCCGACCGTCGGTGTATTCACTACCGGCCCCCGTCGACAGCCCCTAACCCCACACCGTTGGAGGCTCCACTCACGTCAGCGGCTCCACCCAGCTGCCCAGCTCCGTCGCCACCCTATCCGGGGGCACCTTTTTTTTTGCCAAACAAGCACCTGCGGTCACATCAATGACCAAGTGCTAGTGCCCAAGGGGCTTATATTTTTGCTCCTAATTAGCCTGCAGGCCCTAATAGGGAAGTTTGTTTCATTTTATCATATCTTTTCACCAGGGTATCAAAAATCTACAAACAAGATACTCTCGGAAAGGGAATTCAGTGCTCTTTCCAGTGGTGACATCTATTCTGGGAAATTTTGCTCCCAAAAAAATATACAGTCAACTGAAGTCAAAACCCTAAATTGGACATAAAGACTCATATCTTCGCAACCGTTGATCGAAATTCAGTGATTCCAGTGGCATCAGGAAGGTAATTCAAAGATCTTTTCATCATTCTAGTCACTTTGATCAGTTTCAGCTCCAGGTACTCTTGCATTTGTTTTGTTCAACTTCGTGCATTTGTTCAATAACTTGGATATCCTGAAGCTTGGGAAAAGATTTTTTGTTTTGGGTGGCATCACTTCAGTTGCATATCAGTTTTGGAAGTTTGTATTTGATATTGAAGGTCATTGTCTTTATATTTTTGGAGAAATTTGTTTGTACATTATGGGGCTTGCATATTATCCTTCTTTGACTATGTTGCACACGAGAAACTATAAACAATGGCGAGATGGGATCATCCACCATCTCCAAACACTTGAATTGTTGCCACATTTGTATGGTACGATTCCCCATCTAGGTCAAGGTATTTAGAAATTTGCTTGGAGTTGAAGCAGATATAATGTTTTAGTAGTGATTGCAATGCATGTTGATTGTGATATTTTGGAATCTATTGATCATTATGATAGTCCTCACATCCTTTGGACTAATATTTGGGAGATATATGGAGATTCAGATACTCCACCCTTCCTTGATGGTCATGATTCAGAATGTCAAGTTTCAAATCAAGTACCCCATGATGATATTGATATGCAGGAGGTTGTTTGTTTGGATTGCCTTGAATCTTCTAGAGAGGTTGATAAGGTTGCTTCAGATGATTCTTCTTCTCCATCAGAGACAGTTGGTATCCCTTCACATTCAGTGATTCCTTGTCCAGAGTCATTGATTGAGGCTTCCATCATCATCATTCATCAGGACACATTCTATTTTCCAAACTTGACATCACGAGATGGCTTTGTTTCAGGTATCACTGACTTGGCTACTTCTATAGGTTTGGAGGATATTCTTGAGGGGATATCACTCCTCTATTCAGATATTTCATATATGAGACTTCCTCGATCTTCATCGGAGTTCCTTCAGCATCTACCATTGGATTGGATTCAGTCTTCTTTCAGTGGTTTTGAGGACACTTCATTATGGGGGGGCAATCAAGTCTCCATCTATTCCTTCGATGGAAGGACCATCACATTGCAGTCTTTGGATCTTGTTTAGCATCCGTTTCCACATCGTCCTGATTTGTCACCTTCTACATTGATTGGGTATGTACCTAAGTGGGTTGTGGCATCATCATCTTCATCAAGCAAGGAGACACATGAGCAGCTTTTAGAGACATCATCATCATTCATATACATCCTTCCTTCCTTCAATTCCTATCCGGAATGGGAAGCTACCCTGCATCTCTACCTGGTTTTGTTTTTTCCGAAAGGGAGACAAGTTGTTTGTCGACATTGGATCATATTTTGTCTACATACACTTACCTTTTTTGCAGGTGATCACATCCTTTATGGGGGGGATATATAGTCTCCTAACATTTTTTGTATTCGTGTGATGATTGTTGTCCTTGGGGGATGATGTTGAGTCCTCCAAATCATCACCTTTTTTGCTTTTTATCTCCTTTTTTGAGAGGGGTTTTCTTCCCACTGGGTTTTCCCCTTTTCTCCATTTGTGGGAGATTAGTTGCATTTTCATCCTATGTACATGGGTACCTAATATGGCCATCAGCCGGGACCCATCATCATCATGCATAATCATTGCATTTTCTTTTCCTCCCTAAGTTGCACTTATGGGGGGTGTTAGTGTAATTAATTAATTAATTATTACACTAGCATAAGTTAACTTAGGGTTAATTAATCATATTAGTCCCAGGTTACTTTTAATCATTTAATAAAGATGTTGAGATAAGATTCCCTTCTAGAAGATGAGTTGTCTTTTCTAGAAGTTATCTCCATCTTGTTATCATTCCCTACGTTAGGGTTTCATGTTGTCACATGAAGTGTGGTTTGTACACTTGGAAACATCTTATGCTTTTTAGGTTTAGCACTTGCCTATATAATCAAAAATATGTACTCTTTGTAATTAAGAATCCAGATCATCATAATAGAATCTCTATTTTGAATGTCATTATCATACTTTCTGTGTGGGTGAATATTTCTTCTTGGCAAAGGTCCTCCATTGAAGTCTGCAGCTTCATCAAGGCAACCTGTGTATCTAGCATTCCAACAAAAAATACATGCGGTACATGAATCTACATGAGTGACTCCAATGACACTACTCAACATGCAAGATGCAAGTGGAAAATATAGGTGCCAATAGTCTAAAGAATATTGATCAAGATTGAGACACTAATATCAAAGATGCAAGTTGAAAATACAAGTAGCAATATTCTCTGATCAAATTAAAATAGAAGGTCACATCCAAAAATAAGGAATGCAAAATTTTCCATATGGTAAGTGCTCCATCTCATCAAAATGCAAGCTAACGAGCTGCAAATGTACACTACATCTGAAAGTACATAGGAACAAGAACTAGATACGTAGATCACTCAAATGTGAAACCAAGGAAGCATTATCACCAAGAATAGAAATCCCCCATAATGTTTAAAAGAGAGCCATGATAGGTACATTTAAATTGTGTGAAATTAAGAAGTGCTTGTGGGAGAAACAACCTACAAATAAAAGTGTGTGAAAACCAAGGAACACACGCATGAGGCAAGAATCACTAGGATTCATTACTGTCGTGGAAAGAAAACTCACTTGAAAAAGGTTTGACGAAAAACCAAAGAAAAACATCAACCCCCCCATGGCATTTTATATCATAGTGCGAGTATAAAAGACACAACAGGAAGTGTAAAATCCTCAAAAGGTACACCATAATGGTAATTCATCTTAGTACATCTGTAGAATGATCTAGAAACAATTCATTGATAGATGTGAATACCTTTGAAAGACCATCCCAACATTGTTGGAATCACAAAAAAATATAGAAATAGATTAAAAGTTATAAGCTTGGGACAAAAAACAACACATTTGACTTCAACAGGCTGTAGAATGCACACGTAGAAGAAAAAAGTGATGATACACACACCACTATAAAGTTGGTAGAACTAGCTCTGCAATGATATCCCATTTGTCAAAATATGACATTGTATACCCAAGTTATGCCTAAAAGAGAAAAAGACCACCTTTAGGTCACAAAGGGGTCTTTAAGGGGCCACGTCCTACCAACCTTACAAATGAAATCATGCTGATGTCAACATGACGTCAACAAGAATATTCCATAAAATATTCCCTGTGGTCAGAAAAAAATCTCACCTCAGTATAGAAAAGTAGTAAACAAAATATTCCTGTCTGCTCAGAATATGCCAATGAGCCGTGAAATATTCTTGAATATTCCAAAAATATTCTCTTGGTTTGGAAAATTGTTGACAACTCACATATCTCTATAGAAACCATAGACCATTAAATGAGAAATTAAAGAATGGATATTTCATCTCTTGAATCTTTTTATTATTATAATAATTCTAAAGTCTTCCTATGGTAGTCATATGAAATATCATAGTCATGTTAGAACTTATTCATAAATTTTTCAATCTAGTTTAATCAATTTTATTCCAACTCTTCACTTATTAGATGTTTTCACAACTTATTATTTGACCAACCTTTAATACCAAGCATAGTATATAACTTGTTATGATACTCATGTGAAGCCATATACCTATAGATAAGGTATAATAGCCTATAAAATTCAAATATTTTTTATTATTTTAATATTTTATGCTTATTTTTTTATGAATCAATCATGAAAATTTGGTTTCTTACACTCATAAGCATGCACAACTATAGTAGTTGGCTATTTTTCCTTGAAAAAGTATTTAAAAAATATTTGGCTAGTGACTATTATGAATGCACCTCTCTCATGATCTTTATGATTGATGACTATGTTAAGGAGTTTTTATATTACATTATAAGAATGTGGACATCTATGTAAGAATGAATAATTTTAATGAGACTCTTATTATTTCATGGCAATGGCCTACCATGTCAAGAGAAAACCTTAATAGCATGAAAATCTTATGGGCTTGTTTTCTTATGTAAATACTATCAAACCTTTTGTGACATTGTAAATCATTTCAACATAGCATCATGAATAAAATATATAGAGTAAGGCATGTTATCTCTATGCAAAATAATCCATGGAGAATATATCTCAAATTCATCCATCAATCCATCTCTCATTTATTCCATCCACTAGCTACAATCTTATATCCATTCCATCTCCTATTTATAACTCTTCAATCATTGAATACAATCAACCCTTCGTACTTGTCACTCAACTTATTTTTTCTTTGTCATTGATTACAAGAAATAGATAGAATTCTAAGAAATAAAAAAAGAATTTAATCGAACAATCATATCCAATAGAATTCTATAGTCATGAGAAACCAATCCAAATCTTAGCAAAATCCATTTTAGTAGCAAATCAGAAAAATCCCAACAAACCTCACTAACCAATTCAAATACATTCAAAAAAATGAATCTATAGATGTTTCCCTTGACCTTTTTGATATCTAGTTGATGCTTACTTTCAACCAATCATTATTTCATCATTAGGATATATATTCCCAATCCTTACATTATTGTTGAAATATTATCATCAGATCAAATAGCACTATCATCATCACCAATAGATCTTTAAGTTTAATTTGTCTAGGATCAAAATCTTATCTAACTATGGTTTGTGCATGCCTACTTGTGTGTTTCTTATTTTGCTAGCATTTGTTTCACTCCTTGAAATTTTTTTTAACAATAGTGTCATCATAAATTTCTATATCATGACGGATTATGTTGTTTGTGTGATGTAATGCGTTTGTACCGTGGCATCTTAATTTCTCTATATCATGTTAAAACGTTTATCATTAAAATTGGATAATATCTATTGTTCAAATGTTGTAGAGCTTAAAATGAGACCAGTTAGAAATATATGGGCACTGTTGGTATTACATTTACGAACAGTTTTCTTGACTTATTAGTACGTTTATTTTGCAATAGTAGCATTTTACAATCAATAGAAACAAAAAGGATACTATTTTGTAACGCCAAACTTGTTTATACGAGGCATTGGAATATTCCAAATTGAGAAGCCCCACAACTGTTTACCATAGGCAGTCGTTAATATTCATTCAGTGGTTTAACAATGTTTACAAATCTGACGGAGGAAACAAGGTTGATATTTCGAACTCATCGATCAACAATGTATATGTAGTGTTGTTCAAATGTGATGGAGGAATCATTGTTGATACTACAAACTCATCGAACAATAATAAAAACGAGTGTTGTTCAAATATGACGGACCAATTCAGGTTGATACTACAAACTCATCGATCAATAATTCAAACTACTTCTGTTCAAGTGTGACGGAGGAATCATGATTGATACTACAAACTCATTGATCAATAATGTATACAAAGTGGAATTCATGTGTCACGGAGGAATCAAGGTCGATATTTCGAACTCGTGACTGAAGAATTCCACGATTCCTACGGAAATTGGAATTCTATGCACCCGTAGTTGGAATTTCTTATGTAGTACGTATATATACAAAGTAATGTGATAGTTATTAATTTTATATGTCATTACATCAAAGGAATTCTCTATATAAAATAAATAAAAATGATATTAAAAAATACATAAAACATTTTAAACAATTTCAAACATCTTTCAATAACTTTGTGACTTTTTCAATATGCATTTCTTTTTCTTTTTTTTTACAAGTTTTCCATGTGTGGCTGGTGTCAAGGGATATCTAATGTGCATAACTTCAAAAGACTTATTCTTATTTTCATGATCTCTTAGTGAAGAGGAGTCTAATTTAACTTCATCATCTTCATTTAAGGAAGCCATATTACTATTGTTTGAAAGAAATGTGTCAATGTTGTCATTTTCTTCCACCATGATATCTTCCCTAGTAGGAGAGTTTTTAGGAGAACAACAAACTAGATGTTCATGACATTCAATGTTTGGTTCTTCTAAAATGACTTCATCACAAGTAAGGGAGTTACCGATGGTTGGATTTTCTTGCTTATCAATGATGGCATTCTCTTGTTCAATAGTGTTTTCTCTAAGATTCTCATGATTTTCATCGATTGGATGTTGTAACACCACAATATCTTCTTCACCAATAGGAGATATATTAGGAGGGGCAAATTTGACTTTTGTTCATAATTTCATCCATTTTCTCTAAGCTCTCATTCTCTTGTGTCATACTATCTACCCTAGTAGGAGAGCTTTTAGGAGAGTAACAAACAAGAGGTTCATCACATTCCATGGTTAGGTTTTGTAAAGTAGCTTCATCACAAATAAGGGAGGCATCAAGAGAAGAATAACTATGATTTTCATGCTTACCAATGATTGGAATTTTTTCGTTCAAATAGGTCTTCCCAAATGGTAGGGGCATGAGGAAAGGGAGAAAAAAGATGCTCATGATTGTCAATAAGTGTATCTTCTAACACCAAACTATTTTCTTTGTATCTAGAAAAGATATTAGGAGAAGGACAAGTTTGATTGTCATGGATATCTACAATTACATCTCCATGTCCTATAATGTCTTCCCAAGTAAGAGAGGTAGGATTGTCATAGCTATCAATCATTGGATCTCTTAATATCAACATATCCTCCACACAGATGTGTTTTTCATGATTGTTCACAATTAAATCCTCTTTCACTAAAGCACTCTCACAAGTAGGGGAGGTATTGGGATATGAATGGAGACTAGGTAAAGTAGTGGAAATGATCTCATATTCTTGTTCCATAATATATTTTCATGGGGGAGGAGGAGAAGGACAAACAAGACTTTCCTAATTCTCAAAGATTGTATCTTATTTAAACAAGATACTTTCATCACTAATAGGAGAGGTATCAGGAGAAGAACAATTATATTGTCGTGATTGTCAATGGTTACATCCTCTTGTATCAAAGCTTTATTGGATGATCTATGGGAGATGAAGTCATCAAGGGCTTCATATAACATGTCAAAGTAATCACTACTAAAGGGTTTGAATGATATACTTTCTCCAAGGTTAACCATTTTTTGTTTGGTTCTTTTGATATTTTTGGTTTTTTATTTTTTTGTTTTCTAATGAATGCCAAATGTAATCTAATCCTATGAAACTATGAAATAATGAAAGAAATGAAATGAAAGTGTAGAATATAATTCTATCCACAATTGAAATAGGTACTTGAAACGAAAGAAATTTAAGCTATATCTAATGAAATGAATGAAATAAAAACTTAGCAAACTCAAACAAATGTCTGATGATAGCAAATAGAAGCACAAAAATGATTTTTTTAATGCTATAAAAGACAATTTTAGGTTTGATATGGGACTCAATCGGCCAGAGGGGCACATGAGTCCTACTTAGGGTTTTAAGAGGTTTCAAACAGTAAAAAACAATAAACATAGAACTCGCAGAAGTGAAGAAAAACCACTTGTATAGGGACGAAATCGCCCAAAGGGCTTAATGCATCTTGTATTAGGGTTATTGCACTAAATTAAGAAAATTCTAAGCTCTGTTTTAGGTTTCTAGCTTCTATGTTGACTTGATTATTTGCAATTGAAAAATTTCAGTGAAATTGAATGATCTAAGATGCAAAAATGCAACCTATATGCACATTTTACTAATGCAAAGTTTAGAAGCCCTAAATACAAATTAACTAATGTACAATATAATGCAAAATTAATGTAATCTAGATCTAGGAATTTAATGCACTCCAAATCATAAATAAAGGGTTTGAAGGTCAGGTTCACCAAAATGAACCGTAGGAAATAGTGTTCCACCTTTTGCGAGATAGAACTACTAAGGTTTAGGACCTTTCCTATTTTGCTATAGTTCATTAAAGGAAACCAAGATCCCTCAACCAATTGACTTGATTGAGGAATGGGCTAGGGTTAGGATGGTTTCCTTAGGTTTGATTAAAGAGGGGATTCACCACTAAGAAAAGTCTTAGAAAGAAGGAAGTGAAAGTAATATGCAAAACCTAACGATATGACCTAGAAAGGGGAATTTAAAAGCATGTAATTAGACTAATAAACAAAATAAAATAGAGAAATGAAGATGATTAAGCATGGCCTGAAAAACATGAAAATTCCAACTTTTAAGGTGTAGTGGGACTTATACACCAGACTAGACGATTTAGTACTAATATAGGGTTTCTAGGCACAATCTAGAATCTCTTAGTGACTGATCTAGATGTGTTGAAATCTGGTAAAAAAGTAGTACTGGGACTCATATGATTAGACTGTTGAAAAGTGTCTTCTTCTATCGTGAAGTGTCCCAAGAGTAGAATTTTGAAGAAAAAAATTGTGAGCCTTTGAAGATGAATTAAATAAGAACTTTCACATTGATTTCATGTAAATAGGTTGGATATCTTGCCCTAGATTCAAGTTTTCAAGAGCCTTGACAATTTTTTATGAAAATTTTTGCAACTTTGTCATTTTTATACTTTTGAAGGCTTCAAGTCCACTTTTTCTTCAACCTATAAACTTGCAATCACACAAAGAGAGAGAAAAGTGTTCTTTTGTTAGGGATTTTCCTTAGTCAAATCTTGTTTTGGTAATCAAACCTTAATGAGAAATAAAGCATGAATGAAATGAAACACAAGATGAAACAATAGAACCTTGTTTGAAACCCTGTAGATTTTCAAACACAAATGAAGTGGCCTCAATGAATGTAGATATTTATCACAACACTTGATTAGAAAAAATGCTTGAATTGGATCTTGGAGTGATCTTTAATACTAGATCACAACATTATCTCAACAACATGCATGATGCACAAAGTCTTTGACATTATGAAATGACTCTTCACTGCTGAAATAATCCTCTATAAATCTGCCTTTCAATGCCTTAGAAATGATTTTGAATGTTCTTGAATGCTCTTGTGAAGTACGATTAATTTCTTAGGAAAATCTAGGATGAAACTATGTAAAATAACCTTGTATTTATACTTGTTTATGCCAAATTTCTCTAAATTACAACACTAAAAGCCAGCATCAAATCTAGGAGAATAAAATCCCGCCATGAATTTGATTTAAATTAGGTCATGGTTAAAGTAGGACTCATACTCCAGTTGTGGTGTATGAGTCCCAGTGGCTTAAACATAGGACATAA
Source organism: Sequoiadendron giganteum (assembly GCA_007115665.2). Classification (NCBI taxonomy): domain Eukaryota; kingdom Viridiplantae; phylum Streptophyta; class Pinopsida; order Cupressales; family Cupressaceae; genus Sequoiadendron; species Sequoiadendron giganteum. Next base: position 233,178,169 of record CM021100.1, on the reverse strand, counting down.
CCTAGAAGTTTTTTATTTAATGTGAAAATCAAAATAAGGTCCCAAGTCCTAGGTGGGACTCATACACCAAAGGTGGCATATGAGTCCCAAATCACAAGATCTAGAATCAACAACCTCAAACATTGAATTATTATTGGTTATTTGATAAATTTGGGGATTTTCCTCAAAAAAATGTATTTAATAAGTCTCGTGGATTCAAAATGGGACCAAATAAGGCATAAAGAAGCTCAATTTTAGCAGGGAGGGCCCAAACAAGTTTGAATATGTAAAGGGATACATTTTTCTACACTACAAAAGCTTCATACGCTACACTATTATTTTTACATAGGAAGTTTAGATGGGAGGATAATGAAATAGTATTTCTTGAAGGAGGAATTATTATAACCCCAACTTTGGAGCTAGTTCAACACTTAGAACCATCAAAATATAATTCCCATGTTTCTTGTTCTTTTTTGATAGTTAACTGAAACATAGAAAAATGTGGGTGAATTAATATGAAATGAAATGATGCACCTAATTCTTCTATACTTTCATTCAATATTTTTGTTGTATTATGCAAATGAGTAAAAAAATTAAACCTATATGATATAATAGTCAAAAGGCAAGCTTAGAGAGCGTCAAATGCTATGTATCTGTTGCAAAAAGTGCTTTTCTCGACCTCATTGAGTACTCATTCAACTTATGGTGAATGGGTCCTAACTAGGGCTCTGGAAAATCAGTTTCTGGGTTATGTTCCTCTCAGTCTGCATTTCCAAATTCTATTTGGACATTATCACAAAGCCGAAAATAAATCTAGTAGCTCAATTTTTGTGATTTGACAACATTTTTAGCAAATTTCATAACTTTGACAACTTTTGCAATTTTTCTCTCCAAATGATATTCAACCTAAAACTAGCAATCACATGTCGAAGAAGAGAAAATTTTTGTTTGTTAGGAGATAAGGGTTTTTCCTTAGTCAAACATTGTTTTGGTAATTAAACCTTGAAATGAATAAAATAATGTGTAGATAATTAAATAAACCTAATTGATATTATGCATCTGATTCTGATTAACTAACATCATTTCTTCCTAAATCACTTCGGACTAACCAATTAATGAAATAATCTTTATTATTTAGTTAAATTCATCAACTTCTACTATTAATCAAATAATCAACTTTATTGGATTAATTCACTCTTATTCTGACTAATGTTCATCATATTTAATTAAATCAAATCATTAAATTAAATCTCCCTAAAATCCTCTCATTTGATTAAATAAATCAAATCAAATGTCACAATCTCCTAACACATCCAATTTTATTAATTCTAAAATAATCAGTTCTCTAAATCACTTTCTAATAATCATTAATAAATCCTCCATCTTTTAACTTCTCAAGAGTTAAATCAGCCCATGGTAAACTAACCAGGTTGCATATGAAAACAATTTCTTTTAATTTTCTAATTCCTCTATTTATCCTCACAATGGCATATTCCAAGGATTATTCTTCTTAACCACCTCCTCATTCAATTTCCCTCCAAAATTTTCAAAAGCCTCTTACACATTCATTAATTCCTCTTACATCTTCAATAACTCTGCTTACATCCTTTCAAATATTAAACCACATTAATTCAATTCTTCTTACAACCTTTCAAATCATCAACCATTCTCATTTATTCTTCTTACATGCTCCTTTACTGAACACATTCCCCAAAATGTGGTCCACCCTCACCCAATAGAATTGTGACAAGTGTCACATTCTCATTAGATCCCCTTTTATCCCACATTCACCAATTTATCTCATTCCTCAACCCTTGAGTTCTATAAATAGAGGCCTCCTCTACACAATATGGATCCACAAGTTAAAGAATTCTTACTATAGGAATTTCTACTCATAGAATTTCACCATTTTCATCATTTTAGCTAAAGTATGTTATCATCTTGCATCAACCTCACACTTTGGATAATCAACATCATCAAATCTTATCAAAGGGATTTGGAAAGGAATTATTTCCACATCAAAGGATCACCAATTCCCCTATGGGATGAATTTTTAGCTATTTCAATTTGATTTCATGTTGTCTTTGGTTTATTATGCTCTCATTTCATGTTTTCTTCTTGATTTAGCTAAGAATTTGATAGGGAATGCTAGATTTTGGTTTTCTAACATGATTAACTAGTGCATATTGGTCTTGTGTTAGCTTGAAATTTTTCTTTTTTATAGCTACAAGGGAGTGACACCGTGTTTGTTTTATATAGTATCACCTTTGCATACAATGCCACCTTTGTTTTCTCACAGAGTGTTTCCTTTGTTTCCAACACTGCTTTTGTCATGTCATGTCACCTTTGCACATTGTTGTCACATCGCCTTTTCTATAGCGTTGCTTCTATCTCCTCTATTTTCTGTCCAAATTATACTTTCTAACAGAGCATCACCTCTAATATTGCACTGCATTTTGGCTCTCTATCTTTTGTAGAGCATTGCCTTTGCGTTTCACTAGAATGCCACCTTTTTTTACAACATTGCATTTTTCATTTGTAGAGTGTCACCTTTGTTGTCCAATATTGTCTTTGCGTGAAAGAGAGAAAAATTAACTTGGAGACCTATAATAATTTTTTAAATCTCATTGTAATAGCTTAGGCTTTCCAATTGTATTTTCCATTCTCTATTTTAAGGCCAACTAGAATTACATTGGGCTTAAAATTAATAATCAACTCAAGCTTTTTCAAAGTTGGACTAAAATTAAACATTAGGAACTTACTAGACTTTACTTTTGGACTAAAACTGAACAAGACAAACTCACATTTAGCTTGGTGCTTTAAAATGAATCCGGCTTTACTTTGGGATTAAAAAGAACTTGTGTTTTCCTTGTTTTGTGATTTTTGCAATCCTTGTCACTTGAATGCATATGCACTTCTCTCATGCTACTCAATGATCTTGAGAATCAAAAGAATTCGACTAACATTGGTTGTCTAAAATCACCCACACATTTTGATTTGGATCTAAAATTGAACCATCATGCTAGTGTGAAGGAAAGGCATTGTGTGTGTTACCTCCTAGCACTTTACGCAATCTGGGTGGTCAAAATACAAATGTACTTCTTCACTTTAGTTTATCTCTAGAGGGTCTACCTCCCCGCTTTGAAAAGAGGGAACGAACTAAGTATTAATGGGCTAAATCCAAGCTCTTTTAAACCACTATATAAATGTTACAGTTGCAATGAAAATTATGATCAATGAGAAGTGGTACGTGATAGCTCTCCCCTAGTATCTTTATGATACAAAAAACCCTTGTTCTAAGGGTTGGGAGACCTCTCGAGAGATTTTATCATAGTATCCCCTAAACTGGATGTCCTTACTACTACCCATTTGTTTAAATACCAAAATACTTAATGCTTGTTGGTGGAAGAATGGTCGTTCTAAAGCCAGCCCACATCTGTATTATTTAAAGTAGAAACAAAAAAATCCTTAAGGTCTTTGGATCTTCAAGATTTTGAGATTTGGTGGTTTCGAGAAGTATGTGTCATGGAGGGGAGTGAGTCTCCCCCAATCTTTAACTATTCGCTTTGTCTTTGTGTTTGGAGAAATCCGAGTGGGGATTTGTAGTTTTAAAAAAGGGTTGTTTGATATTTTTCGTAATCGTTTGGGTCCTCCTTTTGGATTTTGGCTTAAAGTTGCCTTGATTTAGTGTTGTAATTTTGACAACACATTGACATTATTTCTTGGGCCCTTGTGAACTAATGGAATTTAATGGTTCCTTTCAAAAGTGTTGAGAGAAGTGTTGTAACACCCTTTCACACTTTTCTAGGGTTTTATCAATTGACTAAGTATAATAAACATAATTTAAATCATAATTAAAATTAATCTTACCTTATTTGGAGTGTTTTAAAGTGTTGTACCATACTTTCAAATTCCTCTAGGCTTGTCACTAATAATTTGGCTTTCTTATGCTTTAATTGGCCCTATTTTGCATCCACAAGCCTCATTTATTGCATCTTTTTGAGGAAAATATTGGCACCAATCAGTAACCAATCATAATTCAATTTTTTTGTCTTGTGTGGCCTATATTTAGTGTCTAGGACTCATTCACCACCTTGGGTGAATGAGTCCAACCTAGGTCTTTTTGGCCCCGATGCAGGTTTCACACATTTCTAGACACTTTTGGTTTTTTGTCCCATACATTATGTGTAATGGGACTCATTTGTCACCTTGGATGAATGAGTCCTATGTGTTCAAAATTCAAATTTAAATCAATTTTTTGGTGGTAGTTTATTCTCCTAGAGCTGATGTTAGCTTGTAGTGTTGTAATTTTGAGAATTCTTGCATAATTAAGTACAAATACAAGGTTCTTTCACTCATATTCACCACCTAGAAAATTTTCCAAGCATTCAAGATTTCACAAGAGAATTTGTGCATTGACAAGAGAATTCAACGCATTTCAAGGGCAGATTATCCAGCATTCAAGAGAATATTTCAAGCATCAATCATCATGTCAAATATTGCTTGGATCATGTTGTTGTAGAGCTAACAATTGTGATGTAGGGTTTGTGTTTTAAGCAAGTGCTTCATTCAAGATCTATCAACATCAAACAAGACTCCAAGTCTACATCTATTGGATCCATTACGTAGATTTTTGTAGCACTTTATTTCTAGGGTTTGGTAAGTTGCAACATTGTTCTTTGTTCATTCATCATTCTCCTTCTATATTTTCTTTCATTTCAAGGTTTAATTACCAACAAGGGGTTTCACCAAGGCAAACCCCTATTCACTAACTCCCACAATATTTTCCCCTCTTCTTCTGTGTCATTTATAGAGCTAGGTTGCATATTTTCCAAGAAGCAAAGTTGGAGAAAAGTTGTCAAGTCCCTAAAATTTTTCATCAAGCCTTGGAGAAGACCTAAAGCTGGCATTTTGTAGTTTTGGATTTGGAAACCATTCAGGAAAAGCAAAGCAGACCAAGAGGCACAACATCCAATTTGAAACTTTTAGAAAAGTAGAAGTGGACTGATTTGCCACTATTGGAAAATGAGTCCCACTATACAAGCCTGGAAAGGATTTTTGCAGATCAGGATACCCTTTTGGCTAAAACCCGCTTCAGTGCATTTTCCTAGAAATAGGATTGATTCACCTAGCCTAGTGTATAAGTCCCAGTCAATTTCAACAACAAATTTTTTAGTGATCCATAACTCCATTATGCCTTATTCAGTTTCTTAGGTGCACACTTTCTATTTCATAGCTTTCATTACTGTAGACATGGAAAATATACATGCACCTAATCTTGGTTTACTAGCATCACTTTGTCATAAATCATACTCTCAAATTATCATCACTTTTTCATCTCTTAATTAGATAAATCATTTTTTATTTAATTAGGTCTTTCTCCCTTGTTGATTAAATTAACTAGTTTAATTTAATTAATCCTTAATCCCTCTTTAATTAAAAAAATCATCTTATTTGATTAAATCCCTAAACTCCTCTAGTTAAATTAAATAAATTGCACATTATTTTATTTAATCCAACATTATCCCTTTTGGTTAAATAAATCAAAACATTTATTTAACTAAACCCTTCCTCTCAATTTGATTTAAATCAATACATAAATTTAAGTCTAAATTGTCACATCTCCTAATTTCTCATTAAATTAATCAAACTTTGATTAATTTAATCTTAATCATTGTCAAATCCTCTAGAGAATGCAACTTGCACAATAAATCAATTACTTTGATTTATTAAATTGTCCATTTTCTCTCAACATGGCATAAAAGGGGAATATTCCTTTAAATTTGAGTTCAAATTCAAGTGGGCTTGGTCCTTCCAACAAGGCATTTAAGACCTTTTACATGTCCTTTGCATTGAGCCAAGTGATATTAACTCCATTTCTTTCTCCCTCCAACATGTCACATTCAAATTTCAAATTTCAATCCCATAGAATTTATCATGCACATTGACCAAAATGTGCTCATTCCTCCTCCAATCACATGTGGACAAGTGGCCTCTTCTCATTGGTTGGTCTATTATCCCATATTCATCCAAATCCCTCATTCTTCCAATTTGGAAATCTGTAAATTACAAACTCTTCCTCTCATTCTATCATCCACAATTTGAGTAAACGTACTATACTCAACTCCATTCTCAAGCATATCTAGTTTCATCCATTCCATGAAATTCTTAGCTAGGTTATTGCAGATTTTTCATGATGGAGCTTGATTGAATCTTCATCAAGGTGGATCACTCATCAAATAATCAATATTGCAACAAAGGAGTTGGGAAAGGGCCAATTTCGACACATCAATTGGCACCAATTCCCCCATGGATCAAGAGTTTGTATTGCTTAATTAGGATTTCTTTAGCTTTTCGTGTTTTGTTCTTATTTTTCCTATTTTAAGCATTGTAAATGTATTTCATGGGGAATCCTTGTTTTATCTTTCATATGAACCTAACTATGTGTTTTCTTGTTGCGTTTGTGTAGGAATAGGACTGGGGTTCACAATTATAATTTGTTCATCTTTTTAGGTCATTTAGCATTTTTTTGCATATCACATTGTGTTTTACATTTCATTGTCTTTTCCAAGATTACACTTGGTGGTGAACCCCTCATTATACACCATTCAATCCCTAGAATATTCTCTTTGCAAGATCTTAGTCTCCTTTGCATTGAAATCTCAAGGATTTGTTCTTGAGTGAAAATTAGGAAATGGTTTCTCTCCTTTTAGGTCCAAAAGAGTGTACACCCTTTTTTTCTTTTCATTTTAGTGACCTACATATCGAGCATCATAATTTCGATTTGGAGAGCATTTACATACTAGATTTAGCTTCCATTAACATTGCATTAGGTTTTGCATTGGTTAATTTTTATTCTAGGGTTTCCAAATTTGCAATAGTGAAAAGCTCATTTAGCTTGCATTATTGCATTTAATTTCATTGAAAATCAATAAAATTCTGCATTTTCATTTGAAAACATAAAAAGCATAAAATTCAATTCAAATTTTTTGAAAATTTTCAAAAAAAATTAGTACCTCGACTCATTAAAGTCCTTAGTGGGTGTGTCGAGTTGTACCTTTCAAAATGACCCTAATGACATTGAACTCAGTCATTCTCACTCAACTTCTAATGCATGTCCTCCTCGTGATGTTGACATCATTGGAGAAGCTGATGAAAACATGAAAAAGTTTCTAAATGATTGTCTTGACAACCTTGAAGCTAATTCATCTTTTTATCCATCCATGGACCAACCAAATCCTCCTACCATTCCACCTCTTGAGATGTTTGGTTAGATCCTAAAACAAAATTTGAACCTAAGTTCCCTACAATAGGTTAGCCTAGTTCCTCTAGAAAAATAACCGCTCAACTATTTTATGATAACAAAGTAACAAACACTCCGATCAACATTGAAGAAACATATGGAAAGGTTTAATAATTTTGAGCAAACAAGGATGTGACACAACAAGTGAACATGAATACATCACCCCTTAGAGAAAAAACCAACAAATGAAAACACAAAGGGGTTAGGATATCAAGATCCCCCTCATAATAGCAAGCCTCCTAGAGAATATCTAATGCTTTCAGATTATGGTACGATGATCTTTGAATCTCCTCCTAGTTTGAATATCCTTCTTCCTAAAGAATAATCAATTACTCATAATAATGACAAGGATGATTGGATCGCATTAGGTCCTCCTCCTCCACATTCCACTAAAGAAAAGGGTGATTCTAGAAAATGCAAGAGGCCTTACAAGTTAGAAAAACTAAAGTCTCCTCGCCCACCACCTGAAAGTGAAAGGAAACTAAAATGTTTTTAAACAAAGAAATGACAACATTACCACCTATGAATTGATAAGTTATCTATCCTAAAGATGAAAAAGTCCCACATTGTGCATATCATCAAGTTCTCGGAAACCATACTGATGAATGTCGCACATTTCAGTTAGTATTGAAAATTTTCACTTTGATGGCAATGATTGCCATCGTGTGATTGGCTATCTATCTATAGTTTCATCCATTATCATATAATAGTTTTAGAATATTCTATTATCACTATTACATGACCTTTCCCATCACCTACCTCGGCTCATTCTTCTCTTGCACTCAGTGGGGGAAAGCAAATGTTAGACTTGTCCTAGTAATGCATTTGTCACTGTCCGTTTGGTTTTTCATTTACCTTCCACTTATATACACTGAGATTGGAGGGTAGATGACTTACTCATAGGTTGACTCACATTTTCCTTACTAGTCTTTTTCTTTCTCTTTTTCTTTTGTGTGATTGCATGTGCGTAATGTGATTCCTCCATGATGTTCTGATTGATGTTCTCTCTCTCTGTGACATTCCTCTATTTATACCTTCATTCTTCTTAATGTTGTGCATCTCTTTCACTTTTTGTCTTTATCTTTTTCTTGTGTTTCCCTTTTGGGGATGACACAAGGCATTGAGACATTCATGTCTCCTTCATGTTGACCCAAAAGCTTTTCCTTTTTCTTTTTCCTTTTCTTTTCATTTGGCTTGTGTTTTATTTTTGGGGAAGACACAAGGCATTGAGACATTCATGTCTCCTTCATGTTGTCCCCAAATCTTTCCTTTTCCATTTTATTTTTCCTTTTCTTTTTCATTTGTCTTGTGTTTTCCTTTTACGGATGACGGAAGGCATTGAGACATCCTATGTCTCTTCCATATTGAACCAAAAGATTTTTCATATTTTTCCCTCTCTTTACGTCATTCTTTTAGTTCTATGCATATTTGGGGGATGATGCAGTTTGAAGCTCTCTAAAAATCATTGCAGCAAAGAACATACTGACCCCAAATCCATAGATCCCTTATGTGTTTGGTGTTTTCTTTTTTCCTTTCCAAGTTTTCTCTCATGTCTTCTTTCTTGTTTTCATTTTTCATTTTCTACTTTAAAGTAATTGCTCATAGTATGGTGTTTAGAAATTCCTTTGAAGTGGGGGCATACATTGACATTACTCTTTTGCATTTTTTCTTTTTCTTGGTTCTTAGTGCATCCTTCTTATTTGATACTATGTATTTCTCACTTTGTGGATGACATTAGGTGTGATGTCCCTCAAGAGCGTGATCTCTCTTAGCATATTACATTCCTCTTTGTGGCTTGATGTGACACACTGCATCCCCTAAGTTGTGAATTTTATATTTTTTGATTGTTCCTCTCTTGGAGACATTAGGCACAATGCTCCTTATGTTAAATACCTCACAAGAACTAATCAAGAATCCTTTGAACATTATTTGTATGTTGCATTTTTAAATTTTTGTTATATGGCCACCTTGCATAATACAACTTGCATGCCTTTGGAGCGATCTTATTTGTTCATGAGCTCCAAGAATATGAAGTTTTTCTTGCCTCATGAAGCTCAAAAAATCATTTTTGTGTGGTGCCTTATTAAAGTTATCAGGAGGTATAACTTTGGTATGGTTTAACGAGAAGCCCAATTAGGCATGACTTTCCCCATAGCCACTTACATTTATGTGACTGCATACTAGCCATGAGTGTATGTTTCTCACCTTTTAGGACTTCTCGCCTACCAGAAAGCCAAGAGTTCCATCGCCTTAGAGTGAGTATGTGCTTTTCGTGACAAAAAACCTAGATCTAATCCACATCAAGATGGATAAATAGTCAAAGCTTGATTCGATTCTTTCTTTTCTTTTCTCTTTTTCATCTTTGGTAGTGTATGATTGGCCTTGTTCCTATTCTTTACATCATTTTTGTGTGTGTTCCTTTGTGCTTATATTGGTTTTACATAGGATCTTCATCTTGGGCACTTGATCACCCCTATTTATTATTATCTCATCTTTCTAGCATTGGTGCATTTGAACCAATCTTGATGAGTGATTATCTACTTTAGTGTGTGTTTGAAGAGGTTTCATCCTCTCACTAAAGTGGGGTCTAAATGTAGTGTCAAAAAAAGGGTCCTTTGAAATTTTTCACACTCGTTTGGGTCCTCCATGTGGATATTTTGGCTTAATGTTGCCTTGATTCAGTTTCATAGCTTTTCATTATAATTTGTTCATCTTTTTAGGTTATTTAGCATTTTTTTGCATATCACATTGTGTTTTGCATTTCATTGTCTTTTCTAAGTTTACACTTGCTGGTAAACCCCTCATTATACATCATTGAATCCCTAGAACAATCCCTTTGCAAGATCTTAGTCTCCTTTGCATTGAAATCTCAAGGGTTTGTTCTTGAGTGAAAATTAGGAAATGGTCTTTCTCCTTTTAGGTCCAAAACCCTAGAAGCAAAAGAGAGTAGACCATTTTTCTTCTTTCAAGACTCAACAAGTATGGCCATTTCAAACCTAGGATTATGAGTTTGTGAGTTAATCAAACACATTGTTTGAATCTCAAACTTTGAAACAATTATTAAACAAATCATCAAAAGTTCAAACCCTTTGGAAAGAGTGAATATCTTTGAAAGGTATAATTATTAATACTTGTCCCTAGGGATTTTATCCTTAGAGGCTTCTAAATATTTGGTCTCACATCTTAATTTACTCTCTCTAGTGTCAACCTATGGATTCTATGGCCTTGACTCTTTGATTTTCACATAATAGAACTTGTGGAATGAAAAAGAGCTAAGACATAGACACTTAGTTTGAAATTTAAATAAGGTGTGTGGATGTGGTAAAATCAATTCATTAATCAAGAATAAATCAATTGAACCCCACACATGTGCTTGTTATCTTTTGTCTTACGGTCTTCCAAGAAAAAAATTGGTCTTTCGCTTTGAACTACTCATAGGTTAAAGCATGTTCTTCACTATCTTGTTCTTGTAAACAAGGTACCTCTTAGGTTCATTTAGAATCAAATAAAACATTTCATCCATGCCAAACATTTATCATCTCCATCCCACAAACAACTTTTAGAGCTTTGGAAAAAATAAAAATTCTAGACTTGGGTTAATCCTTAAACCACATCAAAATCACCTTGTTTAGTTAGGAGTGTGAGAATGTATCCTTTCTCATACCTCTAGTTAAATTAGCACCCCTTTGAATATTTCATCCTAAATATCACATCTACATCTTAAGGTTTACAAGTTCATCATCCAAATCAAACCCTAAGTCTAGTATTGACCAAAGTTCCTAAAAGTTCAAACACTCATATCACTCACCCTTTCATCTTTCATCTCATTATTGGTCCTAATTCCTTAAAGTTCATCAGGGTCAAAACACAATAAAAACATGGAATATAAACTTGATTCATACATCATGAGTGGTCTAAGTCAACCAAACTATCAAAGCCTTGTAATACCAATTGATTATCAAAATTCACATTTATACAATCCATACATGGCATCATTATCTCCTACAAACTTCAATGATACAACAAATGTGAGTATGCCCAATCTAAATTTTGGACCACCTTTCACTATGGTAGATTTAAACCAAATTCAAAACCTACAAATCTATCAACCAAATAGTCAATGCATGAGTCTTCAACAAAACAACATTATCCCACCAAATCAATACATGGAAAATATGAATATAACAAGTACAAGCTTACCAAACATGAAAATATCAAATCCACACTTGGTGAACTATGGGGTGGATATGTTTTTGAATCATACCAATGATGTTCAAAGTCCAAGCAATATGTTAACAACTCAATGTATTAATCCAAATCAAGGTAACCTCATACAAATTCAAAGTTACCTAAATCAAGGCAATATGATTCCCAACCACAATGATGTTCAATTTCCACCTATAATGTAAAATCTACACATCATCCCAAATTTGAACATTGTCCAAAATTAATTTGTGCGTGATCCCATAAAAATACCACAAGTGTATATTCCAAATATGCTTGAACAACAAGCAAATCATCTACACCAAGTGTGTCAAAATCAAAATCAAGATCAAATTTTGTGACATAAAATTGCTTCACTTACCAAAATAGTTGATTCATTGCACTAAGAGACATCTCCACCCCATAGCCTCCCTTGGGTTAAACCATGTCATCAAAACATTGAGTTGTCTCATCAACCTCATCAAGAAGAATATCACCAAGGTCAAGAGGTTGTATATCAAGATCGACAAAATCAACAACAATCCCAATCACCACATCTCCAAAATCAATCTCCACAAGGTCAATCTCAAAAATTACAAATCTCACAAGGTAAGAATCATGAACACACTCCTTTGGGAGAGCCAATTGAATCAACATTAAAAAACTAGTTAATGCAAAATTAATCACTCTTCCAAAAGTAAGTTCTTTTAACTCTATCATAAACTTCCCTTTCAATAAGGGTAGATCTTATTTTGAGTCTCATAGAGAAAATATTCATAAAACATCAAATTATTTTCAACTCAAAAATATCATGCAAGACCTTCAAGATCAGAAATTTGTATCTCCAAAGTCCAAGATGCTACAATAATCACATGGGAACTCTCCAATCTATACAAGATGTCACAAATGATGATCATATCCATATACCACATAATCCTCCATCTCCCCATGAGATGCTTTCTTTGGATGGACATGTAAATGATCTTCATTCAGAACAATTTTCCTTTACTTTTGACATTATTACACATAATTAGGAGGTTATTGATTCCTACAGTCAAGCAGAGTTGTCAACATCAATATCAGATATATACCAAATTCAAATCAATTGAGGATACCAGGTATGAAGGTATCCAACATTATCCCCTCAAGGAAAAAAGTCAGACCAAAAAAGTTATTCTAGAATTAGTAGAGCAACAAATTGAATAACATCATCTGTAGTGGTTATCTATCAAAGAAGGCTTTCTAAACAAGACATCTCGAAATAGGCTAGTGCAGGAGCACACCTAGGCTAACCTCCATAGTTAGGATATTTTGGGCTTGTATTTGACATTAGCAAAGTTAGAGTATTTGTATGTTTGTTTCGGACCTTAGAAGGTCTTTGCAATGTGGGCTAGGTGAACTAGTCATTAGGACTAAGGTCACCAAATTAGTCATTGTTAGTAGTTTTATATTGCCTAGTTTTTAGTAGCTTAGGTTGGGATTTGAGTCTTAAATGTGTTCTAAACACATGAATGATGTTAGGGAGATGCCTTGAAGCCTTTAATGGTGTTGTTTACTCGGAATATAAGAGATAGAGCTCCTAAGAGTTAGGAAGGTGACATAGTGGCAAAGGTTGCATGCAACTCGGTTATATAGGATCCCCTAAAGGATAGGAGTGGGGAATCGACCAACAGACCCTAAAAAAATGGTGAATGGCACCTAATATGGAGGAGGCTCAAATTCAAGTGTAGGGAGATGGTAATCAAGATTTTGGAATAAAAAAATAGCTCTGCAAATTATGTTTTTATGTGAACTCCGAGTGATATTGAGTGATAGTGATATTAGATGGATCGAATGCTTTGATTTAGTGATAGGATTGTGTTCATAGAATAGTTATAAGACTTTTTCATTCAGTAAGTAAGTTGATTTAAGTTGTGTTAGTGTTATAAAGAAATAATTAGCATTTAGGGGTTTCACTGGTCCTGTCCTGACCAGTTTGTCTTTTTATGGCTCCCCCATGAAATCTAGTCATGGAACTTTCCTGAGGATAGATGGATATGTTAGGGGAGCCATTGGTCTGTACATATGTAGAGGTAGGAGTCATGGAGAGTGGAACAACTGTGCTTAATGTCAAGTCTTTGGCGAGCTTAAAGAGCTCGGTTAGAGGTTTGACAGTGGGAATTGAAGAAAATAGGCAGGGAAGTGAGGTACAGTATGAAACAGGTACAGTTTTAGGTAGGGTATAACTATATCCTAATATTCTAGAAGGATTGAGGTTCCATCAATCCATTTGGGTGAGGTTTGAGCAAGAAAACCAAGGGATCCTAAAACCTAGGCCTAATAGCCCTATTTAACCTAGATCATAGGAAACCTATGTATGGACATCCTAGGGGTCTGCACATTGTTGAGTCCTTCAAAGAATCCAAAAGATTACCTTAATGTGGAATTAGTTTGTCAAAGTGTTTGGGAAAGTTTGGCAAGAATGAGGAAAAGGACACTGTCAAGGACTACAAGAAATAGGCCTCCACAAGGCAAATTTTGTCATCCAATTGGAGAAAGGCTTGGAGATCCTTCAAAATGAATCCAAATGTGAGCAAATGGATGAGTTTCAAGATATATCACACCCCTACAGTCAATTCAATGTTTGGTGTGTTGGTGGCACTTAGAGTCTTCTAAGTGTGGAAGAGAGTGTTGAGGTGAACTAAGGGTGATTGTCTTTCAAGGTTAAGCACAAGGGATTAGGATCTTAGAGAAGAGTTAGACAAGGTCTTAGTTAATAATCTAATCCTTTTTAGATCCTAGAAGAGGTTAGGATCCTAGGAGGAGGCAAGTAAGGTCTTCTTAGTTAGTTGTGCAAACAAGCCTTGGAACACTTACACCATATTGGTATCAGAGCAATGTTTGATCAGGCTTGTGGTTGATGTTACAACCCACTAAATCAGTAAGAAAGAATACACCAGAGGAAGATAAAATCATGGTGACTAATGCTGAGTTAGCCAAGAAGGTTGAAGAACAAGAAGAGGATAACAAGTTACTGAGAGAAATATTGGCTCGAATGGAGCAACTCTTGGGTGAAGTCCAAGAAAAGGCAGATAAAGTAAAGGATAAAATAGATCAGAAAGAAGAGAAAGAAGCCATAGAAAAGGATTTGGAGTTGGAAGAGGATGCTCCAACCCCTGACCCTTTCATTTCTAAAGAACCCTTCTTGAAGGCACTAAAGGCTTTAAGTGGCAAAGCCTTGGAAGGTGTGTCATTGTTCAGTGGACAAATGGATCCAGATTCAGTCATGCATTGGATAAACATCATTGAGAATCATTTTGAATGTGATGGTATCTCAGAGGCTCAAAAGGTCATGGTGGCCAGGTCAAGGTTGAGAGGTTCGGCTCTCACATGGTGGAAGTTTGTGCAAAATGAAGGAGAAAAAGAAGGAAAGGGTCCTATAGTTACATGGAAGGGCATGGTAACCAAAGTAAAGTAGACCTACCTACCTGATGACTATGAAGTCCAGTTGCATAGGAGAAGACACAATCTTAGACAAAAATATCTGGATGTCCAACCATACACCGAAGATTTCCAAAAGTTGTGCCTAAGGTCAAAGGTGGTTGAAGATGAAAGCATCAAGCTAGTAAGGTACTTGAATGGACTCAAATGGTCTATTCAAGAAGACATGAGTCTGGTGAACTTTAAAACCATCCACCAATGCTATCAAATGGCCTTGAAGATAGAGGAGAAAAGCAAAAGGAAGCAAGAGCAAACTTCCAAGAGTAGAGGTAAAGGAAAAGATAGTAGAGGACAAAGAGGTGGCTATGGTGGAAAGAGTTCAGAACCGAGGGCTCAAGGAGAAGTTAAGCACATAGAGCAGCAAGAAGGAAGCTCTAGTAGAGGTGGTAGAGGAAGAGGCTCTAACTTTAGAGGAAGAATTGGTGGACAAGGAAGAGGCAATTACTTTGACAATATGAAGTGTTATCACTACAATCAAATAGGACACCCTGCCTATAGGTGTCCAAAGAAAGGTAGTACTTCTCAAGGAGGTGATAAGAGAACTAATCTAGTTCATGATGAGACAAATGAAGCAGAGAAACATTCTGAGGTACCACTAAATTTTGAGGAAGATGAGAACCTCATGATGAGGAGAACTTTGATCAAAGAACTGGTAAAGGAGGAACTAAGCCAAAGAAGGTCCCTATTTAGGATAAAGTGCAAGATGATGGGGAAAGTATGTAGAGTCATCATTGAATCAGGGTCTACTGACAATATTGTGTCAGAGGAAGCAGTCAGCAAGCTAAAGTTGACAAGGATACCCCACACCAATCCTTACAAGGTCACATGGCTAAATAAAGGCCAACATGTGTTAGTAAATGAACAAGCATGGGTGGAGTTATCAATTGGAAGCTACAAGGACAAAGTTTTGTGTAATGTGTTATCTATGGATGCATGTCACTTGCTCCTAGGTAGACCATGGCAATTTGACCGTCAAGCTATGCATGATGGAGTGAAGAACTCCTATAGTTTCAAGAAAGATAAAGTAACATTCAAAATTCAATCACAGTTAGAAGATATAGAGGTGAAGACAGCAGGTCCTAACATACTCATGGTTGGTGAAAAAGAGTTCTTAGAAGCTTTGGAAGAAGGAGAAGGAATTGGCTATGCACTAGTGTTAAGGCCAAGAGAGGTAAGTGGTGACAAAGCAACCAAGAAGCCAAAGTTACCTAAAGAGATACAAAGCATGATGCAAAATTTTGAAGGCATTGTAAGTAGTGGACAACCAACAACATTACCTCCCAAAAGAGCTATAATTCATAGGATAAACTTCATACTAGGAGCTACCCTTCCCAATAAAGAAGCCTATAAGATGACCCCTCAACAAAATGAGGAAATATCTAGACAAATACAAGAACTCCTAAACCAAGGTCTCATTAAAAAGAGCATCAGTCCATGTGCCGTACCCATTGTCCTAGCACCTAAAAAGGGAGGAGATTGGAGGCTTTGCACTGATTCAAGGGCTATAAATAGGATAACTATAAGGTATAGGTTCCCTATCCCTAGAATTGAAGACCTAATGGATTGTCTAGGTGAAGCTAAGTACTATAGCAAGATAGACTTAAAGAGTGGTTATCACCAAATGAGGATACATGAGGGAGATGAGTGGAAAACAACCTTCAAAACTAATGAGGGTTTGTATGAGTGGCTTGTCATGCCATTTGGATTGTCTAATGCCCCCTCCACATTCATGAGGCTCATGAATGAAGTCCTCAAAGACTACATTGGCAAATTTGTAGTTGTATGTCTTGATGATATACTGATTTAAAGCAAGACAAAAGAAGAACATCTCAAACATCTAGAACTGGTTTTTAAGAAGCTACATGAGGAGAAGTTGACGATCAACTTAGAGAAGTGTGAGTTCATCAAGACAGAGCTAGTGTACCTTGGATTTGTTCTATCACATGGCAATCTGAAAATGGACAAGAGCAAAGTAGAAGTCATCCTCAATTTGCCTACTCCAAGGACAGCAATATAGGTAATAAGTTTTTGTGGCCTTGCTCAATACTATAGGAAGTTTATAAGGCAATTTAGTGCTATTTGTGCTCCTATGTTGGATACCATTAAAGGAGGCATAAAGACTAAGTTTGTATGGAATGAGCAAGCTAACAAGAGTTTTGAGTTGTTGAAGGAAAAGATTGCTACTCAACCTATTTTAGTGTTGCCAAGCTTTGAGAAGTTGCTCACCATTGAGTGTGATGCAAGCAATGTGGCTATTGGAGCTGTTCTAAGCCAAGAGGGTAGACCGGTGGCCTTTCATTTAGAAAAGTTAAGTGAAGCCAAGAAGAAGTATTCTTATTATGACCTTGAGATGTATGCATTGGTTCAAGCTTTAAGGAAATGGAGGCACTACTTGCTTCCCAAGGAATTCATAGTGTATTCAGACAACCAAGCACTTAGTTTCCTAAATTCACAAGAGAAATTGAGTCACAAGCACATGAAGTGGGTTGAATACCTACAAGCTTACACTTTTAATATCAAGCACAAGAAAGGAGTACTCAACAAGGTGGCAGATGCCCTGAGTAGAAGAGCTCTTACCATCCAAGAAATTCAGTTGAAGAGCATGGGAATAGATCATTTCAAGGATCTATATGTAGATGATGAAGATTTTGCAGACATTTATAAGGTATGTGCTGAATACAAGAATCATTTTCATAGTAGATATGTTGAATATACTTTGCAAAGTGATCTCTTGTTTAGGGAAATCAGTTATGTGTCCCTAGAGGCTCTATTAGAGAGAATTTGATTCAGGAAAAGCACAATGGAGCATTGAGTGGTCATTTTGGGATCACAAAGACACAAGAACTTGTTCAAAGGTTCTATTATTGGCCAAGGATGAATCTAGATGTTAGGAGGTATGTGGAAAGTTGTATAGTATTCCAAAAGGCTAAGGGAAATTCTTCAAATGCAGGCCTATATCAACCACTACCTATTCCTACTAGGCCATGGGAATGCTTGAGTATGGATTTTGTAGTTGGGTTACCCAAGACAAGACAAGGCATGGATAGTGTTTATGTAGTTGTGGACAGATTCAACAAGATGGCTCACTTTGTGCCCTGTAAGACAACTAATGATGCTAATCAAATAGCCTCTCTCTTTTTCAAAGAGATAGTAAGGATACATGGGTTATCAATGAGCATTGTGTCAGACAGAGACACCAAGTTTATGAGTCATTTTTGGAAGAATCTTTGGTGAATATTGGGCACTAATTTATCTTTTGGATATACATACCATCCCCAAACCGATGGTCAGACTGAGGTTGTAAATAGGAGCCTTGGAAATCTATTAAGGTGCTTGACCATGGAGTATGGTCAACAATGGGATCAGTTGATTGGGCAAGCTGAATATGCCTATAATGATACTGTAAATAGGTCCACAGGGAAGAGTCCCTTTGAAATTGTGTATGGCTTACATCTTAGGGGAGTCTATGAACTAAGAGACCTAAGGGATGGAGTTAAGGGAAGTGGATATGCTAATGATTTTTTCTATGCAATGCAGGAGATTCATGACACAGTCAAAAAGACATTGATTGAGAACACTATGAAATATAAGACCAAGGTGGATGAGCATAGAAGAGAAGTTCAGTTTAATGTGGGAGACTTGGTGATGGTGCATCTAAACAAGTCCAAACTACAGAAAGGTATCTCTCACAAGTTGCAGATGAAGAGGATAGGTCCTTGTCCCATCTTGGCAAAGTATGGGAACAATGCTTTTAGAGTGGAGCTACCGAAAGACAATGGACTGTCCCCTATTTTCAACATTGCAAATCTGGTTCATTACAAAGGATCAACACCAGACATGGATCAAAAGCTCAATGAAGTCATCCATGATGTGGAAGAACTCAAACTACCTTCAGCTACAGTCAAGCAAGCTGACAGTATACTAGATACTAGGGTCTACAAGAAGACTAGAACCAAGGAATATAAGGAACATCTGATCAAGCAACAAGGTCAACATGATGCTGAGGCAATATGGATCAAAGAATCAAAGTTGAAGAAGTTGGGCATTGATCTCAACTTACTTAGTCCAAGGGTGGACTGAACTCTTTTGTTTTGGGGAGGATGGTGCAGGAGCACACCTAGGCTAACCTCCATAGTTAGGATATTTTGGGCTTGTATCTAACATTATCCAATTTAGAGTATTTGTATGTTTGTTTTGGACCTTAGAAGGTCTTTGCAATGTGGGCTAGGTGAATTAGTCATTGTTAGTAGTTTTATATTGCTTAGTTTTTAGTAGCTTAGGTTGGAATTTGAGTCCTAAATGTGTTCTAAACACATGAATGATGTTAGGGAAATTCCTTGAAGCCTTTAACATTGTTGGTTACTTAGAATATAGGAGATAGAGGTCCTAAGAGTGAGGAAGGTGACATAGTGGCAAAGGTTGCATGCAACTCGGTTACATAGGATCCCCTAAAGGATAGGAGTGGGGAATCGACCAAAAGACCCTGAAAACATGGTGAATGGCACCTAATATGGAGGAAGCTCGAATTCAAGTGTAGGGAGATGGTAATCAGATGGTAATCAAGATTTTGGAATAGAAAAATAGCTCTGCAAATTTTGTTTTTATGTGAACTCTGAGTGATATTGAGTGACAGTGATATTAGATGGATCGAATGCTTTGATTTAGTGATAGGATTGTGTTCATAGAATAGTTATAAGAAATTTTCATTCAGTAGGTAAGTTGATTTAAGTTGTGTTAGTGTTATAAATAAATAGTTAGCATTTAGGGGTTTCACTGGTCCTATCCTGACTAGTTTGTCTTTTTATGGCTCCCCCATGAAATCTAGTCACAGGACTTTCCTGAGGATAGATGGATATATTAGGGGAGCCATTGGTATGTACATATGTAGAGGTAGGAGTCACGGAGAGTGGAACAACTGTGCTTAATGTCAAGTCTTAGGTGAGCTTAAAGAGCTCGATTAGAGGTTTGACAGTGGGAATTGAAGAAAATAGGTAGGGAAGTGAGGTACAGTACGAAACAGGTATAGTTCTAGGTAGGGTATAACTATATCCTGACATGCTAGAAGGATTGATGTTGCATCAATCCATTTGGGTGAGGTTTGAGCAAGAAAACCAAGGGATCCTAAAACCTCGGCCTAATAGCCCTATTTAACCTAGATCATAGGAAACCTATGTACAGACATCCTAGGGATCTGCACATTGTTGAGTCCTTCAGAGAATCCAAAAGAGTACTTGAATGTGGAATTAGTTTTTCAAAGTGTTTGGGAAAGTTTGGCAAGAACGAGGAAAAGGACACTGTCAAGGAATACAAGAAATAGGCCTCCACAAGGCAAATTCTGTCATCCGGTTGGAGAAAGGCTTGGAGATCCTTCAAAATGAATCCAAATGTGAGCAAATGGATGAGTTTCAAGATATCTAACACCCCTACAATCAATTCAATGTTTGGTGTGTTGGTGGCACTTAGAGTCTTCTAAGTGTGGAAGAGAGTGTTGAGGTGAACTAAGGGTGATTATCTTTCAAGGTTAAGCACAGGGGATTAGGTTCTTAGAGAAGAGTTAGACAAGGTCTTAGATAATCATCTAAGCCTTTTTAGATCCTAGAAGAGGTTAGGATCCTAGGAGGAGGCAAGTAAGGTCTTCTTAGTTAGTTGTGCAAGCAAGCCTTGGAACACTTACACCATAGGCAGAATCAAAGAATGAAGGTACTACTTCCACAATACTGTGGGAAACTATGTTGGGAGCTCGAAAAATTCTTATGATAAAACCAATTCCAATACTACAACCAACCGCGTCATGAATCTTTATCCACCCATTACCTCATCCACGAATTGGGACCAATATCAAAAGAAATGTTGGAATCAAAGCACGAAGAATATTATCAAAGAAGAAGAAGTTGTAAATCGTGAAGGATAAATCAAATACATGTGGATACCAAAGAATAAAAAGAAATATTATCCCTATCAAGCTCCATTAGTCAAAGGAACTATGGGAAAAAATCAAAAAGGGAAATTATGCATTAAAGACATCCAAATATGCAAAAGAAGGTTTCCCAGGTGATGTACAAAGTATATCAAGTAGTTGGTCCTAATTCCATGCGCACTTCCATATCCACCCATATTTGATCATCTCCCAAAGTTTGGAGAGTCAAAGGTTACAAGCTATCAAGTTGTAGTTTATTATTGAATGAAAGTGGAAATCAATGCTACCATTCACATTTACTTATACCCATGATAGTAGTTTAGTTGTTTGGATCTATCTGTATACATCCATTTCCCCTTAAATATACAAAGTTGACATATGCTTACATGTATACATACTTTTGAATTAGTCTACACTAATCTCTATCGGTTTCTGATTCTCCTTTTTTATTTTAAAATATTTTAACTTATTTCCATGTGATAGTTTAATCCATGATTTAATTTACATGTGTACATTAAAACCAAGGTAAATTAACAATATATATTATTTTCATATACATCTCACTACATCATAGCTGAACTATTACAAAATTTATTCTTTGTATAGATCAAACTTAGACCAATCAATTATGTATCAATGAATATGCCCTAAACTATAAATGTAAAATAGAAAGGGTTGGTTAATTAAAAATTTAATTAAGTTATGGAATTTAGGTGAAAGGGATATATCCTAGACTAATTAAGATCAGTTTATGCATTTAGCTATAGATGATGAAGTTGGTCGATTGGGGATTTAGTGATGAATAGACATAGGGAATATTTTAGTTTTGTATATTTTATCCCTCTTTGACACAATGCAACTAAGTAGTGTTGTTTGAAAGAAGAATTAAAAGTAGGATGGATTGAAATGAAGCTTAAGTGGAAAATTGTGCCAATGGCTTAGCAATCATGATGCAATTGATGCCCCTTCAAGAGAATTTTTGAGTGAAATGGAACCCATTGGTATGTTGAAAAGACATGGGAGAAACTGACTTTAGATAATATGCATACGATGAATATACGACTAAATGATTTATTAATGATTGATCATGCTAATTAATGTCGCTAGGATCATTAAATTTGATTTGCATGAATGTACATGTATGATGATGAAATCTCCCAAAGATGAAAATGCAACTAAATAACACATGATGATGGATAAATGGTGACATAAAAAATGGAATAGATAAGTAAGACATGTTGTCATAGTAACTTCATGTGCAAGTAGACACCTTTATTTTGTTGTAACACTTAGTATTATGCACCATTATATAAGAGACCATGATGACTATGAGTCATGTGAACATAGATTGAACTCAAATAGAATAGCAACCCAATAGACACATTGTCTCTAGCGCACACACATATGAAAGATGATGACAACTATGGTAGTGTGATTGTTGCAACAGTAAGAGTAGAAGAAAAACAAAACATAAACCAAAGATAAAGTAAATTAGAATCTATAAAGGTGATGCATCATATATTGGAAAAAGAAATGTGTAGTGAAATTCTGAAAACTTATGAAGGGAATGACATTGTAGCAAAATCTAAGCTCCAAGCGTATAACATTGATTTGAAATTATTGAAATGAAATATCATACATACTTAGTGTGGATGTAATTGTGAAAGATATTAGAACAATCATTGTGCATAAAATATTATGTTCTCTTCCTTTCAGATCTCATGTTATAGTATCCACAAATGCATAACTTTTCACATTATTGTAGCACTGGATCCATGTCTTCAATGGAGGTAAGATGCCAAACTCTAAACATTTGGCATAGACCCCTGCAAAATCAAGGACCACTACAAAACACACTGTGTCATGCTTCTAAATAAATGGGTCTTGAACATCACACATGTATGTGACATGTGGTTATAGACAGTATGCATTATGCACCAATTTTATCTAACAACTTTTGAAACTATATAGTTTCTCTGTTTCAAGGGCTAATACTATTCAATATTTGTTTCACACAAGTATGCATAAATAATAGGTGCATGCGGCCTTTCTCCATACACACACACACACACACACATATATATATGCATATATCTATACATACATATATATATACATACATACATACATACATACATATATAAACACATACATATATATATAAACACACACACACACACATATATATATATATGCATATATCTATACATACATATATATACATACATATACATACATATATATATACATACATACATACATATATAAACACATACATATATATATAAACACATACATATATATACATACATATACATACATACATACATACATATATATACACAAATCCACACATATATATACCTATATATATACATACACATAAATTTATATACATACATAGGTACATATGTAGACATATATGTATGTATGTATACTTATATATATACATACATATAAATACATACATATATGTATGTATATATACCTAGATATATACATACATATATACATACATATATACAAACATATATACAAACATATATACATAGCATATTAGTCGATGTAGACATGAACCTATGATTTTGTTTTAATAGATTGAAGTGCAGTCGACATCCATGCATGGAATCTAGAAAACATTAATTCCATTTTTAATGGTGGCTAACACATAAGTCGACACTAATGAATTATGATGTTAAGTCTTTGACTGATCAAGAAAGATTAACCCATAAAAAATACTCAATAATAGGGAACAACAAATATATGAACTTACAAAATTCCCCTTTTCTAGTTCCAACAAATCAGCTATAAACCATCTCAAGAGACACAAATTTTATCCTGATTCAATGTACTTAGAAAATGAATAAACAACACAAATAATCCTTTGCTTGAAATAATCAAAACTCAACACCATTTAATCTATTAATGGTGACTGCACTTGAATCTATTCTTGCAATAAATGAAAATTAGATCTAAATAAATGCAAAATGCAGTCACACACACAAGAACCTTTTGCTTGGAAACCATAAAACGTAACACCATAATCGAATAACAGTGACTTCAATTGAGTATACATACATACATACATACATACATACATACATACATACATACATACATATACATGTACATATAGATATATACATAAACATATATACATACATACATATATACACACACACATATTTATATATATATATATGTATATATACTTATATATATATACATACATATAAATTTATATACATATTGATTAGGTGAAAAATAGGGTTTACCAAAATGAAATGAATTGAGATGATAAAACAGTAGACTTTTCCACACTAAACACTACAATTCATGCAATTATGAGGGCCAAAAGATGCAAATAAAAATTATAAATTAACCCTAACTATTATACCAACTATGAGGGAAGTTTTTAGAGCATAAAAAGTTTTGCACCTTATCAAAAACTTGTTGTTTTTAAGCTATAGAGGACTCATTCTCTTTCAGTGTCGAATGGGTCCCTGATAGGGTTTCTAAAACTATGATCACGATCTTGTTCCTTGATGTTAGCACTCTCAAAATCTTGGTTATCAGCTTCTAGGAGTATGTATGTAATTTTGTAGCTTGAAATATTTTATTTACACTTTAGATGACAACTTTTGCAACTTTGACCACTTTGACAATTTTGCTCCAAAATTGCTCCACTTGATCTTCAACCTATAAACATACAATTACAAATTCAAGGGAAGAAAAACTTGTTTGTTAGTGAATGGGGGTTTTCCTTGGTCAAACCCCTTGTAGGTAATTAAACCAAATGATGGAATAATGTAATTGAAGCATGGAACATGAAATGTTCAATTGATATCACCTTGGATGATGTCTTGTGAAACAAATCAGCAAACTAGCATGTAGTGGCCATGAATAATGTAGATCTTGATCCTTAAATATGATGTGTAACAATTCTTACAAGTATATCTTCAATGCTACATCCACTTGTTTAGATCAACAACATACATGAATACATTAAACCCATGTCATAATGATATGATCTTGAATTGCTATAGTAGAATCATGAATTTTTCCTTCAAATGCCTTGAAAATGCTCTATAATACTCCTATGAATGTACCCTTATGATAAATTGAACTTTCTAGATCGTGTTAGGAGAAACAATGTGAATTAACCCCTTATTTATACTAAATTAGTAGATTAACCCTGAAATTCAAACAATTAAGGCCAACAACCGATTTGGAAGTAAACTTTATTAAATTCCCACTAGAATGAAATTTAAAAAGGGGGTCCTCATTGAGGGAGGACCCATTCTCCACCTAGGGAGAATGGGTCCTCACTTAGTTTTCTAGGACCTAACCCTAGAGGATGGAAAGTACATTAAAAACCCATTTCAGATCAATTCGGAAAGGGGGGACCTATTAAGGGAGGTCTCATTCACAACCTAGGGTGAATGGTTCCTAGGACCATTTTCTAGGACCTAATTTTTACACAATAAAATTTTATATTATTTATATATGGGTGTTGGGATATATCTTTAGGAGGTGTCATAAATAAGGTTTAAATTTGAATTAAAGGGGTTAATTAACTCCAATTAACCACAACTAATTAAGACCACCCTAGATAAATGTGAATGTGTTTTACAACACTTTAAAACACCTAAATAAGGTACAAATTTAAATATACTTTATTAAGAAGGGGCCCATTAAGCTTAATTAAGTAAATAAACCCTAGAAAAGTGTGCAAGTGTGTTACAACACTTCACAACACCTTTACAAAGGATCAATTAAATAATTTTTTAATCAAATAAAGGTCCTAGAATGATGTGAATGTGTACAAAACATTACAACACTACTCCAAGACACCACTAATTTAGTTTTAATGTCAATTATCAAACCAAGCGAAAAAGGCTACTTTTTTGTTACTAAATTTTTCCCCCACTTTAGTGAGAGGATGACCCCATTTCAAAATCACACTAAAGTAGCCATCCAAATAACTTAAGTATGCATCAATAGAAAATATACATAATCATACCTTATCAAAGGCCAAAAAAGGAAAAAAAAAGGTTCAAGCACAACCATTCCAATATGATGTGGAATGGGGCTATTTGTTCATGATATTTGTTGCTCACTCTGGGCTAGTGTAACCTCAGTTTGTCCACTAGGTGATTTTTCCCAATGGAGTAGAAAGTGAGATAAATTTATTAGCCTCTCATACCATACCAAAGTTATCCTCCTGACAACTTCAATAAGGCACCACAATGTAATTATTTTTTAAATTCTTTTGTTATCTAAAATTTTGTTAACGGGGATTTTTCTTTGCTTATGTAAAGGTGATAGGGAGGTTGGATGAATCACTCACTAATTCATGCTCTAAGTGTTTCTTTGAAGACCTCTAGGGTGTCTTTCTCCACCACTTGCAACCTATAGGATCTCTTCGTTCTTAGGATCCCCTGGTTCTCCTTGCCAACCCAACTATCAACAAAGTTCCTTCTCCCAAGTCAAAACTTGGTGCAATCTTGTAACACTAGCCATTAGCCCTCAAACTACCTTAAAGGCTACTAACCTCCAATTTCTTGAAATGGTTTTATAGAGGTGTGGACGTGCTTCCTAAAACTTCAATCCATCCTACTAGGGGCATTAGGGATCCACCTAGCTCCATCTGCAAGTCGCTTTCACCAAACTCCTTCATTAGGCCTAGAAGGCTACTAGCCCTATTAGGTCTCCTTCTCCGCGAAATTAGGGTTTTTCCCAAAGTCCCTCCAAAGAAAACCCCAATCTTTTCTTGGGATTCCTAGTTCATATGCCCACCCCTCAAGGATTTTTTGGGTCTTGGGCCACAACTGGCCGTATAATGCCCTAACTGAAAATGAGCAAAATTAAGGCTTTTTAGGCCTTTCCTTGCTCCTATGCAACTTCCTAAGTTCTCCCCTCACAAATGGATTGGTAGAGTCTCTTCCTTTTTACCATAGCTTGGTAAGACTCATATATTCCTTCTCCACAAAGAAATTTGTCTCTAAGTTAACATCTCTGCAAATTAAGTGCTCTGCACTATGGTCTTTCCTAACCGGGCTCTTCTTTGGCTTGCCTAGGACAAGACTCCAACAATAGCTCCTATGTTTTCAAAGGCCCCAAATCCCACTATATGTACATCCATGGAGTCTAGTAACTAATCCCAAAGGGCCATATAATTTGTATGGTGGGAAAATGAACTAGCACTCCATTCTTTACAAACTGTCTGGTTCAGTCTAGCAATAGTGTAGAACACACAATATTTACAAAACAATGCTTAAAACTACACAAAAATACTATCTAATGCCACAAAAAATTCAAAGAACAACTACCCTACATCATGCATGAGTTACAGTGCCAAAACTACTCCATTAAAGCATCAATGTTATTAAAAAACCAAAAATTTCACATAGAATTCGCATATGCTTTCCCTGAATTAAACAAACTTAAATAGTATGAAAGGCTTCCAACCTCACTCCAATGTCGAGGCATCCCATAAATAGGGTCACCAAATAGTTATCCTGTCCCTTGGGCTCTTCTTGGTTGTTTGTAGATCCAACTGTCAATGTTGTTGAGCAACATTTCAAATGTTGCATAGTTGCAACACAACTTCCTAGCCCTATTTGCACCTTGCAAAAGTCCTAAGCCTCCTATTGATCTAAAACCCTATTGCACCTACTATGTGGTCAACGTGAACTTCATCTAATCACGACAAAAATTCCACTAAGATAGATTTCTTAGTTTTCCTAGACAACCTATGGTTGCTCTTGCACCATTCTCCCCCCCTCTGCATAAACACTAAGGAATGTGGGGAGAGATAAGAGACAAATCAATGCCACACTTCTTGAAATGAGCTTCTTCCAGCCATGTAGCCTCAGACTCTAGTTTGTCTTTCCACTGTATGAGGTGTTCCATGTACACCTTGTGCCGAGTAGACATCTTCACTCTGGATTCCAAGATCCTATCTGCTTGCAGCTTGTCCTGAGGAGGTAAGACTACAGTACTCACATCCTCCAATAAATCCTGACTATTCAGACTCATATCAATCACTGGTCCTTTATACTTGATCAAGTCAGCTACATTAAACACTGGTGAAAGACTTAATTCTACAGGAAGCTCCACCTTGTAAGCATTATTTCCATACTTAGCTAATACTTTGCATGGTCCCACTCTCTTCATTTGCAACTTTGTTGGTACTCCTTTTTGCAATCTGGATTTGTTGAGATGGACCATGACATAGTCACCTACTGTAAATTGGATATCTTTCCTAGACATATCCACCTTAGTTTTCAACTTATGAGTAGCCTCTGTGATTGTTTTCTTCACTTGCTCTTGAATCTCCTTCATGGTCTGAGAGAAATCCTCTGCATGGCCACTCCTATGCTCCATAGCTCCTAGATCTCTGAGCTCACACACACCTCTTGGGTGCATACCATATACTATCTCAAAAGGACTCCTACTTGTGGTCCTGTTCATACTGTCATTGTATGCATATTCAGCTTGTGATATGACCAAGTCCCATGTCTGACCATACTCCTTGGTTAGGCATCTTAGAAGGTTACCTAGCACTCTATTTATCACCTTAGTTTGTCCATCTGTCTCAGGATGGTAAGCTGAACCAAAAGATAAGTTAGTACCCAGTATGCTCCATAGAGTTTTCCAAAAATGACTCATAAACTTCACATATCTGTCTGATACTATGCTCAATGGTAAACCATGGATCCTCACAATCTCTTTGAAGAAGAGATGAGCAATATAACTAGCATCATGGGTGGTCTTGCAAGGAACAAAATGACTCATTTTACTGAACCTATCTACCACCATATAAACACTATCAAACCTTGTCTTAGTTTTAGGGAGTCCTACAACAAAATCCATACTAATGCATTCCCATGGTCTGTTGGGAATAGGTAGAGGTTGATACAAACCTGCATTGCTAGCTCCCCCCTTGGATTTCATACAAACTACACACTGCTCCACATATCTTCTGACATCTCTTGGCAACTTGGGCCAATAATAGAACCTCTGTACCAACTCTATTGTCTTGTTGATATCGAAATGGCCACTGAGACTACCATTGTGCTTCTCCTGAATGAGATTCTCTCTCATTGAACCTTTGGGAACACACAACTGATTCCCCTTGAAAAAAATTCCACTCTATAGTGTATACTTTGAGAATTGACTGTGAAAATGATTATCAACATCAGAACATACCTTATATGCTTCAGAGAAGTCTTCATCTTCTCCATAGAGATCCTTGAAACTCTCTATCCCAATGCTTTGGAATTGAATCTCCTGCACTGTCAACAATCTCCTACTTAGTGCATCTGGCACCTTGTTCAACTGTCCTTTATTGTGTTTGATAGTAAAGGTGAAGGCTTGGAGGTACTCCATCCATTTCAAGTGCCTATTACTTGTCTTTTCTTGTGTGTTGATATAGCTAAGTGCCTGGTTATCTATGAACACTACAAACTCCTTAGGCAGGAGATAATGTCTCCACTTTCTAAGACACTACACTAGAGCATATAGCTCTAAGTCATAAGTAGAGTAATTCTTTTTAGCCTCATTGATCTTTTCACTAAAGAAAGCTATAGGCCTGCCTTCTTGGCTTAGTACTCCTCCTACTACAATTCCACTGGCATCACATTCCATTGTGAATAGCTTATCAAAGATAGGTCACAAAAGGATGGGTTGAGTTGCCACTTCTTGTTTCAACTTGTCAAAACCCTTCTCTGCTTCAAGAGTCCATTTAAATTTAGTCTTTAGACCACCCTTGATAGTATCAAGCACTGGTGCACAAATGCCACTGAAGTTTCTTAAAAACTTTCTATAAAACTGAGCTAACCCATGAAAAATCCTTACCTCTGTCCTGGTGGTTGGTGTAGGCCAATTTAGAATAGCTTCCACCTTGCTTGGGTCCATCTTCAATGACCCTTGGGATCCTACAAATCCCAAATACACAAGATCTTGCTTGAAGAACTCACACTTTTCTAGATTGATGGATAACCTCTCCTCCTGCAACCTTTTAAGTACCATCTCCACATGCTTCAAATGTTCCTCTACTGTCTTACTAAAGATGAGTATATCATCTAGATACACTACCACAAATATTCCTATGAAATCCTTAAGCACTTCATTCATGACCCTCATGAATGTGCTAAGGGCATTTGAGAGGCCAAATGGCATAACTCTCCACTCATACAACCCATCAGTTGTCTTAAAAGTTGTCTTCCATTCATCCCCATCTTTGATTCTAATCTGGTGGTACCCATTTTTGAGGTCCAACCTAGTGAAGTACTTTGCCCCTCCAAGATAGTCCATCAAATCCTCTATCCTAGGAATAGGAAATCTATATCTAATTGCAATCCTATTGATAGCCCTAGAGTCCGTGCAAAGTCTCCACTTACCACCTTTCTTGGTTGCTAAGACCACTAGTACTACACATGGACTGATTCTCTTCTTGATTAGTCCTTGGTCTAATAACTCCTGCACTTGTCTAGCCACTTCTAGGTTCTAATCTAGTGTGAGTTTATAGGCTGCTTTGTTTGGCAATGAAGCCCTTGGTATGAAATCAATATGATGACTGATATCTCTCTTTGGAGGTAATGTTGCTGGTGTCCCATCACTGACTATGTCCTTGAACTTCTCAAGTAACTTCTGGACTTCTACTGGTATAGGTGTCTGCTTAGTCTTTTCTTCTTCCTTGGGTTGCACCATAATAACATATCCTTCACCTCCTTGCTGAAGAGTGTTGATAAACTCCTTGCCACTGCTTAACAAGACACTAGGGGTCTTTGAGTGTATTTCTTCTTCATCCAACAATGACTGTATCTTAAATGTTTTACCATCCTTCTTAAATGAGATGGTGTTCTCCTTTCCATCATAGATGGCTCCTCTATCATATTTCCATGGCCTACCCAATAGAAGATGGCATGCATCCATAGGCAGCACATCACAAAAGAATTTGTCTTTGTATCCTCCAATGGAGAATTCCACTGATGTCTACTCATTCACAAGGACATTCTTCCCTTTATTCAACCATGTCACCTTGTAAGGATTGGTATGGGGCATCTTCTCCAATTTTAGCTTCTTTACTGCTTCCTCTGAGATCATGTTATTAGTGGATCCTGAATCCACTATAACTTTACAGACCTTCCCAATTATTTTGCATCTCACTCTGAATAAGGCTCTCCTTTGCTTTGGCTCCTCCTTGACTGGTTGCCTGATTAGAACCCTTCTAAACATCAAATTCTCTCCCATTTCTGACTCAATATGGCTAACCTCTAGTGATTTGACACTCATAGTGTCTTCTTGAGCATATGTTATTCTCTTCTCTATGTTAGAAGGAGATGCTTTCTCTAGGCACCTATAAGTAAGATGTCCCACTTGGCCACAATTATAACATTTCATGCTAGCAAAGTAAGAGTTACTTCTGCCCACAACTCTTCCTCTATTAGAACCTCCTTGAGATCCTCTACCTCTTCCATAACCTCCTCTAGAATTTGTTTCACTTCCATGCTTTGTGAGTTTAGACTCTCCTTGACTTCTTTGTTCAATCCCTCTACCTTGGTATCCACCTCTATGTCCTTTTTGATCTTTGCCTTTTCCTCTGCTCTTGGAAGTTTGATCTTGTTTCTTTTTACTTTTCTCTTCAATATTTATAGCCAATTGATAACATTGGTGCACTGTTTTGGGACTTAGAAGAGTAATATCCTCTTGTATGTTCCACTTCAAACCATTAAGGTATCTAGCCACCTTAAGGCTTTCATCCTCAGATACATTAGACCTCATGCAAAGTTTTTGGAACTCCTGTGTGTAAATATTTACATCTTGGTCTCTTTATCTCAAGCTCTGTCTTTTCTTATGCAATTGAATTTCATAGTCATTTGGCATGTATGCCTCTCTCACTTTGACAACCATTCCCTTCCAAGTGGAAATAGGTTTCCGGCCTCCCTTTTCTCTCTCTGTCTGGATGAACTTCCACCATGTCAAAGAAGAACCTCTAAATCTTGATTTTGCCACCTTTACCTTTTGTGCTTCAGTGACTCCATCACACTCAAAATGGTTTTCCATTCCCTCTATCCAGTCCATGACTAGATGTACTTCCAATTTTCCACTAAACAGTGGTATGCCTTCAAGTGCTTTTCCACTCATAGCCCTCAATGCCTTCAAGAAAGGCTCTTCCTACAAAACAAGGTCAGGTTCAGGGGTCTTGTCTTCCTTTACAACCTCTTCACCCTTGGGTACTCTTCCTTCCAATTTATCACTGACCTCATCAGTCTTGGTCTGTATGTTACTCATTGCTTGGTCAAGTTGGGCTATTCTTTCCCTCAATAGCCTATTGTCTTCCTCCTGGTCTTCGACCTTCTTGGCCAATTCTATATTTGTCACCATGATTGTAGAACCAATAGACTCAATCTCTGACATACAATACTCAATCCCAAATATTTTTTGGGCTCTAATACCAATCTGATAGGGAGGTTGGATGAATCACTCACTAATTCATGCTCTAAGTCTTTCTTGGAAGACCTCTAGGGTGTCTTTCTCCACCACTTTCAACCTATAGGATCTCTTCCTTCTTAGGATCCCCTGGTTCTCCTTGCCAACCCAACTATCAACAAAGTTCCTTCTCCCAAGTCAAAACTTGGTGCAATCTTGTAGCACTAGCCATTAACCCTCAAACTACCTTAAAGGCTACTAAACTCCAATTTCTTGAAATGGTTTTACAGAGGTATGGAGGTGCTTCCTAAAACTTCAATACATCCTACTAGGGGCATTAGGGATCCACCTAGCTCCATTTGCAAGTCGCTTTCACCAAACTCCTTCATTAGGCCTAGAAGGCTACTGGCCCTATTAGGTCTCCTTCTTTGAGAAATCAAGGTTTTTCCCAAAGTCCCTCCAAAGAAAACCCCAATCTTTTCTTGGGATTCCTAGCTCATATGCTCACCCCTCAAGGATTTTTGAGATCTTGGGCCACAACTAGCCATACAATGCCCTAACTGAAAATGAGAAAAATTAAGGCTTTTTAGGCCCTTCCTGGCTCCTCTGCAACTTTCTAAGTTCTCCCCTCACAAATGGATTGGTAGAGTCTCTTCCTTTTTACCATAGCTTGGTAAGACTCATATCTTCCTTCTCCAAAAGGAAATTTGTCTCTAAGTTAACACCTCTGCAAATTAAGTGCTCTGCACTATGGTCTTTCGTAACCGGGCTCTTCTTTGGCTTGCCTAGGACAAGACTCCAACAATATATCCTATGTTTTCAAAGGCCCCAACTCCCACTATATGTACATCCATGGAGTCTAGTCACTAATCCCAAAGGGCCATACAATTTGTACGGTAGGAAAATGAACTAATACTCCATTCTTTACAAATTGTCTAGTTCAGTCCAGCAATAGTGTAGAACACACAATATTTACAAAACAATGCTTACAAATACACAAAAAAACTATCTAATACCACACAAAATTCAAAGAACAACTACCCTACATCATGCATGAGTTACAGTGCCAAAAATACTCCATTAAAGCATCATTGTGATACAAAAACCAGAAATTTCACATAGAATTCACATATGCTTTCCTTGAATTAAATAAACTTAAATAGTATGAAAGGCTTCCAACCTCACTCCAATACCGAGGCATCCCATAAATAGGGTCACCAAAAATTTATCCTCTCCCTTTGGCTCTTCTTGGTCATTTGTAGCTACAACTATCAATGTTGTTGAGCAACATTTCAAATGTTGGACAGTTGCAACACAACTTCCTAGCCCTATTTGCACCTTGCAAAAGTCCTAAGCCTCCTATTGATCTAAACCCCTATTGCACCTACTCTATGGTCAACATGAACTTCATATAATAACAACAAAAATTCCACTAAGATAGATTGCTTAGTTTTCCTAGACAACCTATGGGTGCTCCTAGATGAAAAGGTCTTATTTTGAGGGATCATTTTGAATAATATCTCCAAGAGAGGACAAGTCAAAAGTGTTAGACCATCAGCCATAGGATGCTTTATTTGCATCATGCCACGATAGTAGATTTTACACTCATGGAAAAAATTAAGCCCAAAGACACCACCAAGAAGAGGATACATCACAAGAAAAGAGAAAAATCATGCCTTGAAATTTTTCCAAATAATGTCATCGATGTATGCCCCCACTTTAAAGTGGTTTCTATACCACCACTATGAGAAATTGCTTTAAAGTAGCCAATGTTTTATCCTAGGCATGACATCTTTCCTCTAAAAACTTCATGCCAAGTCATATGTTTCTAAAGTAAGCTATGTCATGAAATAGGAAGGAAGAGTTTCCCTGACAAATACAAAAGGGATCTATGGATTTGGGGTCATTATGCCTTTGATAAAATGTTGTCATAGAGCATGGAACTGTCATCATTCCCTAAATACTCATAGAACTAGAAGAATGACACAAAAAGAGAGAAAAGAAAGAAAAATCCTTTCAGATCAACATGGAAGAGACCTAAATGTCTCGACGCCTTGTGTCATTGCCATAAGGAAAATACAAGACAAAAGAAAAAGAAATATTACAACATAGAGAAGAATGGAGGTACATATAGAAGAATGCACAAAAGGGAGGAGAATACATCAAATGAAATGCCATGGGGGATCACATTACACACATGCATGCAATCACAAAAAGAAAAACAATAAAAATTAAAAGAATAGTAAGGCACAAGCGAGTCAACCTAAAGTAGGTTTTCTACCTCTCAATCTCGATCGGTATAAATGGAAGGAAAGAAACTAGCCAAAGGGACAACATCAAGTGCCAAACTAGGAAACTCACCAAGTTGAACACTCTTTATAGGAGATTCATCATCTAAGCTCATGTTGTAGAAGAAAAAAGTGTATTCAACTCACCATGCACTTGTTCATCAATCTTTGCAATATCAATGTCATCATCTAAGTTAATCATAGTAGGAGGTTGAATAACAATGTCCATGCAATGTTATTGCTTATGTTGCAGCGAGGGTTGAGAGTCATCATGCATTGGTTTAGGTTGGTTTGGATTTTGATTTTCTATGTTGTTGTTTTTTCCTTGAGTTTTTAATCTATGAGAAATAACACGATGTCTATGTCTACGCTCTCTAGCACTTCGATTTATTTTTCAGTCTATTGTCAACTTGTTTTTGTGAAAGATTGGGTTTGTCAATCATAAGTTCCTTATCTTTGACTTTGTAAAATTGTTTGACTCTAGGAGGGACAACGAGATTGCTTGTTTTATCTCATGGTCTCTTGTATGAAATTGTAGGATGTTTGTCTAAAGGTTGTTCTTGTATGTTCGAAAGTTCTTTTGGTTGAATCATTTTTTCATCAAGGATATTTGGCTAGGTTGTAGGTTGAGGCATATTGCAAAGGGATAGTTCTACTCTTTTCTTTGCATTGAATTTTTTATATGATTTGAAAAAGAAATCTTCACGAGGCTTGATAGGTTCCATAGACTCGAGCCACAAGTAATCTAGTAAAAATTTCCTTTTTGTCGAGGTAGGATTAAATCCACTATGATGCACAATGAAGATATCATTTTCAAATGGAAACTTTAGACATTTATGTGCAACCGAAGGGATGAAATTCATGGAGCGAACCCATGGATAACATAGCTTCACATAAAATTGGTCTGATTATGAGATGATAGAAAATGAGACAGTTAATTTTTTTGGTCCCACTTTTAAAGGGATATTTATCAAGCCTGTCGTAGGGCAATGAAATCCATTATGCGTCTAAATTTTTGCTTTCGCTTTGTCATACATATCTTGATATAGTTCATGAACATAGAATAATTCTTCGGTGATCACATTCTCTCCACATATGAGATCAATCAATATCCCATTAGTTGGCTTATCATTGATTCGGCCAGCTATGTAAAGAGGACCATCAGGTGCACTCTTAGGTACATGTTTTTGAGAAAGCAATGTCAAGAGGTTGTCTAGTCAAGCCCTTATGAGGTCTACCTTTGATAACTACTACCATGTTCTCTACGGGATGTGGTTGCATATGATCATGATCCATGTTAACATTGTTCTTAGTTTGAGAAGGAGGATTGATTGTGGCATGTATTTTGTTATTGTCTTGTTTGTTCAAGTATTCATGAAGGAAGCAACTAAGGCTATAAATGATTTTTTTTTTCATTCAAAGTTTTAAGCACTTTCCTTAGATTTTGTTTGATGGGAAAGGAGCTAATGTCTATACATTCACTAAGGATATGAGCTTGTAAGTTTTCTAGTTGTTTATCTAGCTTGTCAATAACATCATGCACATTGATTGTAGGAGGTGAATTCATGGAAATGAAGTATGCAAACTATGAGCCATGGAGGGTTGATTCTCAACACTATCAAAAAGAAAGCTAGAAAACCCAAGATCCACAATGAGTGAGATATTGGGAGATGACGTGATCAATGAAATATGTTTTATAATAGTATTGCAAATAGGACACCAAGTTGTAAAGCTCATGAAATTTTTACAACCCCAATGTGCAAACCCTAGAATGGCAAAGGGGCAATGCTAGAATGAAATGTAATTTTCAGATTCTAAGCAATGCATGTTCCTGATTACACAATGCAATAAGCTAAAAATGAAATTTTTGGATGCAATTTTTAATTTTAGTAATGCACTAGAATACATTATTTTAAGCTAAATACAATGAATTTGATGAAACAAAAAATCAAGAAACTAAAATAGGAAAGTAAAAACACCAAACAAAAGCTAGAAAATACAATTTTAATGTCCAAAAAATATAGATCAGTAGCTAATAGGGACTCATTCTCTAGTAAGGGAAATCGGGTCCTAGTTAGATGTTTCTATGGATTTCAAAATGAATTTTGATAATTTTTTAGTTGCCAGAAGGTACAAACAAGACCTGATCAGGGACTCATTCACCAGTAGGGGAAAATGGGTCATGGTTAGGTAGTTTTTAACTATTTTTAAATGATTTACAGGCTTTCAGTGATATCTTTTAGTTCTAGGTTTGAGATAGTGAAATTTAGTTTTAGATTTTCCAGAAATGCAATGTAAATATGCAATGAAAAGATAAAATGCAAGGTCTAAATTGAAATGCATTTTTTTTAAATTTTAAAATACAATTATATGAGATATAAATGAGATGCAAAATGACTAATTTTCTTTTTGTATTTTTCATATTTAGAGAGATGCAAAACAATGCAAATCTAAATCTTAGATGAGATGCAAGATTTAATGCAAAATAAGTAACT
This sequence comes from Sequoiadendron giganteum, assembly GCA_007115665.2. Taxonomy (NCBI): domain Eukaryota; kingdom Viridiplantae; phylum Streptophyta; class Pinopsida; order Cupressales; family Cupressaceae; genus Sequoiadendron; species Sequoiadendron giganteum. Next base: position 233,141,065 of record CM021100.1, on the reverse strand, counting down.
CTAAATGAGATCTTAATTAAATGAAAATCTAAATGCTAATGCATGCAAGATCGAACCTCACATGCAAAAGAGACTTAAAAAATTAGAAAATTGAAATACTGAATATATCAGGTTCACCATTAATGATTAGGAGAAAAATAGGGTTTACCAAAATAAAATGAATCAAGATGATAAACCCCTAGACTTTTCCACACTAAACACTACAATTCATGCAATTATGAGGACCAAAAGATGCAACTAACAATAAAAAATTAACCCTAACTGTTATAGCAACTATGAGGGATTTTTTAGAGCATAAAAAGATGTACCTTTTGAAAAAATTGTTGTTTTTAAGCTACAGAGGACTCATTCGCCTTCAGTGGTGAATGGGTCCTGTTAGGGGTTTTGAAACTAATATCAGGGTCTTGTTCCTTGATGTCCGCACTCTCAAAATATTGGTTATTAGAATATGGAAGTCTACATAGGTAATTCTATAGCCTCAAATATTTGATTTTGCACTTTAGATGACAACTTTTGCAACTTTGACCACTTTGACAATTTTACTCCAAACTTGCTGCACTTAATCTTCAACCTATAACTCTGCAATTACACATTGAAGGGAAGAAAAAAAAATTGCTTGTTAGTGAATAGGTGTTTTCCTTGGTCAAACCCCTTGTAGGTATTTAAACCAAATGATGAACTAATGTAATCGAAGAATGAAACATGAAATGTGCAATTGATACCACCTTCAACAATGTCTTGTGAAATAAATATACAAACTAGCATGTAGTGGCCCTAAAGAATGTAGATCTTGATCCTTGAATATGATGTGCAACAATTCTTTCAAGTAGATATTCAATGCTATATCCACTTATTTAGGTCAAAAAAATAATTGAATGCATTAAAACCTTGCTATGATGATATGATCTTGAATTGCTACAATAGAATCTTGAATTTTTCCTTTAAATGCCTTGAAAATGCTCTATAATGTTCTTGTGAATGTACCTTTATGATAAATTGAACTTGCTAGATCTTGTTAGGAGAAACAATGTGAATTAGCCCCTTATTTATACTAAATTAGGAGATTACCCTTGAAATTCAAACAATTAAGTTCGACAGTAGATCTGGAAGTAAATTTAATTAAATTCCTACCAAAATGATATTTGAAAAGGGGGTCCTCACGAAGGGAGGACCCATTCACCACCTAGGCCGAATGGGTCCTAACTTAGTTTTCCAAGACCTAACTAATGCAAAGCAGGGAGGATTTTGTCCAACAATCACTATTAAAACTATTTCAAATAATTCTTCAGCCTTTGAGAAGCTAACTTGGTGACTTCTCACAATTTCTCCATTTTTGTCTTGTAGTATTCCAAATAGTGAAAATTGAGCATATCTCTCGGAATTAACTTTCAACCCACAAAAGGACTTACATTCTAGATACCCTTTATCTTCTACTTTGACATATCTAATTTTAAGATAGGTTTGTTTTAGAATATATCCTCCAAACAATTGTTGCTACGCTAGATTGAGGCTCAATTAGCCCTCTTTTACAAAGAAACCACCATGAAATATATTTACCAATCACAAACCTCTATGTCAAGACCTCAACTAGGTTACCTAAGGTCCAAATCAACCACTTTTTCCAATTGGAATACCCACAAACTCACCAAACTCCAAAACCCTTGTTTAAGCCCATTTAGGCCTATGCACAAGAGGGTTTATTGAAAATACAAACTCCAAGCCTCCAATCTATAAAATAACACTACAAAAAAATAAAAATAGGTCTTAACATTCTTAATTCATCTACTATAATTATCCCCTAACTATATTTCAACAAAACCCTACCTTCATACATCATATTTTCTCAAAACAAGTATTTTCCTAACTTAGGGCATCATCTTATTTTCTCAAAACCCTCATCCTTGTTCCTACCAGCCACATAAAAATAAAACCTACATATAAGTGTGATATTCCACCAAGTTATAGCATGTTTCACCAGGTGGAATGGCTTATAAGTCCATTTTATGCACTCAAACCCTCAAAACAGGGTTTTCAACCTGTCTTCAGTATTTAGGCCCCAAAATCCTCCCCACTTGATGAAATCACACTAAACCAGAACAAAAATAAATTTAATTAATATATACATCAATTCCAATGCACTTTAATCAAAGGAAATTAGTATGGAGCCGCACAATAGCTTGTGGCAACAAATTCAGTAGAAAACATAAAAAAAAATATAAGAGGTTTCTTAGTGCTTTTCCAACAAAATCAACTCTAGAACCCTACCATGAAGTTTTACAAGAATATTTAAAATTGTACTATCAAAACTCATTGGTTCCAACTTATTTTTGAACTACTTGACCGTTGGACTTCTAAACATGACAAAATTTGTAAAGTTGCTAATACAACATTTACACTTTTGACACAAAACTTGACAACTTCACCTATAACCGACTCAAAGTGACTCAATTAACTAAAATAAATATGAAATGGTGTATTAAGACCTTATTATATCACCTTTAGATTCTAAATAGCTAAAACCAAACATAAGACCTTATTTACAAAAATTGACATGGTGCCCCTACACCATACACTTGAAAAGAAAAAGGACTCAAGTCCCTTGAGTACCATGTTGCAACAAAAATTTATGCTTGACCAAATCATTGCTTTGATTTAAAAATTTCCCTTCATCTAGTAATCCTTTCCATTGAACTAGGTATTGAAGATTAGTATCATTCTTTGCACTATTGAAATTTTTGCCACCTAGACATTGCTCCAACTTGAACAACCTACTTGATGGATGTTGTATGACCTTCTCTTCATCTAGAAATAATTGTAAACCTACTTGAACACCTGCAAACATATCTTTTCCATAATTTTCTTGAATTTTGCTATGCTTTACTCTTGTTCCACACTTGAACTTACCCACATGTCCTTGCCATTCACCTTGAATCATTCCACCTTTTCCTTGTATCTCTTCCTTTGAATTCTCTTCCCCTAGAAACTCTATTTTATTAGGTTTACAAACCTCCATCTTGACATAATTTGACTGCCCACTAGCCTCTTTTGAAATCAAAGAACAAAGCACTCTTTCTATCATGACCTCAATATGCTTCTCAACCCACTCTTGAACCTCCACAATTAATTCATCCTTGACCTTCTCATGATCAAATTTTTTCCTTAACTCAATATCATTTCCTTCCAAGTTCATTTCACTCTTCAACTCTATTGTTTTGATACCTTCAAATTTAGGAGTGGTTGCAAACTCCTTAGGCTACTCTTTCTTTATCTTTAGAAACTCTTTCTCACCTAGCATTATTACCTTGGCTGCCTTAGTTTGTCCCTTATCATCCTCTACCAATGGAGTCAAAGTAAAAGAGATGCCCTTTTTCTCAATCTCATAAGTATTATTTTTACCATCATAAATTGTATGTCTATCAAACTGCCATGGTCTTCCTAGCAACAAGTGGAACACATCCATAGGCAACACATCACAAATAATTTTTTCCTTATAGCCACAAATATTAAACTCAACCCAAGCTTGCTTATTCACCAAAATAGATTGATTCTCATTTAGCCAATAAAATTTATAAGGTGTTTCATGAGGTATCTTTTCCAACTTAAGTTTATCAACCATTTCAATAGACACCATGTTATCAATACTTCCAAAGTCTATTAAAACTTTACATACCTTTCCCATGCATTTGCAAGTTGTCTCGAATATTGTTCTTCTTTGAGTTCATTCCTTCTCCTTGGATTCTTTCAGGAGTGTTCTTCTAACCATCAAGGATTCTCCATCTTAAGCAGTAAGCTGATTAGGAGAGTTAACACTCTCACAATCTTCCTCTTGGACGAACTAAAATTTCTTATCACCACCAGTTGAAGTAGAAGCTTGTTTCTCTAGAAACTTCCATGCTTGATGGCCAAATTAATTGTAATGATAACACCTTCCTAAAAATGTGTTTGAACCTCTACCTTTTCCACTAAACCTTCCTCTAAAGCCTCTAAATCCACCTATTTGATCAACAACTTGGTCTTTACTTTTACTTGCATCTTCTTGGTTTTCATAGGACTTCCTTGAACCTCTTCCTCTACTAGTTTTGTCTCTAGCCTTCCTTTTCTTTCTTGCCTTCTTTTTAATTTTTGTTCTACCTTAGCATCCAACTGAAAACATTTTTCAACCGTCCTAGGAGTAGCAAGACCCAATTCATCTTGAATTTGGAATCTCAATCCATTCATATACCTTTCTATCTTCTCATTTTCATCTTCAACATGACCAACTCTAATGCTCAACTTGTGAAATTCCTCTATGTAGTCCATAACATCCTTTTCCTTCTTCTTTAAGTTTTGCAACTTCTTAAATTTCTGAATTGTATGATCACCTAGCAAGAATTGGCTCTTAATCTTTAACACCATTCTATCCCATGAACTAATTTTTTCTTTTCCCTTTTCCCCTCTCTCCTCCTATACATATTTCCACCAAGTAAGAGTAGGGCCTTTCAACTTAGTCTTAGAAAACATTACCTTTTGTTCCTCTGCAACCTCCTTGTACTCAAAGTAGTTGTCTAGTGCATCAACCCAATCCAATACTTCTTCTAGATCAAAATTTCCACTATACATTGGAAAATCTAGTTTCACATCAAAAGCATCTCCCTTGATAGCCTTTAGCATTTTCAGTATCCTTCTCTCATCAGGCTCCCATTCATCTTCATCATCTTGGACTCTTCCTCGAGGGTTTTCACTTTCACCCTCTTCCTCTCGATCACTTTCCTCTTCAGTGGCCTTTCCTCTCCTTTTTTTTGTCTCTAATGCTGGAAGTCTAGCCAAAACTACTTCTTGAGACTCTTTCATCATCCTTAACTCTCTAGCACTAACTACACTACCTTTAGGAGGCATCTTGTCTTTCAATTTCCAACTTTCCTTTATTCAAACTATAAATTTTCTTCCTTGAAATGACAAAGACCTATTCTCTGATAACAATTGATGCACAACAAGGAGGAGTTTCTACAAAAATCACAATTCAAACTATTTCAAATAATTATTCAACCTTTAAGACCCTAACATGGTGACTTCTCATAATTTCCCCATTTTTTTGTCTTGTAATGTTCCAAATAGTGAAAATTGAGCAAGAAGGAACTTCAAACCCACAAAAGGAATAACATTATAGATACCATTTATCCTCTACTTTGACATATCCAAATTTAAGATAGGGTTTTTTCAAAACATATCCTCCTAAAAATTGTTACTACGCTAGATTGATGCTCAATTAGCCCTATTTTACAAAGCAACCACCATGCAATATCTTTCCCAATCACAAAATTCTATTTAAATACCTCCACTAGGTTACCTAAATTCCAAATCAACCACTTTTTTCAATTAGAATACCCACAAACTCACCAAAATCCAAAACCCTTATTCAAGCCCATTTAGGCCCATGCACAAGAGGGTTTATTGAAACTACCAACTCCAAGCCTCTAGTCTACAAAAAAAAACTACAAACACATCAAAATAGGTCTGCACATGCTTAAGTCATCCACTAGAATGGTCTCCTAACTGTATTTCAACAAAACCCTACCTTCATACATCAAATTTACTCAAAACAAGTATTTTCCTAACCTAGGGCATCATCTTATTTCCTCAAAACCCTCATCCCTTCTCTTGCCAGCCACATAAAGATAAAAGCTACATATAATTATGACATTACACCAAGTTATAGCATGTTTCACTAGGTGGAATGGTTATAAGTCCATTTTATGCACTCAAACCTACAAAACAAGGTTTTCAACCCGTCTTCAATATTTTGGTGCCAAAATCCTCCTCAGTTGATGAAATCCCTCCAAACTAAAACCAAAACAAATTTAATTCATATATCCATCAAATCCAATGCACTTTAGATCAAAGGAAATCATTACAGAGCTGTACAGTAGCCTGTAGTAGCAAATTTACCAGAAAAGACACATAAAAATGAGAGGTTTCTTATTGCTTTTCCAACAAAATCAACTCCAGAACCCTGCCATGAATTTTTCCCAGAATATTTAAACATGTACCATAAAAAATCATCAGTTCCAAATTATTTTTGAACTACTTGACCGTTGGACTTCCAAACATGACAAAATTTGCAAAGTTGGTAATGCAAAATTCACACTTTTGACACAAAACTTGACAACTTCACCTAGAACTGACTCAAAGTGACTCAATCAAATAAAAACATTAGAAAATGGTGTATTATGACCTTATTACATCACCTTTAGACTCTAAACACCTAAAACCAAACATAAGACCTTATTTACAAAAATGACATGGTGCCCCTGACCCACTAACCCTAGGTGATTTAAAGTACATTAAAAACCCATTTTAGATAAATTTAGAAAGGAGGGTCCTATTAAGGGAGGACCCATTCATCACCTAGGAAAAATGGGTTGTGGCACCATTTCCCAGGACCTCATTTTTTCCCAATTAAAATTTATATTATTTAAATTATGGGTGTCGAGATAGATCTTTAGGAGGTGTCATAAATAAGGTTTAAATTTTAATTAAAGAGGTTAATTAACTCCAATTAACCACAATTAATTAGGACCATGCTAGATAAATGTGAAATTATTTTACAAAACTTTAAAAAACCTAAATAAGGTATAAATTTAAATACACTTTATTAAGAAGGAGGCCATTAAACTTATTAAGTAAATAAATCCTAGAAAAGTGTGAAAGTGTGTTACAACACTTCACAACACCTTTGTTGAGGATTAATTAAAGCATGTTTTAATCAAATAAAGGTCCTAGAATGATGTGAATTCGTACAACACATTGCAACACTACTCCAAGACACCATTAATTTAGTTTTAGTATCAATTATCAAACCAAGTAAGGGAAGAAAGCTACTTTTTTTGTTACTACACATACATATATACACATACGTACACACACACACACACACACACACACATATATATATGTGTGTGTGTGTGTGTGTGTGTGTGTATTCATGTGTTTATGTGTGCATACATATACACAGACTCAAAACTCAACACCATAATACATTAATGGTGTCTGGACTTTAATTTATTTATCATTCATTCATCATCTAAGTTCTACTTTCAATATCATCAACATCATTATCTAAGAAAACATAGAGTATTAAATTCTAGCACATCATGCAAGAAGATACACAATGTATAAATTTTTCAAAAATAGATCAATATAATCTTATTCAATCATAATCAATTATTATAACCATAATTTCAAGAAAAATATTAAAAAATTATCATTATTTCCATTTTGCTATCAATTTTGCAAATTTGTTAATTTCATGTTTCCATCATTGTTAGCTTTCCTATTTGATCTATTAGATCATAATAATGTTACTTAATATCCTAAAAAAGCTACAAACAATTTCATTCATGATATGTGACATCCAAAACTAGCATTCTCCATCTTAACAACTATTCCTTTTTGACAATCCTAAAATTGACATTATGTTTTCTTTCATAATTTTTTCACAATATGAAAACATATAGGAATTTTTTTTCATGTTGATTGGATTCATAATTGATATCCTTTTTTCAACATCCTTCAAATGACATAAAATATATTTACGACATTCCTTTTAGTCAAATAATGTAGGACTTCTCATAATACGATTGTTATTGTACTCCTTAATGGATACACAATCTATTTTGATAATTTTTATTTCTTTATTGATACATAACTCATCACATGATGACACTCCATAAGTAGGGCTTTATGGATTTCCCTATGAAATAAAACCCTAACTATTTTATAACCATTTCTTATTAATTTAAAACAAAATCCTTGGTGATAGTCCTAGATGACTATTATGACTACTTTACAAGTTAGTGGAATTATTTCAAATAAGTTTTAAATAATGACGTTAATATCATACTAGTTTCTCAATAGTTGGTGATGCTTTAAAATTTTCCAAACATGATATATTCAACATAAAGGTAGGCCAAAGTACATGTAATAATGTTTAAACCCTTTCAAGGTATCATAAAAATCCAAGAATTGATATCCTTATTTTTTCATATTAACCATTCTTATGATTGTCTTAGCCTATATTTTTTAAACACTATGATTGTCACAATTTCTTTTTAAATTCTTAGAACTCATATTCATGACCTTGTGATGTACTTGACCATTCATTTAAATCATTATCCATCTTTGCTATTCATAACTCTTGAATCTTTATATCTTGATGATACTCTTAGGGTTTCAAACTAATGTGATAATCCTAGGTAAAACATCACAACTTTCCCCATATTAGACTTTTCAAATTAATATCTTATTTTTCTCTAAAGGTTAGATGGAGGTTTCAAATACACTAAATAATATTTATACTATTAGCGTGAATATTATTCACCTTCTTAAGTTTACTTAGGCTTGATATTGCATTGGTTAATCTCTCAAGTGGTTTTTTCTTGTGAGGGTAGTTTTCCCACCCATCATAATTTCTTGCCTTTAAAAGGATGTACCATATGTATTTTATTCATCTCAAATTTATTCAGTCATCTTTGGTGAAATAGCCTGTGTTCTTCTCTCATGTATTCATGAAGGTATTTTGTTGCAAATGGTGCTCATGGGAGGTGGATGACACCAACATGGCATCAAATCCAACCATTCTACAATCCTTCCTTTGAGAGTTTTCATCAGAGATTTTTGAGATCAATTATTTGCTGTAACTTTTTTGGCATCCGAAATTTTTCAAATTTCAAAATTGCCTTATTTGTGTGTGATGATTTGTGATTGTTCGTGCACTTTTCTTCATTGAAGGGTGCGTTTGAATGCTTGTTTGGAGGTAGCAATTTGTGGCACTGCTGACCCGATTGAAATCTAGGGAGGCGTGATTCAATTTGCCTTTATTCGTAGTTGCTGAGTTGTCAATTTTGAAGGGTGTTGTTTTTTGTGTTTTCTCCAAGGCCCTTGAAAGATCGTTCGACCTCTCAGAGAGCCACAATTGGAAGAGAGGAGGCACTTTTTTTCTTCAGTTTGAAACTACATAAAGATTCAAGGTTGTAATTTCTCCATCTAAGGCTCGATTCTACTATGTGAAGGGTCATTTTTGACTACCATAGAGGCATGGTGTTGAGAAGACCCAAATTCCTATGTTTAAAGGCCAAAAATAATTCCTTTGGGGGTGCAATTTACATTGCAATTGAGGCTAGTGTTTTTTTTGTTCTGAAAGAGAGACAGTTGTAAGAAGCTTTTTTTGCATTCTCTGGAGGCATTTCTTGATTGCTCGACATTTCTTCTTATCGCTATCATGATTTGTATGAGAAGCCAATTCTTTGGTGGTTATTTTTCATATAGCTGTGATTCTTTGTGAAGGAGGATTCCAAATTCAGAGGCATTTTTTATGTGAAGTAATTGAGGTCGATTCAACACCTTGCCTACCATTTTGATTATGGAGGGCCACAATTTGTTCATTGCACACCCATTTTGGCACCTGAAATCTTTAATTAGAGGCTGCAATTCCTTTTTGGAGGTGGCAAGATTTTCCTATTTGAAGGGGGGATGTTTTGTGTTAGAGGCCAAAAATCATTCCTGATGGCACTGCAAAATTTGGCATTGGTTTTCAAACTTTATATTTTATAAAGTTTTTTGTGAAATGTTTTGCTTAGGGTTTCCATTTTTTCTATTGGGCATCTAAAATTGTTAAATTGATGTTGTATGATGATGGCATTCCTATCACTGTTGAGAAAATTCCACTTTGATGAAGGTTGCAAATGTTCAAATTGAATCCTATTGGTCTCATTTATTTACCAAGTTGCTAGAGATCAATTTGGGAAAAGTTTTCCCCAAAATATTTATTTAGGTCTTATGTGCAACTGAAGTGGAGGTGGACCCATTTGGAAGATTACTAAAATAAATAATCCCACATTGGAAACATGGGATATGTTTTTTTATTTAAATAGTATTGCTTTGCATTTGGTTGTTGTGAGCAAGTCTCATGGGAACTCATCTTGTTTTTGTGCTTGGCGAGTGATTTGGCTTGGTGATTTTGTGCAAGAACCTAGTAAGGTGTTTAATATTTTGGTCAATTTTTAAAATTCTCAACCCTTTTTTGCATTATTGCTTCCTAATTTTTTTTTCGAAGGCTTTACAGTATTTGAGAGTTTCTTATTGCTATTGAAGGTTAATGTCATTGTATTCTTGGAGATTTGTCATAGTTTATTATGGGGTTTTCATTTCATCTTGTTGTGATTATGTTGAAAATGGGAAACTATAAATAATGGAGAGATTGTATCATAAACATCTCAAATGGCTTCAATTGTTACCACATTTATATAATCTTGTTCTTCTTCTTGGTACTGACAGTAAGAAATTTGCATGGAATTGCAAAAGGGATGATGTCCTAGCAGTTATTGTAATGTATATTAATGTTTCCACTTTGAATTCTATTGATCATTTTGAGTGTCCTCATATTATTTGGATTAAAATTTGGTTAATACATGGAGATCCCAATACTCAGCGATTCCCAGATGATCATGTTTTAGATTGTCTTGTGCCTCTTCATTTTTTAGGCAGGATACCCTATGATCATGCTACTATGCAGGAGTTTGAAGTTCTAAAATACTTTGAGTCTTCAGATGAGGATGATGAGGTTCTTCAGATGCTCCTTCTTCTCCATTAGGGATAGTTGATGTACCTTCACCTTTAGTGAGTCATTGTACAGAGTCATTAATTGAGGCTCCTATCATTCCTATTCAACAAGACCATTGATCTTGTGTTGATGATTCATTGAGCACGTCTAGTGATTCATCACAATCATTATCTCATTTTCTTCCTGATTAGGATTCTTATTTTCTAGACATTGGTTCATTGTTTGTAGAATCTCACATTTCTAACTTGGAAGACACATTTGAGGGTATATCCCTTCTATTTGATGATAGTTGTGGTTCAAATGTTGTCACTCCATCTCAGTCTTTGGACAATGTTCAAAATTAGTTTCCAGTGGTACCTTGTTTGTCACCTCCTATTGTGATTAGGCATGTTCCTAATTGGTTCATGACATCATATTCTAGGATTGTGGAGACACATGAGCAGATTTCAGATATATTTTCATCCTATATTTGGATTTTAGTTGCTAATTCCCATCCAAAATGGGAAGCATACCTGCATTTGTACTTGGTTTTGTTTCTTCCAAAAGGGAGACAAGTTTTTTGTCGACATTGGATCATGTTTTGTCTTCAAGAACTTACCATTTTGGTAGGTGATTACACATTGTGGGGGGGATACATAGTCTCTCTCTTTCCCTCTTATGGTGGGAGGCATTGATTTTATATACATGATGTATGTGGGTATGTGCAGGATCATGATGGGCCAAAAAGTGGCGATATGTAAGTGATATAATGGCCCATGTGGCTGATGACTTTTTTTTTACCCAAAATTGATGAAATGAAAATGGTTTTTAGAGGAGATTCTCAGCTTTTCACCAATATAAATTATGTTTTAGTTTGAAATTAATAAATAATTATTATTCATTTTCTATTAGAATTACGAATAAAGTTCTAATTGATTAGTTAACTGAAAAACATTTATAAATTTCAAACGGTGTCACATTTATTGAATCTAAAACATGTGTCACATTCTATGCTTTGCATGCTATAGGATTAAAAAAAACAAAATGAATTTCATGAAGTTTTGACTAAGTTAAGGTGGTTAGACACACGAGCTTTTATATTTTTTAAAATTTGTAATAAAAAAATCATAATTAATTATTTACTTGGAAAACAATTATAAAAAAATATGCATCACATCGAGACATGAGTCCTCTACTTATATCTAAAATATTATAAAAAAATATTATCATTTTATAGTGGTTAGGGTGGTCAGACAGACACCTACTTCTTATTTTTATCCTGAAATTTAAGTACTATTGCATTGAAATTTAAAATTTTCACCAAATAGATTTAAAAATTAAAAATAAAGGTCTAGTAGTTTAGAAACTACATTCAATTTTCTACAGATTCTATTTTTACATTTTTTCAAAATAATATAGATAACTTATTCAAATTTTTATGTCAATTTGTCAAACTCTAATTTTTTTACTTTTTATTGCCACTTAAGGGCTTGTTTTTTCCATGATGATCCTGCACATACCCATGTATTCGTTAGGGGGTTTGATTGAGTCTGAGCCATCCATGCATTGTTTTTGTTTTGTTTTCTCATTTGGAGAGGGGTTTTTTCCCACATGGTTTTTCTCCTTTTCTTCGGTTGTGAGAGATTTTTGTTTTGTATTGTAATTTTCAATGGGTACCTAACATGGCCTCATTGTCGAAACCCATATTTTTTGCATCACATTTTGCATTTTTAGTTTCCCTTAGTTTCACTTAAGTGGGGATGTTAGCATGAATATTATTCACCTTCTTAAGTTTACTTAGGCTTAATATTGCATTGGCTAATCTCATTGGTGGTTTTTTTTTCTGTGTGGGTAGTTTTCCCACCCACCATATATTTTCTTGCCTTTAAAAGGTTGTACCATATGTATTTTATGCATCTTAAATTTATTAACTCATCTTTGGTGAAATAGCTTTTGTGCTTTTCTCATGCATTCATGAAGGTATTTTGTCGCAGATGGTGCTCTTGGGAGGTGGATGACACCAAAATATACATACTAAATAAATGCTCTACTAGTTAAAAATCACCTATATTTGTGAGGGCATTACAATAATCCTAAATTGTAGACATGCAAATTTGACATCATCATCAATGTTCACCTTTTGATTAAATAAATCAAGTTTTATTTAATTAAATCATAAATCTCCTAAGGTCTATTAATTTAATCACCAATATTAAATTAAATGATCAATGCTCATTTGCTCTCATTTGATTTTAAAAGAAATACAAAAATCTAATATCAAATGTCATATCACTTGAATCACATGTTAGATTAATCAAATCATGATTAGTTTAATCCTAACTACATGAATCTTCTAGATTCATCCACTTGCACCAATAAATCACTTTATTTGATTTATTAAAACCCATATTTTCCCTCATTAACTCTCATGTTTGAATTTTTGGACAAACACAATTCCCCCCAAAACCCTCAACCACATGCATTTATGGCCATTTTCAAATTTGAATGGGCACATTGGCCAAGACTTGCACATTCCTCACCCTCTCACACCTCGACAAGTGACATCTTGTCATTGGCCCATGAATGATCCCACATTCATCAATTTGGCCTCTCCTCTCTTTAAGCTCAACTATAAGTTGAAGGCTTCTCTCCTTCAAAGAGGACACAACAACACATCTTGATGCAAGGTTACTCTCTTCATTTGAGAATCAATCTTTCTTTTCATCATCCACATTTAGAGCATCCTTATTATAGACAACTTGAGTTCATGAGCATCTCATTGTCTATCATCTCATCATCTTGGCAATCTTGCTTATCAAGGATTGGGAAAGGGCTCTTTCACATATTCAAGGAGCACCAATCCACCATAGAATAGATGCATTTCATGTCTTCTTTACATGTTTGATTTGGTTTTATCATTTGTTTTGAAGAATGTCATGTTATTCTATTAGGATGTTAGAACTATGCTAACCATTTGTTGGTTTTGATGTCCACAAAATGGTGCTAGAAGGAGGGCATTTCTGATTAAATTTGCACGAAATTTATATTTTTGTTATTAGATTTGTATGAAGCTTCGTATTAATCTTTTCTCTAGATTTAGATATTTAACAAACTTGTTACAGGAAAGATCTTTTTTTATCTTTTAAGAGCACAAAATATCAAGAAGCTGAAACAATGTTCTTTAGTCCTTATAGGTTGTGTTAATTCTCTTCCTGTCAGTCATTATTTTAAGATTTTGTCTCTCATTATTAGCATCTTCTGTAATCTTCAAATACATGCTATGTTAAATATTTTAATGTGATCGAAGTTAATGTGAATAGGACTTTTGTGTACAGTCGCAAAAAAAAACATAAAAAAAACATGTAGTATTGACATTGAATCTGATGACACACCACTTATCAGATATTTCTCTAATTTTTTCTACATCTTTCGAACTTGTAGTTGGTTAGGCTTGGTGTTTTAACTATTATTATCACTGTTAATGCTTCTTCTATAGTTTATTTTGTTGTAATAAGTGTCTGTGGGAGACTTAGTTGTACAACGCCAATGTGCCACTGCTACTGCAGACTCTTCTCCAAATAAGCAACTAGTTATCATGTTGGATTGGGTGGCAAAATCTCAAACTATCAACAATGGATGGCATGGTGGAAAAGCATATCGACCAGTGCTTGTGAAAATTTCCACCATAGATGTTCAAGGATATATTAGTCTTTATGCAGTCTCCATGTAGATGCCCCATATAGAGGTTGACATCAAGGAGGCCATCAAAATCAAAGCATCAAAATTAAACAAAGGAAAACTAAATGAAGTTGAAGAACTTGAACATGAAAACTTGAAAAAGAAAAGCACTTTTAAATGCTTGGAGCATCCATTTTCTAAACTCATTTTCTGTTTTAAACCAACTCACATTTCTTTTTGGTTTTAAAATCAATTATTGATTTGATCTTTTCAAAGTTGGATTAAAACTGAACATTAAACACTTACTAGATTCTAGTTTGGGTTAAAATTAAACAAGGCAAACTTCACATCTTATTCAGTGCTTTTAAAACAAATTCATCACTGCTTTGAGGTATAAAATGAAAAAGTGTTTTTCATTTTTTTGGAATCTTTTTCACAAATTAATATCATTAAAATGCATATGTGCTTCTCTCGCGCTTCACAATGATCTTGAGAATCAAAAGCATTTTGGCGATATTAACTTGTCAAAAAGATTGCCTTCACACTTTCATTTTGGGAACTTAAAATTGAACAATACACTTTGCGAGTGTGAGTAAACTTGTTGCGAGTGTTCTCTCTTTGTTTATAAATGAAGGTTGATTGAACTACGAATAAGTTTATTCACTTTTGTTTAACTTAGAGGGCCTTCCTTGTGGGAAAAAGTACTGACGCAAGGGAATGACCCAACCGGGAACACGCTAAAGCCAAGTGACTTCCAATCGGTATATAAGTGTGGATTCTTGAGGAAAGTTCAAGAATCACAAGGATTATTCCAACGAGATGGACAACAATGGACTCTCGCCGATGTTGGATAATCCCCCATGAACGAAATGTCCGCATTAGAACCCTTTGTTTAGAAAAAGGCCAAAACCTTGTCTATCTTGTTGGTGCAAAAGGTCATGTCCTTTGAAGCCACCCCATGTTATACATGCAGTCTTGTTATATAAATGGAAAGTATGCCATGGGAGATTCATGGGTACTAATGCTTGGCTGACCCAAATAAGTGAGTGTCATGGAGGGGAGCCAGTGTGGTCAAGCATTTAGCCATTCGCACAAGATATGTGCAGCTCGATTTATCCAAGTGGGAACCCAACAAGATATTGCCTCATCATCCTAGGGTTGTAAAAAGTGTTTGGAAGTAAAAGATACATTACTTGGTTCTCAAAATGATTGAAAAATAAACATTCACAAGAGCCTGAAATTTCAAACACCTTGGAGGTAACAAATATCGTTGACGAATTCAAATACTCTTGCTTGCCCTAGGGACCATATCCTTAGAGGTTTATAAGTGTTTGGATTCTATCATCATTTGTTTTCACTAAGGATAAACATAGGAGACTTTTGCCCTAATTTCTTTAATTTCCACATAATGGACATTGTGGGATGAAAACGAAAGTGGGACATTAGACATTCAGTTTGAAAACGTAATCAAGCAAGTGCTTTTGGTAAAAAGAATTCACTAAGACAAGATAAAAGACAAAATGGATTACACATGTGTTTTCTAACATGATTTCCCATAAGATCAAAATCCCAAAACCAAAGTTCAAGAAGCTTAGTCTGAAAGCTCATGAGGAGTGTCTTGAGATCTTGAGTTGTATGAATTTTACTATCAACAGAATCCCAAAAATTTTGAAAGGTTTACTTTCCTCCAATAGGAAATATAGCGTGTTTTTCAACACCAAGGTCTTGTAAGAAGAAGTCTTATTCTAGGTCAAGTCTAGGATCAAATTCAATCAAGTTCATCCATCTCTCAACCATCGAAATCAGTCAAAAGTCACCTCACCAATAGCTCTTGGAAACTTTGTAAACATCTTTTATGCTAAAATTTTAGGCAAAATCAAAACCACTTTGGTTGACTTAAAACATCTAGTCAAACCATCATCTTATACACGAGTTTTCTCTAGGATAACACAACTTCCAAGGGTTTACGAGTTCATATTTTTTGGCTTAAGACACTTAGCCAAATTATCAAATCATCACCCCATTTGACTTAACACACTTAGTCAAACCATCCTTTTATGTACAAATCCACTCTAGGATAACACAACTTCCTAGGGTTTACAAGTGCATTTATCACACTTTGTTTGAATTAACACATTTAGTCAAACTATCATTGCAATCACGATTAATCAAAGTCCTAAAAGGTTTAGGATTCCCTTCAAAGTTTCTTTAAGAGTTCCATTCATCCATATCACTCATATTTTTTTTATCTCATCCTCGCCATCACTTTGATCCTTCAATTATCCTAGTTCTTTGCTTCTTTGAACCTAAGGTTTAGATCGATCTAAAGAATTAGAGGTTCATCTATTAAATTCTTGAAAATTGATCTTCATTTTATGGTTCAAACTCAATCTCAACACAAGAGGTACATGGAATATAAACTTGATCCATCCATCATGAGCAATTCGAGTCAACCAAACTATCCAAGTCTGACAATGCCAATTGACTATCGAATCTGACATTTATGCAATTCAAACATGGCATCTTTATCTCCTCTAAAATTCAATGATACGAATGTGAGTATGCCCAATCCAAATTTTGGAACACCTTTCCCAATGATAGATCTAAATCCAAGTCCAAATCTGCAAATCTATCAACCAAACACTCAATGCATGAGTTTTTGAAACAACATTATCCGACCAAATCCATACATGCCAAATAAAAGTTTGTTGAACATGAACATTTCAAATCCACACTTGGTAAACTTTGGGTTAGACATGTTTGGAAATCCCATCAATGTTGTTCAAAATCCAAGCAATATGTTGACGACTCTAGGTATTGATCCATGTGAAGGTAACACCATGCAAAATCAAAGTTACCTAAATCAAGGCAATATGATTCTCAAACACAAAAATTTTCAAAGTCAACCTATAATGTTGAATCAAAACATCATACCAAATCATCCCATTTTTCCATCGGTATCACAATAGCAGGTGGCAACCATCCAAGCAATCCCAACAATAAACACCATCCCCAACCCACCACCACCGCCGCCAAAATACAACATGAAAAATTCATTCTCCATCATGTTGCAAGCCGCTCAAGAAGCTTCCCACAAAAAGGTGCTCCAAAACCAACAAGTCGCACATGCCACTGAGATGGCATAAGCAATCCAAAAAGCACATGCTCAAGCACGAGCACAATTGCAAGCTCAACAAGTGCAAGAACAAGTACAATACCAAGCTCAATTGCAAGCCCAACAAAAAGAATTGTTGGCACAACAACGACACGACCAACAACAAGAATTGTTGGCTCAACAGCAAACATAGGAATTACTTGCTCAACAAAGCTTGCAACAGATTCCCACCATAATTCTTGAAACAAAAAATCAAGATTAATCTATCAATAAGCACCTTGAAGATGTTTCCACATCATCTGACAATCAAATCAACACACCCCAAAAGCCACTTTTCAATCATGATCAAAACTCACCAACGATGTCCAGCAATGATCTATTCAAATGAGGGTTAACATTATTTGATCCTATAATTTGTGATCCTTCAACTAATGATCATGTTGAAAGTGTATCTACATCACCTAATGAGTTAGAGGACATATCTCAAGATTTTTCCCTGAAGCATGATCGACATCTTCCACTTAAGTCTAGTAATGGTCCTTTCCAAGATATATTCACATCTTTTGACCTCATGGTAGCAGATATTGAAGAAATCCTTAGCTCATCATTTGATCCAAATCCATTCAAAGAACAAGTAGATATTAATCCACTTCCCATGCCTAAGGATGATGTCCAAGAACCCAATATAAGCAATCCATCCTTTGAAATCGACCCATGTCAAGAAATTGATCGAAAACATGTCGAAAGTAATTCCATAATTAATCAAGATCAAGAATTCGTATATCCAAGATACTATAATGATCTAATGCGCACTTTTTTATCTATACAAGTTGCCGCAAATGATGATTGTATCCATATAACACACACTCTTCCATCTACTCACAAGATGATTTCTTTGGATGAACATGTAGATGATCTTCATTCAAAACAAGAGTCTCATACTCTTGAAATCATTACCAATGAACAAAGGTCTCCTACTCTTAACATTTGTACACATGATCAAGATATAGAGAAATGCAGAGACATATCAGAAATGGGTCATGAAGAAGGCTTCTACAGAAGTTGCAAATCAGAAACATCATATGAAAGCATATCAAGAATGAATCATGAGGAGGACTTTTACGAGGACAGTGAAGCATCAACACTCCTTGAAGAAGCACTACAATCTGATATCTCACAAGATCAAGCCAAAGGTATCAATCAAGAATTCATTCCTCATGTGGAGGATCCTATAACTTATAAACTTGGATCACTTACCTTTCTTAGAGAAAGCTATATTATCAATGAAGAAGTTAGCACCTTTGAAGATCCACCACAGAACAGAGAAGGATTAGCACCTTGTTTCCAAGGTAAATCATATCCTATGGCAAATAAATTTTTTCAGCAGATGAATTATCAAGGCAGAGGATTAGGCCTACATGAACAGGGTATTCTAGAACCAATGCATATTATTGGCAATCCTAAACATCAAGGCCTTGGTTATTCGACAAGCAAGGGATATAAACATACCAAGGATACCTCTACAAAATTGGGGGCAACTTCATCTCAAGCAAACCTCAACATAGGGAGCATGAAGAATCCTTATGATGAAACCAATGCCAATACTACAACCCGCCATGTCATGAATCTTCATCCACCTATCATCCCATCCACAAATTGGGACCAACATCAAAAGAAAGATTTGAATTGAAGCATGAAAAATTTCATCGAAGAAAAATAAGCTAAGAAGCACGAAGGACAAATCCAATACAAGTGGATACCAAAGAATACAAATCCCTATCAAACTCCATTAGACAAAGAAACTATGGGGAAAAATTAGAAAGGGAAAAGTATCCATCAAAGATGTCCACAAAGGAAAAACAAAGCTTCTCAAGCAACATACAAAGTGTAACAGGCTTTTTGTCCTAATTCCATGCACACTTTCGTATCCACCCATCACTGCTCATCTTCCTAAGTCTGGAGAGTCAAAGGTTTCAAACTATCGACCAATCCATCTTTTACTCCTAAACACACTCCATCCATGCCTCCACGCATGATATCCAATTTGCACATAGACCATGTGTTGGTAGTGACCCTTCATCATAAGGATTAAGAAGGCATTCTATCGCGATGTGCGCACAAAGACAGTTAACTCTGGTATCAGCAAAGAAGAACAAATCTCTCAAAAATTGCATTCAAGTGCACATATCTTGGCAAATCAACTTCTACAAGTAGGATATCAGTGGCACATTATGACAGAAGTGTCAACATCAACAGTACTAGGTGATTCAACATCAGCTCAAAATCTCTCAGAAAGTACAAAAAATCAGAAAAATATCCTGAAAAAATGGTCACCTTGATGAAAACCTGGCAAACAGGCATTTTGGTGACAACAAAAAAATATAAAAATTATAAAAAAATCAGAAAAAGGATTGAAAACAGTAAAAAAAAAAATCGTCCTCTAGTGAAAACCACTATGGTGGCGCTTTGGATAAGTACCATGATGAAAACCTGGCAAACAGTCGTCATGTGTAGAATCAAGCATCTACGTGTGCCAATTCAAGAGAAAGCATCTGATCACATGCATAATAAAGCCAACATTGCAATCCATTTTCATCCATCTACATCCATAATCCAAGTTATCTTGATCTTGGAAAATTTTGATGCACACTTTACACTTGTTTATGGAAGACATCTTGACATGGGTCATTTTCATTGATCCCATCCAATCCAAACATTACCTGAACCTTGAAGCATTATCCAAATGAGAATCCTCCATTTTAACACCCCTACCTTATCACAAGATAATCCATATCCATTCATCCAAGAATCCATCCATGGCATTCCATACATTGCTAGACACTGGGGGCAGATATTTGCATCTTGCTTCGAGAATAAATCTTGATTAATATCATCCAACTTATGTGGTGATCCGAAAATTTGGTAAACATGAAATTAAATTGTTTAAAGCATTTGTGAACACGAATCCAAATCACTAGCCAATGGCATATTTTGACAAGATGACGTTCCTTATCAAGTTTTATCTTTCATCGAACATCAATCTGGACAATCAATATCAGTATCATCGAATGCGCACATTTGTGTCACATCAAATCATCAAAATAATTTTGTTCCAAATCAAACTTCATCAATCTTGATCAATCAAATCCAATCAATTATCACCTTGTTTGACTTAACACACTTAGTCAAACCATCATCTTGTGCACGATTTTACTCTAGGATAACACAACTTCCTTGGGTTTACAAGTTCATTATCATCTTTGTTTGGCTTAACACACTTAGCCAAATTATCAAATCCATAAACACCTCGTTTGACTTAACACACTTAGTCAAACCGTCATCTTTTGTATGAGTTTACTCTAGGATAACACAACTTCCTAGAGTTTACAAGTGCATTATAACTTTTGTTTGACTTAACACAATTAGTCAAACTATCAATCAATTCATCAATCCAATTGATCAACATTAAGCTTGGTTTTCAACAAAATCATGAAATAGAGCACTGATATCGTCACATGTTCATATCCAAATTGTCAAATTCATGCGAAAATCCAAAAAAAAATCAAAAATTCATCATAAAAATCCAAAAACATTCAAAAAATAATAAAAAAACTCAAAAAACATGTCAATACATTCAGAAAATATTCAAAAAATTCATCATTGAGTCTTGTTAGTCTTTCATCTTGTCGAACTACGTCATCTCTAAGCTTGAACTTAGGCAAGGTTGATCTTTGATCATCCCCTGAGATAGTTAGGGTTAGTCCTTAGGCGTCTGTCGCATTGGCAATCCATTTGCCCATTTATTTTACATTTTAGGATTTTAGGCATCCGTCACAATGAAATTTGTCTACCCATTTATTTAGGCATTCATCGCATTGGCATTCATTTGTCCATCTAGTTTACATTTTACGATTTTAGGCATCTGTCGCAATGACATCCGTCTACCCATCTAGTTAGGCGTCTGTCGCAGGGGCACCCGTTTGTCCATCTAGTTTACATTTTAGGATTTTAGGCATCCATCGCAATGACATCTGTCTGCCCATCCAGTTAGGCATCCATCGCAGAGGCATTCATTTGTCCATCTTTTTCACATTTTAGGATTTTAGGCATCTGTCACAATGACATCCGTTTGCCCATCTAATTAGGCGTTCGTCGCAGGGGCATTCATTTGTCCATCTTTTTCACATTTTAGAATTTTAAGTGTCTGTCGCAATGGCAATCCGTTTGCCCATCTATCTCATTAGCAGCCAAGTAAATTGGAGTTTGAACTATGTCGTCTCTGAGTTTAAACGTAGGCAAGGCCATCCTTGATCGGCTCTCGAGACACAAAAATTCAAAAACATTCATAAATCTTGAAAATACCAAAAAAATTTGTAAAACATCTCAACAATTCCAAAAATAGCCGCAAAATATTTCAAAAACATCAAAAACATCCAACTATCTAAAAAAACCCAAAATGGTGCACCCGTCCCATCTCGCTTTCACCCATGATCGTCTCACTCATAATAAAACAATCGTCACTTTCACCCTTTGGCGAGTCATTCATAAGCAAGTTTAGCTAGTTCCAAAGTGAACACCTAATCGTTAGAGTCTCAAGTCTAGATCAGTAAGCAAGCAAGTGGTCAACTTGGAGTATCAATAGCTTATCACCCAGATCAATCTCACCAAAATGTTGATCACTACATGTCCTAGGATGAAGGTTTCCTACGATGGACATAACCATCAGGTACCCCATAATAGTTATCCTTGGCTAGTGGTACGAAGAACATTAGCTTGTTTGTTTACTTTATCTTGGTCTTTTTGACTTATCTTATTTTGCACTCATTCCAAGGACCTCTCGATGATGCCTAAACAAAACAGGTTTAGAGAGAAAGGAATGGGGCAATGATCATTATCTTTTTATCTGTTGTGCTTGTTGGATGCCTTTGTAAAATAACTTGGTGAATACTTGCTTTGTTAGGTCCATCCTAGCAAGGTTTCTGTATGTCAAGTGTGAACACGAGCACTCCTATCTAATTGTCGAGTTAGAGTCCATCACACTAGGTGCAACACCATCTTGGTTCTTAATACCTTGATGCATCACACCTACATGTGTTATCAAACATAAAGAAAGGTATGATCTTTTCCCATCCTTGGATAAGCAATACACATCATCATTCATCATCATATCCAATAAAGTCTCGACGACTAGGGGACTTATTGGACTTCTACATCTTCTTGGATTTAAGGGTTTATCCCTCTCATTCTTCTATCCATCCTGCATCCATCTTGCATCCGCATTCTCATTCTACATAATCACATCATATCATCATAAGACAACATCATCCATCGCATTCATCTCACATGCATTGCATAATCAGTTAAGATGTTTAAGATAATATAGATTTGTTATTTTAAGCATCTTCCAAACATCTCATTTTCATAATCATTTAAGTTGTTTAGGATAATATAAATTTGTTATTCTAAGCATCTTCCAAACATTTCATTTCCATCATCATTATCATCCATACATCCATTTTGAACCTCTTTGTCGCGAGATCGACCTCAAATCGAATATTTTCGCTCGATCTCTCGAGAGGGCAATGTACTAACGTACTTATTTTTGTTGAGGCATCCGAAAAAAGCAGAATTTTTTTAATTTTGATGTCGGCAACATCATTCTTTGAATCAATGCAACAAGTACATTGCTTCAAAGAGGGGCAAAATGTAGACATGCAAATTTGACATCATCATCAATGTTCACCTTTTGATTAAATAAATCAAGTTTTATTTAATTAAATCATAAATCTCCTAAGGTCTATTAATTTAATCACCAATATTAAATTAATTGATCAATGCTCATTTGTTGTCATTTGATTTTAAAAGAAATACAAAAATCTAATATCAAATGTCATATCACTTGAATCACGTGTTAGATTAATCAAATCATGATTAGTTTAATCCTAACTACATGAATCTTCTAGATTCATCCACTTGCACCAATAAATCACTTTATTTGATTTATTAAAACCCATATTTTCCCTCATTAACTCTCATGTTTGATTTTTTTGACAAACACAATTCCCCCCCAAAAACCTCAACCACATGCATTTATGGCCATTTTCAAATTTGAATGGGCACATTGGCCAAGACTTGCACATTCCTCACCCTCTCACACCTTGACAAGTGACATCTTGTCATTGGCCCATGAATGATCCCACATTCATCAATTTGGCCTCTCCTCTCTTTAAGCTCAACTATAAGTTGAAGGCTTCTCTCCTTCAAACAGGACACAACAACACATCTTGATGCAAGGTTACTCTCTTCATTTGAGAATCAATCTTGCTCTTCATCATCCACATTTAGAGCATCCTTATTATAGGCAACTTGAGTTCATGAGCATCTCATTGTCTATCATCTCATCATCTTGGCAATCTTGCTTATCAAGGGTTGGGAAAGGGATCTTTCACATATTCAAGGAGCACCAATCCACCATAGAATAGATGCATTTCATGTCTTCTTTACATGTTTATTTGGTTTTATCATTTTTTTTTTAATAATGTCATGTTATTATATGAGGATGTTAGAACTATGCTAACCATTTCCAGGTTTTGATGTCCACATAAATATCCCCTTTTAATAGTCATATTAGTAAATATTAATTGTTTCTCAAAGGATATTATTACAATTACGAAAAACATGAGTCACAAGATCAACCAACAAACAAAGACACTTTCCATGCAAGAGAAGTGCTAATAATATATGTAATATTCCTCAACAAGAAAAAGCTATAGAATGAAACTCAAGAATCTTAAAGGAAAACAAAATTCCTCAAAGGTTGAGAGTTCAAGAGTAAAACTCTAGATGTAATAATACAATGAGAGTTGAGTGCTATATAGGAGAAAAACCCTAATAACATAAAAGAACTAAGTTTAAATTAAGTGCATGAGAATAAAAAAGACTAATAATTAATTAAATATTAATTAATTATGAGCTAATAAATGATTACAACCCCCTTAAAATGAACTTTGGGAGTAGCTAAAAACCCTAAAAAGAGAATGCATGATGGGTCCCAACAAACAAGGCCTAGTGTGGTACCCATGCACAGCAAAAAAGATCTCTCAAAACCAGAGAAAAGGATAAATCCCTATGGGATAAAGCTCCTCTCCAACAAAGAGAAAATTGAATGAAGGAATAAATAGCCTCTAAATCAAGGTGAAGGACTAAGAAGCTTCCAACCAAAACAATGTCCAAAAAAAATAGGAACATGTAGAACATCATTGAAGTATGAATAAGTTGTAGATTTCCATTGAAAGATGATGATATGATGCTGAAATAAAGAAAATCCTCTAAAACAAATGATGGTTAAGACCAAGACAACAAGAATCTTCATGACTTTGCACAACAACACTAATCGAATTAGATGGAAAACAAAGGATAATATTTGGAAATCAAAGATACAAATCTTAAGATCTAGGAGACTATAATCTACATGAGTGCCCCTAATCAAATTACTCAAATCAGATGGAAAACAAAGGAAAAAATATTTGGAACTGAAAATTACATGTGGTACATGAATCTACATGAGTGACTCCAATGACACTACTCAACATGCGAGATGCAAGTGGAAAATATAGGTGCCAATAGTCTAAATAATATTGATCAAGATAGAGACACTAATATGAAAGATGCAAGTTGAAAATACAAGTACCAATAGTCTCTGATCAAATTAAAATAGAAGGTCACATCCAAAAATAAGGAATGCAAGATTTTCCATATGGTAAGTGCTCCATCTCATCAAAATGCAAGCTAACGAGCTGCAAATGTACACTACATCTGAAAGTACATAGGAACAAGAACTAGATACGTAGATCACTCAAATGTGAAACCAAGGAAGCATTATCACCAAGAATAGAAATCCCCCATAATGTTTAAAAGAGAGCCATGATAGGTACATTTAAATTGTGTGAAATTAAGAAGTGCTTGTGGGAGAAACAACCTACAAATAAAAGGGTGTGAAAGCTAAGGAACACACTCATGAGGCAAGAATCACTAGGATTCATTACTATCATGGAAAGGAAACTCACTTGAAAAAGGTGTGATGAAAAACCAAAGAAAAACATCAACCCCCCCATGGCATTTTATATCATAGTGCGAGTATAAAAGACACAACAGGAAGTGTAAAATCCTCAAAAGTTACACCATAATGGTAATTCATCTTAGTACATCTGTAGAATGATCTAGAAACAATTCATTGATAGATGTGAATACCTTTGAAAGACTATCCCAACATTGTTGGAATCACAAAAAAATATAGAAACAGATTAAAAGTTATAAGCTTGGGACAAAAAACAACACATTTGACTTCAACAGGCTGTAGAATGCACACGTAGAAGAAAAAAGTGATGATACACACACCACTATAAAGTTGGTAGAACTAGCTCTGCAATGATATCCCATTTGTCAAAATATGACATTGTATACCCAAGTTATGCCTAAAAGAGAAAAAGACCACCTTTAGGTCACAAAGGGGTCTTTAAGGGGCCACGTCCTACCAACCTTACAAATGAAATCATGCTGATGTCAACATGACGTCAACAAGAATATTCCATAAAATATTCCCTGTGGTCAGAAAAAAATCTCACCTCAGTATAGAAAAGTAGTAAACAAAATATTCCTGTCTGCTCAGAATATGCCAATGAGCCGTGAAATATTCTTGAATATTCCAAAAATATTCTCTTGGTTTGGAAAATTGTTGACAACTCACATATCTCTATAGAAACCATAGACCATTAAATGAGAAATTAAAGAATGGATATTTCATCTCTTGAATCTTTTTATTATTATAATAATTCTAAAGTCTTCCTATGGTAGTCATATGAAATATCATAGTCATGTTAGAACTTATTCATAAATTTTTCAATCTAGTTTAATCAATTTTATTCCAACTCTTCACTTATTAGATGTTTTCACAACTTATTATTTGACCAACCTTTAATACCAAGCATAGTATATAACTTGTTATGATACTCATGTGAAGCCATATGCCTATAGATAAGGTATAATAGCCTATAAAATTCAAATATTTTTTATTATTTTAATATTTTATGCTTATTTTTTTATGAATCAATCATGAAAATTTGGTTTCTTACACTCATAAGCATGCACAACTATAGTAGTTGGCTATTTTTCCTTTAAAAAATATTTGGCTAGTGACTATTATGAATGCACCTCTCTCATGATCTTTTATGATTGATGACTATGTTAAGGAGTTTTTATAATACATTATAAGAATGTGGAAATCTATGTAAGAATGAATAACTTTAATGAGACTCTTATTATTTCATGGCAATGGTCTACCATGTCAAGAGAAAACCTTAATAGCATGAAAATCTTATGGTCTTGTTTTCTTATGTAAATACTGTCAAACCTTTTGTGACATTGTAAATCGTTTCAACATAGCATCATGAATAAAATATATAGAGTAAGGCATGTTATCTCTATGCAAAATAATCCATGGAGAATATATCTCAAATCCATCCATCAATCCATCTCTCATTTATTCCATCCACTATCTACAATCTTATATCGATTTCGTCTCCTATTTATAACTCTTCAATCATTGAATACAATCAACCCTTCGTACTTGTCACTCAACTTATTTTTTCTTTGTCATTGATTACAAGAAATAGATAGAATTCTAAGAAATAAAAAAATAATTTAATCAAACAATCATATCCAATAGAATTTTATAGTCATGAGAAACCAATCCAAATCTTAGCAAAATCCATTTTAGTAGCAAATCAGAAAAATCCCAACAAATCTCACTAACCAATTCAAATACATTCAAAAAAATGAATCTATAGATATTTTCCTTGGCCTTTTTGATATCTAATTGATGCTTACTTTCAACCAATCATTATTTCATCATTAGGATATATATTCCCAATCCTTACATTATTCTTGAAATATTATCATCAGATCAAATAGCACTATCATCATCACCAATAGATCTTTAAGTTTAATTTGTCTAGGATCAAAATCTTATCTAACTATGGTTTGTGCATGCCTACTTGTGTGTTTCTTAGTTTCCTAGCATTTGTTTCACTCCTTGAATTTTTTTTTAACAATAGTGTCATCATAAATTTCTATATCATGATGCATTATGTTGTTTGTCTTATGTAATGCATTTGTACCATGGCATCTTGTAGACATGGAAAATGTACAAATTCATTTTGGCACACCTGATCCTGATTACTAACAATGTTTCCTCTCAGATCAAATTTTCAGCATTTCATCACTTTCTATCCTTTAATTCAATAAATCACTATTTATTGGATTAAGTCTATCACCTCCTTTGATTAAATTAATCAGTTTAATTTAATTAACCCTACATTGTTGTTTAATTAAATAAATCATTTTATTTGATTAAAATCTCTAAAGTCTTCTCATTAAATTAAATAAATTAAACCTTATTTGATTTAATCTAACATATTCCTTCTTTATTAAATAAATAAAATCATTTATTTAATGAATCATTTCCTCTCAAGTTTGGACTTAAATCAATTCATAAATCTAAGTCTAAATTGTCACATCACCTAATTCTTCATTAAGTTAATCAAATCCTTGATTAAGTTAATCCTTCTCACTAAAATTCTCTAGAGAATGCAACTTGCACAATAAACCAATTACTTTAATTTATTAATTCTCCTATTTTCCCTCACAAAGCATCAAAAAGAGAATATTCCTCTTTTGAATTCAAAAAAGTCCAAGTGGGCTTGGTCCTTCTAGAAAGGCATTAAAAGCCTCTTACATGTCTTTGACCTTGAGCCAAGTGACATTAACGCCATTCCTTTTCCCTCGTCAACATGTCATTTCTCAAGTTTGAAATGCCACCTAATTGCATTTATTGGCACATTGGCCAACACTTGGTCATTCCTCATCCAATCACATTTGCACAAGTGGCACAATGCCATTGAACTATGTTTTGTCCCACATTGCTTATTTCCACTATCTCTTCCAAGATTTGAATCTATAAATTGGAGACTCTTCTCCTCAATCTTCATCCACAACTCATATGCAAAGTTACTCTCTTCAAGTGAGAACTGATTTTTCTATCTTCATCCACCATTCCCACCATTTTCACAATCTAGTAACAAGGTTATGCTCAAATCTCTTTGGAGATTTGACCATTTCTTAATCAATCCACATTTGCAATCATAGGAATTGGGAAAGGGCCAATTGCAACATATCATTGGCACCAATTCCCCCATAGGATCATAATGCTATTTGCTTAATTAGGATTTACATGTTATAATTTCATTATGTTCTTCATTTCCTAATTTAAGTTTTAGATAGATGGATTTTATGGGGAATCCCTCATTGTTACATGCATATTTGATCTAACACTAACAATGTTTGACTTCTTTGTGCAATTGCAGGTTTACGGGTTCACATTTTGGCGCTAGAAGGAGGGCTTGTTGCTTTTGGCATGTTTTTCTTTCAAAATTTTGTGGTTTTTTCATGTTTTTTCTTCATATACAGGAAACTACACCGCGGACCAGACACACGGCGCTGTATTGCACCGCAGACTCATACGCAGCGCTGTATTGCACCGTAACTGCTTCCCACGCATCAAATTTGAAATTTTGCCGAAAACCGCCACTTCCAAACTCCACCGTGTGTAAAACTCTGCCGCAGCCGTAGTCTCTGTTTCTACAGAGCACCGCATATAGTCGACCGTGCAACATTGTATAGCACCGCCTGTGTTTTTTAAGCAGCACCGCATTTGCTAAACTTTGCCGCGGGATCAGTCTAATTTTTAAAATTTGAATAATTTTTTATTGTATTAACCTAATTTGTTGTTTTTCTTCTTTTTTTACTCTTTGTTTTTTTGTTATTTTGCAGGATGGAGGCAAAAGGAGAATTTCACCATCATGTTATCTTCACAAGCCCAAAGTGTTTCTAAACACTAAAAGTGTTCTTTAACACTTCTTGAGAAAATTTGTTAAAATATTTAGCCTTAGGAAAATTAATTTTACTTTGGGCTTTAAAAAATGTTTAAATTTTCATGTTCATTTTGTGCAAAGTGTTTGTAAACACTTAAGTGTTCTTCAACACTTCTTGAAAATTTGTTAAAATCTTTGACCTTAGAATACTAAATTTTCATTGGGATCTAAAAAGAACAAACAAACTTTGTTTTTTAAGGTTGCCAAGGGGCTAAAAAGAATTTTAGACATTTACTAGATTTCAATTTCGATTTAAAATTGGACAAGACAAACTTCACATTTCATTTTGGTGCTTCTAAAATGAACTCATCATTGCTTTGAGGAATTTAAAATTGAACATGTGTACTTTGTGTTTTGTAAAATTTTTTGCAAAGTAGTGTCATTTAAAAGGGCGTATGTGCTTCTCTTGCGCTTCACGGCGACCTTGAGAATCAAAAGTCCTTTTGATGACCCTAAGTTGCATAAAAGATTTCCTCCACATTTTAATTTGGGTATCTTAAAATTGAACAAAACATGCGAGTGTGAGCACGAGATATTGCAGAGGTTTTCCCCTTTTTTTTTCAACAAAGGTTGTGTAAATGATGGGATATGTTAGCTCGCTTTTGTTTATCTTAGAGGGCCTGCCTTGTGGGAAAAAGTAATCACCCAAGGGAATGCCCCAACTGGGAACATGCTAAAGCCAAACAACTTCCACCCGAGATATAAGTGTGGATATTGGAACAAAGGCCAATATCACGAGGATTATTCTGATGAGATGGACAGCAATGGACTCTTGCCGATGTTGGATAATCCCCCACAAACGGAATGCCTGAATTAGAATCCCTTGTTTAGAAAAAGGCCAAAACCTTGTCTATCTTGTTGGTGCAAAAGGTCATGTCCTTTGAAGCCGCCCCACATAACATGTGGTCTTTTTGTGGAAATGGAAGGTATGCCATGGGAAATTCATGGGTACTAATGCTTGGCTGACCTGAATAAGTGAGTGTCGTGGAGGGGAGCCAGTGTGGTCAAGCATTTAGCCATTCGCACAAGATATGCACAGCTCGATTTATCCAAGTGGGAACCCAACAAGGTATTGCCTCATCAGCCTAGGAGTGTAAAAGTTCTTGGAAAGAACACATTGCTTGATCTTGAAAACATTTTGGAAAATGAACATACACAAAAACCTTGAGATTTCAAACACCTTGTGGGAAACAAATACCTATTGACGAACTTTCCCACTCTTGCTTTCCCTAGGAATCACATTCCTAGAGGTTTCTAAGTGTACAAGTTCTACCATCATTTGTTTCCAATAAGGATAAAGATAAGGAAACTTTTCCCCTATTTTCCTCGATTTCCACACAAAGGACCTTATGGGATGAGAAAGAGAATGGGACACTAGACATATAGTTTGAAAACCTAAGCAAGCAAGTGTCTTGGATAAAAAGAACCTCATTTAACCAAGATAAAGAGACAAATTGAATTACACATGTGTTGTTTCCAATGATTTCCCCAAGATTAAAATCCCAAAGCCAAAGTTCAAGAAAGTGAGTCTAAAAATATGTGAGCAATGCCTTGAAATGCTCCTTGAAGTAAGGGTGAGACTTGTATACAATTTCTACAAAAAGGCCTCAAGGAACAATCCCACATTGTATGCATTTTATTGTCAACAAAATCCTGAACTTTTTCAAAGGTTTGTATTTCTCCCATAGGAAGTCTAGCATGTTCTTCAATACCGAGGTTTTGTAGAGAGAGTTGCATCTAGGTTAAGGTTCAAGTTCAAATTTGTCATTCTCATCCATTCCTCCATCAACCAAATCTCATTTCATCATCAAACCTTTTTGAGAACTCTAGAATCAATCATCACGCTAAACTTAGAGGGCTAAATCAACATCATCATACCTTGGCTTAACACACTTAGCCAACATAGTCTTAAAACATTGGACAAATTTTCTTTGAGATAACACAACTTCTTAAAGTCTATTAGTTCTCAAAAACATTGGCATAACACACTTTGTCAATTCATCCATTTGTGCAAGTTCCCTTAGGATAACACAACTTCCTAGGGAAAACAACTTCACAACAATCTTGTTTGACTTAACGCATCTAGTCAAATTATCATAATCAATCAAATCAAAAGTCCTTACAAGTTTAGCACATACCTTCAAAAATTTCTTCAAAAAAGGTTTTCACTCATCCCATCCATTTAACCCATCACCATTTGATCTTTTAGCTTCCCTAGTTCTTCTCTTTTGGACCTAAAGGATTAGGATCGAACAAATCCCTAATTTTTATGGTCCAAACAAGATCTCAAAACAAGAAGGACATGAAGAATATCAGAGAAATATCAGCTTCTATGGACATGAGTCATCTAAACACCAAAGTGAACCTAGATGGATCAAGCAATCCCCCAAGCAACTCTCCCTTGTCATCACAAAATCCTCAAGAGGAGATTCATCAAGAGGATAGCACAAATGAAGACATGGGGGTGACACCAAATGAAATCATGGAAATGGTTCAAAATCTAGAGAACCACAAAATTGTTAGTGCTATGTTCAAATACCTAAATATGATAGCAAGAGGAGGGGTCATGCCCCCTCTCGACCTTAACACAAGCACTAGTACAGATACATCCCCTTTGTCCAACATCAACCAAGAAGTACCTTGCACCACATCAATCATCACACCAACCTCCCCGAATGTGAACAAGGGGAGTGCCATGTTCTAGGAATTGCAAAAACACTGCCTTGTGGCTAATAAAGAAGCAATCATCACCCCCACACCAGCTACATCTATTCTGGAAAACCCATTTCACCCATACGTCCCACTCACATTTCATAACCTCGTTGGTTCATCCTCATTTCAAGCCACACCAGCCTATCAATTGAACATACCAACTACCCCACCACATGAGGAAGTTAGCTTGTTTGGAATGATAGAAGCTATCAATCTGTTATCTTTCCAAAGTGGTGCATCATCCCTTCCCCCACTTCCTTTTGCATCCGCATCACCTCTTGGAATAGGTCTTCCACCTTTCCCCATCGAAAGTTTTGCCAATCCAAGCAATCTGACCACCACTTTGAACCCGCTTCTTTTGCCCATATCCTCACAACAAATTTTAACTATTCCTATCACCACGGTTAATGCATCTATTGGTCCTCAAGTCTCCCAAAGCATGCCTCCTCAAGGACCAATCATCTCAAACACCCATCCGACAACCCAAATCACAAACACCACCACAATCCCTCCACCCGCCACTACAGTCGGCATGATTTTTACTCCACCACCAAAAGCTAACACAACAAATTCATTCACTACTCTAATCCAAACCCTCCAAAAGACTAACCAACAAAGAGTACTCTGGCAAAAGTAGCAAGCCCAAGCGCAAGCCCAAGCCCAAGCCCAAGAGAAAGCTCAAGCCCAAGCTCAAGCCTAAGCCCAAGTGCAAGCTCAAGCCCAAGCTCAAGCCCAAGCCCAAGCGCAAGCTCAAGCCCAAGTTCAAGCCCAAGCCCAAGCCCAAGCTCAAGCCCAAGCCCAACAATAGGCACAAGCTCAATACCAAGCGCAATTGCAAGCAATCCACCTACAAGCCTACCAACAAGCCCTGCAAGACTTTCAGGCACAACACCAAGCTAAACAACAAGCTTTATTGGCACAACAACAGCTCGACCAACAACAATCATTGTTGGTGCAACAGCAGCTAGACCAACAACAAGCATTACTAGCTCAACAGCAGCTTGACCAATAGCAAGCTTCATGAGAACAATAGTAGATGGACCAACAACAAGTGCTATTGGAACAACAACAACAAGTGTTGTTGGTACAAATGCAGGCTTACCAAGAAGCCTTAAATGCACAACCAAGCTTGTAGCAAATGCCCACTAGTACTCCTCGCACCACGTGCACTCCCCAAACACCTTATAACTCATTCATCCCACCCCCTAATCCAAGAAAAGATGTCACAACACAAATCAAACTGCTTTTGCAGTGGGTGTTGGACTTGCAAGCAGGAAAAACCACAAGGACACCAGGCAACTTGTGCCCTTATCCGTTCGATAGAAGTCTCACCATGATACCATTCCCAAAGGGATTCGAGATCCCCAAATTTGATAAATACAATGGAACAGGCAACCCTAAAAACCACGTCAGGGAATTTCAGGTGCACTGCATGGAAGTCACATATGATGACACGTATCTAATGTGGCTCTTCCCCCAAAGCCTGACTGGTCTAGCTATGGAATGGTTTTCTCGCCTACCCACAGGCATTAAAACATTCGATGAAATAGTGGAGGCTTTCCTTAAAAATTAACCTTTTAATATGGGTGCGAATGTCAGTTTAGAAGAATTATCTGCATTCAAACAAGAAAAAAGAGAGTTATTCGCATCCTTCTTGCAAAGATGGCGATCCAAGGACAATCAAATTAAGTGGACTATGCTAGAAGAACAACAAGTCTACACCATCATAGCCAACCTTGATAAAAACTTGGCGTTTTACTTGAAAATCTTGTGCATCACATCATACGATCAACTAATTCCAAAGGCGCTCAACATTGAAAGAGCCCTTATGGCGCGAGAAGGCACACCAACATTCACTCCACTGCAGGATAACTACTCGTCTAACAACTATAATGATAAACCTCGAACATGTTCAAGGAACAAAAATATCATGAACAACGACATGGTCGACACTAAGGTAGTCATCAGTGCTCCTAAGAAAAATACCCAAAACCATCATCAACCGCAAAATCATAATCACAATAATGTGCAGACTAATGCGGTAATGGCACAACCACCTTCCACCAGTCAAGTCAACAATGTGGGTAATCAAGGAGGACCACCTCCCTGCAACAAGTTTCCCCCCAAGAGGAAGCTCACAGCTCTTGGTGAATCGATTGAGTCTGTCATGGAGAAACTCATCAAAGAGAACCTAATAAAGATCTCTAACTCCAAGCAATACACGGAGCCCATGACCAAACCCCCATGGTACAATGAGAATCTCCTATGTGACTTTCACAAAGTCAAAGGACACACCACCGCCAACTGCATGAGACTCAAGAATATCATCCAAGACCTCATCGAGGATAAGGTCATCAACATCGAACAGCCGATCGGAAACCAAGACCTGAAAATCTACACAAATCCGATGCCGAATCATAACCAAGGGAACAATCAAGGAAATAACCAAGGGAATAATAAAGGTAAGAAAAAGTATGCTAGTGCAAATCTAGTATACGAGGAGATAGTCAGATGTGTCAACAAGATGGTCACTATCATAAATATCAAGGGAGCCAACAATGACTCTGAAGTCACCACATGAGGCAGAAAGGTTACCATTGCTGGGGCACCTACTAAGACCCCCATTACCAACACAAAGGCTATCCCTTATGATTACAATTTTATTGACCAATTGAAAAGAACACCCGCACAAATCTCCATCATGGAATCACTAAAAATATCTACCACGCATAGACAGATCCTGGATGAAGCACTAGTTGCATCTACCGTTGCTACCACCCTTGACACAGAGCAATTTCAGGCTATGGTGGGTAACATCGTTACCCCAAATCTCATCACATTTTTTGACCAAGATTTCCCCCCGTAGCCATCTCATAATCGCGCACTCCACCTCCAAGTCCTAATCCATAAAAAGAAAGTCAAACGAGTCCTGGTAGATGGTGGTGCAGGTCTTAATATTTGTTTGCTGAAACTCATAAAAAAATTGGGATTCGCTGAGGATTCCATCAATAAAAACAAAATCATCATGATAAGAGCATATGATGACCAGGAAAGAATGTCTCAGGGCACTATCAAGATCCCCATCCAAGTGGGGTCGGCAGCCATGGAAACAACGTGTCAAGTTCTTGACCTTAATCTACCATACAACATCCTCCTGGGACGCCCATGGATACATGGAATGAAGGCAGTGGCCTCAACCTATCACCAATGCATTAAGTTCTCATATCAAAATGAAGAGGTTACTATACATGAGGATCCTGAACCTTTTGCCTATTGCAAAAACTTGGAAGCCAAGTTTTACAAAATCCCTCAAGTACCTAAAAATGATGAAGGACCATCCATTTCATACATAGACCCAGCTAATCTCACCTCCACTTCTGCGACAAAGACACCTGCCATCCTTGATATATACGAGATCAAAAACATGATACAGGACAATGGATGCAGTGATTATAGAATGAAGAGAAATGATTTTGTTGTAGGAGAGTTACCACAATCTCCTAGGTCACCTGGGCAACCACAATTGATTCAAACACCTGTTCGCACTAGAACAGAACCTGTTGGATTCCACCATTGGGGGGATCTCAGTCAAGAGAATGTGGACGAGGAGGACATCACAAAAAATTTGTACCATGATGAAAGACCCACTCCCACCCTACCCATGGAGGAAACAAATAGAGGGTTACAAATGATGTTCAACATGGGCTATAATAGGAATGAAAGCCTAGGAAGAAATAGTGATGGACGGTTGGAGCCCATCATTATGGAAACAAGGATGTGAAACATTGGCCTCAGCTATACTCCTTTGAGTATAATTGTACGTGGCAGAGGTACACCCAGAAGAGTAGTCTGGTCCTCTCCTCGGGTAACAACAACAATCCCTAGACCACCCATTTGCTTAGGGATCCCACTTGAGAATTACACCTTTGATGTTACAGATGTGTGTGCTAGTAGTGATGACGAGGATACCATAGCAAGTCTCCCTAGGCTTTTCGAGGATTCCAACTTGTTAATGATTAGTGCCTCACCCACTGAGCCAATCCAATGAACCCACCAAATCCACTTAGTGTACCCCCAACTCATCGATCACGACCAACGGGGACCACCAATTCTAGACTCGTTCAAAAATGATGAGGCTCTCTCAAAATTCATGGGACTAAGGGATACAATCTCATGCAAAGATCACAAAGCTAGATTCAACATCACATTGGACACACAAGCATACTATGGGGAGACGATTAAGTCCTTCAGTCGCAAAAGAAAAAGATCGAGAATAAGCTCAGAGTTATTAAGTGAAAACCACACTGTCGCACTCTCTAACCATACAACAGTAAAAATAAAGGATGCATCTGATGGTGAAAACCTCCCCGAGGTGCCAGAGGATGAAGGATTCAATCTCCCCCTACTGCTCTACACCAAGAGAAGTCAATAGTATTGGCAAAACAGTGCAATCTTGTCAACCTGGGAATAGAAATAGAGCCACAAATCACATTCTATGCCCAAACACTTCAAACAAAGGAACAAGAACTATTGATAGCATTCCTAAAGGAGAAAAAGGTAAATTTTGCATGGACCTACGCAGACATGCCAGGCTTGGACCCTGAAGTAGTAGTTCATCATTTGGCTGTTTACCCCAGAGCAAAACTAGTCAGACAAAAGCTAAGGAAGATGCACCCACAAATAGCCTTGCTTGTAAAGATTGAGCTACAAAAACTTCTGGATGTTGGCTTCATACGCCTGATCGACTATCCAAAATAGGTATCAAATCTCATACTAGTCTCAAAACTGAAAGGGGGCATCCGCATCTGTACTGATTTCAGAGACCTAAACAAAGCATGTCCCAAGGATGACTTTCCACTACCCAACATTGACATGATAGTGGATATGATGGTCGGACATGAGATGCTCTCCCTAATGGATGGCTTCTTGGGGTACAATCAGATAATGATCGCAAAAGAAGACCAACAAAAGACAACATTCACATGTCCTTGGGGCACCTACTACTAGAACGTAATGCCATTTGGGTTGAAAAATGTAAGAGCTACATACCAAAGAGCCATGACATTAATCTTCCACGACATGATCCATAAAACAGTCGAAGATTATGTAGATGACATACTAGCTAAATCAAAGAAAAGACAAGACCATATAGCAACTCTAAGTGCTATCTTTGACAGGCTCGAACAATATAAGGTTAGACTCAACCTGAAGAAGTGTGTCTTTGGGGTACAATCGGGAAAGTTGCTAGGATACATAGTTTCAATGAGAGGAATAGAGGTGGACCTTGCAAAGGTAAAAGCAATCCTTCAAATGGAAGCACCAAGAATGTTAAAACAACTAGGAGGATTGCAAGGTAGACTGTAGTCCATCCGAAGATTCATAGCACAATTGGAAGATAAATAGATTGCCTATTCACACCTACTTCACAAGGGAATAACTTTCAAATGGGACGACAAATGTGAGCAAGTATTCAGAAAAAATAAAAGAATATCTACTTACACCACTTGTGTTGAGGCCACCAATTGTGGGGAAACCATTAATCCTATACATCTCACCAACAACAGCTGCCTTGGGGGCCCTTTTAGCCCAACATGATGAAAAGGGAACTGAGCGGGCTATCTACTACATCAGTAGAACAATGGTGGGACACGAGCTCAATTACACATCAATAGAAAAATATTTCCTAGCACTGGTATTTGCAGCTCAAAAATTCAGACACTACATGCTAGCGCACCAAATCAAGTTGATTACAAAAATAGACCCTCTAAAGTACCTATTGTCAAAAGCAACGCTTATAGGTAGAATGGCTAAGTGGGTAATGATATTATTTGAACATGATATCGAGTATGTAGAACGAAAAGCCATAAAAGGCCAAGTCATTGCGGATCAACTGGTAGAAGCTCCCCTCTACATAGATAACCCACTCATATCAGAATTCCCAGATGAGTCCCTTTTTAACCTTGGTGCAACAGACCACTGGAAGTTATACTTTGATGGATCTCACACACAACATGGATCAAGAGTTGGTGTGTTCTTCATCACACCGCAAGGAGACTGCATACCTAGATCATACAAGCTGGCATTCCCTTGTACTAACAATATTGCAGAATACGAGGCTTTGACCATAGGCCTCAAAATTGTAGCACAATGGTGAATCATGGCATTAAAAGTCTATGGGGACTCACAACTTATCATCAACCAAATCAACGGTGAATACCAAATGAAGGATGATAAGCTCGCACCATACACAAAGGTCATAGAAAACCTCAAGGAATCTTTCATCGACATTACCTTTGAGCAGATACCAAGGACAAACAACAGAGCAACCGATGCAATGGTGACAATTGTATCCTTACTAGACATCCCTCACAACGTCGCAAAACATGAATTCCTCATAGAACAGCTTCTCGTACCCACATTTGAGGTACTAGAGTCATAATACGTGTGTGAAATCATTGGTCCCGGTGATCTTTGGTATCATGATATATACACCTACCTAAAGTTAATAATCCTCCCCACTGACATCACCCCAAACCTAAAACGCTCTTTTGTCAAAAGGACTTCACGATTCGTCATCCTAGGAGAGACCCTCTTTTGTAGAAGTACCAACGGAACCTTGCTACGTTGTTTAAAACCCAAGGAAGCCTTGAATGCTCTAACTGAGGTACACAATGGCACATGCGGGTCACACTCTAGTGGTATGACCTTGGCTAAAAAGTTGCTGAGAATAGGGTACTACTGGCTGACGATGGAACGAGAGGCACACAACTTTGTCAGAGAATGCCTACAATGTCAACAGCATGGAGACCTTATTCATGCACCAACTCAAGAATTGTATCCCATTGTGACACCTTGGCCCTTTTCCTTGTGGGGGCTCGATCTCATTGGTAAAATATCATCCACCTCATCCAATGGCCATAAGTTCATCATCACCGCCACCGAATATTTCACAAAGTGGGTCGAAGCAATTCCCATGACCTACATCACGGGAAAACAAATATCCAAGTTCATCCTAAATTACCTCATTTGCCGATATGGTGTTCCCCAATCCATTATCTCTGATAATGGGACGCCCTTCAAAAATCAAGATGTCCGTGACTTGTGCGAAAAATTCAAAATCCAACACCATTTCTCCACTCCATATTACCCACAAGGCAATGGCGAAGCAGAAGCTACAAATAAAACCATTTTGAAAATCCTCAAGAAAATAGTCAATGACTCTGGTCATAACTGGCATCTATAGCTAAATCCCACCTTATGGGCCTACCGCACTAGCATTTGCATGCCAACAAGTGCCACCCCATTCTCTTTGGTCTATGGATCAGAAGCCATCCTCCTGTTAGTAAGGATATCACTGCAAAACCTCATCACAGATGAGGAATAGAGGTCACAAGACTCAATGAGATGGAATTACTAGATGAAAGGCACGTGGATGCCCTTAATCATCTACAAGTGTACCAAAATTGCCTAAAAAGGAGCTACAACAAGAAGATCAGACAACGCACTTTCCAATTTGGTGACCTCGTGCTGAAAGAAAATCAAAAGAACGTACCAAATCTGGATACAAAGGGAAAGTTTGAGCCCAACTAGCTAGGAACCTTTATGATCATTGCAAGCTACAAATCGGGGGCATATCAGCTATCGACACCAGAAGGCGAGCCCCTGCAAGAGCCCATGAATAGTTCACACCTCAAAAAGTTTTATGCCTAAAAATTTACAAGGTATAGAGCTAGAAAACACAAAAACAATCAAAAAAAGTCTTTAAAAAAATGGTTACCTTGATGAAAACTTGGCAAACAGGCATCTTGGCGACAACAAAAAAATAAAAAAATACAAAAATCCAAAAAAAATTAGAAAAGGATTGAAAACAGTAAAGAAAAAAATTGTCCTCTAGTGAAAACCACTTTGATGGCACTTTGGACAAGTACCTTGGTGAAAACCTGGCAAACAGGCGCCAAGTGTAAATAAAGCACCTTCCCCATCTACCGGGATCTGCATGACTCATCCACTCGCATCCATACCATAGCCTGTGTTGGTGTTTACACCATATTCCACCATGGAACTACTTGGCATTTCTAAGGTCAGTATGTCTTGCCTTTATCGAAGTAGTCTATTGCACCACACTGGGGGCACGTTCTCGCAACATTGGATTGGATTCGTGTACATTCTCATGATCTTTTTCAAAATTCATTAGAAAAAACCAAAACCATTCAAAAAATCCAAAAACATGTCGAAACATTCAGAAAATCTTCAAAAAGGTCATCATTAAGTCTTGTCAGTTTTCACCTTGTCAAACTACGTCATCTCTGAGCTTGAACGTAGGCAAGGTTGATCTTGGATTATCCCCCGAGATAGTTAAGGTTAGTGCTTTAGGCGTTCGTCGCATTGACAATTCGTTTGTCCATCCACCTTTTCATTAAGTCAAATGTGTCGTTAGTCGAACTATGTGGTTTCTGCGTGTATAACGTAGGCATCTATGGATCAGCTCCTAAGACCCCTAGGATAGGTCTTTAAGTTAGTTTATTCGTCATAAATCTTGAAAACACCAAAAACATTCAAAAATCTTGAGTATACCAAAAACATTTGTAAAACATTTGAAAATACCAAAAATAGCCTCAAAACATTTGAAAAAATCCAAAATCGTGCATCCATTTCATCTCGCTTTCACCCATGATCGTCTCACTCATAATAAAGTCAATCGTCACTTTCACCCTTTGGTGAGTCAGTCAGAAGTAAGTTTATCAAGTCTCAAAGTGAACACCTTAATCGTCAAAGTCTCAAGTCTAGAGCAGTAAGCAAGCAAGTTAGTCACCTCAAAGTATCAATAGCATATCACCCATTCAGTCCCATCAAAACCCTGATCACTACATGTCCTAGGATGAAGCTTTCCTGCAATGGGCATAACCATCAGGTACCCCATAGTAGATAGTCTTGGCTAGCGATATGAAGAACATTAGCTTGTGTGTTTACTCTATTTTGGTCTTTGTTGACTTATCTTAGTTTGCGCTCATTCCAAGGACCTCTTGATGATGCCTAAACAAAAC
This sequence comes from Sequoiadendron giganteum, assembly GCA_007115665.2. Taxonomy (NCBI): domain Eukaryota; kingdom Viridiplantae; phylum Streptophyta; class Pinopsida; order Cupressales; family Cupressaceae; genus Sequoiadendron; species Sequoiadendron giganteum. The sequence goes on along the minus strand of CM021100.1, from coordinate 233,099,953 downwards.
AGGTTTAGAGAGAAAGGAATGGGGCAATGATCATTATCTTTTATCTGCTATGCTTGCGGGATACACTTGTAAAATAACTTAGTTATGCATGTTTTGTTTGGTTTGTAGGGAGGATATTTTAAGTATCTTGTTGACCACATAGGAAAGCTTGCTTTTCTATGTTTTGGTCCGAGATGTTTAGAATGTTTCAACTACATCCTAAATAAAGTATGAATGCTAAGTATGAACAAGAATACTCCTATCTGATTTTCAAGTCAAAATCCATCACACTAGGTACCACACCATCCTGGTTCTTAATACCTCGATGCATCGTACCTATGTATGTTATCAAAAACAACCCAATTGACCCTTTGAAAATCTTAATTCCTATATGCAAATGTAAAATCACCATCATCATCCTCAGTAACTCATTAACTCTACGTTTCTTCTACCTTCTTTCCACACTAACATGGTATTATAACTGTAATCAAAACAATGCTCATGCATACATCCTGCATCCACTAGATTGTTAACATCAAAAAAGTATTGCATCATATCAATATCTTAAGTTATGAAGAATAATATAAATTTGTTATTCTAAGCATTTTAAGACATCATTACATCATACATTGTCATCTGCAACCATTACCATTTGCATCCATTACCATCATTAATACACATTACATCATTTAAAGCACAAAAAATAAAAATAAAAATGCATTCATTACATACACTGCATCACATGAACCATAAGGATATAAACATCTCATAACATCACATATTTGCATTCATATATTTGCATGTACATCATAGAAGGGTGAATCATCTCATATATATCATCAAAAAATCACTATTATAATATAGAATTGGATCACATGTCCATCAAATACATAATACAATAAGGCCAAAATACTATAGCCCGTATATAAAAAATGAAGCAAAACTATCCTGTGATCAAAAAGGGGGCAGGCCCCGCTGACTGCTGCCCTCCCCATCCTATCTCTCACCATGTGCCTCTGCTGGTCGCCTCCTTGTCTACTATGAGAAGTCTGGTACTCTGCGGTCTGGTGGCACTACCAGTAGATAATGATACCAATAGTACTTAGCCTCTTTGATAGCCTCTCTGTAATCCTGAATATCAATCGATCGGGCTCGAGATGAGGACGCTACATTCTCTAACTGCTGTCGCCGACCTATCTCTTGATCCCTCTCGGATCATGCTTGGTCTCTCTCCATAGTCAAAACCTGTATCTACCCCTATAGCTACTGAATCAACACATCTCAATGATTAGGCTATCCTGCCGACTGTCCTGCTGGCTACCCTATCAGCTGCCCTGCTGGCTATTGTTGAGGAACTACCCTCAACTAATCATCTTGATCTCCTACTCGGACAGGTGACTGCTGAGCCTTGTCCTTGGGAGGTGTATGATAAGGAGGTGCCTCACCTCGTCCTCTTCCTCACCCCCTGCCACCTGCCCGACCCCTGCGTCTGTGTTGTGGGACAATTGCGCCTGGAACTATCAATCTAAGGGGAGGTCTGAACCATGCCCTATAAGCTACGGTAACTCCTGCATCTACCAACCCCTGATCATATGGCCATGGCCGAGCCACCAACTCTCTAAACGAGTTCACTGCCTCGGCTGCTGGGATGGGCTGGCCCCATGCTGTCTCCCTAGTAGTACGTGCAAAAATGGCCACATAATAGTCATCAGGCCTATCCTGTACCTCCCCGAACTAACGAGCAACCCTGTCTAGAAGGTACCTCTCAACCATGGTATGCTCTCGGCCCTGCATCAGCCTGTCCTGTCGAGCAAAGAACAGCTACTAGACATCATCTCCTGACGGACCAATATCCATCCACGGTCTCCAGATGAACTCTCTCATCTCATCAAGAACTCGTTGCCAATGCAGAATACCACTCGTGCCAATAAATGAAAAGTGCATCAATGCCCCATCGTACCACCAAATGAGGGGATCATCTATCTCCAAAGGAATTGGTGTGATTTTTGGATGAAGCACTAGGATCCTCTCCCATCCCCACACATGCAGTAAGGTGCCTCCTGCCCCAATGGACCAGCTATCTAAATAGAAAAACTCATGAAGGTCCCTATAGAGGGATGCCAGTAGTACCGGTCCCCAAGCAAAGCACTCCCTTTGATGAACCATCCAATGCCATGCAAGTCCCCATCCTGGACTGAAGTATCGGCCCCGCCGATCAGGTACTACAAGGCCCGAGATAATAGCAGCCATAATCAGTTAGTACTTGTGCACACGGTCATGATATAGCTCCAGGTCAATCTGACCATTGCAAAACTCAATAACATCCATCTGCATCACTTCGTAACAGGCCTCTCTGCCAGCATCTGGATCATAGATGACTTGGGTCCTGTGAATGGGCAATCGGAGGATGCGCCATACATCCTCAAGTGTGATGGTGGCCTCACTAGTGGGAAGATGGAAGGAGGAGGTCTCACTATGCCATCGCTCTACCAAAGCTGTAAGCATGCCTAGGTGAGCCTGAACAGCAGGGGCATATGCAATATACCAAAGGCCAATGGCACCAAGGTGCTCCTAGACCAGTTCAGGCATAGCCCCTAATCTACTAAGCACTGGCCATCGATGCTTCCGTGAATAGAGTACACCAGTCTCCTCTTGCATAGGGAAGGTTGTCACGTCAGGAAAAAATAAAATTTTAAAGTCAAAATCTGCCTCAAACTGGCAAGTGTGGCACTGTTTGCAGGTGCGGTGCAGTTTGGAAAGTTCCAAACTACACCGCCGTGGTAGGGTTTGCCATTTTAGCAATTACAAGGTGACCCGCGTGGTACACTATGTATATGCGGTCCTGTTTGACGCAAACCCTAAATGCCTAACTACGCCGCGCGGTGAAGAATGACCATGCGGTGGACTTTTGGCCAACCAAATGACAAATTGCAAACTGCCTCGCGCGGTGCACTTTGCAAATGCGATGCAATACAGGACCGCGCGGTTGCGATAAGACACTTTTCATGGTGCCATATGGCACCACGCAGTTTGAACAGAACCTTAACCCTATTTAATGCACGTAAAATGATAAAATTAAAAGATGGATAGGGGTACATACCACGGGTCCTGCACTGACTGGCCGTTGATGTGTCTGAAACCCTCTCCATCACGTGCCTGGGAAGTTGTCATTGCACCATTTCCACTCAAACTCAGAGCTAAAAATTGAAATTTTCTAAAGGCTAAGATTGCAAAATGAATTAAAAATGACCCCTTGTGATCTATTTAAGCCTAAAAATTAGGGTTTTTTGACCTAATTTGACCTCCCACCTTGGGTTTTGGTCCCCTGAGCCCGTCTTCATCCAACTGAGAGTTGTTTTCCATCCCTTCTAGCATTTTAAAGTAGTTTTCTAGCATTCTAGGGCATTTCCAGCTTGTCGGGCACCTTGTCATCTTTTTTTCGCGAGACCATCCAAAAATCCAAAAATTTCATCTGATCTCTCGAGGGGGCAATATCTAGCAATATGCTTCCGCTGGGCCAATAGTGGGGCATCTAAAAATTGAGAAATTTTCGAACTTGTGATCATAGCAATTTATTCTTTGAACCAATGCAATCGGTACATCGCTTCAAAGAGGAGCAAAATGTAGACATCGAAAATGTACAAATTCATTTTGGCACACCTGATCCCGATTACTAACAATGTTTCCTCTCAGATCAAATTACCAGCATTTCATCACTTTCTATCTTTTAATTCAATAAATCACTATTTATGGGATTAAGTCTATCACCTCCTTTGATTAAATTAATCAATTTAATTTAATTAACCCTACATTGTTGTTTAATTAAATAAATCATTTTGTTTAATTAAATAAATCATTTTATTTGATTAAAATCTCTAAAGTCTTCTCATTAAATTAAATAAATTAAACCTTATTTGATTTAATCTAACACATTCCTTCTTTATTAAATAAATCAAATCATTTATTTAATGAATCATTTCCTCTCAATTTTGGACTTAAATCAATTCATAAATCTAAGTCTAAATTGTCACATCACCTAATTCTTCATTAAGTTAATCAAATCCTTGATTAAGTTAATCCTTCTCACCAAAATTCTCTAGAGAATGCAACTTGCACAATAAATCAATTACTTTGATTTATTAATTCTCCTATTTTCCCTCACAAAGCATCAAAAAGGGAATATTCCTCTTTTGAATTCAAAAAAGTCCAAGTGGGCTTGGTCCTTCCAACAAGGCATTAAAAGCCTCTTACATGTCTTTGACCTTGAGCCAAGTGACATTAACTCCATTCCTTTTCCCTCTTCAACATGTCATTTCTCAAGTTTGAAATGCCACCTAATTGCATTTATTGGCACATTGGCCAAAACTTGCTCATTCCTCACCCAATCACATTTGGACAAGTGGCACAATGCCATTGAACTATCTTTTGTCCCACATTGCTTATTTTCACTATCTCTTCCAAGATTTGAATCTATAAATTGGAGACTCTTCTCCTCAATCTTCATCCACAACTCATATGCAGAGTTACTCTCTTCAAGTGAGAACTGATTTTTCTATCTTCATCCACCATTCCCACCATTTTCACAATCTAGTAACAAGGTTATGCTCAAATCTTTTTGGATATTTGACCATTTCTTCATCAATCCACATTTGCAATCATAGGAATTGGGAAAGGGCCAATTGCAACATATCATTGGCACCGATTCCCCCATAGGATCATAATGCTATTTGCTTAATTAGGATTTGCATGTTATAATTTCATTGTGTTCTTCATTTCCTAATTTAAGTTTTAGATAGATGGATTTTATGGGGAATCCCTCATTGTTACATGCATATTTGATCTAACACTAACAATGTTTGACTTCTTTGTGCAATTGCAAGTTTAGGGGTTCACACATCTTAATTTCTTATATCATGTTAAAACGTTTATCATTAAAATTGGATAATATCTATTGTTCAAATGTTGTAGAGCTCAAAACTGAGACCAGTTACAAATATATGGGCACTGTTGATATTACATTTACGAACAATTTTCTTGACTTATTAGTACGTTTATTCTGCAATATTAGTATTTTACAATCAATAAAAACAAAAAGGATACTATTTTGTAATGCCAAACTTGTTACATCGAGAGGCGTTCCCTACAGTGGCAACACAATCACAGCCAACAATCTGTGTACATTCAAAATGCATGGAAAGATTTTGACGTGTAGGTGGCGGTGGGTTTTTTGATGTAACGTTTCAGCTTGCATGCTAACGATTGTGATGTAAAAGAAGCAATTGCATTCTACAATTTTCTAGCAGTTACAATGGAGATGAAGTGACTGCAGTGTTGGAGATGATTGAAATTGACATGCATCACTAACAGTTTAAATCTTGCAGGAAGATTGCATATTTGGGATCCGAACCATATTCAACAGTTATATTTTTTATTTATGATTAAAATGATTAGCTACGCTATGTTTTTTAACATATTTGGCGTTCTCCTATCTTCTGGTTGTTACTTTAAAACATGACATGCTACCTTGATGGTTTGCGCTGGCGGTTACGTTGCTCAAACTGTGTATCGTTACGATACAGAATGTGGAAGATGAAACGCTGATATGGTATGATATGTAGTTCCAGTAATGGAAAGAAGTAACCGCTAGTTACAAGATCGTGCATTGCCATTTGATTCTAATTGGCATCCTCAACAAAAGATTACTATGATTCTAATCAGTTTCTATTTTTGCCTGAAGAACCTGCAACTTCCTACAATATTAGAGATCATCACTCCTGATTAGAGAGCTGAAGAAGACCGACACTATTGTTATCAAGGTTGGTGCAAAGGGATTCAGAAAGTTAATCGTAGATTGCCAAATTGAGAGAGTACAGGTATGTTCTTGAGAATTATTGTTACATTAAAGTGATGTTTTCATATGATTTGAAAATGGTGAACAAAAAATCGAACCAACATATCCGTTGATATCACAATGGATTACACCAGATATTATTCTTGCTTACAACAGAAGGACGAGCTACTACAGCCAGACCATGGCAACTCAGATCCTTCTGATATGTTGAATATTTTGACTAAATACTATTTTTAAATCTAACTTCTCTTCCTTTGCTATTTCTCTTTAGCTATTAATGCAAAGCTTTTAATGACCAGTCAAGGTTTTTAAATCTGTCAATGGATTTCAGATGGACTTTGCACCATGGGTATGTTTATTGTCACAAAAATCGCCATTTTAGTAGTGAGGTGTTAAATGTATGTGTTTTTCTTTTATGTAATTAGAGTCTTCTAAGATATAGAATTTGTGTAGTGTGATCTAAACATATGTAAATTATGAGTAAAGTATGAAGTTTCGGTTTAGTTCAATTTATAGTTTCTTTGTTGCTTTCCTTTTTAACACTTTAAAATTTTAAAAAATGAGTGTCTTGAAACAAGCAATCTCTTCACTCTTGTTTATAGCTGGAAAATCATAGGATCTAATCCACTGTTTGTCACAACCGAAAAAAATGCATTTTCACTATGGTGTGCAATCAATTTTGAACTCTCCGAGAAGATGAACCAATCTACTAGCTCTTCTAAACAATTCAAACAACCTCCCATAATTGTTTTTTTGTCAATAAAGTCGTTATCTTGATACTCCATTAATCATATTCTTGTCTACTGAATTATGAAATGAGAAGAGAGTTAACATTTAAAATAATCAATTGTTAGAGACATCTATAGCAATAACTTCAACCCAGAAAATCCAAAAACTTCTCAAAATGCTTTACTAACACCTTTATTCTTTACAGCCAAGAAAAATCTTATGTGCAGCAATAAAAACATAAGAATGAATTCATAAGTGAAATCTGCAAATAAGCATGTTACTTGCAGCAATAATTGCCATAAAATTGATTTAATGCTAAAATTAAAAACCACATTAACAGTTTAGTTTTTGGCGTTCAATACATTATAAATAATGAGCAATATGGAGCGGTTATATAGAGTCCAAAGTAGATCTGAAAGACAACAAAAATTAGAAAAAAAAAAAGTGTGCTGATTTATTCCTCTAAAGAGAAATAAAAGGCGCCCAAAACAGTAATGAAATGGTGTTGAAGTACTGTTAAATGTGGCTCTTCAAATTAGGAACAAATCTGAGAAAAACTAGATGTTTGCAACTGCAATGCAAAATACTCTTGTTTTTTTTGTTTGTTATATTATAAAGGAATGAAAAGCAATTGTTTGTTTTAAAAATTCATCTATTTTAAATTTAAAATATTGAAAATTAAATAAAAAGAAAATATTTTAAATTTATTATTACTTATGTTTATTTAAATTAATATATATAAAACATAAAAAATTAATATTTTTTTAAAAAAATTGAAAAATATTTTGAAAAGAAAAAATCATTAATATTTTATTTTATTCAAAATTAGTATGTATCTATAAAGAAATATTATAAACTTATGGTTTTACAAAAATATAGAAACTTAAATATATAGTCTAATATAAAGACCTTTGATAATAAGTACACATCTAAAATCAATTTAAAATTATAAAATTAAATACAAAAAAAACTATAAGAAACTTATTATTACATAAAAAAATAAATTTTAAAAATAATATATTTTAAAGTAGCTTATCTATCTTTAAAAAATTAATGCCATTAAGAATTACAATTACACTTAACTTTATCATATAATTTAAAAATAATTCATATAACATTATTATTATTTAAAATTAGGTTATGCTTATGATTAGGATTAAATTAGGGTTAATATTCAATAAGAATTCTAAGATAAATCTTGGAATTAGGGTTTGGGTGATTGAGGTTAGATTAAGGTGACAATTAGGGTTAGGGTTAAGGATTAAATAGGATTAGGGTTGAATTAGGGTTAGGGATCAATTAGGATTCAATTAGACTAAAAAATTAGGGTTGAGCTTACGGTAGGGTTAGGATTTGATTACGGTTAGAGTTAGGGTAGGGTTTAAACAATTAGGGTTGAGCTTAGGGTAGGGTTAGGATTTAATTATGATTAGAGTTAGGGTAGGGTTTAATTAGGGTTAGGATTACAATTAGGGTTATAGGATAAAGCTTGGGGTAAAATTTAGGGTTAGGATTAGGGTTGGAATTAGAGTTATAACTCAAGTAGAGATAGAGTTAGGCACAATTAGGGTTTGGGTTAGGGTCAATTTTAGGTTAGGGCAAGAGTTCACCTAGGGTTAGGTTTTAATTATGGTTAGGGTTAGGTTTCAATTAGTGATATAGTTATAATTAAGCTTGCTATTAGAATTAGGTTTAGTGTTAGAGTTAGAATTAGAGTTAGAGTTAGAATTCAATTACAATTAGGTTTAGATTTAAGTTGGGATTATAATTTAATTAGTTTTAGGGTTAAAATAGGGTTATTATTAGGATTCCATTATAATTAGGATTAAACATAGGTTAAGGTTCTAAAATAAAGCTTGAGGTTAGGATTAGGGTTAGGGTTCAATTAGGATTTGGATTAGGATTAGAGTTAGGGCTAAGGTTAGGATAAAAAATTATGATTAAGGTTAGGATTAGGATTAGGGTTAGAAATATATGTTACAATTAGAGATATTGTTACAATTAGGGTTGGGTTAGGGTTAGAGATAGAATTAGGATTAGAGTTAGGGTTTGCATTAGGATTAGGGTTAAGCTTATGGTTGCATTCAAAGATAGGGTGTAATTATGGTTAGGGTTAGAGAAATAATTAAGAACATGGTTAAGATTAGGGTTAGAGATGAAATTAGGATTAGAGTTAGGGTTAGATATAGGGTTAGGGTAAGGGTTAGGATTAGAGATAGAATTAAGATTAGGGTTAAGGTTAGAGATAGAATTATGATTAAGATTCGTGTTAGCATTAGAGATATAGTTAGGGTTAGAGATAGTGTTATAACTAGGGTTAGGGTTAGAGATAAAATTGCGATTAGAGTTAGATTTTGTATTAGGATTAGGGTTAATGTTAGGGTTAGGGTTAGAGATATGTTACAATTAAGGTAGGGTTAGGGTTAGGGTTATTGTTAGAGATAGTGTTAGAATTAGGGTTAGGACTAGAGATGGTGTTTGGATTAGGATTAGACTTAGGTTTAGGGAACTAGATATAGAATAAGGATAAGTGTTGGGATTTATGTAAGGAATATGGTTAAGATCAAGAATAGAGTTATGATTAGTGTTAGGGTTAGAAATAGGGTTAAAATTAGTGTTAGGGTTACAGTTAGAGATAAAAATTAGCAATCAGGTTAGGATAATGATTAGTGTTAGGGTAAGGGTTAAAATCAGGATTGATATTTAATTAGGGTTAGGGTTAGGGTTAAAGATAGGATTAGAATTAAGGCTAGGGTTAGGGTTAGAGATAGAATTAGGATTATGGTTAGGTTTTCATTATTATGAGGGTTACTTGCTTAGGGTTAAGGTTGTGGCTAGAGAAAATTATGATTAGGGTTAGAATTAGGGTCGAGATTGGTGTTAGGATTAGGGTTAGGATTAGAGACAAGAATAGATTTAGAGATAATGTTAGGATTAGGGTTAGGTTTAGAGATATAATTAGGATTAGAGTTGGGGTTTATGTTAGGATTAGGGTTAAGCTTAGGGTTAGGGTTAGAGATGGTGTTAGGATTAGGATTAGAATTAGGCTTAGGGAACTAAATATAGAATTAAGATAAGCGTTGGGATTTATTTTAGGAATAGGGTTAAGATCAAGAATAGAGTTATGATTAGTGTAATGGTTAGAAATAGGGTTATAATTAGTGTTAGAGTTAGGGTTGGAGATAAAAATTAGGAATCAGGTTAGGATAATGATTAGTGTTAGGGTTAGGGTTAGGATTAGAATTGAGATTAGGGTTAGGGTTAGGGTTAGGGTCAAGATTAGAGATAATTAGGAATCGAATTAGGATTAGGGTTAGAAATAGAAATAATATTAGGGTTGGGATTAGAGTTAGGGCTAGATATGGGGTTAGGGTTAGGGTTAGGGTTAGGGTTAGGGTTAGGATTAGAGATAACATCATGATTATGATTAGGGTTATGATTAGAGATAGAATTAGGATTAGGGCTAGGGTTAGAGATGGTGTTATGATAAGGGTTATGATTAGAGATAGAATTAGGATAAAGTGTAGGGTTTAACTTAGGTTCATGATTAGAGTTAGGGTTAAGATTAGGGATAGGGTTAAGTTTTAAAGTGTAGAATTTCTTAAAAAAATTAAACTTGAACCTAAACCCTAATACTATACACTTGCATGATTGTACCCTCAAAAAATTTCTCTAAAATATTTATAAACATTATCAACTCATTACTAAAAATCTAACATCCCAAAATAAGAAAAATAAAATGTAATCATTAAATTTTAAAAAAAAAAATTCATGACTAAAAAGTTAAGTCCACATAAATTCATATATAAACCCACATATAATACTTTACACTTGCATAATTGTACCCTAAGACTAACCCTTACTTAAATTGAACCCTAACCCTAATACTAATCCCGACCTTATTTAAAATTTAACTTTAAGACTAACCCTAATTAATTACTAACCTAACGTCATTTGAATGTTAACCATAGTTTAACCCTAACACTAACTCAAATATTTCCCCTAATTCAACCCTAACCCTAACTCAAAGGTTATTCCCTAATTGAACACTATTTTTCCATAATTATATATTAATTTGTGTTATGTGTTGCGCCATGAGTGCTACTAGCTTATCTATCTTAATATATTAATCTATATATTATATGCCGAGAGGTATCATTTTCGAGGCGTATTTTTTAAATTAAAAAAAAATGAAAATATAAAATGAAAAAATATGCCTCCAAAATGATACCTCTTGGCATATAATATATAGATTAATATATTAAAATAGATAAGCTAGTTTATACGAGGCATTGGAATATTCCAAATTGAGAAGCCCCACAACTATTTACCATAGGCATTCGTTAATATTCATTTAGTGGTTTAACAATGTTTACAAATCTGATGGAGGAAACAAGGATGATATTTCGAACTCATCGATCAACAATGTATATGTAGTGTTGTTCAAATGTGATGGAGAAATCATTGTTGATACTACAAACTCATCGAACATGGCCTCATTGTCGGAACCCATATTTTTTGCATCTCATTTTGCATTTTTAGTTTCCCTAAGTTTCACTTAAGTGGGGGCATTAGCATGAATATTATTTAACTTCTTAAGTTTACTTAGGCTTAATATTGCATTGGTTAATCACCTCGGTGGTTTTTTTCTGTGTGGGTAGTTTTCCCACACACCATATATTTTCTTGCCTTTAAAAGGCTGTACCATATGTATTTTATGCATCTTAAATTTATTAAATCATCTTTGGTGAAATAGCTTATGTGCTTCTCTCATGCATTCGTGAAGGAATTTTTTCACAGATGGTGCTCTTGGGAGGTGGATGACACCAACATATACATACTAAATACATGCTAAACTAGATAACAATCAACTATATTTGTGAGGGCATTACAATAATCCTAAATATCCCTTTTTAATAGTCATATTAGTAAATATTAATTGTTTTTCAAATGATTTTACTACAATTGTGAAAAACATGAGTCACAAGATCAACCAACAAACAAAGACACCTTCCATGCAAGAGAAGTGCTAATAATATATGTAATATTCCTGAACAAGAAAAATCTATAGAATGAAACTCAAGAATCTTCAAGGAAAACAAAATTCCTCAAAGGTTGAGAGTTCTAGAGTAAAACTCCCTGGATGTAATAATACAATGAGAGTTGAGTGCTATATAGGAGAAAAACCCTAATAACATAAAAGAACTCCTAAGTTTAAATTAAGTGCATGAGAATAAATTAGACTAATAATTAATTAAAGATTAATTAATTATGAGCTAATGCATGATTATTCTATCAACCCCCTTAAAATGAACTTAGGGAGTAGCTAAAAACCCTAAAAAGAGAATGCATGATGGGTTCCAACATACAAGGCCTAGTGTGGTATCCATGCACAAAAAAAATCTCTCAAAACCATGGAAAAGGAGAAATCCCTATGGGATAAAGCTCCTCTCCAATAGAGAGAAAATTGAATGAAGGACTAAATAGCCTCTAAATCAAGGTGAAGGACTAAGAAGCTTCCAACCAAAACAATGTCCAAAAAAAGAGGAACATGTACAACATCATTGAAGTATGAAGAAGTTGTAGATTGCCATTCAAAGATGATGATATGATGCTGAAATAAGGAAAATCCTCTAAAACAAATGATGGTTAAGACCACGACAACAATAATCTACATGAGTTTGCACAACAACACTACTTGAATTAGATGGAAAATAAAGGAAAATATTTGGAAATCAAAGATACAAATGTTAAGATCTAGGAGACTATAAGCTACATGAGTGCCCCCAATGAAATTACTCAAATCAGATGGAAAATAAAGGAAATATTATTTGGAAGTGAAAAATACATGTGGTACATGAATCTACATGAGTGACTCCAATGACACTACTCAACATGCGAGATACAAGTGGAAAATATAGGTGCCAATAGTCTAAAGAATATTGATCAAGATAGAGACACTAATATGAAAGATGCAAGTTGAAAATACAAGTACCAATAGTCTCTGATCAAATTAAAATAGAAGGTCACATCCAAAAATAAGGAATGCAAGATTTTCCATATGGTAAGTGCTCCATCTCATCGAAATGCAAGCTAACTAGCTATAAATGTACACTACATCTGAAAAAGAGAGCCATGATAGGTACATTTAAATTGTGTGAAATTAAGAAGTGCTTGTGGGAGAAAAAACCTACAAATAAAAGGGTGTGAAAGCTAAGGAACACACGCATGAGGCAAGAATCACTAGGATTCATTACTATCGTGGAAAGGAAAGTCACTTGAAAAAGGTGTGACGAAAAACCAAAGAAAAACATCAACCCCCACATGGCATTTTATATCATAGTGCGAGTATAAAAGACACAACAGGAAGTGTAAAATCCTCAAAAGGTACACCAGAGTGGTAATTCATCTTAGTACATCTGTAGAATGATCTAGAAACAATTCATTGATAGATGTGAATACCTCTGAAAGACCATCCCAACATTGTTGGAATAATGAAAAAACAGAGAAACAGATTAAAAGTTATAAGCTTGGGACAAAAAACAACACATTTGACTTTAACAGGCTGTAGAATGCACACGTAGAAGAAAAAAGTGATGATACACACACCACTATAAAGTTGGTAGAACTAGCTTTCCAATGATATCCCATTTGTCAATAGTTTAATCAATTTTTTTCATAAATTTTTCAATAGTGTAATCAATTTTATTCCAACTCTTCACTTATTAGATGTTTTCACAACTTATTATCTGACCAACCTTTAATACCAAGCATAGTATATAACTTGTTATGATACTCATGTGAAGCCATATGCCTATAGATAAGGTATAATAGCCTATAAAATTCAAATATTTTTTATTATTTTAATATTTTATGCGTTTTTTTTATGAATCAATCATTAAAATTTGGTTTCTTACACTCATAAGCATGCACAACTATAGTAGTTGGCTATTTTTCCTTGAAAAAATATTAAAAAAATATTTGGCTAGTGACTATTATGAATGCACCTCTCTCATGATCTTTTATGATTGATGACTATGTTAAGGAGTTTTTATAATGCATTATAAGAATGTGGAAATCTATGTAAGAATGAATAATTTTAATGAGACTCTTATTATTTCATGGCAATGGCCTACCATATCAAGAGAAAACCTTAATAGCATGAAAATCTTATGGGCTTGTTTTCTTATGTAAATACTATCAAACCTTTTGTGACATTGTAAATCGTTTCAACATAGCATCATGAATAAAATATATAGAGTAAGGCATGTTATCTCTATGCAAAATAATCCATCTCTCATTTATTCCATCCACTATCTACAATCTTATATCCATTTCATCTCCTATTTATAACTCTTCAATCATTGAATACAATCAACCCTTCGTACTTGTCACTCAACTTATTCTTTCTTTGTCATTGATTACAAGAAATAGATAGAATTATAAGAAATAAAAAAAGAATTTAATCAAACAATCATATCCAATAGAATGTTATAGTCATGAGAAACCAATCCAAATCTTAGCATAATCCATTTTAGTAGCAAATCAGAAAAATCCCAACAAATCTCACTAACCAATTCAAATACATTCAAAATAATGAATCTATAGATGTTTTTCTTGGCCTTTTTGATATCTAGTTGATGCTTACTTTCAACCAATCATTATTTCATCATTAGGATATATATTCCCAATCCGTACATTATTCTTAAAATATTATCATCAAATCAAATAGCACTATCATCATCACCAATAGATCTTTAAGTTTAATTTGTCTAGAATCAAAATCTTATCTAACTATGATTTGTGCATGCCTACTTGTGTGTTTCTTATTTTTCTAGCATTTGTTTCACTCCTTGAATTTTTTTTTAACAATAGTGTCATCATAAATTTCTATATCATGACGCATTAGGTTGTTTCTCTGATGTAATGTATTTGTGCCATGGCATCTTAATTTCTCTATATCATGTTAAAACATTTATCATTAAAATTGGATAATATCTATTATTCAAATATTGTAGAGCCCAAAACTGAGACCAGTTAGAAATATATCGGCACTGTTGATATTACATTTACAAACAGTTTTCTTGACTTATTAGTACGTTTATTCTGCAATATGAGCATTTTAAAATCAATAGAAACAAAAAGGATAC
>CM021100.1:233051060-233085144 GCA_007115665.2 Sequoiadendron giganteum | reverse complement strand
GGATTAAAAAGAACTTGTGTTTTCCTTATTTTGTGATTTTTGCAATCCTTATCACTTGAATGCATATGCACTTCTCTCATGCTACTCAATGATCTTGAGAATCAGAAGCATTCCACTAACATTGGTAATCAAAAATCACTCACACATTTTGATTTTGATCTAAAATTGAACCATCATGCTAGTGTGAAGGAAAGGCATTATGTATGTTACCTCCTAGTGCTTTACGCAATCTGGGTGGTCAAAATACAAATGTACTTCTTCACTTTAGTTTATCTTTAGAGGGTTACCTCCCCACTTTGAAAAGAGGGAATGAACTAAGTAGTAATGTGCTAAATGTAAGCTCTTTTGAACCGCTATATAAATGTGTGGCTGCAATGAGAATTATGATCAACGAGAAGTCGTACGTGATAACTCTCCCCTAGTATCTTTATGATACGAAAAACCCTTGTTCTAAGGGTTGGGAGACCTCTCCAGAGATTTTATCATAGTATCCCCTAAACTAGATGTCCTTACTACAACCAATTTGTTTAAAGACCAAAATTCTTAATGCTTGTTGGAGCAAGAACAGTCATTGTAAAGCCACCCCACATTTGTACTATTTAAAGTAGAAAAAAAAAATCCTTAAGATCTTTGGATCTTCAAGATTTTGAGATTTGGTGGTTTTGAGAAGTGTGTGTCGTGGAGGGGAGTGAGTGTCACCAAATCTCTAAATTTTCACTTTGTCTTAGTGATTGGAGAAATCCAAGTGAGGATTTGTAGTGTCAGAAATAGGGTCGTTCGACATTTTTTGCAATCGTTTGGGTCCTCCTTGTGGATTTTGGCTTAATTTTGCCTTGATTTAGTGTTGTAATTTGGATAACACATTCATATTATGTCTTGGGCCCTTGTGAACTAATGGAATTTAATGGTTCCTTTCAAAAGTGTTGAGAAGTGTTGTAACACCCTTTCAAACTTTTCTAGGGTTTTATCAATTGACTAAGTATAATAAACATAATTTAAATCATAATTAAAATTAATATTACCTTATTTGGAGTCTTGTAAAGTTTTGTAACAAACTTTCACATTCCTCTACACTTGTCACTAATAATTTGCCTTTCTTATTCTTTAATTGGCCCTATTTTGCATCCACAAGCCTCATTTATTGCATCTTTTTGAGTAAAATCCTGACACCAATCAGTAACCAATCATAATTCAAATGTTTTTGTCTTATGTGGCCTATATTTAGTGTCTAGGACTCATTCACCACCTTGGGTGAATGAGTCCAACCTAGGTCTTTTTGGCCTCGATACAGGTTTCACACATTTCTAGACACTTTTGATTTTTTATCCCATACATTATGTGTAATGGGATTCATTCATCACGTTGGATGAATGAGTCTTGTGTGACCAAAATTCAAATTTAAATCCAATTTTTGGTGGGATTTTATTCTCCTAGAGCTGATGTTAGCTTTTAGTGTTGTAATTTTGAGAATTCTTGCATAATTAAGTATAAATACAAGGTTATTTCACTCATATTCAACACCTAGAATATTTTAGAAGCATTCAAGGCATTTCAAGGGAAAAGAATCAAGCATTCAAGAGAATATTTCAAGCATCAATCATCATGTCAAATATTGCTTGGATCATGTTGTTTTAGAGCTAAAAATTATGATGTAAGGTTTGTGTTTTAAGCAAGTGCTTCATTAAAGATCTATCAACATCAAAGAAGACTCCATGTCTACATCTATTGGATCCATTACTTACATTTTTGCAGCACTTTATTTCTAGGGTTTGGTAAGTTGCAACATTGTTCTTTGTTCATTCATCATTCTCCTTCTATATTTTCTTTAATTTCAAGGTTTAATTACCAACAAGGGGTTTGACCAAGGAAAACACCTATTAACTAACTCCCAAAAAAATTTCCCCTCTTCTTGTGTGTGATTTATAGAGCTAGGTTGCAGATTTTCCAAGAAGCAAAGTTGGAGAAAACTTGTCAAGTCCCTAAAAGTTGTCATCAAGCCTTGTAGAAGACCTAAAGGTGGAATTTTGTAGTTTCAGATTTGGAAACCATTCAAGAAAATTAAAGCAGACCGACAGGCACAAAATCCACTTCAAAACTTTTAGAAAAGTAGAAGTGGATTGATTTGCCACTATTGGAGAGTGAGTCCCACTATACAAGCCTGAAAAGGATTTTTTTCAGATCAGGATACCCTTTTGCCTGAAACCCGCTTCAGTGCATTTTCCTAGAAACTAGATTGATTCACCTAGCCTAGTGTATAAGTCCCAATCAATTTCAACAACAAAATTTTTAGTGATCCATACCTCCATTCTGCCTTCTTCAGTTTTCTAGGTGCACACTTTTAGTTTCATAGCTTTTCTTTATTATAGACATGGAACATATACATGCACCTGATCTTGGTTTACTAGCATCACTTCATCCTAAATCATAATCTTGACTTATCATCACTTTGTCATCTCTTAATTAGATAAATCATTATTAATTTAATTAGGTCCTTCTCCCTTGCTGATTAAATTAATCAGTTTAATTTAATTAATCCTCAATCCCTCTTTAATTAAATAATTCATCTTATTTGATTGAATCCCTAAAGTACTCTAGTTAAATTAAATAAACTGATAATTATTTGATATAATTATTTATTTCTTTAAACCCTTCCTCTCAATTTGATTTAAATCAATACATAAATTTAAGTCTAAATTGTCACATCTCCTAATTTCTCATTAAATTAGTCAAACTTTGATTAATTTAATCTTAATCCATGTCAAATCCTCTAGAGAATGCAACTTGCACAATAAATCAATTACTTTGATTTATTAAATTGTCCATTTTCTCTCAACATGGCATAAAAGGGGAATATTCCCTCAAATTTGAATTCAAATTCAAGTGGGCTTGGTCCTCCCAACAAGGCATTTAAGAGATCTTACATGTCCTTTGCATTGAGCCAAGTGACATTAACTCCATTTCTTTCTCCCTCCAACATGTCACATTCAAATTTCAAGTTTGAATCTCATAGCATTTATCATGCACATTGACCAAAATATGCTCATTCCTCCTCCAATCACATGTGGACAAGTGGCCTCTTCTCATTGGTTGGTATTTTATCCCACATTCATCCAAATCCCTCATTCTTCCAATTTGGAAATCTATAAATGAGAGACTCTTCCTCTCATTGTATCATCCACAATTTGAGTAAACTTACTATACTCAACTTCATCCTCAAGCATATCTAGTTTCATCCATTCCATCAAATTCTTAGCTAGGTTCTTGCAAATTTTTTATCATGGAGCTTGATTGAATCTTCATCAAGGTGTATCACTCATCAAATCATCAACATTGCAACAAAGGATTTGGGAAAGGGCCAATTTTGACAAACCAATTGGCACCAATTCCCACATAGGATAAAGAGTTTGCATTGCTTAATTAGGATTGCTTTATCTTTTCGTGTTTTGTTCTTATTTTTCCTATTTCAAGCATTGTAAACAAATTTCATGGGGAATTTTTCTTTTATCTTGCATATTAACATAACTATGCATTTTCTTGTTGTGTTTGTGTAGGAATGGGACTGGAGTACACAATTACAATTTGTTCATCGTTTTAGGTCATTTAGCATTTTTTTGCATATCACATTTTGTTTTACATTTCATTGTCTTTTCCAAGATTGCACTTAGTGGTGAACTCCTCATTATACATCATTAAAACCCTTTAATATTCCCTTTGCAAGATCTCAGTCTCCCTTGCATTGAAATCTCAAGGGTTTGTTCTTGGGGGAAAAGTAGGAAATGGTTTCTCTCCTTTTAGGTCCAAAATCCTACAAGCAAAAGAGTGTACACCATTTTTTTCTTTTCATTTTAGTGACTTGCATATAGAGCATCATAATTATTATTTGGAGTGCATTTCCATACTAGATTGCTTGCATTAACATTGCATTAGGTTTTGCATTGGTTAATTTGCATTCTAGGGTTTCAAAATTTGCATTAGTGAAAAGCTCATTTAACTTGCATTATTGCATTTAATTTCATTGAAAATCAATAAAATTCTACATTTGCATCTGAAAACATAAAAAGCATAAAATTTAATTCAAAGTTTTTGAAAATTTTCAAAAAAATTAGTACCTGGACTCATTCGCCACCTTGGGTGAATCGGCCCCTTTACATATTTTTCACTACATTTTTTGGCATTTACAGTTTAGTTTCTAAGTCTTTGTTTTTTTTTGTTACTTTTATGTTTTAGTTTGTATATTTTCTGTTGCATTCAATTCATTGCATTTAGCATACATTCATTCATCTTGGGAAAAATTAAAATTACATTCACAAAAATTTTACATAGTTTAGAATTTGAAATTTCCATCATGGATATGTGTTTTAACAAGCATTGGATTTCATTAAATTCCTTAGTGAGCATGTCAAGGTGTACCTTTGGAAATGACCCTAATGACATTGAACTCCCTCATTTTCACTCAAATTATAATGCATGTCCTCCTCATGATGTTGATATCATTGGAGAAGATGATGAAAACATTAATAATTTTCTAAATGATTGTCTTGACAACCTTGAAGCTAATTCATCCTGTTATCCATCCATGGACCAACCAAATCCTCCTACCATAGCACCTCTTGAGATGTTTGGTTACTTACATCTTGAAACAAAATTTGAACCTAAGTTCCCTACAATAGGTGAGCCTAGTTCCTCTAGAAAAACAACCACTCAACTATTTTATGATAACAAAGTAACAATCACTCCCATCAACATTGAAGAAAATTATGGAAAAGGTTTCATAATCTTCAGAAAACAAGGATGTGACACAACAAGTGAACATGCAATCCATCAACTCTTAGATAAAATCCTAATGAATGAAAACACAAAGGGGTTAGGATATCAAGATCCCTCTCATAATAGCAAGCCTCCTAGAGAATATATAAGGCTTCAAGATTATGGTACAATGATCTTTGATTCTCCTCCCGATCTGAATATCCTTCTTCCTAAAGAATAATCAATTACTCATAATAATGATAAGGATGAGAGGATTGCCTTAGGTCTTGGTCCACATTCAACTAAAGAAAAGGGTGAATCTAGAAAATGCAAGAGGCCTTACAAGTTAGAAAAACTAAAGTCTCCTCGCCCACAACCCAAAAGTGAAAGGAAACTACAATTGTTTTTGAACAAAGAAATGATAAAATTACCACCTATGAATCAATAAGTTCTATATGCTAAAGATGCAAAAGTCCCACATTGTGCATATCATCAAGTTCTCAGACACCATACTGATGAATGTCCTTTATTTCAATTAGTATTGAAATAATTTCACTTTGATGGCAATGATTGCCATCGTGTGATTGCCTATCTTTCTATTGTTTCATCCATTATCATGTAATAGTTGTAGAATATTCTATTATCACTATTACATGACCTTTCCCATCACCTACTTCGGCTCATTCTTCTCTCACACTTAGTGGGGGAAAGAAATTGTTAGCCTTGGCCTAGTAATGCATTTGTCACTGTCCGTTAGGTTTTTCATTTAATTTCAACTTATACAGACTAATATTGGGAGGTAGATGACTTGCTCATAGGCTGCCTCACATTTTCCTTACCAGTCTTTTGCATTTTCATTTTCTTTTTCTTTTGTGTAATTGCATGTGCATAATGTGATCCCCCATGATTTTTTGTTTGATATTATCTCTCTTTGTGAAATTCCTCTATTTATACCTTCATTCTTCTCTATGTTGTGTATCTCTTTCACTTTTTGTCTTTATCTTTTTCTTGTTTTTTCCTTTTGGGGATGATGCAAGGCATCGAGATAGTCATGTCTCCTTCATGTTGACCCAAAAGATTTTCCTTTTTCATTTCCCTTTTCTTTTCATTTGTGTTGAGTTTTATTTTTGGCGATGACACAAGGCATCAAGACATTCATGTCTCCTTCATGTTGTCCCAAAATCTTTTCCTTTTTCTTTTTTATTTGTCTTGTGTTTTCCTTTTAGGGATGATGCAACGCATCGAGACACCCTATGTCTCTTCGATGTTGAACCAAAAATAATTTCTTGGTTTTCGCTCTCTTTATGTCATTATTTTAGTTCTATGCATATTTGGGGGATGATGACAGTTCCAAGATCTCTAAAAATCATTGCAAGAAAGAACATACTGACCCCAAATCCATAGATCCCCTATGTGTTTGGTGTTTTCTTGTTTTCTTTCCAAGTTTTATCTCATGCCTTCTTTCTTGTTTTCATTTTTCATTTTCTACTTTAAAGTAATTGCTCATAGCATGGTGTTTAGAAATTCCTTTAAAGTGGGGGAATACATTGACATTATTCTTTTGCATTTATTCTTTTTCTTGGTTCTTAGTGAAAAATTCTTAATTGATACAATGTATTTGTCACTTTGTGGATGAAATTAGGTGTGATGTCCCTCAAGAGTGTGATCTCTATTAGCATATTAAATTCCTATTGGTGGCTTGACACGACACACTGCATCCCCTAAGTTGTGAATTTTCTATTTTTTGATTGGTCCTCTCTTGGAGACATTAGGTACAATGTTCCTTAAGTTAAAGACCTCACAGGAACTAAGCAAGACTCCTTTGAACATTCTTTGTATGTTGCATTTTTTATTTTTTGTTATATGGCCACCTTACATAATACAAATTGCATTCCTATGGACCCATCCTATTTGTTCATGAGCTCCAAGAATATGATGTTTTTCTTGCCTCATGAAGCTCAAAAAATCATTTTTGTGTGGTTCCTTATTAAAGTTATCAGGAGGTATAACTTTGGTATGGTTGAGTGAGAAGCCCAATCAGGCATGACTTTCCCCATAACTACTTACATTTATGTGACTGCATACTAGCCATGAGTGTATGTTTATCACCTTTTAGGACTTCTCACCCACCAGAAAGCCAAGAGTTTCATCGACTTAGAGTGAATATGTGTTTTTCTAGACAAACAACCTAGATCTAATCCACATCGAGATGGACAAACAGTCAAACTTTGATTCGATTCTTTCTTTTCTTTACTCTTTTTCATCTTTGGTAGTGTATGATTGGCCTTGTTCCTATTCTTTATATCATTTTTTTGTGTGTTCCTTTGTGCTTATATTGGTTTTCCATGGGATCTTGATCTTGGGTGCTTGATCACCCCTCTTGATCATTATCTCATCTTTCTAGCATTGGTGCATTTGAACCAATCTTGATGAGTAATTATCTACTTTAGTGTGAGTTTGAAGAGGCTTCATCCTCTCACGAAAGTGGGGTCTAAATGTAGTGCCAAAAAAAGGGTCCTTTGACAATTTTCACACTCGTTTGGGTCCTCCTTGTGGATATTTCGGCTTAATGTTTCCTTGATTTAGTGTTGTAATGTGGATACCACATTCACATTAGGTCTTGGGCCCTTGTGAACTAACAGAATTTGATGGTGCCTTGCAAAAGTGTTGTAACACACTTTCACACTTTTCTAGGGTTTTATCAATTACCTAAGTATAATAAACATAATTGTAATTATAATTAACATTAAACTTTCCTTATTTGGAGTTGTAAAGTGTTGTAACACACTTTCACATTCCTCTAGGCTTGTCACTAATAATTTGGCTTTCTTATGCTTTAATTGGCCCTATTTTGCATTCATAAGCCTCATTTATTGCATCTTTTCGAGGATAATCCCAACACCATTCAGTAACCAATCATAATTTAGGTGTTTCTAGCTTGTGTGGCATAGATTTAGTGTCTGGGAATCATGAACACCACCTTGGACAAATGACTCCCACCTAGGTCCTTTTTGCCATGATGCAGGTTTTGACACATTTCTATACACTTTTTATTTTTCATCCCATACATTATGTTTAATGGGACTCATTCACCACCTTTGGCAAATGAGTCCCATGTGACCAAAATTCAAATTTAAATACAATTTCCAGGGGGATTTTATTCTCCTAGATCTGATGTCGACTTGTAGTCTTATAATTTTGAGAATTCTTGCATAATAAGTATAAATATAAGGTTCTTTCACTCATATTCAACACCTAGCAACTTTTACAAGCATTCAAGAGTTCACAAGATCATTTCATCATTCACAAGAGAATTCAAGGTATTTCAAGGGCAGATTATCAAGCATTCAATAGCATATTTCAAGCATCAATCATCATGTAAAATATTTCTTGCATCATGTTTTTTTAGAGCTAACAATTGTGGTGTAGGGTTTGTGTTTCAAGCAAGTGCTTCATTCAAGATCTATTAGTATCAAGCAAGATTCCAAGTCTACATCTATTGGAGCCATTACTTATATTTTTGCAGCACCTTATTGCTAGGGTTTGGTGAGTTGCAACATTGTTCTTTGTTCATTCATCATTCTCCTTATATATTTTATTTCATTTCAAGGTTTAATTCCCAACAAGGGGTTTGACCAAGGAAAAACCCTATTCACTAACTCCCACAACATTTTCCCCCCTTTTTTTGTGTGATTTGTAGAGCTAGGTTGCAGATTTGCCAAGAAGCAAAGTTGGAGAAAAGTTGTCAAGTCTCTAAAAGTTGTCAAAGTTGTCATCAAGCCTTGGAGAATCTTGGAGAAGACCTAAAGGTGGTATTTTGCATTTTTGGATCCAAAAACTAGTCAGGAAAAGAAAAGAAGACTGAGAGGCACATAATCCACTTTGAAACTTCTGGAAAAGTAGAAGTGGATTGATTCACCGCTATTGGTGAATGAGTCCCACTATATAGGACTGAAAAATATTTTTGCAGATTTGGATACCCTTTTTGTTGATACATGCTTCAGTGCATTTTCCCATAAAATGGACCGATTCACCTAGCCTGGCATATAAGTCCCAGTCAACTTCAATAGAATTTTTTTTAGTGATACAGACCTCCATCCTAGCTTCTTCAATTTTCTAGGTGCCCACTTCAGTTTCATAGCTTTTCATTACAGTTTGTTCATCTTTTTAGGTTATTTAGCATTTTTTTGCATATCACATTGTGTTTTTCATTTCATTGTGTTTTCTAAGTTTACACTTGGTGGTAAACCCCTCATTATACATCATTCAATCCCTAGAATAATCCCTTTGCAATATATTAGTCTCCTTTGCATTGAAATCTCAAGGGTTTGTTCTTGAGTGAAAATTAGGAAATGGTCTCTCTCCTTTTAGGTCCAAAACCCTAGAAGCAAAAGAGAGTAGACCATTTTTCTTCTTTTCAGGACTCAACAATTATGGCCATTTCAAACCTAGGATTGTGCAATTTGTAAGTTAGTCAAACACATTGTTTGGATCTAAAACTTTGAAACAAACATTAAACAAATCATCAAAATTTCAGACCCTTTGGAAAGAGTGAATATATTTGAAAGGTATAATTATTACTACTTGTCCCTAGGGATTTTATTCTTAGAGGATTCTAAATATTTGGGCTCACATCTTAATTTACACTTTCTAATGTCAACCTAGGGAATCTATGGCCTTGACTCTTTGATTTTCACATAATAGAACTTGTGGAATGAAAAAGAACTAAGACATAGAAACTTAGTTTGAAATTTAAATAAGGTGTGTGGATGTGGTAAAAGCAATTCATTAATCAAGATTAAATCAATTGAAATCCACACATGTGCTTGTTATCTTTTGTCTTATGGTCTTCCAAGAAAAAAATTAGTCTTTTGGTTTGAACTACTCATAGGTTAAAGCATGTTCTTCGCTATCTTGTTCTTGTAAACAAGTTTCCTCTTAGGTTCATTTAGAATCAAATAAAAAATTTGATCCATGCCAAACATTTATCATCTCCATCCCACAAACAAATTTTAGAGCTTTGGAAAAAATAAAAATTCTAGACTTGGGTTAATCCTTAAAACACATCAAAATCACCTTGTTTAGTTAGGAGTGTGAGAATGTATCATTTCTCATACCTCTAGTTAAATTAGCACCCCTTTGAAGATTTCATCCTAAAGATGACATCTACATCTTAAGGTTTACAATTTCATCATCCAAATCAAATCAAACCCTAAGTCTAGTATTGACCAAAGTTCCTAAAAGTTCAAACACTCATATCACTCACCCTTTCATCTTTCATCTCATTATTGGTCCTAATTCCTTAGAGGTCATCAGGGTCAAAACACAAGAAAAACATGGAATATAAACTTGATTCATACATCATGAGTGATCTAAGTCAACCTATACTAACGTACTTCTTTTCGTTGGGGCATCCAAAAAAATAAGATTTTTTTTTTTAATTTCGATGTCAACGACATCATTCTTTGAACCAATGCAATGAGTACATTGCTTCAAAGAGGGGAAAAATGTAGACATGCAAAATCAACATTGTTGATTAACATCATATTTGATCATTTTCTTTGTAATTAATTAAATCAAATTAATTAATTAATATCCTAAAGTCTCTTGATTTAATTAAATCACATGTATTTAATTAAAAGACTAATATTCATTTTCCTCTCTTTTTATTTAAAACAAATACAAAAATGAAAATCAAATGTCACACCACCTAATCACTAGCTTAATTAGTCAAATCTCTTATTAATGCTAAGACTAACCCATGTCCCATCCACTTGCACAATAAATCATTTAATTTGATTTATTAAAATCCCCTATTTTCCTCAGAAGGCATATTCCCAAGGAATATGCCCTCATTAACTCCCCTATTTGACTTTTTTGGCCAAACACATTTCCCCCCAAAACCCTCAGCC
Source organism: Sequoiadendron giganteum (assembly GCA_007115665.2). Taxonomy (NCBI): domain Eukaryota; kingdom Viridiplantae; phylum Streptophyta; class Pinopsida; order Cupressales; family Cupressaceae; genus Sequoiadendron; species Sequoiadendron giganteum. Next base: position 233,074,486 of record CM021100.1, on the reverse strand, counting down.
ATATTCATTTAATCCCATTTTCAAATTTGAAATGGGCACATTAGCCAAAACTTGCACAATTATGAGCCAATCACATTGAGACAAGTGGCTCTCTCTTATTTGTTGGGTTTTAGTCCCACATTTCTTAATCTTGGCATCTCCTCTCTTCGAGCTCAACTATATATTCAAGGCTCCTATCCTTCAAACACACAACACAATTTGAGAACAACAACACACTCTCATGCAAATTTATTCTCTTGATTTGAGAAATAATTTTGTCCATTATTTCATTTCAAAGTTTTAGAATAAGTATAAGTAAATAAGAACTTAGGAAATTGAGCATAGAAACACTTCTGATAAACAAGGAACAAAGACGAAGTGCTCCTGAAAAAGCATAATGACAGCAAAACCCACTAAATCCATGGAGACATCCTTATTGCATATAACTCTAAGACACCTGATTCAATAATTGAAAGATTAAATGATGCAAGAAGTGACACCAATGACGTTGCCCATAATTTTTGGTGCCATTTTTCGGGGATAATTAAAAGATATGGCTATTGAGTTTGAAGCCTTAGTGTTGAGAAGGAAGACAATTTAGTCTATGGATGAGACGACCTAGAGACCATCTAGGAAGGTTTCTTCATGAAATATTGATTTTGATCAAGAACAAAAATCTCCACAACATCATATTGAAAATCAAGAAGAGAATCAGGAACAGTTTTCAAGAAGAAGAAATACGTGACCAACCAGGAAATGATCCCTCACCAAATAGGACCTTTTCCTATCCTATTAATCTAAGAAGAGAACTTGATGAGCCTCCTATGAAGAAATTTCACCCTCAGTTTTACCTACCTTTAGGGGAAAAACTTCTGAGGACCCTTACCAATTTCTCTTTGAGTTCAAGGTTTTAAGCCAAACCTATGATTATATAGTTGATAACCAAAACTTGGAACTATTTTCTTCCACCTTAATGGAGTTAGCCTTACACTAGTTCATGGGTTTAGGTGCAGGGACAATCTCAACTTGGCATGAAATGTAAACTAATTTTTTGGATAAATACCAAGATTACTTTCGAGTAAGAGATAGGAAAGAGGAATTATTCTGAATGAGACAAATGGAAGATGAAAGTCTAGAATATTATGTTAATAGATTTCAGTTTGTGCATAAAAGATGTGGTAATGGGTTAGATAATGAGATTAGTAAGACAATTTTTCTGAAAGGAATTGATGATGAGTCTAGAGAGTCTTTGAATCTTATGGGGAAAGGAGATATCAATAAGCTTTCTTTAGAAGATATTACTTAAATATGCAGAAACTACTCTAGGAATAGAGTAGGGACTAGAAGCTCTTGAAGAAACAAAGCTCTCACTCCTGAGGTGTCTCAAGTAAAGGAGGAAATTGTGAATTTGAAAACTGATTTACTCCTTCATCTCAACATACAAGGAGATAAGAAGACTACTGGGCCTTTATCCATTTATTGTTACAAATGTAGAGAGAAACATATTTTGAGACAGTGTCCATTAAATCAAATTGATCTCTATGAAATATGTGAGAAACATCATGCAAAAAATTCTTGTAACCTCTTACCTAGAATTAAGAATCATCTGAAGAAACCACCTATAGTGGAGGAAGAGCTTAAGATCTCAAAATAAAAGATATAATGCTAATCAAGGGCAGTATGGTCCAAGAACTAATTGGAATCAGAACCCTTGGCCAAATGCAAACCAGTGGATTCCTCCCTATCAAAAACAACCACCAACTACATTCTAGGGTCAACCTGAATAGATGAATCCTTAGTGGAATCAGCCATAGTGGCAATCAAATCAGCCACAATGGAAGCCAAATCAGCCATAGTGGCAACAAAATCAAACATAATTTCAACTGTGGAAAAATCAGGGGTTGAGGTGTCCCTAGGCATAGTCACCTCCATTAATCCATGGTTCTAATCCTGCTAATGAACAAGTAAACCAACCTCAGATGCCAACATAACCTATTCTAAATCCAAAAAATAATCGTACTAATTAAAATCCTCCAACTCTGAATGCTATTGATGCTAATGATATTCAATTAAGGAACTGTAATGTCCCATCCATACCAAATGCTAAAGATTAGGATGGTGAGAAAGAGAAAAAAGAGTGTTCGAAGGAAAACCAGAACTCTGATAATGAACAAAAAGTTAATCAAGCACCTTACCTAGAGCGTTTGAAAATAGAATAAGTAGCTCCTGACATCTCCCAACCAAATTATATGAATATGGTAGATTCTCAACTTCTTCATGAATTGAAAAATATCAATATTGAGATACCATTATTACAGGCCATTGAAGACATACCCAAAATAAATCAGCTGGTCAAGTCTCTTGTATGAAAATTCTAGGTAGGAAGAATAAATTACCTCCTACAATATAGATAGGGACCAAACTCACTGATGTTTTGTTAGGAAGATTACTCACTCAAAAATATAATGATCTAGGTAGTCCTATGATAACTTTGAGTATTAGAGGAATTGAGATAATCAATGTGATAATTGATTTGGGAGTAGCTATCAATGTTATCACATCATACACTATTGAAATGTTGGGTATGAAAAGTGTTCAAACCACAACAACTATTTTACAGATGGAAGATCAATATACTACCAAACCTGAAGGTTTTCTTCAAGAAATCATGGTTACCATTGATAGATGGGATTATCTAGTTGAATTTCTAGTCCTTAAAGCTAGAAAGAAGGATTTTGGATATCCAATTATCTTAGGTAGACCATGGTTAGCCACTACAACAACATTGATAGATTGTAGATCATGAAGTATGATAATTTCTAATGGTCAAAAACAAAAGGAATTTTCACTTTATCCTCTAGCCCAACCATCAATTCAATGTGATACTCAAATTTGGGTTGATGAAGGTATGGAGTCAAAAGGAGATGGCATTGTAGAATTGGACATGGTTACTTTAGTAGAACATGTTGATGAATGTGAGGAACAAGGTCTTAATCCTGAACAGATTTATCAAGTAAGTGATAAGAGGGACTATCATGGAATCTTACATCAAAAAAACTCACATCCATGTCCTGTGAATACACTTGTAGGGGACCCACTTGATTCTAAAAATGAGACCAAATAAATTATGGTAGCAGGGGATAAGCCTCTCTTCATTAATTCATACTTATCCTCCTCACAAGAAAAGGAATTTAAGAAAATATTGGAAAATGATATGGAAGCATTTGCTTGGGAATATAAAGAAATGAGAGGAATTCACACTTCTATCTATACTCATCATATTTATATTGAAGATTTTAAGCTAGTAAGGCAAGGTCAAAGAAGGATCAATCCTATTCTTTGAGACCTTGTTAAGCAAGAAATAGAAACACTATTGAAAGTGGGGTTTTTTTATCCAATATTTGATAGTCAATGGGTTTCCCCATTGGTTACTATTCCCAATAAAAATGGAAAATGGCATGTATGTGTGGATTACATAGAATTAAACAAAGCCACTAAAAAGGATCATTTTCCTTTGCCATTTATTGATCAAGTACTTGATAACTTAACTGACAATAGTTATTTCTCTTTCTTAGATGGATTTAGTGGGTACAATCAGATCCAAGTGGCTCCTAAGGACCAAGATAAGACTACCTTCACATGTCCTTGGGGTATGTATTCTTATACAGTTCTATCATTTTGGCTGTGCAATGCACTAGCCACTTTTTTGAGAGCTGCCTTGGCTAGTTTTATAGATTTAACTACCTCATGTGTGGAAGTATATATGGATGACTTTACAGTTCATGCACAAAAATTTGAAGAAGCACTTGAAATTTGGAACAAGGTTTTTCAAGGATTTAAGAATCATAGGTTATCTTTGAATCATTATAAGTGTTCCCTTATGATGAAAAAAGGGATTGTTCTAGGACACCACATTTCTAAACATGGAATCAAAGTTGATTCCAAGAAAGTAGAAACCATTCAACAAATTGAGATCCCTAAAAATCAAACAGGTGTTCGTATTTTTCTTGGGCATGCTGGGTATTACAAAAGATTTATTTAGGGTTTTAGTAAAATTGTTGAACCTTTGTTCACATTGCTCAAAAAGGATGTGGAGTTTTTATGGACAAGTGATTGTCAAAAATATTTTGAAACAATTAAACATGCCTTAACTACTTCTCTGATTATTAAGGGGCCTGTTTGGGGAGTTCCATTTCATATACATACTAATGCATCCAACTTTTCCATTGGTGCAGTTTTGGGATAAAAAGATGAGAATGAAGAAATGCATGCTATCTACTATGTTAGTAAAAATCTAAATCCTATAGAAAGGAATTACACTACAACTGAAAAAGAGTTTTTAGCTATAATATATGAAATTAATAAATTTAGGCACTATATTACTTGTTACAAAATATTCATTCACACCGCTTCTCTTTAGGCACATGAACAAAAGCCTCACAACCAAAGACCCTTAAATGTGAAACTGAAGGCTTTTTACCCAACCACATTTCATAAGGTGATTTATCAACAAGAGTTTTACAAGGAGATCTACTAATTAAATAAAAAGCAATACCAACAACTTCTTCCCAAAATCATTTATCTAACTTAGCACTACTTAACATACTCCTAGCTATTTCCATTAATGTACGGTTCATTCTTTCTACTACCCCATTTTTTTGGGGTGTGTAAGGTGTAGTCTTTTGCATAACAATTCCTGCATGTTTGTAAAACTCATCACATTCCTTGGAACAATACTCACCCCCATTGTCAGACCTTAAAATTTTTATCTTATAATCTATTTTCTTTTCAACAAATGCATTAAATTCCTTAAATTTGGTGAAAACTTCAGATTTTGTATACATAAAATAAATCCAAGTATATCTCGAGTAATTAGCAATGAAGGAAACATGATAATGAGATCTACCCAAAGAATTTGTATCCACTAGACCACATACATCCAAATGAATTAGTTCTAACAACCTATTAGCTTTATGAGTTCCTTTAGGAAATGATGACCTGTTTTATTTACCAAACACACAATCATCATAGAAATCATTTTTACCAACCAAATAACCAGAAATACTGTCTACTAGTTTCTTATAAAGTATGGTCCTAAGACCTTTTTCACCAATGTGACCAATCTATGGTGCCGGAACATACATGCATTTTCAGTGCTAGTTAAAAAAGAGGAATTACAAAAAGTAGAGGCATGTAGCCTAAACAAATTCCCTATCTGAGATCCTTTAGTAGCCACCAAACTTCCCCTTACCATCTTGCAACCGGACTTGTCAAATGTCACATGCATTCTAGAATCATTCAACTTAGAAACCAAAATTATTCTTTTTGTAAGTCCTGGAATATGTAGAACATCATCAAGGATTTTAACCCTCCCATCATTGGAAAGAACTTTACCTTTCCCTTATCGACAATCTTTCGTGAGCTATTGTCACCTATGAAGACCTCTCCTCCATCATATTCTTTGTATGTAGATAACCACTCCTTGTGAGGAGTCATATGGAAGGAAGCACCCGAATCAATAAGCCAAGCATCATTATAAACTGTGTTAGCTGAAATAATCAAAGCATTAGAATCACCGTTATCAAAGAAATTTTCCATGAAGAAATCTGCATTATTTTTCTTGTTTCTATATTCCTTCTTCACGTGTCCCTATTTACCATAGTTCCAACACTTCACTCTAGTCTTTTTGGGGGTCTTAGATCATCCTTTAGACTTATCCTTCTTCTTATCCCCTTTAGGCCCTTTTTCCTTGGACCTACCCTACACATGCAAGGCATCTTGGGAGCCACTATGCATGGTCTTTCTCCTCATATCCTCTGAAAGAAGTATGGGAATAATAGTATCCATCTTAGGTTTTGCACCACCACTTTTTATAGAAACAATTAAATTTTCCCAAGATTTCGACAAAGAGAAAAGCAATAAAATGCATTCATCCTCATCTTCTATTTTAACATCAATAGATGCAAGCTAACCTATAATAGAATTAAAATGATTAAAATGTTCAACAATAGAATCACCATCCTCGATCTTTAATAAAAATAGACATCTTTTGAGATACAACTTGTTAGACAAACTCTTAGTTTGGTAGATTTCACCTATGTTCCTTGCAAAACTGAATTGAATAACTCTAGCTCAAGGCCCCAATTTAAAGAGATTTGTGAGGATGAAAAATACTATGGTTTCACCAAACAATAGGCAAAAATACCACCTGGAAAAATGCACACATCCCTCATTGAAATGGTCAAAAATATAAAAAATAACCTCTTACAGATGCTCTTATAGCTATCATAAGGCATCTCTCTTGCATGGGTACTTGGGGTTCAAGAATATCATATTTTGTCATAAGGAATTTGTCATGCTGTCATACAACACCCTATTTTGACCCAAAAACCTCATTCTAGAAGATTCCAAAGTGGGACGCCTAGCTATTTTGTCCTTTTCCAAAAGGACAAATGGTAATAGTAACATTGCACTTACATTGTCTCTTTCACCACCGTTGGTCAAACGGTTTCACTTCTTATGGGTAAATGTACAAAACACTTTAGGAGAATAATTAATTAAAGGATTCACAAGGTTGATGGAACCTAAATCCTAAAATGAACTACGAGTCTTTGAGCTTGAATGTAGGCAAGGCCATCATTGATGTGCCTTGAGACACCCTAGGTTAGTCCTTTAGGAGTCTATCATAATAAACTAACATTCCATCAACTGTTAATATCTCTGATCTTTAATAAGTCGATTTGATTGAACTACGTGGTGTCTGCGTGTATAACGTAGGAAAGGCTCATCTTTAATAAGCTCCTGAGGCCCCTAGGATAGGTCTTTTAAGTTAGGTTCTTGGTAAAAACTCATAAAACCCTAAACATTTGAAAAACTCTCAAAAATCCCTAAACATCCAAATATTCAAAAAATCCCTAAACATTCAAATATTGGAAAATCCCAAAAACATTCAAATATCTCAAAATCCGAAAACAACCTCAAATAATCGAAAACATAAACATTCACATAAACAACTCAAAAGGACCAAAAAACAACCTCAAAAATATTTCAAAATACCAAAAATATTGAAATATTCCAAAAAAACAAAAACCATCCATCCCATTTCACTTTCACCCACAATAAACCTTCATCCATAATAAATCAATCATCACCTTCAACCTTTGGAAAAATAAGTACAAAGCAAGTATCACAAGTCATAAAGTGAGAACCTAAGTGTCAAAATCTAAAGTCTAGATCATAGGTAAATGAGTCAATGGATTTTGTATCAATGACTTATCATAAAGCTCATAATCATCCTAAATAAAACCATTTGATCAACATCTCCTAGGATGTATCCTTCCTCGATGGGAATCAGTACTATAAATCACCTTAGCTACATTTTTTAAATTGGAAAGAGATATAAATAACACTGACTATTTGTATTTGATATTTTCTTTTGATTTATCTTAATGACCCATTTTGAAGACCTCTCGATGATGTCTATCAAAATTATTTAGAGAGAAAGGAATGGGGCATCGATCATTATCTTTCATTTTTTGTGCTTGTGGGTATTCTTGTAAAATAATCTTGGCGCATACTTGCTTAGCTATGCAGGGAGGTTGATTAGAATACATTTCTGACTATTATGTATGCTTTGGTCCAATGTATTCTAAGCTTCTAACTTACATTATAATGAGGTTTTTGTATGTCAAGGTATGAAAAAAAACTATCCTATCTATTTGTAGAGTCAAAGTCCATTACACTAGATATAACACCATCCTAGTTATCAATACCTTGATGCGTCATGTCTATGTGTTATATCAAACAATAAGTAACAACAAAAATCCCAATCCCAAGATATGATAAAATCATCATCATCATCATCCTCATCATGCGTTTCTCATCACCATCTCTAATAAAGTCTCAAAGGATCATAGACTTGTTGGATCTTTTGAAGCAATCATCAAAATCAATGGTCATTCATCTTATTTCCTCTATCTTCTCTCCCTGCTAACTTGGTATCATGATAGGCAACAAAATCATCATTAATGCATACATCCTACATCCAAAAATCATCAACATGCATACATCCTACATCATCATATCATAATAGGAAACACACATTCTACATCATCATTATCATTTACATTATGATGGATAATAGAGATTTGTTATTCTGAGTGTCTTAAATCATTGCATTACATGTCATAACCCTACATTCAATTATCATATCATAAGCATGAACACCTACATTATCTATCCATACATCCATATGCATACATCATCATAAAAATTGCATAGGAAAGTACATAAAAAGAACTACATCCATATCATTTGCATAAGCATAACATCTGCATATCATCCATCCCATAATATTTCATGAAATAATATTGAAAAATAAGTAAATCCTTCCATTGCATTGCATTACATTGCATATCACATATATCATCACATATCACATCGCTAAATAAAGTGCATCCATACATTCATAAAGCATGAAATAAAATGAACACATCACATCATAAATCCATATCATATCATATATATCAAAAATGATTGTCATGGTACAATAGCTGAATCGATGTATGTGGATCAAAATACTATATTCATGAGGTTATCAAAAAGGAGCCAATGAATGTATATTTGTGTAAAGAATCAGACAATAACCAAAAAAATTCTATATAAATGGGCTAGTGCTAATGGCTACTATCCTCACCAGGCTATCTCTCTAGCTGATCCTTAGCCCTCAGATGTGCCCCACTCCTTTGTGAGTAATATGGCTATCTAAGCGCCTATGGGACATCCCAGTGGTAATGCATCCAATAATATGCCACCTCAGTAATGACCTCTCTATACAATCTTGCAAACACTGTCTGCCCCTAGGCTCCAGGTGTCATGGTCTCTAGCTATTAGCACCATCCAACCTCTTGTGCTAACTGCATCTTGGTGGTCTTCCTAAGCTACCACTCTTGTTCTCTCTCCACCATGACAGCCTATACCTATTTCCTAGCATGGTCTCTCTTAATAGTAATGAAAACAATATTATCTCGCCTGATCCCTCTCACCCGTTACCACTTGCAACTGTTGTTGTAATTGTTGTATCTATGCACCATAGGGATCTGACCTTGATGGTGGTTTTTGTTGTATTGATGGCTACCAAAGAGGCTACTGATCGAATGGGGGTGCACCTAGGATGCATCCATCCTATTAATCCTAGCCATCTTGTCCTCTACCCCATCCTCTTCCTTGGCCATCATCAGGCTACCCTCTACCTCTGCCTACACCCCTCCCTCTTGGTCTCCTTCGTGGAGATAAGCCTGTTAGATCTGCCAATTGGTAAGGTGGTACAAACCATGCATCATAAGTAGGTATAATCTATGCATCAGCCTATCCCTGATCATAGGCCCAAGGCCTAGCAATCAATTGTTGAAAGCGCTCGACAACCTTGTGGACTAGGATCATTGGTCCCCACATTCTCTCTTGAGTTGACCTAACAAAGATGGCATTGTATGCATCATCAAGCCTATCCTTCCTCTTGCCAAACTATCTAGAAACTCTATTTGGTAGGTACCTCTCAATTATGGTATTCTCCCAACCCTGTATCAATCAAGTTTGTCTAGAAAAAAAGAGTTGTTGCACATCATCATACCACACTAACATCTAAAGCTAGGGCCACAATTTAAAAACTTTCATATCATCTATCACTATGTGCTAGTAGGGAATTCCAAGCTAACCTATGTTCTGCAAAGTAATGATACCCCTGTATCTATAGACAACTGGATCATCTGACTCCACATTTGCCATCTGAATAATCAATCAAAGCACAATGATCTGCTCTTAGGCCCAAATGTGGAGAAGCGTGACCCCTATGCCAATAGCCCTACCATCATAGTATACAAAATCATGCATATCATGGTATAAGGATGCTAGCATCATTGGTCCCCATGCATACTAATTCCTCTGAAAGAGTATCCTATGCCAAGATAGACCCCATCCTAGATTGAATCCTCCGCTCTACCGATCTGGCACAACCAAACCCGAGATAATCACTGCAATGATCAGTTTGAAAGTCGACAACCGAACTCTATACATCTCAAGGTCTATCTAGGAGGTAACCAAGATGATGTCCTCCTAGTCCAGCACCTCATGGCAAGCATCGTACCCGATGTCTACATCATAGATCACATGCTCACCATGTATCAGAAAATGCAACATCCGCCATACATCCTCCAATGGCACTGTCGCCTCGCCAATAAGTAAGTGGAACAAAGAGGTCTCACTATGCTATCACTTGCACAAAACTATCACCATCGCCAAATGTGTCCAGATGATGGGCATGTAAGCAACGTACCATAAATCGATCTCTCCGAAGTGCTCCTGTCACAACTCAGACAAATCACCAAGTTTGGATAGAACAATCAACCGGTGCTCATATGAAATCAAAGGCAAGATCACCTCCTGCACCCACAACATTAAAATTCACAATTTGACTGATTTTGGTGTCATATTCCAAACTGTCACACCCAAGGCATTTCAATAGTGTTTCTATTTATGATGGCGTTGCTATAATTCAAATTCCAAAGTGTGACACCCAAGGCATTTCAAATTTCAAAATTTAATATGCGTCACTTACACATGCACCACAATTTAAATTTGGAAAACCCTAACCCTAATTTTCAAATCAAAAGATACGTCGCTATTTAGAATTTGAAACCCTAAATCTAAATCATGAACTATGTTGCTATAAATCCAAATAGCATCGCCGATTCTAAAAATAGTGTTGCTATATAGCGACATCACCAAAGTTCAATTTTCAAAATGTAATAAATGCACCTAAAAGACAAATTTCAAATCACATATCGGTCGTCTTGTGCCTAGAAGCCTCTGGTACTCATGAACCTAGTCAAAGATGTGTCATGGGAGCACTCATTGCGCCATCTTGTTAGTGGGTTAGAGCTCAATCTGCAAGAATCCTCTAAGGTGTGAATACAAAAATGACTTGAAAGTGACCCTTCTTAACCTATTTATGCCTCAAAATTAGGGTTCTTTTACCCTAATTTACCCATGAAGCTATGGTTTCTCATCACTTTCCCCAATCTTTCCAAACTGAACCTTGTTTTACATCATTTTTTGTATTTTTGGCATTTCTTTTGCATCCTAGAGCCTCTTCAGACCCCTAGGGAAGTATTTTACCTTTGTCAAGAAATCAACCCAAAATTCAAAATTTTCGCCCAATTTCTCAAGGGGGCAGGGAACTAGCTTAATCCTTCCACTGGGGCATCTAAAAAATTAAAAAATATATATATTTTTATTTAAGAAATAGTTTTTAATCTGAGGGGCGTCAGTCTTTGAACCGAAGTAGCAGGTACCTCGCTTCAAAGAGGGGAAAAATGTAGACACTGAAAAATATCTTTGAATGATATCATGCAATCAAATTAGGTTGTAAAAGAGGGGGACCAACCACTGCAAGGCCCCAGGTCATGAAAGGCCAAGAGTAGTGTGGCTGCCCTAGCTTACTTTAGTTTAAAGGAAGGTTAGGATAGGTGGGATGAAAGTGATGAGAACTGCAGGTCCTTCGATCACTCTGCAAACCTAAGAGTTGAAGAGAGACTAGGTGAGCTGATCTTTAGAGTCAACTCTATGTATCATATAACTCTCTGATATAGGATAGAAGCATCGGTCTAGGATGACAGTGCAGTGCGCTAGCGTCTGTACGACCAGAGAACTAGGGAGGCAAGACTTAATCTCTAAAATAAGGACTAACGACCCAGTTTAATAGTTTTGCGAAGCATAGAATAAGACAATGAAATATGAAATATAGAGATGACCGTGATAAAGGAAATAGATTATTGCAAGGTTGATGAAGACAATTTCACACAACCTTTTCGCCATCTTTCTCCAAGATCTCTCCACTTGCACACAAAAAAGAAGGAAAATATTGGGGGGTTGTTTAGGGGTCTACCTCAGTTAGACCACCATTTTGGTGTTTCCACCTCCACAGACAACCAAGTTTGAAATGATAGAAATAATGTGATAAAGAAGAGAATATAGGCAAAGTATACAAAAGACACTACAAAATAGTATGTTCTTACTCAACCAAATGATAGAGAAGATAAGAGGAGCTTACCATCTCCATCCAAAGTGCTCAAGGCTAGTGGAGGATAAATATGAGAGGAAATCAAGCCTCTGCTACAATGGATTGTCTAGCGCTTGCACTAACAGAGTGATAGGGTGGTAGATTGTTGCTATGAAGTGTGAAGTGCTGCTACAAAGCTTGAAGTGGATGCTCAAAGTATGGAGAGAATGTGAGGAGATGAACTAACTTGAAAATGAATAAAGGAATGAAGAATATGAAGGAAGAATGTAAGAAAATGACCATATTTGGGTTGACCATCCGAAAAGAGGCGTTACACTTCGATTTCCAATAGGAAGTGTAATGTTTCTGCAGACTCTAGCCACATGAATCTACCAAGGATGTAAGCACACCGCATGGATGTCTATATGTCTTGTGGGAATCCCTGACAAAAATTCCTTTATCGATAGGGTATGTCCAGGATCATGATGGGTCGAAAAGTGGCAATCAGAAAAAATCACATTTTGGATCGACTCAAAAACGCAGAAATGCCGAGTTGAATTTTCTAGGTTCAGGTGTCAGTACATTTTACCCGAACCAACAACCAAATCTAGTTTCCAGAAATTGGATATCCAATTTGGATTGGATATCCGATTTCAAGAAACAGTATATAAAAAAATAGCCGACTCTTTCAACTTCATTTCTCACAGTTTGCACGCGGGTGCACAAGGAACAACCAAAATCTGATATCTGCTTTGATCAGATATCTGATTTTAAATGTAAGTATTTGGTTTTTTCAATCTTGTAATCAATTTTTCAAGTAGATTCTCTTAAGTTTAAGTAGGTTTTATTAAATTGTTTTCAAAAATAGGGTTTTCTATTGATTTTTTTAAAAAACTAGAGTTTACATTGATTTTTTATTAAAAACTAATGTTTTGAAATGGATCTTGATTAAAAATTAGTGTCGTTGATGTTTTTTTATCAAAACAAAGAGTTTGTTATTGATTTTTGTGAAAAAGTATGGTTTTTTTGGATTTTTATTAAAAACTAAGGTTTTTTTACAATAATTTCATATATATTGTGTAATTTCAATTAGTTTAATTAGTTTTTAACTTTAATCAGGTATTATGGCTGCGAATGAAAATCCACAAATGCCAAACGCTCCAACAACTCTGTAGTCAAATGCTCCACCACCTCCGCAGCCACCAATTCAAGACTTAATTGGTGAAAAGTTGGGGCAATTGAGGGGCATTGTGAAATTTATCAGACAATGCCTCAATTGAGAGATATGACAAACACATTGAAGGAAATAATTAAAAATATAGAAACCCTCTCCACCCAACATAATTCCTTTTATTTGTGGCAAGAAGACATGAGGGAATATTATCAATGTGGATTGTCTTATGATTATGTGAAAGATATCCAAATAACCAAAGCCCAAATAGCCTCTTTATTCATTGACCCTCACACCGGTTTGCCAGTGAATGTTAATAAAACAAAACTTTCCATAAAATGGTGCATGCGGGACATTGTAACTAACTTTTGGGATCATTGGTGTATGGTTTTTGATAAACCACTAAACAATAATTCCGATATACCATTTTACTTCATTAAAAAATTATATGTTGAGTTTGTGTTAGGGCATCATGTCAATTACTTTGACATTAAACCCTTCCAAGGCGTCAGTGGAGGTATGCCCCAGGATAGACTAGGGGCAGTTAGAGTAGTCTCACGCCGAAATGTTCCCCTTCCTCCCCTTCCTCCACCACCTCCAATTTATCATCTAGAGATTATCCAGGATGCATCCACGCAGACTATTCAGGCTATTCACTCTTTGAGTGGACATTTGGTTTCGCATGCTTCTACAGTAGCTTAGCCACATTTTGGTTATGTTGGTAAAAGCTCGAGTGCTGCTGCATCATCCTCCTCAGGTCTACATATTTGTGTGCCACATACTTGCACTATGCGTCGCCAGATATGCTTGGGTCCTCTTGTACAACCCACTGAGCATCCTTTTGACACTTTTGATTATGAACTCCATGATGTGGACATTATAGATCAATCATAGGGGAGTGGAGCACACCCTACAGAGTCCTCTCTCCTGCTAGAGAGGGAGATGTTGGAATAGTGACACAGGTAAGATTTAAGTTTTAATTTCATAACTTGCATTTGTTTTTAAATGAATATTAGTAAGAGATAGTATCAAGTACTAATATTTATTTACATGGTCTATTTAACAGTTGATGTCTGAGGAGGAGCTCACACGGGTGATTGATAGCACCCTTAGGGCCATTTCATTTGGCTTGGACACACACGTAGTATATATTTTTGCACTCACTCGTTTATATTTTATATTATATACTTGCTTGTCATTTGAATTGTCATTAATGAAATTATATAATAACTTATATGTTTATCTTGTTTTCCTCTTGTAGGAAATACCTAGTGCGAGTGAGGTGCAGCCTCATCCAGACTATGGAGGTACAAATCTAGATAAGGGGAAGGCAATTGAACTCAAATTGGATTGAATTAAGATTTTTAAGATCTTATATTGATTATACATATGTCGACATAGATTGGTAGTTTCATATGTACTTGTCAATTTTATGTACGAGCAATTATGAGCTATACAGATATGTTAACAAGGGACACACTGCCTAAAGGAGTAGTTATTGGAACACCTCAAGGAGTAGGTGTTCAATCACTTGAAGGAGATAAAGAAAAATATCAACCTAAAGAGGTACATGTGCTTATTTTATTTTGTGTTTGGTAAATAAGTTCCTATTACCAATAATGGTATGCTAACTTGGATGAATTTTATGTTTTTGTTCACATATATAGATTGGCATTTCAAAAGTTGATTTGGTATATTCTAGGACTCTTGACCCTTTGAAGAGACATATATTTCAGGTAATCAAGATTTCAATTTTAGAGTTCTATTAAAATTCAATGTATATTGATCTTGATGTTAATTATTCGATTTTAAATTATATAGTATAACTAATCTCAATTGTGGTTTGAATTTTTCTTGTGCAGCTACCTTCAGAGCCAATGAGTGCTTCAAAGAGGCTCCATTTTGATGATCCACTAGTAGTTTAGGATGAGATAGACATTTTGGCATGTAAATTTTGAATACATATTGAGATGGCATATGCCACATTTTGTAAAACTTTGTTTGAGTTGGCATCGATGCCATTTTTGTATATGGACATACACTTGATTATTGGATAATTTTATATATAGAAGTTGAGAATCAAAATTTAATTTGTTCCGCATGTGCATGCTTTAACTCTTTAAAAAATTTATCTTGAGATATGGTTTTATATCAATGTACAATAGCTTAAAACTAAATAGTTATATTATGTAGTTTATATTTATATCACTGATTACATTGCATTTCACATCTTTCAAACTCAAATCATTACTTCACATTGCATAACTAACAACTAGATGTTCATAGATGAAAATTTTTCAATTATAATATAGTTCTTACAAAGTCAACCTAAGCAGTTATGCAATTACTTCACATTGCATAACTAAAAACTATGAGAAATTATCAATTGCATTTGTTTGTCATTGAATTCTATGAGACCACATTTCTTTGAAGCTTTTTTTCAAATAGTCCACTGCCTTGTCTATGCTACCACATTTTTCATACATGATAGCGATCACATTAAGTTGTAATAAATTAAATGATAGCCTATGTATATTTAATTTATAGTCATTTTATTTAAATTGATGAGGCCGACCTTCCTTGATATTATTTTGTAATTTATTATTTTCAAGAGAGGCTGACCTCCTTGAAGAGTCACCTTATTTTATATAAATACGAGGTGATGTTTGTTCATTTCCTCAATCAAGTTCATTCAACATAATTTTCAATCCAGGCAAAATTTTGCACTTGAGCAACAACACTTCATCTTGTAGTAGTAGGCCGATTTCAAGGAGAAGAATATTCGATTGTATCTTTGCATCTACAAGAGGTGCTATTATTCATTGTATCAAATTCAGCCATGAGTTGGGCCTGAGTTGTAAGCAAATTTCTTGTTGTGTTTATTGTCTTATGTGTTTCATTTTTTGAATGCTTTCAGTTGTATTATCTAATCCCTAAGTTGAAGACAGTGAGAGAAATGATCATATTTTTTATGACAAACATTTGACCATGTTGCTCTTAATGTTCTTCCTTCATCTTGGGAGTCTTACATTCAAGGAATTAGCGTGAAATCAAAACTTCCCAAGTTTGATTAGTTGAGGGCTAACTGTCTTCAAGAGGAGTCAAGGTTGGTTGTGAGAGGTATTGGACGAAGCCCTACAAATGAATACATTCATGTTCTTTCCGCTCACTCCTCGAAGAAGGAAGGAAAAGGAGGAAAGAAAAGATGCTTCAAGAGGAATGGATATAAAGGGTCAGATGGTGCTCTTGCATTCAAGAAGAAGTGGGACCTCTATCGTGTTTACTGGGATATAATTTGCTCAAAGTGAGTCAACTTGGATTTAACATTGGTAGCTCCGGAAACCTATTCAGAATAGAGTGATCTGAAGAGGACATCCCTAAATCTCTATAGAGGTGTAAAGTTGCAAAGTGGTGCAACTTTGATTCTCAAACTCGTATGATCCAATGGACTATTCCAACATGTTCAGATGGGTACGTTTATGTTAGGTATGGTTCTATTTTGCACCCAAATATGCCGAATCGCTTCAAGCTGCATTGGAGCGGCGTTTTCCCTTAAGAGTCCAAAGTGCTAAAAGGCAGCAATCTTTGATAGACTATTTCTCAAAAATCATGATTCTTACAGACTCTTCTTCTAAGGATATGGGATTGTGTTGAGATCATCTACAATAACCTCTCTCAGTTTTTGCTATCTCGAAGGTATTTTCCCGTGGTGATGAGTTTTTAGTTGAGGGAAAACTTGTCAAATGCAAGCAGTGTAAAGTTGCAAAGTGCTGCAACTTTCATTCTCGAACTCGTATGACCCAACGGACTGCTCCAACACATCTGGATGGGTATGTTTACACTAGTTATGGTTCTCTTTTGCACCCAAATACGTCGAATCACTTTGAGCTGCATTGGACCGACGCTTTCCCTTAAGAGTCCAAAATGCTAAAAGCAGCAATCTTTGACGAACTATTTCTTGGAAACCATGATGCTTATAGAATCTTTGTTTGAGCATATGGGATTGTGTTGAGACCATCTACAATAATCTCCCTCAATCTTTGCTATCTCGAAGTCTTTTTCTCGCGGTCATGAGTTTTTAGTTGAGGAAAAAGTTGCCAGAGGCAAGCAGTGTAAAGTTGCAAAGTGGTGCAACTTTCATTATTGAACTCGTACGACCCAACAGACTGTTTCAACACATCCAGATGGGTACATTTACGCTAGGTATGATTCTCTTTTGCACCCAAATACACTGAATCACTCTGAGCTGCATTGGAGCGGTATTTTCCCTTAAGAGTCCAAAGTGCTAAAAGGCAACAATCTTTGACAAAATATTTCTCAGAAACTGTGATGCTTACAAATTGTTCATCTAAGGATATGGGATCATGTTGAGACCATCTACAATAACCTCTCTTGGTTTTTTCTATCTCAAAGGCGTTTTCCCTTGGTGATGAGTTTTCAGTTGAGGGAAAAGTTGTCAAATGCAAGCAGTGTAAAGTTTCAAAGTGGTGCAACTTTCATTCCCGAAATCATATGACTCAATGGACTGTTCCAACACATCTCGATGGGTACCTTTACGCTAGGTATGGTTCTCTTTTGCACCCAAAAATGTTGAATCGCTCTGAGCTGCATTGGACCGACATTTTCCCTTAAGAGTACAAAGTGCTAAAAGGCAGAAATCTTTAACGAACTATTTCTCAGAAACCGAGATGCTTACAGACTCTTCATCTGAGGATATGGGATTGTATTGAGACCATCTAAAATAACCTCTCTCAGTTTTTTCTATCTCAAAGGCGTTTTCCTGTGGTAATGAGTTTTCAGTTGAGGGAAAAATTGCCAAATGCAAGCATTGTAAAGTTGCAAAGTGGTGCAACTTTCATTCTCGAACTCATATGAACCAATGGACTATTCCAACACATTTAGATGGGTATGTTTACTCTAGGTATGGTTCTCTTTTGCACCCAAATACGATGAATCGCTTCGAGCTGCATTGGAGCAGCGTTTTCCCTTAAGAGTCCAAAGTGCTAGAGACAACAATCTTTGACAGACTATTTCTTAGAAACCATGATGCTTACAAAATCTTTGTCTAAGGATATGGGATCATGTTGAGACGATCTACAATAACCTCTCTCAGTTTTTGCTATCTTGAAGGCGTTTTCCCGTGGTGATGAGTTTGTAGTTTAGGGAAAAGTTTCCAGATGCAAATAGTGTAAAGTTGCAAAGTGGTGCAAATTTCATTCTCAAACTCATACAACCCAATGGAAAGTTCCAAAACATTTGGATGGGTACATTTATGGTAGGTATGGTTCTCTTTTGCACCCAAAAAATGTCGAATCACTCTGAGTTGCATTGGACTGACGTTTTCCCTTGAGAGTCTGAAGTGCTAAAAGGCAGCAATCTTTGACGGACTATTTTTTAGAAACCATGATGCTTACAGACTCTTCATCTGAGAATATGGGATTGTTTTGAGACCATCTACAATAACCTCTCTCTATTTTTTCTATCTTGAAGGCATTTTCTTGTGGTGATGAGTTTTTAGTTGAGGGAATAGTTGCCAAATGCAAGCAGTGTAAAGTTACAAAGTGGTGCAACTTTCATTCTTGAACTCGTACGACCCAACGGACTATTCCAACATGTCTGGATGGGTATGTTTACACTAGATATGGTTCTCTTTTGCACCCAAATATGCCGAATCGCTCTGAGGTGCATTGGACCGGCGTTTTCCCTTAAGAGTTCAAAGTGCTAAAAGGCAACAATCTTTGACAGACTATTTCTCTTAAGAGTCCAAAGTGCTAATGTCAATGAAATTTGGGGGAAGAAATATTTAAGGTTGGATCAAGATTCTACAAGTCCTATCTCTTGCATCAGAAAACTCTTACCTAATCAACTTGAATCAATTACATGGGAACAATGAACTTTTTACTTTTTTGTTTTTCGAAAAAGTGGAAAGCCACTGTAATTTGTTATGTATAAATAGGAGATATTACAAAACCTAGTTCAAACGAGCATACTAACAGGAAAGAACTAGGAAGGAAACCTCTGGTTGTAGCTTGATTAAGTACAAAAATATTTTTACATTTTAATCATACCCTTTATACAATGCCAGACATTTGAACCGTATTTCAAGAAACATCATTGGATATAGATTATGCCTATACACAGTTATGACCTTTTTACATTATTTCACATTTCAAAATTCAGTTTTTATAAAATTTTCCTATTTGGGGCATTCAGGGCACAATCTTCGACAAGAGTAGTATGTTGGCATTTTGGAGTGACAGGCACCTGTAGAATCCATCATGGTAGCAGTTAAACTACATACAATAGAAAATATGCTTAGAATAACCAATTGATATTATTGTAATTTTTCACATACCTTTCTGAAAGGAACAGAGTTGCCTATTATTGCAGCAGGTCCATGATCAATCGTGCCAAGAATATCACAAAATTTGTCAAATGAAAAATCTATATTGTAACAATAAAAAATATGCTTAGACTAACAAATCTATATTAATCTAAACAACCTGAATGATGACGAATTGGTAATGCAAACTATAAAAGATGCTTTGAATAACCAATCTATATTATTATAATATGTTGCATACCTCTTTGAAATGATCAGAGTTGGCTATTATTACAACAGGTCCATGATCAATCGTGCCAAGAATATTGCAAAATTTGTCAAATGATATATCTATATTGTCACAACAAAAAAGAGGCTTACACATTGTACTTTCCATTTTTGAATATGCTATTCAAGTGCTCCTGAAGGGTCATCTCTTTGCTTAAGAATATTGAATATTGCTTCATGATCAGCATTACTAAGTGTCCATAGTTATTTTGTCTTTGGTTTGGCATGATGCTTCAACAACTTAACATTTGTTGCTATAACAAGGTGTGAATACATGAGAATGGTTTTGTGTTTCTCATAGTCTTCAAATACAGGTATGCCATTTTTTCTAATCATGTATGTTTGCAACCAAGTTCCTGCAACCACAACTGAACCTATAGGATACATGAACCCATCATCATCTTCCATTGATTGTGTTAGCTTGTTCTTTACCTGCACACATCGAGCCAACCAATATTCTGATCTCTCTTCATTCCCCTGTGGTGCAACAACTGCAAAAACATGTCTTGGATGTAGTAGATCTAAAAGCCAGTCGTAATCAAGTGAACTTTCCATTGTGTAATTTTTCATGGATATAGTTTGAGATAAAGGAGTTAGATACTATGGAACCCATGTATCCACCCACTCACTTGACTCACATTGATCCCACTCGCACTGAATACAACTCTGACAAAAACAAGCCAACTTTCATGTCCAAATTGTCCATGTGCTTGCATTTGAGCTTCAAAATGAATGCATCTTTGAAGAATCTTTGATTGTATGAAAATCCAATCTGCCTCCCACTGTACCCTCCTCAACCAACCAAAAGAATTTGTGCACTGTTGAATCAAGTGTCCCTCCCTGTGACAACGTTGAACTACACCAATCAACAATAGAATGTGCATCACTAAATTTTGCTTCTGAAATCTTCGATTTCTCCTTAATTAGAGCTTTCTTTACACATGCACCTACTCCATCATGGTTCCCTTTCACATGCCCAACTTCAAAAAAACTCAAAATATTAGGCACACCCCTCTACATGCATTCTACTCAATCAATAAAACATACGAGCATTCTTGAATTGACCTATATAGTTATCTAACCAAATGAGATGTCAGCCTAGTGCAATATCATGATCCTGTAAGAACTCAAAAAAATTCTTGAAATAATGTTGGACATACTCAGACGAGTGAGATCTATCATCACTCATATAAAAATGATACTCTCTAATTATCTTCCGATCCTCCTCTGTACTATCAGATGCATGTCTAAACATTATGTGGACAAAAATAGCAATCTGAATGGAATTGTAATACTAAGATTGTACCTCGTTTTGTTGTTGCAATGTGTAGTTTTCAGCAAAATCAACCACTGATATAATAGTGTCAATCGGAAAAGAGTCCTTACATATCCTAAATTGTTGATCCAACCACTGAGACCTATGACTATGCCTTGCATATTTGTAGAAAATATTGTCCTTAAAATCTGAAATAAAATCAGCAACACTGCATTCTTTTGTAACCAAATCGCATCTAGAACCTTCACCTCCACTCTGCAAAGTATATTTGACTATCTCATATCTCTTTTTCTCAACAAAATTCTTTCCAAATTCATGTTTGGAACCCTCATGAAAACATTGAAAAAACTTTGACAAGCCACCACATTGTGAGCACTTCGCATTTAAACAATCATTTCTATAGAAAAAGGAACCATCATTCCTAGAACATAAAAATAGATCTAGCAAGTCCCTTGATGATTTTGGAAGATGCATTGCACCACACTCCTGCAACATTTCATTAGTATGTAAAGTAAAATGGATATAGCATAATAGTTCATGGTACATTGAAAACTCCACATGGTATTTGCAACAACAAGTATTACGAATCTTAAGAGGCACACAATAAAATGGCTTCAAACCTTCAAAATTTCTTTGCAAGATTTCCATATTTGGATGTGTTTGAATAAATTTTTTGAACAACATTGTTTGGCTTGATTCCAAGAAATGTTTAGGATGTGGTGTATGGTCTCGATTGCCAATTCTTAACTTTAAAACATCATTTGCATTGGGTGATACTCTAGAGTTATCATGCCAAAATTGTTGAATTGCCTGCTTTACATTATTGGTTAGCTTCTTATCAACACGTGTAAGCCTTTCAAAAAAATCCCATGTATCATTTTGAAGAGGATCATCTATTCTTTCTCTTCTTTCAAGTGCTCTATCCAAAGTTTTACAATTTAAGTCAAAATCAATGCAATTTTGTCTCATAAAGCGAGCCTTTTTCAATTGATGGCTTACTAGGGCAGTGGTAATGATTCTTTGAGCAACTCTCTTATCTTTTTCCTTATTATTTTTTCCAATAGACTTGAGAGGATTACAAATATTTTTGACAATAATAGAATTTTTTTCGGTCCTCTTGTTTAGACGAATCTTCAATTTGGATAGCAAAGGTCTCATCTTTTGCATCTTTAGCAATTGTACAAAAAGTTGGCATTGCTCGGTCAATGTCTTATCGCTAAAATATTGGTTGAAAAGTATTCTAGCCCACAACCGAATAGTTCATGTTGACCTCTTGCCTTCAAAATTGTTTATAATGTTATAATCAATTTCAACTAACCATTTAGGGGTCTTTGAAGGTCTTGAATTTGGAATACGTCTTTCTTGCACACAAGGTTCTTCATTTCTCGTGTAATCTGGTGAAACATAATTTACACTTGCTTCAATATTATGTTCAACATCTTCATTTCCAACATTTTCACCTTGAACATTTTCAATATCAATTTGAACAATTTCATTCCCAATTTCAATATCATGTTCAACATCTTCAATTCCAACATTTTCATTATCAATTTCAATATTTTCATTCCCAATTTCAATATCATGTTCAACATCTTCAATTCCAACATTTTCATTATCAATTTCAATATTTTCATTCCCAATTTCAATATCATGTTCAACATCTTCAATTCCAACATTTTCACCTTGAAAATTTTCAATATCAATTTGACCATTTTCATTCCCAATTTCAATATCATGTTCTACATTTTCACCTTGAACATATTCAATTTCCTCCTCACTTGAAAGACCATAGGGCTCAAGTTCACCAATATTTAACATACCTAGTCTTTTCTTCCTATGACCTTCTCTATCTCTTTGTCTATATCCTTCAATTTGTTCTTTTGTTAGCTTTCTCTTACGTTTTTGCTTCCGATGACTGCTGCTCCCCATTATAAAAAATAAAAGATGCTAAAAGATCATTATGTATGACAAATTTGAGTACAAGATGCTGCAAAAAGTTTATCTTTGTCTCTTCCTATCTGAAACCGCGCATTTGTTGCCTGCAAAGTGCTGCAAATAGAATGCAGGGTCTGTTGGAATGCACAAAAATGGCCCACATGGGGTTTTTCTATGGCCCACAAATCCGATATCCGATATATAATCAGATATCCAATTTGTAAAACATGTTCTACAATGGTAAGATTTCACCTCTGCACAATGAAGTTTCACAAATCAGATATTTGATTTGTAAACACATAGACCTAAGGGTTAATGGTAGGG
The DNA here is from genome assembly GCA_007115665.2 of Sequoiadendron giganteum. Lineage (NCBI taxonomy): Eukaryota > Viridiplantae > Streptophyta > Pinopsida > Cupressales > Cupressaceae > Sequoiadendron > Sequoiadendron giganteum. The sequence goes on along the minus strand of CM021100.1, from coordinate 233,051,136 downwards.
AGTGGGAGAGTGATAGGGAGAGGGAGAGAGAGGGAGAGGGAGGGAGAGGGAGAGAGAGGGAGAGGGAGAGGGAGAG
>CM021100.1:232988850-233050960 GCA_007115665.2 Sequoiadendron giganteum | reverse complement strand
ATATCGGTCGTCTTGTGCCTAGAAGCCTCTGGTACTCATGAACCTAGTCAAAGATGTGTCATGGGAGCACTCATTGCGCCATCTTGTTAGTGGGTTAGAGCTCAATCTGCAAGAATCCTCTAAGGTGTGAATACAAAAATGACTTGAAAGTGACCCTTCTTAACCTATTTATGCCTCAAAATTAGGGTTCTTTTACCCTAATTTACCCATGAAGCTATGGTTTCTCATCACTTTCCCCAATCTTTCCAAACTGAACCTTGTTTTACATCATTTTTTGTATTTTTGGCATTTCTTTTGCATCCTAGAGCCTCTTCAGACCCCTAGGGAAGTATTTTACCTTTGTCAAGAAATCAACCCAAAATTCAAAATTTTCGCCCAATTTCTCAAGGGGGCAGGGAACTAGCTTAATCCTTCCACTGGGGCATCTAAAAAATTAAAAAATATATATATTTTTATTTAAGAAATAGTTTTTAATCTGAGGGGCGTCAGTCTTTGAACCGAAGTAGCAGGTACCTCGCTTCAAAGAGGGGAAAAATGTAGACACTGAAAAATATCTTTGAATGATATCATGCAATCAAATTAGGTTGTAAAAGAGGGGGACCAACCACTGCAAGGCCCCAGGTCATGAAAGGCCAAGAGTAGTGTGGCTGCCCTAGCTTACTTTAGTTTAAAGGAAGGTTAGGATAGGTGGGATGAAAGTGATGAGAACTGCAGGTCCTTCGATCACTCTGCAAACCTAAGAGTTGAAGAGAGACTAGGTGAGCTGATCTTTAGAGTCAACTCTATGTATCATATAACTCTCTGATATAGGATAGAAGCATCGGTCTAGGATGACAGTGCAGTGCGCTAGCGTCTGTACGACCAGAGAACTAGGGAGGCAAGACTTAATCTCTAAAATAAGGACTAACGACCCAGTTTAATAGTTTTGCGAAGCATAGAATAAGACAATGAAATATGAAATATAGAGATGACCGTGATAAAGGAAATAGATTATTGCAAGGTTGATGAAGACAATTTCACACAACCTTTTCGCCATCTTTCTCCAAGATCTCTCCACTTGCACACAAAAAAGAAGGAAAATATTGGGGGGTTGTTTAGGGGTCTACCTCAGTTAGACCACCATTTTGGTGTTTCCACCTCCACAGACAACCAAGTTTGAAATGATAGAAATAATGTGATAAAGAAGAGAATATAGGCAAAGTATACAAAAGACACTACAAAATAGTATGTTCTTACTCAACCAAATGATAGAGAAGATAAGAGGAGCTTACCATCTCCATCCAAAGTGCTCAAGGCTAGTGGAGGATAAATATGAGAGGAAATCAAGCCTCTGCTACAATGGATTGTCTAGCGCTTGCACTAACAGAGTGATAGGGTGGTAGATTGTTGCTATGAAGTGTGAAGTGCTGCTACAAAGCTTGAAGTGGATGCTCAAAGTATGGAGAGAATGTGAGGAGATGAACTAACTTGAAAATGAATAAAGGAATGAAGAATATGAAGGAAGAATGTAAGAAAATGACCATATTTGGGTTGACCATCCGAAAAGAGGCGTTACACTTCGATTTCCAATAGGAAGTGTAATGTTTCTGCAGACTCTAGCCACATGAATCTACCAAGGATGTAAGCACACCGCATGGATGTCTATATGTCTTGTGGGAATCCCTGACAAAAATTCCTTTATCGATAGGGTATGTCCAGGATCATGATGGGTCGAAAAGTGGCAATCAGAAAAAATCACATTTTGGATCGACTCAAAAACGCAGAAATGCCGAGTTGAATTTTCTAGGTTCAGGTGTCAGTACATTTTACCCGAACCAACAACCAAATCTAGTTTCCAGAAATTGGATATCCAATTTGGATTGGATATCCGATTTCAAGAAACAGTATATAAAAAAATAGCCGACTCTTTCAACTTCATTTCTCACAGTTTGCACGCGGGTGCACAAGGAACAACCAAAATCTGATATCTGCTTTGATCAGATATCTGATTTTAAATGTAAGTATTTGGTTTTTTCAATCTTGTAATCAATTTTTCAAGTAGATTCTCTTAAGTTTAAGTAGGTTTTATTAAATTGTTTTCAAAAATAGGGTTTTCTATTGATTTTTTTAAAAAACTAGAGTTTACATTGATTTTTTATTAAAAACTAATGTTTTGAAATGGATCTTGATTAAAAATTAGTGTCGTTGATGTTTTTTTATCAAAACAAAGAGTTTGTTATTGATTTTTGTGAAAAAGTATGGTTTTTTTGGATTTTTATTAAAAACTAAGGTTTTTTTACAATAATTTCATATATATTGTGTAATTTCAATTAGTTTAATTAGTTTTTAACTTTAATCAGGTATTATGGCTGCGAATGAAAATCCACAAATGCCAAACGCTCCAACAACTCTGTAGTCAAATGCTCCACCACCTCCGCAGCCACCAATTCAAGACTTAATTGGTGAAAAGTTGGGGCAATTGAGGGGCATTGTGAAATTTATCAGACAATGCCTCAATTGAGAGATATGACAAACACATTGAAGGAAATAATTAAAAATATAGAAACCCTCTCCACCCAACATAATTCCTTTTATTTGTGGCAAGAAGACATGAGGGAATATTATCAATGTGGATTGTCTTATGATTATGTGAAAGATATCCAAATAACCAAAGCCCAAATAGCCTCTTTATTCATTGACCCTCACACCGGTTTGCCAGTGAATGTTAATAAAACAAAACTTTCCATAAAATGGTGCATGCGGGACATTGTAACTAACTTTTGGGATCATTGGTGTATGGTTTTTGATAAACCACTAAACAATAATTCCGATATACCATTTTACTTCATTAAAAAATTATATGTTGAGTTTGTGTTAGGGCATCATGTCAATTACTTTGACATTAAACCCTTCCAAGGCGTCAGTGGAGGTATGCCCCAGGATAGACTAGGGGCAGTTAGAGTAGTCTCACGCCGAAATGTTCCCCTTCCTCCCCTTCCTCCACCACCTCCAATTTATCATCTAGAGATTATCCAGGATGCATCCACGCAGACTATTCAGGCTATTCACTCTTTGAGTGGACATTTGGTTTCGCATGCTTCTACAGTAGCTTAGCCACATTTTGGTTATGTTGGTAAAAGCTCGAGTGCTGCTGCATCATCCTCCTCAGGTCTACATATTTGTGTGCCACATACTTGCACTATGCGTCGCCAGATATGCTTGGGTCCTCTTGTACAACCCACTGAGCATCCTTTTGACACTTTTGATTATGAACTCCATGATGTGGACATTATAGATCAATCATAGGGGAGTGGAGCACACCCTACAGAGTCCTCTCTCCTGCTAGAGAGGGAGATGTTGGAATAGTGACACAGGTAAGATTTAAGTTTTAATTTCATAACTTGCATTTGTTTTTAAATGAATATTAGTAAGAGATAGTATCAAGTACTAATATTTATTTACATGGTCTATTTAACAGTTGATGTCTGAGGAGGAGCTCACACGGGTGATTGATAGCACCCTTAGGGCCATTTCATTTGGCTTGGACACACACGTAGTATATATTTTTGCACTCACTCGTTTATATTTTATATTATATACTTGCTTGTCATTTGAATTGTCATTAATGAAATTATATAATAACTTATATGTTTATCTTGTTTTCCTCTTGTAGGAAATACCTAGTGCGAGTGAGGTGCAGCCTCATCCAGACTATGGAGGTACAAATCTAGATAAGGGGAAGGCAATTGAACTCAAATTGGATTGAATTAAGATTTTTAAGATCTTATATTGATTATACATATGTCGACATAGATTGGTAGTTTCATATGTACTTGTCAATTTTATGTACGAGCAATTATGAGCTATACAGATATGTTAACAAGGGACACACTGCCTAAAGGAGTAGTTATTGGAACACCTCAAGGAGTAGGTGTTCAATCACTTGAAGGAGATAAAGAAAAATATCAACCTAAAGAGGTACATGTGCTTATTTTATTTTGTGTTTGGTAAATAAGTTCCTATTACCAATAATGGTATGCTAACTTGGATGAATTTTATGTTTTTGTTCACATATATAGATTGGCATTTCAAAAGTTGATTTGGTATATTCTAGGACTCTTGACCCTTTGAAGAGACATATATTTCAGGTAATCAAGATTTCAATTTTAGAGTTCTATTAAAATTCAATGTATATTGATCTTGATGTTAATTATTCGATTTTAAATTATATAGTATAACTAATCTCAATTGTGGTTTGAATTTTTCTTGTGCAGCTACCTTCAGAGCCAATGAGTGCTTCAAAGAGGCTCCATTTTGATGATCCACTAGTAGTTTAGGATGAGATAGACATTTTGGCATGTAAATTTTGAATACATATTGAGATGGCATATGCCACATTTTGTAAAACTTTGTTTGAGTTGGCATCGATGCCATTTTTGTATATGGACATACACTTGATTATTGGATAATTTTATATATAGAAGTTGAGAATCAAAATTTAATTTGTTCCGCATGTGCATGCTTTAACTCTTTAAAAAATTTATCTTGAGATATGGTTTTATATCAATGTACAATAGCTTAAAACTAAATAGTTATATTATGTAGTTTATATTTATATCACTGATTACATTGCATTTCACATCTTTCAAACTCAAATCATTACTTCACATTGCATAACTAACAACTAGATGTTCATAGATGAAAATTTTTCAATTATAATATAGTTCTTACAAAGTCAACCTAAGCAGTTATGCAATTACTTCACATTGCATAACTAAAAACTATGAGAAATTATCAATTGCATTTGTTTGTCATTGAATTCTATGAGACCACATTTCTTTGAAGCTTTTTTTCAAATAGTCCACTGCCTTGTCTATGCTACCACATTTTTCATACATGATAGCGATCACATTAAGTTGTAATAAATTAAATGATAGCCTATGTATATTTAATTTATAGTCATTTTATTTAAATTGATGAGGCCGACCTTCCTTGATATTATTTTGTAATTTATTATTTTCAAGAGAGGCTGACCTCCTTGAAGAGTCACCTTATTTTATATAAATACGAGGTGATGTTTGTTCATTTCCTCAATCAAGTTCATTCAACATAATTTTCAATCCAGGCAAAATTTTGCACTTGAGCAACAACACTTCATCTTGTAGTAGTAGGCCGATTTCAAGGAGAAGAATATTCGATTGTATCTTTGCATCTACAAGAGGTGCTATTATTCATTGTATCAAATTCAGCCATGAGTTGGGCCTGAGTTGTAAGCAAATTTCTTGTTGTGTTTATTGTCTTATGTGTTTCATTTTTTGAATGCTTTCAGTTGTATTATCTAATCCCTAAGTTGAAGACAGTGAGAGAAATGATCATATTTTTTATGACAAACATTTGACCATGTTGCTCTTAATGTTCTTCCTTCATCTTGGGAGTCTTACATTCAAGGAATTAGCGTGAAATCAAAACTTCCCAAGTTTGATTAGTTGAGGGCTAACTGTCTTCAAGAGGAGTCAAGGTTGGTTGTGAGAGGTATTGGACGAAGCCCTACAAATGAATACATTCATGTTCTTTCCGCTCACTCCTCGAAGAAGGAAGGAAAAGGAGGAAAGAAAAGATGCTTCAAGAGGAATGGATATAAAGGGTCAGATGGTGCTCTTGCATTCAAGAAGAAGTGGGACCTCTATCGTGTTTACTGGGATATAATTTGCTCAAAGTGAGTCAACTTGGATTTAACATTGGTAGCTCCGGAAACCTATTCAGAATAGAGTGATCTGAAGAGGACATCCCTAAATCTCTATAGAGGTGTAAAGTTGCAAAGTGGTGCAACTTTGATTCTCAAACTCGTATGATCCAATGGACTATTCCAACATGTTCAGATGGGTACGTTTATGTTAGGTATGGTTCTATTTTGCACCCAAATATGCCGAATCGCTTCAAGCTGCATTGGAGCGGCGTTTTCCCTTAAGAGTCCAAAGTGCTAAAAGGCAGCAATCTTTGATAGACTATTTCTCAAAAATCATGATTCTTACAGACTCTTCTTCTAAGGATATGGGATTGTGTTGAGATCATCTACAATAACCTCTCTCAGTTTTTGCTATCTCGAAGGTATTTTCCCGTGGTGATGAGTTTTTAGTTGAGGGAAAACTTGTCAAATGCAAGCAGTGTAAAGTTGCAAAGTGCTGCAACTTTCATTCTCGAACTCGTATGACCCAACGGACTGCTCCAACACATCTGGATGGGTATGTTTACACTAGTTATGGTTCTCTTTTGCACCCAAATACGTCGAATCACTTTGAGCTGCATTGGACCGACGCTTTCCCTTAAGAGTCCAAAATGCTAAAAGCAGCAATCTTTGACGAACTATTTCTTGGAAACCATGATGCTTATAGAATCTTTGTTTGAGCATATGGGATTGTGTTGAGACCATCTACAATAATCTCCCTCAATCTTTGCTATCTCGAAGTCTTTTTCTCGCGGTCATGAGTTTTTAGTTGAGGAAAAAGTTGCCAGAGGCAAGCAGTGTAAAGTTGCAAAGTGGTGCAACTTTCATTATTGAACTCGTACGACCCAACAGACTGTTTCAACACATCCAGATGGGTACATTTACGCTAGGTATGATTCTCTTTTGCACCCAAATACACTGAATCACTCTGAGCTGCATTGGAGCGGTATTTTCCCTTAAGAGTCCAAAGTGCTAAAAGGCAACAATCTTTGACAAAATATTTCTCAGAAACTGTGATGCTTACAAATTGTTCATCTAAGGATATGGGATCATGTTGAGACCATCTACAATAACCTCTCTTGGTTTTTTCTATCTCAAAGGCGTTTTCCCTTGGTGATGAGTTTTCAGTTGAGGGAAAAGTTGTCAAATGCAAGCAGTGTAAAGTTTCAAAGTGGTGCAACTTTCATTCCCGAAATCATATGACTCAATGGACTGTTCCAACACATCTCGATGGGTACCTTTACGCTAGGTATGGTTCTCTTTTGCACCCAAAAATGTTGAATCGCTCTGAGCTGCATTGGACCGACATTTTCCCTTAAGAGTACAAAGTGCTAAAAGGCAGAAATCTTTAACGAACTATTTCTCAGAAACCGAGATGCTTACAGACTCTTCATCTGAGGATATGGGATTGTATTGAGACCATCTAAAATAACCTCTCTCAGTTTTTTCTATCTCAAAGGCGTTTTCCTGTGGTAATGAGTTTTCAGTTGAGGGAAAAATTGCCAAATGCAAGCATTGTAAAGTTGCAAAGTGGTGCAACTTTCATTCTCGAACTCATATGAACCAATGGACTATTCCAACACATTTAGATGGGTATGTTTACTCTAGGTATGGTTCTCTTTTGCACCCAAATACGATGAATCGCTTCGAGCTGCATTGGAGCAGCGTTTTCCCTTAAGAGTCCAAAGTGCTAGAGACAACAATCTTTGACAGACTATTTCTTAGAAACCATGATGCTTACAAAATCTTTGTCTAAGGATATGGGATCATGTTGAGACGATCTACAATAACCTCTCTCAGTTTTTGCTATCTTGAAGGCGTTTTCCCGTGGTGATGAGTTTGTAGTTTAGGGAAAAGTTTCCAGATGCAAATAGTGTAAAGTTGCAAAGTGGTGCAAATTTCATTCTCAAACTCATACAACCCAATGGAAAGTTCCAAAACATTTGGATGGGTACATTTATGGTAGGTATGGTTCTCTTTTGCACCCAAAAAATGTCGAATCACTCTGAGTTGCATTGGACTGACGTTTTCCCTTGAGAGTCTGAAGTGCTAAAAGGCAGCAATCTTTGACGGACTATTTTTTAGAAACCATGATGCTTACAGACTCTTCATCTGAGAATATGGGATTGTTTTGAGACCATCTACAATAACCTCTCTCTATTTTTTCTATCTTGAAGGCATTTTCTTGTGGTGATGAGTTTTTAGTTGAGGGAATAGTTGCCAAATGCAAGCAGTGTAAAGTTACAAAGTGGTGCAACTTTCATTCTTGAACTCGTACGACCCAACGGACTATTCCAACATGTCTGGATGGGTATGTTTACACTAGATATGGTTCTCTTTTGCACCCAAATATGCCGAATCGCTCTGAGGTGCATTGGACCGGCGTTTTCCCTTAAGAGTTCAAAGTGCTAAAAGGCAACAATCTTTGACAGACTATTTCTCTTAAGAGTCCAAAGTGCTAATGTCAATGAAATTTGGGGGAAGAAATATTTAAGGTTGGATCAAGATTCTACAAGTCCTATCTCTTGCATCAGAAAACTCTTACCTAATCAACTTGAATCAATTACATGGGAACAATGAACTTTTTACTTTTTTGTTTTTCGAAAAAGTGGAAAGCCACTGTAATTTGTTATGTATAAATAGGAGATATTACAAAACCTAGTTCAAACGAGCATACTAACAGGAAAGAACTAGGAAGGAAACCTCTGGTTGTAGCTTGATTAAGTACAAAAATATTTTTACATTTTAATCATACCCTTTATACAATGCCAGACATTTGAACCGTATTTCAAGAAACATCATTGGATATAGATTATGCCTATACACAGTTATGACCTTTTTACATTATTTCACATTTCAAAATTCAGTTTTTATAAAATTTTCCTATTTGGGGCATTCAGGGCACAATCTTCGACAAGAGTAGTATGTTGGCATTTTGGAGTGACAGGCACCTGTAGAATCCATCATGGTAGCAGTTAAACTACATACAATAGAAAATATGCTTAGAATAACCAATTGATATTATTGTAATTTTTCACATACCTTTCTGAAAGGAACAGAGTTGCCTATTATTGCAGCAGGTCCATGATCAATCGTGCCAAGAATATCACAAAATTTGTCAAATGAAAAATCTATATTGTAACAATAAAAAATATGCTTAGACTAACAAATCTATATTAATCTAAACAACCTGAATGATGACGAATTGGTAATGCAAACTATAAAAGATGCTTTGAATAACCAATCTATATTATTATAATATGTTGCATACCTCTTTGAAATGATCAGAGTTGGCTATTATTACAACAGGTCCATGATCAATCGTGCCAAGAATATTGCAAAATTTGTCAAATGATATATCTATATTGTCACAACAAAAAAGAGGCTTACACATTGTACTTTCCATTTTTGAATATGCTATTCAAGTGCTCCTGAAGGGTCATCTCTTTGCTTAAGAATATTGAATATTGCTTCATGATCAGCATTACTAAGTGTCCATAGTTATTTTGTCTTTGGTTTGGCATGATGCTTCAACAACTTAACATTTGTTGCTATAACAAGGTGTGAATACATGAGAATGGTTTTGTGTTTCTCATAGTCTTCAAATACAGGTATGCCATTTTTTCTAATCATGTATGTTTGCAACCAAGTTCCTGCAACCACAACTGAACCTATAGGATACATGAACCCATCATCATCTTCCATTGATTGTGTTAGCTTGTTCTTTACCTGCACACATCGAGCCAACCAATATTCTGATCTCTCTTCATTCCCCTGTGGTGCAACAACTGCAAAAACATGTCTTGGATGTAGTAGATCTAAAAGCCAGTCGTAATCAAGTGAACTTTCCATTGTGTAATTTTTCATGGATATAGTTTGAGATAAAGGAGTTAGATACTATGGAACCCATGTATCCACCCACTCACTTGACTCACATTGATCCCACTCGCACTGAATACAACTCTGACAAAAACAAGCCAACTTTCATGTCCAAATTGTCCATGTGCTTGCATTTGAGCTTCAAAATGAATGCATCTTTGAAGAATCTTTGATTGTATGAAAATCCAATCTGCCTCCCACTGTACCCTCCTCAACCAACCAAAAGAATTTGTGCACTGTTGAATCAAGTGTCCCTCCCTGTGACAACGTTGAACTACACCAATCAACAATAGAATGTGCATCACTAAATTTTGCTTCTGAAATCTTCGATTTCTCCTTAATTAGAGCTTTCTTTACACATGCACCTACTCCATCATGGTTCCCTTTCACATGCCCAACTTCAAAAAAACTCAAAATAATGGTCAGATCATCGTCGATCCGATCAAATCCGTCCATCCGTCCATCCATCCATCCATCCATCCATCCATCCATTCCATTTCCATTCCATCCATTCCTTCCTTCCATCCATCCGGGGAGAGAGAGGGAGAGGGGAGAGAGAAAGAGAGGAGAGAGGGATACAGGGGAGGGAGGGGGGAGATGGGGAGGGGGGAGGGAGGGAGGGAGAGGGAGGGGAGAGGAGATGGATGGGGAGGAGGAGGAGGGGGAGGTGGGAGGGAGGGAGAGGGGAGGTGGGAGGGTGGGGAGGGGTTGGAGTGGGAGGAGGGAGGGGGAGGGAGGGGTGAGTGGGAGGAGAGGGGGGAGGGAGGGGTGGGTGGGAGGGAGAGGGGGAGAGGGAGGGGGGAGGTGAGAGATTAGGGAGGGAGAGTGAGAGGGATGGTGAGAGGGAGAGGGAGGGGGAGGGAGGGGTGGGAGGGAGTGGGGAGGAGAGGGAGGCAGGAGATAGAGCGGAGATGAGATGGGGTGGGAGAGAGGGGAGGGGAGGGAGGGAGGGGAGGGGAGTGGGAGGGAGAGAGTGTTTTTTAGAGAGAGACAGAGATAGAGAGTGAGAGAGAGAGAGATAGAGATAGAGAGAGGGAGGGAGGGGGAGGGAGGGAGAGTGAGAGAGTGGGAGTGGCAGGGAGAGTGAGAGAGTGGGAGAGGTAGGGAGGTAGAGGGAGAGGGTGGGAGGTAGAGGGAGAGGGTTTAGTGAGAGAGGGTGAGACTAAGGGAGAGGGAGTGATGGAGGGAAAGAGGAATAGAAGGAGGGTGTGGGAGAGATAGAGGGAGAGTGGAAGGGAGAGAGAGAGGGAGGGAGAGGGAGAGATTGGGAGAGGGATAGTGGGAGAGGGGAGAGAGGGAGAGGGAGAGGGAGAGGGGAGAGGGAGAGGGGAGGAAGGAGGAGGGAGAGAGAGTGGGAGAGTGGGAGAGAGAGAGAGAGAGAGAGAGAGAGAGAGAGAGAGAGAGAGAGAAAGGGAGAGGGAGAGGGAGAGGGAGAGTGGGAGAGGGAGAGGGAGAGATGGTTTAGAGTTGAAGGAGAGAGGGACAGTGAGAGGGACAGGGAGAGAGGGACAGGGACAGGGACAAGGACAGAGGGAGAGATAGAAGGAGAGGGAGTGAGAAGGAGAGGGGAGAGTGAGAGAGTGTGAGAGAGAGAGTGTGTGATTGAGTGAGAGACTTGAGAGAGATAGAGGTGGAGAGAGCAAGAGTGGAAGAGATAATATTTAAATATTTTATAAATTGGTAATATATATATATTTAAATATTTATGGATTAACTACAATATTGAAATAATATTAAAATATTTGTAGATTAACTAAAATTTTGAAATAATATTTAAATATTCTACATTTAATAATATATTATATATTAAATACATAATTCGGTAAGATATTATAATAAATTGTAAATTACATTATAAACTTTATTGGATATAATATATATTAAATTATAAACTTAATTGCATTTTTAAATCATATATTAAAGATTGTATAAACTGTTTTAAAATTGATCTAAAAGATATCATATATTGAATTCAAATTCGATATTGGATTTGAATTGGATATTCGATATTCTAACAAAAAATTTAATGCCTAGGGATTAGGCTCGGTATTAGGCTCTGGATTTGGTTCGGACCTGCCAATCCTAAAAAGTCAACATGTAAAACGTGTTTAACAACTTACCTTGTTTTTCCAGACTTCGCCCATGTGGCTGACGACTTTTATTTTACCTAAAATTGATGAAACGAAAAGGGTTTTTAAAGGAGCTTCTCAGCTTTCTACCAATATAAATTATATTTTACCTAGAATATAATAAATAATCATTATTTATTTTTTATTAGAATTACGACTAAAGTCCTACTTGATAGTCTGATAGAACAACATCTATAGCTTTCAAATGGTATCACATTTTTTGAATCCAAAACATGCGTCACATTCTATGCTTCGCATACTATAGGATTAAAAAAAAAATGAATTCCATTAAGTTTTGACCAAGTTAAGGTGGTGAGACATACAAGTTTTTTATATTTTTAAAATTTGCAATAAAAAATTCATAATTAATTATTTATTTGAAAAAAAATTACAAAAAAATATGCATCACATCTGGACATGAGTCCTCTACTTATATATAAAATATTATAAAAAAATATTATGATTTTACTATGGTTAGGGTGGTCAAACAGACACCTACTTCTTATTTTTTCCCTGAAATTTTAGTACTATTGCATTGAAATTTCAAATTTTCACCAAATAGATTTTTTTTTTACAAAAATTAACCTAGTAGTTTAGAAACTACATTCAATTTGCCATATATTCTATTCTTACATATTTTTGAAATAATATAGATAACTTATTCAAATTTTTATGTCAAGTTGCCCAACTTTGATTTTCTAAATTTTCATTGCCACTTAAGGACCTATTTTTTCCATGATGATCCTGCACATACCCGACACTCAAAATAGGCATCAAGTGTGATGAGATCAGTAGGCTTATGTGGAATTAAGCATCTACCTTAGATTTTCTAAAGTGTAAGGGGGTAAAAGGGGAATTTGTGTTAGGGGTGAAAAATGCCTATACATTTTCCCCCCACTTTAGCGAGCATGAGTATTGATGAGTGCTTTGGTAAAGTAGATCAGTAAGAAGTGACAAGGTAAGAGATGTATACCTAAATTGGCAAGGAAGCAAAGCACAGTCTGGAAAACTCAAAAGTGCAGAAAAGGACTTCATAGTTCCACGAAGCTATGAAGATGAAGAATGAAAGAACCTTATAGACCTACGGACCTGCAAGAACTCTCACATTGTGGAGACTGAGTGAAGGGGACTCCGCAGAGTCAACTATGGTGACATGTTTACCCGTAGATAGAACACGCCAAAAAAGTGGTCGTGCATGCCAATGAATGGATAGTCACGCAAACCATTGCTAAGTTGTAAGACTTTCAAAGGGGTCCCTTAGGAGCCCTTCAAAAGGAAGAAGATTCCACTTTGTTGGAAAAAGTGCCTCAATGCTTACTGACATTGAACTCCTGAAAGAGTAATATCAGAGAGACCTTTGGAATGTCTTGCCGATGAGAAAATTTCTTGGAGAGATCAGATCTCTATGACCTTGGATCTATCTTGCTGATGAGAACTGTCACTGTTACCCTACAGAAGTCTTGGCAACATCAGTGTGACCCTGTGGTTGTCTCGATGATATCAACCTGACCAAAACAGTCAAGGTGATATCTCTAGCTTGCTTTGATGGAAAATGTCTGGGTGATGAAGATCATTGGGGAGACTCTTGGTGATGAAGGTCATCGGGGAGACTTCTGTTGTTGGCGTAACCTCCTGATCTCCTACCAATGGATCTGCTCCTGGTGAATGATCGGCGTGACTCTTGCCAATATGTGCAATCTTAGTGTTTTTTGGATCATCAGGGAGACATGAGTGTTTAGTGATACTTCCTAGTTTGTTGGCGATAAGGATTGTCTTGCCGATGGTCCTGGAGATTGGGGAGACTTCACCAAAGTCTGAGCGATAGGGGTCGATATCATGTGCAATAGCCTATGGATAATCTGACATTGTTTTGACACATTCTGTTGTCTCACCGATGAGAGATATAGTTGAAATTTGTTGACCAAGCATTTTTCCTATGTGTTCTATCTTGGACCAATGAGTGATACAGAATGTGAACCGATTGGGCAGTTCAACTGTTATGACCATTTTCTTGTGGGAAATGAACAGACAATGAGTGATGGATAAAAAATTCGGCCAAGGGTCTGGCTAGAGAGTTCGACAAATGAGTGATCAGAATTATGGTGAACTTCATTGTATGTTGAACAAAGAAGCATTGTAATAGTGTACTGTAATTCGATACAAGGTTGATCAGGGAAATGTTGTTGATATGGAATTGTCATCTAAAAAGAAAAGTCTATAACTTGTATGTAATTGGTTTACTATAATACAAGTGATCTTTCTTTGGTGTGGTGGGTTTTTCTCCCATAAGGGTTTTCACATGTAAATCTAGTGTCAATTGTGTTACGTGTTTGTTTCTCAATTTTTTAATTTCTTTCATGTGTGTCTTAATGAACTTTAATTGTAAGTATTAAAAGACATATCTCTCTTCTCCTCTGAGTCTTGACATTAGGAAAAAAATTACCACAATTGAATTTTTCCTAACAAGTGGTTTCAAAGCCTAGCTAGGTGTGCTATCCTTGTGGATAGATTGGTTTTTTGTGTCGATTTTTGTTCAGTGGGAGTTTTGTAGAAGTCTTTAATTTTTCTAATTATAGATTAAGATGGCAATGACAAGTACGTCTGGAAGGATTGAAATTGAGAAATTCAATGACAACAATTTTGAGTTGTGGAAACTTAAAATGGAAGATCTGTTGGTGGATCATGAGCTTTGATTGTTGTTTCTGGAATGAAACCTACAACCATGAAGCAAGAATATTGGGATCTCTCAAATCAAAAAGCAAAAGGGTTGATAAGAATTTGTTTGGTAGACTCTGTTCTCTTGAACGTTCATAAAGAGAAGACTATCTCTACATTTTGGAAAAGATTGAGAGGTATTTATCAGGGCAAGTCCTTGGTAAATAAGTTGTTCTTAAGGAAGAAGTTGTACTCTTTGAAGATGGAGGGGGGAAGATCTATTTTTGATCACTTAAATACCTTTAACATACTAATTACTCAGTTAACATCTGTAGGTGTGAAGATTGAAGAAGAAGATCATTGTATGCTCTTGTTATGTTCTTTGCCAAATTATTGTGATCACTTGGTGATGGTGATTGGGAGCATGAAAACCACTTTTAAAATGGAGGATGTGTTTGCTTCTTTATTATCATAAGATATGAGAAGGAAATATTCTAAGATGGCGAAGGAGGCTCTTGTTGTTCAAGGCAGATCGAAAGAAAAAGGCAAGAAAAAGGATAAGAAGTCCAAATCAAAATCAAAAGGGAGATCAAAGTCTCTTGGTAACAAGTCCAAGGTGAAGTGTTGGAACTATGGGTAGCTTGGTCATGTCCAAAAGGATTGCAAAGAGGAGAAAAAGAAGTGGAAGAAGAATTCTTCTGACAATAATTCTTCTCAGAGTGATGCAGATGCCTTTATTGCAGCCTTGGCAACTCAGGCATCAAATGATGCTTGGCTGGTTGATTTTGGAGCATCTTTTCACATGACATCCCATAGAGACTAGTTTACTAAGTATGAAGAATGTGATGGTGGAAAGGTGTATCTAGCAAGTGATTCATCTCTGGAGATTGTTGGTAGTGGAAGAGTCATAATTCAATTTCTTGATGGTAGAATTAAGGGAATTGATGGTGTAATGCATATACCAGGTTTGGCTCAAAATTTACTTTTTGTAAGCAAGCTAAATGATGTTTGAGTGCAAGTCTCATTCTCTATAAATGGTTGTAAAATGACTAGAGGCTCGATGGTGTTGGCTAGGGGTGCCCAAATTGGTACTCTATTCAAGTTGGATGCAGTGGCCATTCAATGCAATAGTGTCTCTATAAAGTCACAAAAGGTTGTTCGTAAAGAGAAGAATGAAAATGTTCCTATTGGAGAAAATTCCTTGGAAGTGAAAATTCCAACAAAAAATACTATGCTCTAGCATCATAGGCTTAGTCACATTGGTGAAAAAGGTTTGAAAACCTTGAAGAATAAAAATTTGGTTTTGGGGCTTGATGATTGTAATCTTGATTTTGAATTCTATGAACATTGTATATATGGAAAACAACATCATGTTTCTTTCTACTCTAGTCCTTATAAATCTTTTGGTGTTCTGGATTATATTCATTATGATGTATGTGGTCCAGTGGATGTTCCTTCGTTATCGAAGTCTAGATATTATGTTTCTTTTATTGATGATTATTTGAGAAGGGCATTTGTCTATTTAATAAAAAGTAAATCAGAAGTGTTCATTCATTTTAAGGAATTTAAAAACCTTATGGAAAATCAGACTGGAAGAAAAATAAAATGTCTAAGGATTGACAATGGTCGTGAGTTTTGTTCTGATGCATTTTAAATGTATTGCAAAGACCATGGTATTAAGAGGCATAAAACAACACCTTACACTCCACAATAAAATGGCATTCCTGAAAGATTGAACAAGACGTTGATGGAGAAGGCAATAAGTATGGTGAGCAATGCTAGTCTAGAGCTGATGTTCTGGGTTGAGGTTGTGGCTACAACATGTTACTTATTGAATCAATCACCTTCTTCAACACTTGTTGATATAATGCCTATGGAAGCTTGGTCTGGTAAGAAGCCCTCTCTCAGACATATTCATGTCTTTGTCTATGAAGCATATGTTCATGTGCTAGATGTGAAGAGATCTAAATTGGACAACAAAGCTAAAAAATGTATCTTCATATGGTATGGTCTTGGTGTGAAAGGATACAAGCTTTGGAATCCTGTGACTAAGAAGTTATTGTATAGCAGAAGTGTAATCTTCTGATAACTGAAACCTTCTTCAATGGATCTGCAGTCAAGGATGAAAGAAGAGGAAACTAATAATGATGTTGTTGAGATACCTCTAACTCTAGAAAAAGAGGAACAAAACATCGAAAGTGTACTTGAAACTAAGGAGACTTCGAGCAACTCTAAGAGTTTTGAACAAGAAGAAGAACCGCAACCTCAGCCTATGAGGAGGTCTACACATGAAAAGAAACAACTAGATAGGTATGGATTCTCTATGTTATATTCTAGTTGTCCCTATTCTTTGATTACTAACATAGATGAGCCTAGGACTGTAAAAGAGGCAACTAAAAGTTTTGATTTAGATTCTTGGTTGGAAGCCAGGAATGAAGAAATGGCATCATTAAGGAAAAATGATAATTGGGATCTGGTCCCATTGCCTAAAGGTAGAAATCCTATGGGTTGCAAGTGGGTGTCTAAAAATAAAATTGGTTTGGATGGCTATGTTGAAAAGTATAAAGAGAGATTGGTTGTGAAGGGTTATTCCTAGGTAGAGGGAATTGATTATTGGGAAATTTTTTCTCCTGTAGAAAAGATGACATCTATCAGATTTATTTTATCACTTGCTGCAACATATGATTTGGAGATTGAGTAGATGGATGTGAAGACAACATTTCTTCATGGTGATCTTGAAGAGGAAATCTATATGTCCCATCCTAAGCACTTTGTGAGAAAAGGTAAAGAAAATCTGGTTTGCAAGTTGAAAATATATTTGTATGGTTTGAAGCAATCACCTAGGATGTGGTACCAAAAATTTGACACATTTGTTTTGTCTTTGAGATTTGAAAGATCAAAATCAGATCATTGTGTGTACTACAAGACTAAAAATGATCAGATTATTATTATTTCTCTTTATGTTGATGATATGTTGTTCATAGGAAATAGTAAGTTAATGATTTCTAATCTAAAATCTTAGTTGTCTACAAAGTTTGAAATGAAAGATCTTAGTGCTGTTAGGTATATTCTAGGGATGGAAATAACCAGGGACAAAAAGGGTAGAAAGATTTGGCTTAGCCAGAGTAAGTATATTAATATTGTTCTAGAGAGATTTGGTATGAATGATTGCAAGCAGCTAGTTGTTCTAGTTTTGCAAGGAAAAAAGCTATCTATTGAAGATTGTCTAAAATCTCCTACTGAGATGGAGGACATGGTTAGAGTGCCTTATGCTAGTGCATTTGGTAGTTTAATGTATGTAATGTTCTGTACAAGGCCAAAAATTTCCCAAGCAGTGGGAGTTCTTAGTCGATTTATGGCGAATCTAGGAAGGACACATTGGGATACTGTGAAAAGAGTGTTTAGATATCTGAGGGGCACTTCAGACTATACTTCAAACTATGCTTTGTGTTACCATGGAAATTTGGTTGGATCACAGCGAACTCTCAGTATTCATGGATATGTGGATTCTAATTGGGCAGGGGACATTGATAGTAGAAGATCCACCAGTGGATATAAGTTCATGTTGAATGGTGGTTCAATTAGTTGGATGAGAAAGTGACAAGCTATAGTCGCTTTGTACACTATGGAAGTTGAGTACATGGCAGCAACTCACGCTTGTAAAGAAGCAATTTGGTTAAAATATTTGTGTTCTAATACTAGGTTTGATGTAGGGTAAATTACAATTTCCTATGACAGTCAGAGTGCTATTTGTCTAGCAAAGAATCCTACTTTCCATGCCAGGATGAAACATATTGATGTGCAATATCACTTTGTATGAGATATGGTGGAGGATGGAAAGGTATCTTTAGAAAAGGTGGATACTTTGGAAAATGTTGCAAATGCATTGACAAAACCAGTGAGCACAGACAAGTACAGGTGGTGTACCAGATCGATGGGCCTTGGTGCCCATAAAACTCAGTAGTTTTGTTGTGCTCTGGAGATGTCAGTAAGATCTTCGTCAAATGGGAGATTTTTGGGAAAATTGCCTCAATGCTTACTAACATTGAACTCCTGAAAGAGAAATATCAATGAGACCTTTGGAATGTCTTGCTGATGAGCAATTGTCTTGGAGAGATTAGATCTCTATGACCTTGGATCTATCTTGGCGATGAGAACCATCATTCTTACCTTGCAGAAGTCTTAGCGATGTTGATGTGACCCTGCAGTTGTCTCAATAATATCAAAAAGACCAGAACAGTCAGGGTGACATCTCCAACTCGCTCTGATGGAAAATGTTTGGGCGACGAAGATCATCAGGGAGACTCTTGGTGATGAAGGTCTCCGAGGAGACTTGTGTTGTCGGTGTAACCTCCTGATCTCTTGTCGATGGTGTTTGTCTTGCCAATGGATTTTCTCTTGGTGAACGATCAGTGTGACTCTTGTAGATATGTGAGATCTTAGTGTTTGTTGGGTCATCAGTAAGACATGAGTGTTCGGTGAGACTTCCCAAAGTGTTGGCGATAGGGATTGTCTTACCAATGGTCCTAGAGATTGGGGAGACTTCACTAAAGTTTGAGCAATAGGATTTGGTGCCATGTGCGATAGCCTATGGATAGTCTGACATCAGTTCGACACATTCTATTGTATCACCAATGATTGATATAGTTGAAATATGTTGACCAAGCGTTTTTCCTATGTGTTCTATCTTAGACCAATGAGCAATACAAAATGCAAACCGATTGGACAGTTGAACTGTTGTGACCATTTTCTTGTGGGAAATGAATAGATAGCGAGTGATGGATGAACAATTCAATCGAGGGTCTGGCTAGAGAGTTCGATAGATGAGTAACCAGAATTATGGTGAACTTCATTATATGTTGAACAAAGAAGCATTGTAACAATGTAGTGTAATTCGATACAAGGTTAATTAGGGAAATGTTGCTGATATAGAATTTTCATCTAGAAAGAAAATTATGTAACTTGTATGTAATTGGTTTACTATAATACAAGTGATCTTTCTTTGGTGTGGTGGGTTTTTCTCCCATAAGGGTTTTCCCACGTAAATCTAGTGTCAATTGTGTTATGTGTTTGTTTCTCAGTTTTGTTATTTATTTCATGTGTGTCTTAATGAACTGTAATTGTAAACATTAAAAGACATATCTCTCTTCTCCTCTAAGTCTTGACATTAGGAAAATTTGTTCTGCAATTAAATTTTTCCTAACACACTCAAGGGAAACACTGTTTGAAAATTAAAGTCTAGTCAGGTAGCCCCCAAGCTAGATGTAAGGATGTCAAGTAGGTCTAGTAGAGCTTCCCCTGGACTAGACATGAAGATGTGAAGTTGGTCTAGTCGAGCTGCCCTCGAGCTAGATGCCATAGAACTTACTGAAAAATTTCAAAGGGTTCCCTCAGGAACCCAACGTGAAAGGAAAGGGTCCACTCAAGGGACAAAATGTTCCAAAGCTAAAGTCTTCTTTCTTGAATTGATTCATCATCAAGGAATCCTTTCGAAAGATGTTCACTTCATCAAGGAATTCAAAAGGAAGGATATTCCCCCGCACGAGGGGAAGATCAATACTATTCCCGCTTTTGAGGAAGGTGTTCAATTCCTTTCTTTATGAACCCATGATGAAGGAAAGATGTTCCATTAGGGTTTCAAGTCAATAATACAATTCTAGCAAAGGAATGTGTGAAGGGTCTTTGAGAAAATATTCGTTTGGCAATAAATGCCTTTTCTAAAGACTAAGTGATGTAGAAGTGGTGTTGTCACACATGAAAGGGACAACTCAAGAAAAGAAGAGAGAAAGATCAAGAGCAAGCAAAAGAAAAGAGAACACAAATAAAGGGCACATGGGTAGTCTGATATTTTGGGGTCAAATCTGCTCATAAATATATATATATATATACATATAAGTATAATAATAGTATATAAATGAACTGTCAGCACCCCCCTACTATATCGGGCCATGTGAGGAGGCCTAAATGATCCTGATGCTTTGAATATTCCCCAATTTACCGAAAATCAATCACAAACATGGAAGAATGATGATACATATAGAGGAAGGTTTACAACACAAACACCACACCTATATCCAAGCATCAATAGGGGTGATGAGGGTCATCCAGGAACATATAGCATGATCATGGGGAAGCACATCACAACACATACACAAACATATAATCTAAAGATCAAGAAGAGGGTCTCCCCCTAACACTAGTCAACCAAGAGGTCATTAGCTTCTCACTCTAGATCATTGTAGGGGGAAGGGTAATGAGCCTATAGTGGTGTAATGTTAAGGGGATGATCTTTTGATCCTCCTGCATCAAAGGGAAAAGGTAGAGGGACCTCTGAGGTCTTGGTCGCTCAAATCTTGTGCGTCTAAGGTCAACGACTTCACGAAAATCGCTAACAAGATCATAACCTCATCCATCGAGTTAAACATACGAGTATGTGGAGGATCATGATACGTCAAAAAGTGGCAATATGTAAGTAATATAATGGCCCATGTGGCTAACGACTCTTTTTTTACCCAAAATAGATGAAATGAAAAGGGTTTTTAAAGGAGACTTTCAGCTTTCCACAAATATAAATTATGCTTTACTTTGAATTTAATAAATAATTATTATTCATTTTCTATTTGAATTATGACTAAATTCTTGATTGATAGGCTGATTGAAAAACATCTATAAATTTCAAACGGTGTCACATTTTTTGAATCTAAAGCATGTGTGACATTCTATGCTTCGCATACTATAGGATTAAAAAAAAACAATTGAATTTCATGTAGTTTTGACCAAGTTAACCTGGTTAGACATACACGTTTTTATATTTTTTAAAAGTTGTAATAAAAAGTTCATAATTAATTATTTACTTGGAAAAAAACTACAAAAAAATATGCATCACATTAGGACATGATTCCTCTACTTATATATCTAAAATATTATCATTTTATTGTGGTTAGGGTGGTTAGACAAACACTACTTATTTTTTCCCTGAAATTTAAGTACTACTACATTGAAATTTCTAATTTTCACCAAATGGGTTTTAAAAAGTAAAAATAAACTTAGTATTTTAGAAACTACATTCAATTTTCTACAGATTCTATTCTTACATATTTTTGAAATAATATAGATAACTTATTCAAATTTTTCATAAAATTGCCTAACTCTATTTTTTCTAAATTTTATTGCCACTTAAGGGCCTGTTTTTTCCATGATGATCATGCACATACCCAAACACTTAACAAGAGTTCCATGTTTCACCTCGATGGATGGAGGAGTTTGCACCTGAGATTCACCACTAAGCTCACCGAGTGATTCGGGAGCGGTGACAAACTCAAGGGAGGTTGGGACTGGTTCCGTTAATAGGACATAACAAGTCAATGCAGGGCCACCTTTCAAAGAAGGCAGGATCCTCTTATGTCCTCCATTGCTGGAGGGACCACTCTCTACCTTTTTCTTTGTTGGAGGAGCTGAACTCCCCACAAACGAAGCAAGAATGGTAGAGGGAGAGGAGGAAAGAACCACGGTAGATACAACTGAAGTGTTAATCATATCTATGGGTTTTGGGAAAGGCAATACATTTGGAATGGATGTCAACAAGGGTGGATCCACGGAAGGAGTGATGAACACCTACACCTTTCTAGGTGCATGTGTGCTCACAATGGAATTCCAAAGAGATACAAAGCTAATTTGAATAGAAGCATAAGGGAGGAGAGAGGAGGACACAACAGGAGGTGCAGTCATCTCGTCTTCATTCTTTTGTAAGGAGGATTTCTTAGCCATAAAATCCTTTCACAGGCACTTACGCTCATGTGTAAGGTGGTTTCTACGACTCTTTGAACTAGAAGCCAAAGTTTGTGAAGGGATGAGGGGGTCCTGGTTAGCCATGGGAGTGTCCTCCATGGCTGTTTCCAGTGGAGGGACAAACTCTTGGATGGGATTAGTAGGAGAAAGTTTAGAAATGGCGAGAAGAATCAACTCCAACACTTTAGCGGTGTGCCTCTTCCCACTCAAGGGAACGGTAAGAGATCATGGGGTAAATTCTCTTTGCGAGCCTTTCATTCTACCATATAGATAGTACTAGGGTCCAGGAGACCTGTTAGGGAGATCCAATATCCTGATCTTGGGTTTTCACCAAGGAGGCATCATCGGACTCAGCAAGTAGAGACCAAGCCTATTCATCCAATACTCCTCCCAAGAAAAGGGAGTAAATGAGTCAGCCCAAGAGGGAGCGAGCTATTCCTTTCCCTTTCAGGAGGAGGAGGCAGTTGGTTGCTTTTCTATACGAAGGTTCAACTTCAAATGTCCCTTGCCTCCAGTTTTATACTTCACCTAGTTCTTATAAATTAGGTTTGTTATTTGTGAGAGTGGACTGACTATAGTGGGCCAAAAGTGATACAATGAGTATCCCCCATGAGATACCATAGGCTGGTATCCAGTGTCATGCACCATGTGCACAACACCTTCAGGGGAAAAATTGAGACATTTAAGAATTACAGAGGTGATCCCATTCATGGAAGCTAGCCAAGTACACCTAGCTTGACTCTAAATAGTTCTGACTCATGAATGACATCAAAAATCATGTCTACATTCCAAGGTCCAACCAATTGTTGTTTGGGGTTTTTGCACATCAACAACTAAGACATAATAAATGTTATCCTATCTCTCTTGAAAGGTTGATCTCCATGAACAAGGAGATAACCCCAAGGTCTCTTGGGTGTCAAGTCATGACAATGCAATAGAACAAACTCAATGATAAATGTGAATATGCTGGTAATCACAAGGGGTCCTATGTATAGACACTGGGAGCTCTAAACTCATCAGATTCTAAGATATGGTGATGCCTTAACTTTGATTCCTAACCATTTAATAAAAGAAACAGCAAAAGATAAGGGTTTCAGAAGTCCTAACTATTAACACTACTTATAACATTAATCATGCAAATGATGAAAGATCTAGAATGGACCAATCCCTTAAACTAATTTTTGGTCGGCCCAAGCTATACCTGCAACCTTGTAGAAAATAGTGCAATCTTCTAAGGTGTTAAAGATTTTTAAGCTGAAGGCATTAGATCAGTGAGACTGAATAAATACATATAGTTGAACTGAGCACATGAATATGAGGTACAGGTTGACCATGCACATCATTCTCACAATCAAGAAGTTGCCCAAGATATGAACCAGGGATTGCTACAACACTTCAGATATTAAATCACAAGCATTAAAAATTAAATCTAAACTACATCCAAACATTTCAAAGTGATTTGAAAGATACAACAAGAAACATGCAAGACCACTCAATGCAAAGGAGGCACCAGTCATAACACAATGTTTGTACTTTGTCTTAAAATCATCATATTCACAATATTTGTGATCTATTACAACATTTCCCTAAAATGTGAAAGATACTTCTAATCTACTAACATGCTACTCTACTGATTACAAGTCTTCTGACTTAGTCTACTTGATCGACTAGTGGGAAAGAGCCCAACTAACCAACCCTTACAAAAGAGGCAGAATGCCATACTTACAAAAAATTACCTACGTAAAACAGAGCTAGGGTTACAAACAGCTTGGCCACCAACCAAATCAGCCCTGACAGACAACAATAACTCACCGTTCAGTCATGAATGCAACAAGGGATGCCATCAGATCAACCTGGGATCGCACAAAGTCAAGGAATAGGCCCTCGAGGCACACCCAACAATAAATGAAGACCTGCGCGAACAGAGGAACAACATCGCGCGTGGAAACCAGGAGGAACACGAGCCACTAATCCAATCTAGAATAGGGAAAACGGATGGTCCAGATCGAACAAAACCTGATCGAATCCACCAACCAGGTATGTCTTCCATTAATAAAAACCAAACGCGTCGACCTAGCATGTAGGAATGGGCTTCGTGACTATGGCCACAAAATGTACCTGACTGCATCCGTAAATCACGCTCAAATTTTCAAAGTAAGTCTTGCAAATCCCAGCAACACCCTGCCCGATTTGACTTGCACCGAAAAGGCCATCCTTAATGCTCAATACATCCTCAAATTCCAAATAGGTCCATAGAGTTCCAAAGTTAGAGAATCCAGTGCAAGCCCAGGCGGAGGCAGAAAGGGAAGGGAAATAGGTGAAACAAAAACAAAACCCATCCTGGAGGAAAGGGAGGTGGGATGGGAAAGGGAAAGGAAACCCAAAAGAAACAGGCGGGGGTGGAAAGAAAATGAACCTCGGCAGAAGCAAAGCGGGAACCAAAGTAGGAACCAAAGAGAAGCTCAATAGAATGAGAACCAAAACCCACCCTAGCGGAGGTGGACCCAGGAACGGACCGGGACCACCCAGAAATAGCACAAAGCCTGAAACTAGCAGGGGCAGAACTAGGACAGAAAACGATAAATGGGGAGGGAAGCATACAAGGAACACACCGATGGAGGTGCAACCGGAACAAGAACTGAACTGGGAACTTTGGAAAAGTTTGGAGTTTGATTCCATTTCGCTCCCAACTCTGGTGAAAACAAACAGAGGAAGAAACAAAACAAACGCGGGGAGGCGCTAAGGTGAAATGGCCAAAAAAATAGACCACCGAAAAAAATACCAACCTGACGGGGGCGGACCTGAAACCAGAACTGGATTAGCACTGGGAACTTTGGAAAAGTTCCCCAAAGTTCCCAATTTTGATCCATTCTGCGCCCGACTCCACCAGAGGCAAACAAAGGGAAAGTAGAACAAATAGTCACCAGGACAAAAGCGGGCAACACAACAACAACAAAGACAACAAGGTGAGAGGCAGAGCTGGAACGGGAATGGAAACTGGACCACGAACTTTAGAAAATTTCAAAGTCCAATTCCATCCCTGTCCCACCTCCGACAAAAGGAAGGAAAAACACAAAGCGAAGAAAACCTAATGGCAGAAAAAGCGACCCTTAGGATGAAAACAGGCAAAGCAACGACAAAAAAATGAGAAGGCAAGAAGTGGAGCTGAAGCCGGAACGGGTACTAAACCGCAAACTTTGGAAAATTTCAAAGTTCAATTCTGTCCCGGCTCCACATCTGGCAAAACAAAGAAAAGAAGGAAAACAAGGGAAAGCTAAGGGAGAAAACCAACCCTTAGGACCCTAAACAAAAAAACAAGGGAGAAAATAGAAGGAAAAAGAAGACCACCCCAAAGCGGACAAAATCAAGACCCCAAAACCACCAGGAACCCAACACAAAGGCACCCAAAACCAGGACAAGCACCAAGGATCAAATCCCCAAGATTTTCAAAGATAGGCACAAAGAGAGAGGCAAGCCATAGAAATAGGCCAAAAGACCAAGCCAAAAGAGGGTCCCCACCTTCAGAGGGGCATGTGTGCAAAACCTGCACAACAAATGGCATTTTGAGGACAAACTGTCATCAAGAACTCAAGATCTCTGGTTTCTTTCCAAGCATCAGGTTACACCTAGACAAGGTTTCAGACATCACAAGCACGCAAACCTTTCCTATACCAAGGTCAAAGTGTGTGCATATGCATTCATTTTCCTTTCCTAAGTTGCAAGATGAACCAAGCTCAGTCTGACAAGGCTACATAGCAATTCTAACCCCAAAAGCAACCCGGATAGAGCCTCACTGCCAGTCAAGCATCCATAGCCCCGATGAGGTTATCACTGTGACCCTCCCTAGCATAGCTCTACTTCCAGCCAGGCATCCATAGCCCTGGTAGAGATACTAGGATACCCTTGAAAATGTGAACTTTTCTTATTTTCAACATTTTCCTTCTTTTCTTTTGATATTCTCTTTTGAGATTTTCTTTTAAAGCTTTACTTTTCACCTCGTAGGAAATGAAGCCTACACTCAAGGATGAGAACCACAGTGGCACTGGAGAAAAATTTAATATTTTTCACCCAATCAAACCTCCTAAAGACCACATGCAACCTCAGAATACTTAAGATTTGTGTGAAGATATAAGACCCAAATATATTCCAAAATTCAACTTAGTCAAGTGACTCCAATTCCCAGCCCATGCAACATCAGATGAAGGAAATATACCAGTTTGAATGACTTCGAAAGGATGATAAGAGTTTGTGGAGGAAATCCTAGAGTAGCCCCAAACATGCAACTAGTCATATGGATGCAACAAACCCCAAAAGAAACGAGGACAACCCCAAAGCAGAGCAACAGGGAAAACCAAAAGAAACCCAAAAGAACCAAGGAAAAACAACAAAGAAAGGAAACCTAAACTACTAATGTACAAGGGCAGAGCTGAGAATAGCTCAAGACTACAAATAATGCTTCAAATACTGCCCATTGACAAGCAACGGGATATCTTCTCCAATGAGGGTTTTCAAATGGAAGGCATTATCTCCCAGAATCTCTGCAATCTGATAAGGATCGAGCCAAAGTCTATCAAATTTTCCATGCTCCCCTTTCTTCTCATGGGCTTTATCCCAGTAGAGAACCAAGTCAGAGATTCTAAAGGTTTTCACCTTAGCTCTCCTATCAAACCACCATTTCAAAATACCCTGATGTTTGGCAAAGTTTTCTAAGGCTTCATCTCTTTTCTCTTCAAGGTGTAGCAATTCAGCCAAGCGGGCTTCACGTTTATCTTCTCCATCATATTCATTGATGAATTGTAGGGTAGGTATCTTCAGCTGAATGGGAAAGACAGGTTCCAAACCATACACTAAGTTATAAGGAGAGGTTCCTATGGATGTTTTTTGTCTAGTGAAGTTTTCCCAAAGAGCAAATCAAAGCTGGGTATGCCAGTCCTTGGGGTTTTTATCTAATAGTTTTCTGATGACTGTCAAAAGGTTCTTATTGGAGGACTCAGCCAAACCATTCCCTTTTGGATAGTAGTTAGATGCAAATTTTATGGTAATCCCATGGTCATAAGCCTAGTTAGATAACTTTAAAGATGCAAATGCAAAACCATTGTCACAAACTATAGCTAATGGACAAACAAAGTGATTAATAATGCCTAATTCCATGAAATGGATTACTACTTCAGAAGTACATTTCTTGCATGCAAGAGCTTCATTCCACCTAGTAAAATAATCAGTTATGGTAAGGCTATACCTATAGCCTGAAAATGAAGGTGGGTTGATTGGACCTATGAAGTCCATTCCCCATTGTGCAAATGGCATTACCTCTATGACAGGTCAAAGTGGAAGAGCTGCACACCTCTCCCTGCTTGTTGTGGTTTGACATACATGGCAAGTTCTCACATGGTGATGTGCGTCCTTGAACAAGGTAGGCCAATAATAGTCTACCCTCATAATCTGATTTGCAGTGGAAGGTGTTGAACCATGGCCTGTGCCATATTTATCATGAAATTCAGTCATCACTTGCTTTGCCTCTTCTTTCCCTAGCAATCTCAGGAAGACACCTTCATGGTTTCTCTTGTATAGGACAACTCCTTTCATCATAAAACTACCACTCTTCAAACGTAGAGCTCTCCTTTCCATTGAATTCAGGTTTTTGGGACATTGTTGATGCAACAAGTAGTAAATAATGTCATCATACCAGCTCCCCGGAGAAACATCTTCAAGATTCTAATGTTGAGCAACAAGGTCAAGACCCATTTCTTCCATTGTCTTGGTCATTCCTTGGCCTCTTACCAGCTTCATGGGTTGAATATCAATGTCATATTCTTGTAACATAGTCACCCACTTGGATCTACATTCACCCAACTCATTTTGCATCAACAATAGCTTGACTGCAAGATCAGGGACTATAGAAAAGACCTTGTTTCTTAGTATATAGTGCCTAAATTTCTTCATAGTTCAGATCAAGGCATAAGCCTAATTTTTGACACTAGGATACCTCAGTTTGGCATCCTTCAAAGGTGCACTGATGAATGCTATGGGATGTTCATTCCCTTGATCATACTTTTGTGTCAGCAAGCCAGCACAAGAGTGATCGGAGGCAAATGAATAGACGTAGAATGGCCTAGTGTAGTCAGGACTTAGGGGCTTCAATAATAGCTCTCTTGATTTATGCAAATTCCTCCTTAGCCTTTGTACTCCATTCAATCTTTTCTTCTTGCTTTAACATGGAATTTAGGGGCTTGACTATTTCTGCAAATCCAGTGATAAACTTCCTAATAAAGTTAATCTTGCCAAATAATAACTTTATTTCTTTCTTGCTTGCAGGGGGTTAAATTTTTAGAATCGCCTCCACTCACTCAAGATCAATGGCAATACCTTGTTCTGAAAAAAAGTGTCCTAGTAGCTTTCCCTCAGTGACTCCAAAAATGCACTTCTTTGAATTAAGTGAAATACCAAACTCCCTGCACTTCTAGAATACTTTGCATAAATCTACAACATGATCACTTCTCTTCTAGGAGAATACTATCAAATCATCCATATAGATGATTATGCACTCGCCGATGATGTCTTTGAAGGAAATATCCTTTGCTCTCTGGAATGTAGCTCCAACATTGATTAATCTAAAGAGAATTCTCCGATAAGCAAAGGTTCCCAATTTTGTGGTAAAAGTAGTATTATGCCTATCCTCATATTGAAACATGACCTAATTGTATCCAGAGTACCCATCCAAAAAGGATATCATCTGAGATCCGTTGACAACCTGAAGCACCCCATCTAGTGAAGGGACTAGATAATTATCCTTCTCTGATGCTTTGTTTAGGTTTCTGAAATCGAAACATAGTCTGATTTCTCCATTTTTCTTTATGACTGGGACCAAGTTTGCGACCCATGTTGAATGTCTTACTGGGAATATGATTTGTGTTGAGAGTAACTTTTGCACTTCCTTCAGAATGATAGGCTCTAGCAAAGAATTGATTAGTCTTTGTCTTTGTCGGAATGGCTTAACATTTGACTTAAGGGGGATTGTGTTTGTAATGAGTGAAGTGTCATATGTCCTCAAGTTGTTGTAGCTCTAGGCTATCACATCCTGGTATGTGTGCTGGGCATCAATAATTCCTCCCCGCTCTTCTAGAGTGCACACCTTGCCAATAAAGACATTCTTGGCGTTACCTTGGGTTCCCATGTTTTATGTTTCACATTGACAGTTGAGTGATTCCCTTTTTGTTTTCTACTCCCGATCTTTGATCCTATCAAGATAAAGATCCTCTGCAATTGCACCATGCCTCTTGGGATGGTATTAGTCTTCAAATTGAGGAATCCTTCCACGTCAATTTCGGCCACTTGAGGCTCAACCTCATCAATTACTTGGGAAGCAAATACATTGTAGCTAGTAATAAAATCAAGAATGTGCTTATCATCCTCAAATACCTGAAAGTTGGTGACATTGTCAGGCACTGAGGGTACTGGAACAAGTTCCACAGTGAACTTCTTTAAGCCCAAAAGTGATAATGGCTGCAACGTACTTGTTGGCTATGCTAGGGAATCAACAGTCTGGTTCTTACTCTTAGGTATCAATTGAATGTTGAAGGCATTAGATCCTTCAATAAGGTCCCTGACTCTATTTCTGTAGTTGGCCATCCTTCTGTCATGACATGAGTATTGTTTCCTCACCTACCTAACCACTAGCTCAAAATCTTCGAACACTTGGAGGATTTTAGCTTTCTTTCTCAATTCCATTAGTAGCCCATGAACTAAGGCTTCATACTCAGCTACATTGTTTGTGCATTGGAATTGGAGTCTATGAGCAGCAAAGTAGGTTTTACCCTTAGGATTGATCAGCTCAAGTCCTGCTCCAGCACCTTGCTTGGATTTGGATCCATCAAACCTCAATGTCTAGTAGCCATTAGCTCTTGCCCTTCTTGGGATATCTCCATCCTTATTGTCACCTGGAGGTTCGTCTAGAGGTTTTGGATCCTTCCCCTTCTGACTATTTTGAATGATCTTTCCACTTGACTCAATAGTTGGGGTTGGGGTTGTGTTGGTGTGCCTTTGTATCTATTCTACTATAGTTTGACACAAGCAACATTCTAATTTAGAATGATGAGCATCATGAATTTGACACCAATTAGGAAGAAGCAATTCTTCAAAGTTCATATTTCTACCAAGTTGAATCTGATCGTCCATGGATTTTTGGATAAACTCTTGGAAGTTATCCAACAAACTGAGTTGTCTTTCTTCCTGATCACTAGGCTACTTACCTATCACCAATCCTATTGTTTAATTACATGGTGCCTCAGAACTGATGGTTTCTAATGTGGACTCACCCAAAGAGGTTTGCAACATCAATAATTCTTTGGTGTTGGAAGCAAGAGAAGCCAGGAGATAGTTTCTCATACTAACTCCTCTTACCAATATTTCATTTGAAGTATTTTGATATTTAGTGATGACATACTTCATTCTAGGTTCTCTCTCAATCCTGATCTGATTTGGGACTCCTTTCCAAGGGAGCCACATATGGGAATGAACTGTGGATGTGTATCCATTGAGTGCCTTAGTGAAATCCCTTCCTAAGATTAGACCATAGGTTTTCGGGTTGTCATCTACCTGAATATTGAGCACTTGTTGCACTCTAGGATCTGAGGCCACTTGCATGAGAATCATATTTAGTTCTCCTACAATGTTCATCTTTGTTTTGTCTAATTGGGTGACTTTCTTTTGAGAAGCTGTAGGGGTAATACCGAGAGCCCTACAAATAGAAAATGGCATAACATTCATGGATGCCCCTGAATCTAATAGGCAATTGTGCAGATTTTTACCAAATATACGAATGGAAATCAAGAAAGGAGGGGTTTCCATTTTTCCCTAGAATAAACTCAACTGTGAGTTAGCTTGGGCAACCTAACTCTTATATTTTTCTTTACCCCTATCCTTGGGTTGTGATGGACTAGGACCTTTGGGTGTTTGTTGAATAGGAGGCCTTGCAATTGCCTCATTGGTAGCTACTCCTAGTGTTGCTATACTTGAATTAAAGGACCCAAGGACCACATTTCTAATTTCAGGAACTCTTAATAATTCAAAAGCAGAAAGACTCACCTTTACTTTTCTGCGTTCCTCGGTGACATATTCTCCTAGTTATTCTTTATTCAGGTCGGTGTAGAGCTCCTTAGAATGACCAAACTTCTTATCCCTTGGTGCATCAGCATTGCCTCCTTTGGAGACATATGGTTGTCCTTCCTTCATGAGGTATTCTGTCGGCACCTGAGGGTAGGACAGATTGTTATTAGCATGTGGATCTGGCAGAGTAGTGAAATTGTGTGGAGGGGCAGATGTAGTAAACAGTCCTCTAGCTTCTGGATCCTGGTGGTGCTTGCTCCTCAGATCATATTTTCTTGTCGGCTACTGAAACATTTGTACTTCCTCGACATTAGCCTCTTCTCCATCCAATGGGCCATTTTCATTCTCAATCTCTTCATCAAATAGCTGAGAGATTTCATCTTCATTGAGTACTTTTTCATCCTCTCCATTCTGGCTACTTGATTCCTCCTCTGGTTCATTCTCCTCATCCTTAGGGAATGAAGCATAATTCAACACTAAAACTGGTGATTCATAAGGATTTGAGGGCACCAATTCTTGGTCGGTGGAGTTATTGCCAACTTCACATTGAAATATGGAAGCAACGGTTTGAAATTAAGGGCAGTCAAGCTTAGAGTGCTAATTTGTCTCATGAAGTTTGCACCATCCAGACAAAGCAGCCTCTGCTAGATACACACCACCTGGAGATTTTTCTTGATTGGAAGGCTAATCCTATGGAGTGGGAACTCCTCCATTGTTAGGCCCACTATTCCATGGCCTATTTTGTCTAGGGGGTTGTCTTCTTTCAAATCCTTGTCCACCTTGTTGATTTCTATCAAAGTTCTAACTAGAACCTTGTCCTCTGTCAAAGTTTTGATTTTTGTCATAGTGTTGCCCTCTATTATAATTTGATTGCATGCTATTTTGATTAGCTTGGAGTTGGTTGTTCTGGTTCCTCAAGTAGGTTAACTCCATGTTCAGCCTCTTTACTTGTTTGATCAACTCATCTAACCTTTCTTTATCCGAATTGTTGTAAGAGACCAAATTCATGGTGTTCGGGGAATACCCTAACACTCCTCCAGAACCAGTAGACTGATTCAAAACTTTCAAATTCTGCATATATGTGGGGAAACTAGCTTGCGGCTATGAATGGAGGGGATGGTTAGCATCTTGTCGGGGATAACTAGGCATTGGTTGGACCTAGTTTATTGGGTGACCCAGGTGAGGTATCAAAAGTAACTATGGAGTGGGATTCATGATGGGTGTGTGATTAGTCAGAGCATGGTTGAGAGATTGGACTTGGCTTGGGTGAGCAGCCGGTCCCAGTGATGGCAAGGGTCCTGACAAGGGTTTTCTTAGGTCGGTATTGACCTTAACAACCTCTATGTATGTAGCGAGCAGGTAGTTGGAAGATTAGTTATCCACTTGAGGAAGGTGGAGGTGAGACTATCAAGGGCTTCAAAATAGACCTCTAGGGTGGTGGCCTCATTTCTAGCATAAGGTGATTGCAATCTAGTGTATGCTCGATGGAGCCTATTTTTGAATGATCCTATAGGCTCATTAATTTCTCTCTTTACCCTAGTAAACTGCATATATAGCTCATTAGCACTAATGGGAATCTTAAATTTTAGCAAGAATGCAGCCTCAAGCTCAGCCCAATTATGAATGGAAGCAGCGGGTAAGTGGTTGTACCAATAAAAGGCTTCCTCTCATAAATAGTAGGGGAAGATCCTACATGCAACATCCTCATGGTTGATCCCTCTATCTCTAAGACAAGTCTGAAAAATCCTGATATATTCTTCTGCTGTCCTATTTAGGTCATTCATATGAAACTTGGAGCAGAAGTGCTCAGTGTTCTTGGGAATAACATTATAGTTGTTGAATGTGAAGGGTGAAGGGTTATTCACCAAAAAATCCATTGGTGGAGGTGTTAATGGTTGATGAATGACTGGTTGGGGTTGTGGAATGGACCCAGTCTCAAAATCAGATGAAGATGGAGTGGGTGGAGGTGAAGATGGCAGAAATGAGGGAATGGATGATGGTTCCTCCCTTCTTTTGGTCCTTCTTAACCTAGTTGGAGGTGGTAATTCTTGGATCTCTTCTTCTCCTTCTCCTACTATAGATTTGGCTCTCTTTTTGAGCCTCTTAGGAAATGGCGTTTATAAAATGTTCCAGTTTGCTTGTTCGGGGAGCCCTCCCTCTAGCACGAATCTTGTTGTTTGGTGTTTCTACACATCAACAACTCAGACCAAATAAATTTTATCCTATCTCTCTTGAAAGGTTGATCTCCATGAACAAGGAGATAACCCCAAGGTCTCTTGAGTGTTAGGTCATGACAATGCAGTAGAACAAACTTAGTGATAAATGTGAATATGTTGGTAATCACAAGGGGTCTTACGTACAAATGTTGGGAGCTTTAAACTCATCATATTTTAAGATATGGTGATGCCTTAACTTTGATTCCTAACCATTTAATAAAATAAAAAGCAAAAGATAATGGTTTCTAAAATCCTAACTGTTAACACTACTTCTAACATTAATCCTGCAAATGATGAAAGATCTAGAATGGATCAATCCCTTAAACTAATTTTTGGTCGGCCCAGGCTACACCTACAACCTTGCAAAAAACAATGCAATCTTCTAAGGTGTTAAATATTTTTAGGCTCAAGGCATTCATTCAATGAGACTGAATAAATACATACAGTTGAATTGAGCACATGAATATGAGGTACAGGTTGACCTTGCACAACATTCCCATAATCAAGAAGTTGTCCAAGATATGAACCAGGGATTGCTACAACACTTTAGATATTAAATCACAAGCATTACAAATTAAATCTAAACTACATGCAAACATTTCCAAGCGATTTGAAAGATAGAACAAGAAACATGCAAGACTACTCAATGCAAAGGAGGTACTAGTCATAACATAATGTTTGCACTTTGTATTAAAATCATCATGTTCACAACATTTTCGATCTATTAGAACATTTGCCTG
Source organism: Sequoiadendron giganteum (assembly GCA_007115665.2). NCBI lineage: Eukaryota > Viridiplantae > Streptophyta > Pinopsida > Cupressales > Cupressaceae > Sequoiadendron > Sequoiadendron giganteum. The sequence continues at coordinate 233,016,744 of CM021100.1, read as the reverse complement.
AAATGTGAAAGCTACTTCTAATCTACTAACATGCTACTCTACTGATTACAAGTCTTCTGACTTAGTCTACTTGATCGACTAGTGGGAAAGAGCCTAACTAACCAACCCTTACAAAAGAGCCAGAATGCCATACTTATAGAAAACTACTTGCATGAAATAGAGCTAGGGTTACAAACAGCTTGGTCACCAATCAAATCGGCCCCGATAGATAGCAATAAATTTTTGTTCAATCATGAATGCAACAAGGGACACCATTAGATCAACCTGGGATCACATGAAGTTAAGGAACAGGCCCTTGAGCCACACCTAGCAATAAATGAACACCTGCGCGAATAGAGGAACACGAGCCACTGATCCAATCCAGAATAAGGAAAATGGACGGTCTAGATCGAACAAAACCTGATCAAATCCACCAACCAGGCCTGTCCACCATTAATAAACACCAAATGCACCAACTTAGCATGCAGGAATGGGCTTCGTGACTGCAACTGCAAAACGTACTCAACTACATCCGCAAATCATGCCCAAATTTTGAAGTAAATCTTGCAAATCCCAGCAACACCCAGCCCGATCCGACCTACACCCAAAAGGCCACCATTAATGCTCAATACATCCTCAAAATCCAAATAGGTCCATAGAGTTCCAAAGTTAGAGAATCCAATGCAAGCCTAGGCGGAGGCAGAGGCGGAAAGGGAAGGGAAATAGGCGAAACAAAACCAAAACCCACTCTGACGGAAAGGGAGGTGGGATGGGAAAGGGAAAGGAAACCCAAAAGAAACAGGCGGGGGTGGAAAGAAAACCAACCCCGGTGGAAGTGAAGCAGGCAGAAAAGAGAATCCCGGCGAAACGAGAACCAAAACCCACCCCTTTGGAGGCAGACCCATGAATGGACCGAGACCACCCAGAAACAGCACAAAGCCCAAAACTGGTGGGGGCGAAACCAAGACAGAAACTGACAACGGGGAGGGAAGCAAACAAGGAACACACCGATGGAGGCGGAACCAGAACTGGAACTAAACTAGGAACTTTGGAAAAGTTTTAAGTTCAATTCCATTCTGCTCTTGACTCCAGCAAAAACAAATGGAGGAAGAAAGAAAACACACGCGAGGAGGCACCAGGGCCAAATGGTCGAAAAAATAGACTGCCGAAAAAAAGACCAACCCGATGGGGGTCGTACTTGGAACCGAAACTAGATCAGGACTGGGAACTTTGGAAAAGTTCCCCAAAGTTCCCAATTCTGATCCATTCCATGCTCGACTCCACTAGAGGAAAACAAAGGGAAAGTAGAACAAACATCCACTAGGACAAAAGTGGGCAACACAACAACAACAAAGACAACAAGGTGGGAGGTGGACCCGAAACGCGAATGGAAACCGAACTGTGAACTTTAGAAAAGTTCAAAGTCCAATTCCATCTCGGTCTAGCCTCTAACAAAAGGAAAGAAAAACACAAAGTGAAGAAAATCAAAGGCCAAAAAAAGCGACCTTTAGGATGAAAACAGGCAAAGCAACAACAAAAAAATGAGAAGGCAAGAAGCGGAGCCGGAGCTGGAACAAGAACCAAACCTCAAACTTTGGAAAAGTTCAAAGTTCAATTCTATCTCGGCTCCGCCTCTGCCAGAACAAAGAAAACAAGGAAAACAAGGGAAAGCTAAGGGAGAAAACCAACCCTTAGGACCCTAAACAAAACAACAATGGAGAAAACAAAAGGAAAAAGAAGACCACCCCAAAGCGGACAAAAGCAAGACCCCAAAACCACCAGGAACCCAAAACCAAGACAAGCACCAAGGATCAAATCCCCAAGATTTTCAAAGATAGGAACAAAGAGTGGGGGGGAGGGGCAAGCCATAGAAATAGGCCAAAAGACCAAGCCAAAAGAGGGTCCCCACCTTCAGAGGGGCATGTGTGAAAAAATTGCACAACACCAATATAGACAACATTATCGATCCATAGGGTTTAAGAGAAAGACCATCATGCATACGAATGATGCACTTTTTTTACTCATATTCATCCCTTTGTGGGGAGTACAAGAGTAAGGTCTCCTCCATGATGAAATTCACTCTACTTGTGGGATCGACTAAGACTCCTATCACAATGTTGCCATTGAGGTGAGTGAGAATATACAACAAAGAAGGTTTGTCATTTACTGGTACATCTTTTGAAGTGAGCATTATATCTGTTGAACCAGTCACAAGATGAGGAGAGGGAGTAACAGTAAGCATGTTAACATACACCTCAAGATAGGAAACAAAATCAAAGGGATCGATAATCATGTTAGCAGAATGCAATGGAAATGGGTTTTTCTATATCTGTAATTCACTATTAGTTTTTGTCACTGATATGTTCATATTTTGTTTTCTCCCATTGAGATGAATAGTACCATCCTTGATGTGATCTTTTATCTCATGATGCAAGTGCATGCAATGTTCAGTATCATGTCTATTAACTCGATGGTATTGACAATAGGTACTCTCTTCATACTAGTTGGGATATGGTTCCCTAACTGGTTTTGGGGTTGGCAAGTTAATGATCTTATCCCTCAATAACTTTTGCAAGATGGAAGAATAAGATTCTTATGACTTTGTAAACTTTCACTCGCATCTGAGGTCATTGTTATCCACAACAGATACTACATTTGCAATGAAATTTCCTTTTCCAAAGAGCAATATGATAGACTTCCCTTCAGAATGGGAGCATGAGGAAGAACCCCCGAACTGAACCACCGTCTGTTGGTACTCCCATAAAGTTGCACACAAATGTGTGAAAGAAGGGTATTTCATAAGGGAAAAATTCTCTTGCCAAGGCCTTTATAAGTTCCCTATGAACACCTTCTACACATTGAAGTCAGGTAACAGGTATGATTTTTGTGAGAAGAGCACTTGGTATGATGCTATGAAGTAGGTAATCTTCCCATTATCCCCTTGTTTACACCGAACAAGGTTAGAGAAGGTCATCTTAGGTCCGATATTGGCTTGGAAATGTCGTAGAAATTGGTTAATAAGTTGATCAACTATAAAGATGGAATTGTCGGGCAAGGAATAGTACCACTCGAGCATTGTATCCTTGTGGGATGGAGGGAACATTTTTTCCATCAACGTGTCATGATGGAAGAAATTTATGCATAAGGCATTAAAGGTAGACACATGTGTTCATGGGTCCCCTTTACCATGTTATTTCTTGATTTTAGGAATATCCATCCCTTGTGGGAAAGGATTGTTTAGAATTGCAAATGACAATGGGCTGGAAAATAGACTAGGTAGAAGCCTGGGAAAGGTTTTATAGCTGATTCTACATCTTCCCCATATTTTGAAAAAGGGTATTCAAAATAGGGTCATTAGACGGCATAGGACTACTAGAACCACCATGAAAGCCACCGCCTAGACCACAACCATGACTACTGCCAGAGCCACCACTAATGACACTGCCACTAGTGTGACCTCTGCTAGAGCGACCACCACTTCCAAAGCCACCACCATGACCTTCATCGAAATCGCCTTCGCCAATACCACCTTCGCTACCGATGTTTCTACCACCAAAGCATCCACCAATCATCCCACCAAAGGCGAAAAAAGGGGTGAAGTTGAAACCTAAGGGGTTTCTATTTACTTTGATGGTTTCAGAGTTTTCAGAAATGGTGTGCACACAGATTAAAGGAACTATGTCGGCCATGTACATGGATGTAGGAGGCATCAACATTTTCAACTGTCTCTCTTGTTCTTCAAAGGGTCCACCTCCTACCATGTGACTATGGTTCGAAGGGGCACACACTTTGGCCATACCATTGAGAGTAGCCAGAAGTTCTATGCCTATTTGGTTTTTTCCTACCATGTATCTTATTTCACTAATAACTTTAGCAGCCCTAGCTAGCTTCATGTTTCTCTCCAGGTGATTTTCCAATGCACCCAACCCTTTACTAAGACTAGCGATGTATTCAAAAGGGATATGAATGACTTCATGCTCATCTATGGATGAAGAGGTTGGTGGTGTAGGAGGAGTAGGGATGTGATTAGTTTCATCAAGGAATCTAGATTCATCTCATGACACATGCTCCTGCATAGACAGACCAACCGCAGAACAAGAGGAAAGACCAATAGTGAAACTAGAAGAGAACTTCATCTTCTCCATCAGAAGGTGTCACAGAATTCTCTTGACAATATGCCTAGAGGTCATATCCTGGGTTGTGAAGCTCATAAACCTTCACAACACACAAGAGTACAACAACCAAAAGGTATAAGAGAAAAAGCTTAGAACACTAACAAACAGGTAGACATTGGTTCATGTCGAGTTCACCAAAAATGTAAGAGAGGGGGACCAACCACTACAAGGCCCTAGGTCATGAAAGGCCAAGAGCAATATGCCTACCCTAACTTGCCTTAGTTTAAAGGAAAGCTAGGATAGGCAGGATGAAAGTGATGAGAACCATGGGTCCTTCGATCACTCTGCAAACTCGAGAGTTGAAGAGTGACTAGGTGAGTCAATCTTTAGAGTCAACTCTGTGTCTCAAATAGCTCTCTTTCAGAGGACAAAAGTGCAAGTCTGGGATGACAACGTGGGGCGCTGGTATCTCATAGGTGTGCTGGCATCCATACGACCAATGAACTAGGGAGACAAGACTTAATCTCTAAAATAAAGACTAACAACCCAGTTTAAGAGTTTTGGGAAGTCTAGAATAAGACAATGAAATATGAAATATAGAGATGATCATGACAAAGGAAATAGATTACCACAACAGTGACGAAGACAATTTCACACAACAACCTTCTTGCCAACTTGCTCCAAGATCTCTCTACCTACACACAGAAAAGAAGGAAAATGTTGGGGAGCTATTTAGGGGTTTACCTCAATCAGACCCTCATTTTGTTGTTTCCACCTCCACGAACAACCAAGTTTGCAATGATAGAAATAATGCAATAAAGAAGAGAATACAAGGAAATTATACAAAAGACACTACAAAATAGTACGTGCTTACTCAACCAAATGATAGAGAAGATAAGAGGAGCTTACCACCTCCATCCAAAGTGCTCAAGGCTAGTGGAGGAGAAATATGAGAGGAAATCAAGCCTCCGCTCCAATGGATTGTCCAGTGCTTGCACTATCAGAGTGATGGAGTGGTAGATTTCTGACATGAAGTGTGAAGTGTTGATAAAAAGCTTGAAGTGGATTCTCAAAGTATGGAGAGAATGTGAGGAGATGAACTAACTTGAAAATAGATCAAGGAATGAAGAATATGAAGGAAGAATGGAAGAAAATGGCCATATAGGAAGTGTAACATCTCTATAGACTCCAGGCACAATAATTTGCTAGGGATGTAAGCATGCCACGCGAACATCAGCATGCCACATGGGCATCCCCAATAGAAATGCCTCTATAGAAACTCAAAATAGGCACCAAGTGTGATGAGATCAACAAGCTTATGTGGAATTAAGCCTCCACCTTAGGTTTTCTAAAGTGTAAGGGGGTAAAAGGGGAATTTGCATTAGGGGTGCAAATTCATGCCTATACACAGGTATACTAACATCATTTCCTCTTGAAACCCATCGTATTTTTGCTTAGTTGATTAAATTAGCCTAACTATTTAATTAATTGCATCATTTTCATCTATTAACCTAATTAATCTAATCAAGTTAATTCACCCCTTTTGATGCTAACCTTTTATCTCATTAAATTAGATAAATCAAACTGTTTAATTTAAATCCTTAAATCTTCTTATTTAATTAAATAACCCTAAGTTATTTAATTAAATGTCATCACCTTTTTCCCCTTTTCAATAAATCACTTTATTAAATGAATATCATCTAATTAATCTAAATTCCCCTAATTGTATAATTAAACCTTTGTTTAATTATCAATTACTAATTAATCTAATTCGCCCCACTTGTAACGGAATATTCCTCCTTTGCATATTCCTCCAAAAAGAATATTCTCATGGAATATTCCTTCCCGTTTTGCACAATTTAATTTGGTTTTAACTAACCAAATTATCCTTTTTCCTCACCCATGAGAATATTTGAAAGAATATTCTCTCTCCTCATTTTAAAAAAGGAATATTCTTAGCTTCATATGCAAGTTAACTCAAAACTTCTCATGCAAGTTAACTTGTGACCTCTTGTACATGTCAAAAGTGTGTTTTTTTGAAGGAATATCAACCCTTGATTAAGATCCCATATTTCATTCTCATCTATTGATGAGAATCTAGGATCCATGCCTCCAACCTCTTCCATCCTTGACTATTGATTAGCCTCTTTGATATCAACCTTCCATTTCTCATTTGCTCTCCTATAAATAAGCCATTATTTGGAGACAAATGGATCCATCTTTCAAAAAAAAATTATGTTATTGAAATCACTCATACTCACACTCACATTTAACACACATTTAGCATCTTTTAGTTCATTTTAATTGCATTAATTAGCTTTAAGCTTCCATTTATGGCTTCCATGATCACATAATGCATCCATTTAGCTCATTTGTTAATTAGGGTTTGAATCTTTTAGCTTAGAATCCATTTAGATTAGGTTAGCAATTGGATATCTAAATATTTTAGCATAAAATCATGTTAAATTAGCTTGCATTATCCTCATTTAGATTAAAATCATGTTTTCATACACATCTCACAATCGTTCCATCAGTTTTCTTTAATAAAACTGATTGGAACAAGCTCATTTATCCATGAGGTTGGGAAAGGGTCATCATTCCACATCAATGCAACACCACTCCCACAATGAGATAAGTTTCAGATGGATTAGAGTAGAGATTTTAACGTTTTTGTAGTTTAGAATGCTTATTTTTATAAATGTTTATTTTAATCTACATTTCATTGATCATGTTGAGATTGAAGTTAGTGGCTTTGTTATGCTTTCATTCTTTATGGATCAAGCATAATCGACCCAACTAATCCATCTCTTAGGCCTTGGAGAATCCACAAAGACTACAACAACATTTATTGACTTCTCAGTTTGTGAAGAGGAAGTAGATTTATGTGATGAAGAAGTTTTCTTAGAAGATTTTCAGATAGGAGAAGATGCTTCTAATAAATCATCCAGAACATCATCTAAGATATCAAAATCCTCCTTAGAGAAAGCATTATTGTAAACATTAAAACATTGTAGAGAAAGATCTGACATGGTTCACGTTGATTTTACACAAATGTAGAGAAGGTGGATCCGCTGCTCATGAGTCTCTTTCTTTCCAAGAGAATCCCAAGGAATGGATTGCCCTAAACTACCTCAGATTTATATTAATTGAATTAGAAGGAAAAATAAAGAAACTGCAAAGAATAGAGCATTAGGAATAACTTTTAGACAGACTACTTCAAAGACCGAAAGAGAAAAAATAGAGTGTTTTTGTCACAAAAGAAGTAACTCTTAGGAAGAGGATGAAAGTGTGTGATTAGGACATCAATGTGGTGCATTGTAGTCCTAGAGGGTCATTGGCATCCTATCTAGAAAAAGAGCTAAACCTCTAGACAAAAACACAACAATCCTACTAATGTACTCAGATCTAAGGTCTATTTAACTAAACAATTTAACAAAAAGTAGTAAGTGCTGGAAAGTGTAAAAGAAAGTGAAGGTTCAACTTACAAAGGGTCCTACATTTAAGATCTTCCTCTGAGATTCACATAGAAAACCTACATACAAGACGAATGAGGAAAAATATCGGGGCTCTGTTTTGGGTCTTGCCTTAGTCAAATCCCTGTTTTAGTGTTCCCACCTCCACAAACATCTAGATAGATAGAAAAGTGGACAAAGTAAACAAATACAAAGTGATGAAAGAAAAACCTTCTCAAGGAGGAGAACTCGTATCACAAGATAGAAAAATGAACAAGTTTTTTTAATTCCCAAATAGACAAGAAGCAAGAGAGCATTACCAAAAATCCACAACACCCTCTTGACTGTATGAATGCACTATTGAATTCTTGCAAGAGAGTTTTGTCTACTAGAGGGATCTCAGTCCAATAGATCTTTGTTGTAGAAGCAATATCAAGAGAAAGAGAAGTAGAGAATAGAGTGATTGAAATATTGAGGTGTTAGAATGAGAGAACCCCCTTCCAAATGAGAGAAAGAGAGAGTTTTGTTGTTGCATGAAGTGGTAGGATCCATTAGATTCAAAATTGATTATAGGGACATGTGTCATGAGTCAATATTTTGAGATTCCACATTTCAAACTCAAAAAACTATGTGGATGCTAGTGCATTGTGTGGAAATCCACACACCACGTAGGCATCCAACTCATTTTATTTTTTTGAGAAACGAGGTGGTGGACTAATATCACTTCATCATTAGTTCTGATGGAATTGGAATCGCAAAATTCCAACCCATAAGGCTCTTGTCATAAATGTGGCTAGGTGCAATAAATTCATGGCCAAATGCACAAATGTGAAATTTCCCTTAGGGTGCAATTTTACAACATTACAGCTTCAATATGTCCAAACAGAGCTTTGAATGACAAAAATAAGGAGAATAAAGGTAAAATGATTAAGAAAAGATATTATGTTAGAGAAGATGACAATATATGTAATGATGAATCTAACTATGGAGATGATGAGGATAGTGAATGCTTGTTCATGGCTTTAAAATATGGAACTAATTTTGATAACTCTTAGAGATGTGTGAAGGAAAGCACTCTAGAAGTTGGTGATAATACTGAAGGAAATTTTATGTCCATTTTTTGCTGCAAGAGAGGAGAAGAACTAATAGATCATTGACAATGGATTCTCTAACCATATGACTGGTGATAAGCATAATTTTATTAAACTTGAAAAATATGAAAGACTTGTTAGGTTTGGTGATGATACATCTTCTAAGATACATGTGAAAAAGGTTCAATCACTTTTTATGGAAAGAATAATAATGATGATGTTCTTTATGTTAAGAGTTTGAGACATACCCTCTTGAGTGTTGGAAAAATATGTAGCAAAGGATAAATATTATGTTTTAGGATAATTGATGTGAGACTAGAAAAGGATTTGAAATTGTGATTGTTTGTGGAAGGATAGATGGAAATGTTTATCAGCTTAAGGGTGTTGATGGTCATTGTTTCATGACTCAGATTAATGAAAGTTGGCTATAGCATATAAAGATGTGTCATATCAATTTTGATTGCCTAGTAAGAAGCAGTTTAGTTCAAGTTGTGAGGGATCTTCTAATGATTACAAAGCCTACCAATGTTGTTTGCAAGGAATTTTAGATTGGGAAGCAAGCAAGAAGTTTCAAATTCAAAGATCAATCTACTACTAGACTATTGGAGTTGGTGGATATAGGTCTTTGTGGTCCTACTAGAGTAAAAAGTCTTCAAGTTGACAGGTATTTCATGCTATTGATTGATGATTATTCCAAAATGACATGGGTTACTTTTCTCAACAAAAATAGAAGCTCTAGATTAGTTCAAAGCATTGAAATTTATGGTTGAAAATGAAATTGATTGAAAATAAAATGTTTGAGATCTGAAAAAAGTGGAGAGTTCACCTCCAATGAGCTTAACATCATTTGTGAGAATCATGAAATAAAGAGGCATTTATCTGCCCCTAGTACTCCTCAACAGAATAGAGTGGTTGAAAGAATGAATATGATTGCTCAGGAAACTAATAGGACAATGATGAAAGAGGAAAATCTACTTAAATTATATTGAAGAGAAGCAATTCATAATAATTTTTATATACTTAACAAAGTGAAAACAAGAGAAAACAACACAAAGACTCCTTATGAACTGTGGTATGGAAAGATTCCTATTGTCAAATACTTCAGAGTGTTTTGGAAGCAAATGCTATGTCAAACGAGATGAAGAAAACTTAGGAAATTTTGATGCAAGATCTAATGAAGGTATCTTCCCTAGATATTCTACTAAAAGTAAAGCTTATCGGTGTTACAACAAGATGCTAAGAAAGATTGTTGAGAGTGCAAGTGTCAAGGTTGATGAAGACTTACATAAGAATCTGATGGTGATAGATGGATATGAATCAAATGAGTCCACTTACAAAGATGAAGTAAAAGCTAAAGAAATTAAAGTATAGATTGAAGAGGAAGGAGTTTTAGAAAGGATTCCTAAAACTCCTAAGTATGTGTAGAAGAATCATTCTAAAGATTAGATCATTGGTGATAAGAGAAAAGGTGTACTAATAAGATGGAAATTTACTAAAGAACAGGTACAAATCTATATTCACCTTCTAAAGTTGAACCTAAAATAGTGATTGAAGCATACAAGGATGAATACTAGATCAACACTATGGAAGAATAACTAATGCAGATTGAGAAGAATCAAACTTGGGAACTTGTACCATGACTAGTTGAGAAGAATGTGATTGAAACTAACTAAATGAGAATGGAGAAGTTACATAATAAATAAGGAAATAATTGTGTGTAAAGGCTACTCACAAGTAGAAGGAATAGATTTTGAGGAGACAGTCTCTCCATTGGAAAGAATGGACTCTATCAAGATGTTTTTGGATTTTGAAGTACATAAATATTTCAAGGCTTATCAAATGGATGTGAATTATTCTTTCTTGAATGGAGAATTGGAAACAAGGCTACATAGAACAACTAGAATTATTTCAATTAGTAGACAAACCAAATATGGTCTGTATATTAAAGTAGGCATTGTACAACTGAAGCAAGCTCCTAGAGTTTGGTATGCAAGGTTGGACATGTACTTGTTACAAGGACTCAATAAAGGTATTGCAGATAGTAATATTTACTTTAAAGTTAAGAAAGATCAAATCTTGATTGTGGTTGTGTATATTGATGATATAATTTTTGGAGGAAATGAAGTTATTTGTAAGAAGTTTGTAGAAGAGATGTAGAACGAGTTTGAAATTTCATGAATTTATTTCTTGGGATACAAATCAATCAAATAGGTAAAGGTATTTTTATTTCACAATCCAAATATATCAAGGAAATTTTGAAGAATTTTGGTATGGAATATTCTAAACTGGTATGTACTCCTATAGTTACTGGTTGCAAACCGGGCAAGAACTAAGGTTGATCAAAGAAAGTATAGGTCAATGACTGGATGGTTGCTATATCTAACTGCTAATAGACATGATATCACACATAGTTTGTCTTGTAGATAGATTTCAAGAAGATTCCAAAGAGTCACATGTTGCATCAATGAAGAGGATATTTAGATAATTGAAGGGAACTTTGAATCATAGCTTGTGGTATCCAAAGGATATTGATTTTACTCTAAGTGTGTACATAGATGTAGATTAGGTTGGTTGTGTAGATGACATGAAAAGTACAAGTGGTGGTGCATTATTTATTGGATGTAGATTGGTGTCATGGCTAAGCAAGAAGCAAGATTCAATATCCTTATCTACTGCTGAGGCAGAGCATATTGCAATAGCATCTTTCTACACACAAGTGTTGTAGATGAGGAAAAAATTGAAGGATATTAGAGTGGTATATGATAAACCAATTTCTATTTTTTGTGATTATACAAGTTCTATAAATATTTCAAAGAATCCAGTAATGCATTCAAGGACAAAGCATATCTCAATCCGGTATCACTTTTTGAGAGAGAAAGTTGCAGATAATAAAGTGAAGCTTGAATATGTGCTTACATTTAGGATCAGGTTGCTGACATATTTACTAAGGCTTTTTCTAAGGATACTTTTGAGATCTCTGGGAGAAGCTAGGGGTTATTTCCCCTCCTTCTTTGAACTATATGCATAAGGAAATAGATTAGTCTAGTGAATCTCATGATTCAATCTTTATTCTAGATTGATGTTGGTGGTTACCTCTCAAGGGGAGTAGGTAGTGGCATTGTTGGCTATTAGAGTGAGTGTTGTCATTTGTTGTAGTAGTTGATTGGTACAAGTATGGTGTGTTCTAGTAAGGGGGAGTATGCAAAGAAATAAAGAAAATTGTGGAGCAATGGTAAGTAGGTACAAGTATGCTTTGATATCAATGGAAGAGATGCAAATGTGCTTCCCTTTTCCATTGTTGTGAAAGGGCGAGAGAAAGTCACATGTGAAAAAGAAAAGAGTTAGTTGTTAAGGGTGAGAGAGAGTAATAAGTTAGTTGTGTAAGGGGGAGAAATAAAAAAGAGTTGGTATGGAGTAGTATATTGGTGATTAGAGTTGTTGATGGTTTTTCACATCATGTGTTTCCATCAATGACGAAAGGGGATATTATTGCAAGTAGGTGTAGTAGGTGTTGACATTGATGTCATCAAGCTTATGTGTTGTCATTGATGTCAAATGTATGAGCAAGAGATTGTTGCAAGTGTGATAAGTTGGTATTGAGTTGGTGTTTGTTTTGTTGCATTAATGAATTTTTTGGTGATGGTTTGATTAGTTACATTATGTTGTCATTAGTAAGTTTTCGATGTCAACCTCTATTGTTGCTTCGGTAAGCTTTTGTCTATGGATGTATGGTTGAGTTTCTATGTTGTATTTGGCTTGGTGGTATTGAGGAAGTACTAAAGATGATGATAATATGTCTCTAGTGCTTGGTTTCCAAGTTCTTTTGAGAAAATTTGAATAAAAGAGGAAACAACATGTTGCAATGGTGCTCTATGTTGTAGAGTAGTGTTTTGTTTTTTCTTCACATTTCTTTTATGTTGAAGATCTACTTGTGTAGTTTTGATATGTTTATTAGAGGTGTTATATCCAGAATTTGGTGTGTTGGATCATCGTGCAAAGAAAGTTGTTTTCACCAATGTGTGAACTATGTATTGCAGAGGTTTCTGGGAGAAATTTTTTTTCTCTACATTTATAGTTTTGGTTTTGGTTTTGTGGATCTGTAGGTGTGCTAATAATGTCTGTATCTTTCTTTAGATAAATTTGTTCATGGTTTGGTGCTTCAAAAGTTAATTTATTAAGTTATAGTGTATGGGAGAATTATTTGAATGTAGTGCATGGATTTGTGACACAATTTTGGCTCTTAAGATTCCACTTTTTTTTTTTTGAAATCAACAAAATATGATTTGCACGAGAAAATGAAGATAGTTACACTCAAAATTTCAAGATGCAGTAAGAACAAGAGTTGAAGTGCTTCGAGTCTAGTTTCTAAGCTACTCCCCTTTGAAAACTAATAGAAAATTGATTTTTTTTCATCACATGTAGAATGGAGCCTAGTTTTAAAAAATGTAAGTTGTTTCATGTTTCGATGAATGAGTAAAAATATATCCTAAAACTAGCACATGTTGGTTTTTGACCAAAAATAGAGGAATTTACAAGAGAAGTTATGGATCAAAACCTTAATTGAATCAAAATGAAAAAGAATTATATATTTAGATAGCTAAGAGAGAGGTTAACACCATCACGGTATTTTTATAAACTTGTATTGAAAGATGTGCAAATGTGACGGTGAGCACCGATAAAAATATGAGGAATTTTGTTACCCTTTCAAAAAATCACTTCTTTTGCATGAAATGGTTGTCCAAACCTTTGGGTTAGATGCCCAATGAAAAATTCAACCCATTGGGTTGGTATTTCCCAATGCAACCCATTTGGCGAGCACCAAAATTGGCACTCGTCAAATGTCATTCATGACTTTTGGAATGCATTTTTCTAAACTCTTTCATTTTCACTTTCTCTACCAGGGAAACTATATACATGAAATAAACATTTAAATTATAAGTTGAAATTTGCATATGAACATTTAATTTCTTATACTTTAAGTTATATTTCATGTATATAGTTTCAAGATGTTTGAGGGTGGTTTCAAATCTCTAGGAGTTATAATGCAAATTCTAGTTTTTGGAAGATTTTAAAAAAATTTAGACTTAGTCAAATTTTAGTAATCAAGAGGTCAAATTTCATCTCTCTCTCTCTCTCTCTCTCTCTATCTCTCTCTCTCTATCTATCTATCTCATTCATTTTCATCTCTTATTCTCTAGACCTCTCTCTCTCTCTCACTATCTCCATCCCTTTATCTGACACTCTCTCCCTTGAGCTCAAGAACTATAGGAAATATAATCAACAAAGTAAAAATTAATTTCATACCTTGATTTGGAAGCCTAGAGGAAAGATATAGCTAGTAGTCTATCACCTTATTAAATGTCTCATATAAGATCATTTCTAAAATTATTGCTCTCAAGCTATGGGCACTCCTTCGCCAACTATTCTAGCTCATGTAAACTAGTTTTATTGAGAAATGATACATCCTTGACAACATTATTGTTGTCTAAGAAAGGATAGAATTGGCCTGATGTTCTTTGCAACCTACAATATCTATCAAAGTTGGTTTTACCAAGGCTTACCATTATATTAAATGGTTGTTTATTCTTATCATGATTTAGGTGCTTGGATTAAACCCCCATTTTATTCATTCTATTCATATGTTATTCATTAATTCCTCAACTTGCATCAAAATTAGTGATCAACAATCGAAGGCATTTATTATTTTTAAATTTATCCACCAAGGCTACAATATATTTCTCACAATTTATGCATGTGTGTGTTGTTGAAATATTTAGCCATGTTTGACCCATACACTCTCTCAAAATCTTGTTAAAGTTATTGCCATATCAATTTTTTATAACCAACTAGTCAATAGGTATTTTGTTAATGATTATTTTCTCATTCTTCTTGAGCATGGGAATGATGTGAAACAAGCCCTTCTTTTCCTTGACATATTTTGCTAAGCCTTTGGCTCAAGTATTTTATGACCGAAGACTTAATGATATAGGAAACACTTTCTTCATAAACCTAGCTAGTTAGACTCTTTCAATTGGAAATTGATTGATCATGAATGTTTTAAATTTTTAGGCATTCCCTTTGCTTTTAGGCCTCACCTACTATCCTATGAAAGCTATCATTTCTCGATCTATTAAAAGATTAGCTATTAGATCACAAAGAATCCCTTTTAGCTAGAAAACTCTAGGGTTGCTCTAAAATGCTAAATGCTATCCATATTTATTACTCCTCTTTTTATGTCCCTTCCAAGGCCTCATATTTAAAACTTGAGAATTTTCTCATTGATTTTCTTTAGACCTCTACTAACATGAATAGAGTTTTCATCTTGTTGCTTGGGTATTCTATTGTCTCCCCAAGGTGATTGTGTTTTAGTGTTATTGTCACTCGATCATCAAGGAATTAGTGTATGTGCTAAATGGATGATTAAAGATCTAAAAGGGAACAATGCTTAGAAAAATCTCATTGGGAATTATATTCCATTAAGTGTTCCTATAGAATGATCAACTTGGAAATGACGTGGAATCTATACTCTTCTCACCATTAGGTATCTTGTCTAGTTATAAGTTAAATTTTTTATTAAGAGCATATGGAAGGTCTAGGATTCCATCAAGCCCTAACTTCTTTAGGCTAGTAACAGATTCTATAATAGTCTCTCAATTAATCAA
Source organism: Sequoiadendron giganteum (assembly GCA_007115665.2). Classification (NCBI taxonomy): domain Eukaryota; kingdom Viridiplantae; phylum Streptophyta; class Pinopsida; order Cupressales; family Cupressaceae; genus Sequoiadendron; species Sequoiadendron giganteum. Next base: position 233,001,445 of record CM021100.1, on the reverse strand, counting down.
AAATCTAGTTAGTGGTCTTTGGCTCTATCTAATCAAGATCGCCCTCTTGCCAAATCCTATTGCAACCATTCTTTGAAATTCTTTAATAGAGGTACAAGAAACTCTTGTAGATCTCCATGATAGAGCCACCAAGAATTTTCCATCTTGGCCCAAGGCCAAGTTGAATTTTTGGCTATCTAACAAAGATTTAGATGCCTTCTAAGCTATTGTTGATGATGTCCCTCCCCATATGGTTCAAAAAATCAAAGTGTGGTCCTTCAAGCCCTAGAGGAAAGATTAGACATCATATCTTGAAACACTATTTTGCAATTATAGACCTCACAAAGCATACTTGTGGCTTAGACCTCATCTCCTAATGGTGCAATAGTTAAACCATCATTTACACCTCTTGTCTTCTCTTACCACTTGACATCAATGATTCTGAATTGTTGGGGAAACTATTCTTGAGCTTAAGTTGGTTGATTTTGCATAATGCATTCTTTACCAAGGCCTTTTTCTTAGGTTTCACTTGTCTCATTTTGGAGTTTTCACACATATTTTTTGGTTCTACATTAGAGCTAAAAAGATTGGATTTGGATTCATCTTCTTCAAGCCTTTTTGGCTCAACCCCTTCTCATGGAATATGGTTTTAGGTTGAAAAATATGTTTAATAATTTGAAAGATAGAAATGTAGCTCTCTATTTAGGTTGTTCAATCAATGTTCACTTTTTTTATATACAATTTTTTTGGTTTTCTTTAAAATGTTCATGTAGATCTAGGTGCAAGCTCACACTATTGCTCTATAAATTGGTTTTCCCTCCCACCCACCTCACAAGGGTAGGCATGTTCATAGTCAATTTGCTTAGAGAAGAGACCAATGGTCCTAGTCTTAAAGCTCTTAGTTGCAAGGATCTAGGAATTTGTAGCATGTGGGTGATCTTAGTCCATTCAACCACCTTATTCCTTTTCTCATCGGTGCAGTTGTCCTAGTTGGTTGAAATCTAACAAGTTCCCTAACTTAGAATTGGTTATTTTCTCTATTCATACTCAACAACTTATGGTTGAAGACATAAAAAAAGAATGTTCTCATTGATTGGGAGTCTATTCATGATAGTTCCATCCTTGTTGATGTATAAGATAAACTATATGATCATGCCCCCTCTTATCAATGTTACTCTCACCACTTACTAACATTACTATATTTATTAATGTTTGAACTTAAACTCATTTTAACTATTTTCACCATTAGTTTAATATTTATTCTACTCACCACTACTTTTTATGAATAATATATTATAATATTTTTTATTTCTTAAAAATTAATATAAACTTTATTGATTGAGATAATATAAGTTGCCCTTTTTCCCTCTACAACTAAGTAAATAGAAAGCTATGTCTAGTTCTATTAAATCACACTTAAAAAGTTAAGCTTTGAACCCAACCTATACTTCTAAGGTCAAAGTCTTACCAAATCACGTGTATGCACACCTTTCAATAATTTTGACCAGTGATTTGTTTTGTTTGGATAACACAAAAACACAACTCACCGTTCCACAACCCTCGATAAGCTGCTTTGCAATTTTTGTAGTCTTGAAGCTTGTGTTCCCACGCGTAATCGTACCCACTCCTTTCACCCGTCTCTCTTCCTTGCTCATGAAATATAATACATGTCGGTAATTCTTACTCAACGCTCGACTCCTATCCATTTCTTCTGTTTCCACTCGACTCCATGGCAGCTGCCTCCTGCTCAACAGGCCAACATGAGAATGCTTTCCATGAAATCATGAAGCCATCTGCTTCATCGTCAACAGCACCGCAGAAGGAACCCTTTGAAGTTTTCATAAATCATCGTGGACCTGATGTGAAATCGACACTGGCCAGCTCCATCTACCATGTTCTTGATCTTCTTGGAGTAAAAGTCTTTCTGGACAAAGAAGAGCTTGATTTGGGCGATCTCATACCAAAAGCAATAGAAGATGTAATGCGAAGTGCTCTAATTCATATTGCCATATTTTCAAAAAATTATGCGGGATCACCCTGGTGTTTGGCAGAGCTTTCGTTTATGCTAGAAACAGGGGCCCCAATTATTCCTGTTTTCTATGATGTCAAGCCTGTTGATCTCAAATTTTGGGCCAAAGGATTGTATGCTAACGCCTTTATCAAGTATGAAAGAAATGATAGATATAAGTCAGAAACGCTTGAAAAGTGGAAAAGGGCATTCCCCAGAGTTTCCTCTCTTTCCGGCTATGAATTCAAGAGTAATGGGTGCGCGTCGTATATTCCCTCCCTTACTGATAAGATGCATCTTTTTTATTGTCTTTTTGATATTTTTCTTTTTCCCAATCGTTACCGTCTTTCTGATATTTGTCTACAATGGCCAGTGATGAAGGGGCTCTTTTAAAAAGAATTGTGACCCGCGTACAGCAGGAGATAAAGAATGTGAAGGTGCCATTCGATGTAGCTACATATCCAGTTGGACTGGATAATGCCGTACGAGAGTTTGAAACAGTTAGATCTGCTCGAGGTTATCGAGATGTAGAGATTGTGGGAATAGTCGGCATGGGCGGCTGCGGTAAAAGTACAATTGCCAAAGAGTTATATAATAGAAAATTCTCAGCCTTCGATAACTGTAGCTTTCTCTCCAATGTAAGAGAGGATGCGTTGCAGGACTTGCAGAAAAAACTCTTGGAGGACTTGATACATCTTAGAAATCTACCATTCAAGGATGTGAGCCAAGGCAAATCTATTTTGTCTGGGCGTTTAAGATCCCTCCGCGTGCTCATCGTTTTGGATGACGTTGATCACGTAAATCAGTTGAATGCTCTGTTGCCAGACAAGGGCCGAAGTTTTGGATCTGGTAGTTTGATTATTGCTACTACACGCGATTCGGGCGTCCTTAGGTCGTGGGGTATTTCCTGTATTTACAAAATGAGAACACTGGATCCGTCTCATGCCAAGGAACTCTTTTGTTGGCATGCTTTCCTAGAACCCGTCCCCCCGGACGCCTTTGAAGATCTGGTTAATAGGTTTGTAAAAGCCTGTCATGGACTGCCCTTGTCTCTTGAGGTCATTGCAGAGATGCTTTATGGAAAGTCTGAGGAGTACTGGATTTCTAATTTAAAGAAGATCTCTAGATTATTGCCTAGAGAGATAAATAAGAGGCTGAGAGTTAGTTATGATGCACTAGACAAAGAAGAGAAAAATATATTTTTGGATGTAGCTTGTTTCTTCATTGGCGAAAAGAAAAATTTGGCCATTGCGGTATGGGATGCAGCTGAGTGGAGTGGTCTGCAGAGCTTGGAAAACCTTGTGAACAAGTGTCTTGTTGAGGTCGATAAGCAGAAACGCATAAGAATGCATAATCATCTCCGCGATCTGGGAAGGGAAATTGCAATCGAGTGTTCGCCCCATCGTCTTTGGGCCCCCAAGCAGATTGGCAATATTACAAGATACACAGAGGTAAGATTGATATTTTATTTCCATGGGCTATTTGCTTGTCTCACAGATTGCTTTAAAATCAGTATATATATATATTCATGTTTTCCCTTTTTGCAATTGCATTCAGCAAAGAACTTTGATCCGGGGAATAATGACTGCTACAACTCAATTTGTTGCATGTTCTGTTTACGACGAATTCCCAAGATGTTGTGATCCTTACCCGCCTCCTTTTAAAGAATGCATGGATCTTATTGGCTCTTCAAACGTAGGATTTAACCGCGTCAGATCAAGGATTCTATTAGAACTTCTCGTTGTTGCCGGAAACCATTTCACCTCAGACTTCGCCGAACTATCAAAGGATCTGGTGTGGCTCCGTTGGTTTGATTTTCAGCACTCTAATATTCCATCCTGGCTTTCGTTAACAAATTTAAGGGTTTTAGAGCTTTATGGTGCATCGAGATTACAAGAACTGTGGGAAAGTAACGAGCATGTAAGTAGAACATCTTGCTTTACCTCTTTTTCTTTAAATAAACCTTCCAGTTGGTAGCTAAATTAAAGGAAATTACGCGCAGCCTCCACAAGAGTTGAGAGAGATGATTATTACTGCTACTGAAGGCAACATTTTCCAAAGTTTTCCAAGTTTCAGGTCTGGAGCATTTGACAAAGATAGCCTTGATTTCTTATCATGGAGAAGAATTTCGCTTTACAAGACTGCCGGATGACTTCTGTGATCTACTGTCACTTGAGCACCTGGAACTACGCCATTGCAAATTACTGTCATCACTTCCCACCCATTTTGGGAAATTGAGTAAACTGCGTCATCTAGATTTGGGCTCTTGCCAGATGTTAAAGAGGTTGCCAGATTCAATTAAACAGCTCGTAAACCTGGAACATCTGGATTTATCAGGTTGTAAGAAGCTTGTCCCCATGCCAGACATTCTTGTAAACATGAGGAAGTTGGAGAATTTGTACTTCTCAGGTTGCCCTAAATTGCAAGAATTGCCCCTGCAAATTACAGAGCAGAATTCTCTGAGAGAGCTACATCTGAAAAATACCATGCTAATGAATGTACCAGATAACATCGATCAATTAAGCAAATTGGAAGCGCTGCTCATTGGAAGTCCGCACTTGACAGGCTTGCCAACGTATCTTGGCAATTTAACCAGATTGACTCGTCTCAAAATTGCGGGATGCATCAACCTGGAATCTTTGCCCGAATCTGTAGAGCGTCTCAAGCATTTAGAATATTTATGTATAAAGTCTTCCGGAGTGAGGTCTTTGCCAGGAGGATTTAGGCGACTCACAAGCCTACAAAATCTGAAAAATTTTGACTGCCCGATTGCCGAGCTAGATCTTGGCACAGGGTCTTCTTCTTCACTGGGTAAACTCAAGGCGATTCATCTGAAAGCAACCGATGTGATGAGATTATCAATTTCTCAAGATTGTTGTCCCAACCTTGAAACTCTCCAGCTTGAGCTAAATTGCCGTTTAATGGAGCTAGAGATCCTCACAACATCAATCAAGACAGTGAAAGTTTATGAATGCAAAACGCTGCACAACATAAACTGTATACCAGGCCTGCTAAAGCTTGAAGCTTTCGAAATAACTGGATGCCCAGAACTAGGTCCAGATCCCGTTACAGCAGCTAGGAGGTTAGCTGTATCGACTCATTCCACAGGGAGGTTCAGTTACCTCCAAAACCTTTGGAACAGGGTGTCCAGGAGGGGCCTCTCAGGTTAAAAGGCAGAGTTTTGTTGAGGAAGACTGATCCCCTAGAGACACAATAGAATGCTGTTGCATTAACGTTGTCTATTAGTTTTATCTGTAAAAACCTTGCAACCAGCATTTTTTATAATAAGCATAATTATTCTTTTTGATTTATGTGGTTTATAATTAGAGCTATTTATCTAACTTTTTAAATATCATTTTATTTACTAGCAATCACATCTTGGTGTGCAATGGGTGGCTCTAGGAAAATTCACTGTCAGCACTTCACTCAGGAAAATTCAGCACCAACAATTCACCGCGGGCAAATTCACCGCCATGACAAATTCACCTCAAGGAAAATTCACCACCAGCAATTCACCGACATGGAAAATTCATAGCATTAAAAATTTGTGATTAATTTTCCGTGGCGGTGAATTGCTAGTGGTGAATTTTACTTGAGGTAAATTTGTCATGCCGGTGAATTTTCCCGTGGTGAATTTTCCGGTGGTGAATTACTGGTGACCACCAGATGCCGCAATGGGTATGCCAAAGAGGTGTGGAAAGCCAACTAGACAAGTTTTTTTTGTCTATTTTTTGCATACATTTGTGTAGTACATGAGGTTAATTGGTAGGACCTCTGAATCAAGAAGATAATTAGGCTCCATTATCAACAGACTCATGTTATGTTTGCAATCGGAAGAGATGGAGAGAGGGGAAAACATAATGATAGAAAGAGGGAGAGATGGAGGGGGGAAGAGCAAGAGAGAGAAGGGTAAGAAGATAGTAGGGGATAGAGATAGAGAGGAAACTAGAGATAGAGATGGAGATAGAAAAAGAGATGGATATGGAGAGGAGAGGGAGAACAATGTCTCTTGAAATTTTTTGATATTCAATTCCTCCACAAGAGGCATTGCTATCACACAATTTTGAACTTGTGTACTTCATGGTAGCTATTTGAAATAATTGATGTGAGATGTTGGATGTTAGTTCCAAGGCATTCTTGTTTATTACAGATGAACATGACAATGCTAGCATGGTTGTGTCATCCATTGATTATATGTCTAATAGAGAATTGAATGATATCATTGCTATTTATATGTTTAGCCATTTCTTTAGAAAAGTGAATTAAAATAATGTATAAATAGTAAATCAAGAAACTATCATGTTGGATGTAACACTATTTATCTTGTTAATTAAAACAAAGTGAAATGTAAACATGTTTGTCCATACAATAATTTGAAGCACTCAATGGTGTAATATTAAAGATACAGTAGTAACATTTGTTGAAGGATATTAAATTATTAATAGTTCGGGCACTAAATCATCAATAAACCTTTGTTATTTAAACATCCAATAAGTGACCAAAAAAATATGATTAGATAATATGAATGAAGGTCTTCATAACTTGAGCAAGCCAAACAAAGGTGCCTTGGGAAAATAATTTTGATTGCGAGAGTCACAAGGATGATGGAAGGGCCGAAGAGACGAGTAAAAACAATGATACCATTTCATAAGGGTCTTTACAATTTACTTGTTTTCTTTTATTTCTATGTAAGTGATAGGACATAAATAGGGCCATTGACAAAAGGTTTTTGTTTACAACCAACAAAGTGGATGCACATCTAACAAGAATTTGATAACAATTATTTTAAAACAAAACAATATTTTTGCAGCCTTATGCTTATAATATGTCTTGTAAAGCATATTTGTCATTGTTCTCCCACTAAGAAATTCCAACCTTCCCTATTGAGTTTAAACAAGACAACAATGAAAAATCCTTTTGTATGAATTGAGAAAACTTCACATGATCATTCTACTCTGTAAGATTTGAGTTATAGATTACATAATATATGGTACAACTTATATATTTGACTATATTTCAAAGTGTTAGTAGGAATACGAATAATGTACGCAGGCTGTTAGATGATGCATTTAGAGTCTACAGAGATGGAGTAGAGTTTATTTCAGCACTTCTTAATGGAACATGAAGTTTTGGTATAACTATTGGATGCATGCTTAACAAAAATTTCATAAAAATGATTAAGCAAAAGAATATTTTTATAGCCTTAAGAAGTCAAACCAAAAATTTATACAATTATCATATATTGGAAAGTTGTATTATCTGGTTGTAATTCGATTATATTTTTAGAGTTTCTGCATATAGAGGTGATAAATTTTGGACATCGCATTGTCGATAATTTATAATGTTTATATCCTCGATATAGTTTGTAAATTTTAGGCATTTCATTTCAAATGAGTTGATAATGGGTGAAATAGGTCAACCTATGTCAGGCCTAAAACTTAAAGGTAGTAATAGAAAATTGTAATTATCTAGTGACGCATGGGGCAGTTTGCTCTAAATGTCATGACCTTTAATTGACTCATTATTAGAGATGATCATTACTGTATAGAATTTCAGGTGAATCTTAATTTTTTAAAGTTAAATATAAGAAAGATTTTAGCAAGTATTTATATTAACTTGGGTTTACGAAAATACTTTCAGTGACAATGTTTGAAGATATAATTTGTAAGTTTAAGTGATAATGTTTGGAGTGTGTTGACAATAAATGAGATAGCTCACTTTGAATGTCATCATTGAAAGCTATAAGTGTATCATTTTCTATTGAAAAGTTTTAGTTACCACATCTGCTTAAATTCCAGGACTAAAATTTACAAGAATTACATTGAGAAACCCCAATAAGATGAAAGCGAGATAGATCATTTCAATTGACTGGACTAGATGTTACTAGTAGAATACCTAATACCACTTTAAGTTATATTTGTCTGGACTGAGGTCATAATAAATAAGGTAGCTCTCTTCAAATGTCATCAATAAAACATACAACAAGTATATCCTAAACCATATATAAGTTTTAGAGATGATGTTTGGAGCACATCAAGAAACCTAAACAAAATGAGTGAGATAGATCACTTGGATGACAAGGCTAAACTTAAAAGCAATAAATGTCCTTTTGTACTTGTAGGTTATAGTCATCACGTTTAGGGTGAGCTGACAATAAATGAAAAAGTTCCTCCAAATGACATCATAAAAACTTAAAACACATTATTTGCTATTCTAGGTGTGAGCTTTAGCTACTTCACTTGGGAGCTGTCAATAATCAATATGACTAACTCTAAATTCTAGGACTAAAACTTTCAAGAAACCATCAATAAAAAAGAACAATTTTGAAAATGAAGAAAAACCAATAGCAAGCAGAATAAATGATGAACTAATCACTTATTTGTTTTGAGGTACTTTGTGACGGGTCTAGGAAAATTCATCACCAACAATTCATCAAAGGAAAATTCACCATCAACAATTCACTACCATGGAAAATTCACTGACAAAAAATTCACCGCCAAGTAAAATTCACTGCCAGCAATTCACCAATATATATTTCAAAAACTTGGTGAATTGTCGGCGGTGAAGAATGAGATCCAACTACCGCCAGTTGGGGAATCGTTGATCAGTAGGCCCCGCCATTAGTAGGAAAGACTAAATAACTACTATTTGGTGGGGGTCAGAAAGAAGGATGGAGCAGGGGTGGTAGTGAATGAAGGACTCATTTCAGTGGGGCATGTAGGGGAGGGCCCCTGATGGACAGTGGGAGGAATAGTGTCTTGAAATCCTAGGTTCAGAAGTTCTCGATGGGCTCTTAGCTTGAATTTTACTTGGTGGTGAATTTTTTGTTAGTGAATTTTCCATGGCGGTGAATTGTTGGTGGTGAATTTCCCTTTGATGAATTGTTGGTGATGAATTTTCCGAATGCTCTTTGTGACAGATTACACTCAGATTTTTTGTAGTAATGGTGATATGTGGGGGATTGAACATTTATTTTGTGAATTTGTAAAACAAATAATGACGGTTTCAACAAATTGAGAGTTTCAAATCTACAAAATTGAACTACTATACTCAAAATATTGAACATTTGCAAATCTTTGTTTAAGGTTTATGCAACCCTTATGAATTTTGATTTAAAGGTTATATTGATTTCTATTGAATGGTTGCTCATCCTAGCCTTGAGACTTTGATTTGTACATGATTTTAATGACACTTTGTTTTTATTTAATCATAGCCCTCAAAATTTGGGGGATTGTACAATATTTTCTTAAACTATGGTTTTGGGGTGGGAGATGGCATATAACAAGTTTAGAATTGGTTCTCCCGTACATTTGAAAACCACCTCACATGGATTTAGATCTAGTCAATATGCTTTTTCCTCTAAGGTAGATTTAATTCAACAAGGATTCTATGTATTATTATTTATTGTAGTTTGGTATAAATGAAATACCCTACTATGAAATATACTTTGCATCTTCTTCATATATTGTCTTCTTACAAGAGACACAAATTTCTTGGGATTAAATAGCCTCTTGAACATTGGAATTTTTATTTTCTTGAGACCCTAAAAAAGCTTCTTGGAGCTAAGAATCCATTGTAATTGTTAGAAAAAACAATATTTTATTAGCTAAATGTAATTCTCTCTAGTCCATTCTTTGTGTTTTAATAGAGCTGATGTATAATTTAGAAAAGGTAACATGAGAAATTATGAAAATATAGCTGGAAGAATATGTTTGGTGGTGAAATTACTATGAATTGATCCATGTTCATATTACTATTTAATTCTCTAACATGTTCATTTATTATATTCATGGCTATACGATTTAGTTTCAGTCTCAATTGGATTTAGTTTGCAAAGTGAATTTATAAGGAAATGCATGGAAATTCATTTTTTCTTAAAAGTAATTCAGCCCTAGAATTCTACCCAAACTTTTTGCATTAAACTTTTTTAAACATTAAATGCAATGTTTTTCAAAAAAACTAAAATGCTTGATATAAAACATCACATACATGGAATTCAATGAGGTATGAAGACTATATATACCTTTTGTTATCACACAATTCTTGAAAATAAAAGTATTATATTATTTTTTTCGAGGGTCACACTGATGTTTTGTTTTGTAGAAATATCTTTGCTTTTCTTGTGCATGTAAAACTTATCATTGAGGAAGTACTACTTAAATGATTTCAATGCTAACTCTCAAGGAAAATGATTAGGAAAAACAATTCAATAAGCATCTCTCTAAATGCATGTCGTGAATTTTTCTCAATATTTAACAACAAAATTTTCCTTTGTTCATCTTCAAATGAGCATCCTAAGGGTAGAAATAGTTTTAAAAAGAAATGGGAAAAAAACTAGGAATTATTATGAAAGGAGATTTACTATTATCATTTTATATCGTTACTTAATTTGTAATTATCTAAAAGAGAAAATTGAGACAAACAAGAAGAAGACACAAAAAATAAACATTATTTGGTTCTTAGAGGACTTCCATCATATTGTATAAGAAATATCATAATAGAAGAATAAAAAATCATATGAAACAATAAAGAAACTAAGAAATATCCAATTCCATAGCATATGTGGAGTATAATAGTGAGTTTGATATAAGAGCTGGAGGTGTTGGGAAAATGTGTCTCAACCTTGCAATTACATAGGTTGTTGTTGATACATAAGGTATTGTTCATACAACAACAATGGGGGGGGCACGAGGGAATCTTTCATTTTATTATATATATTTTATTATTGTAAATCTAGATCATTCATCATTCGGTTTTAAATCTGATGGTCGATATTTGATTAGCTTGACTTGTCCTATAAGGCAACCCTATTTTATGAGGGCATTATATTCTAATAATGTATTGTGATGTATTTTGAGAGTTAGATAGCGATCATGTTGCCTTTGGATATCTGGTTGGTGATACTCCTATGAGAAGGTTTCTTTGCAAGTATATTGTAATCTTTGTGATTTCTAAATAATATATTGGGCAGCTTTTGGAGTGTGGGGTTTTTCTCCCGAAAGGGTTTTCCCCACTTAAATCACTGTGTTGTGGTATGCATGATATTTGAGTTTATTTATGTTTAAGATTCTGTAAATTTTAAAGATCTATAAATTTTTTACATTATCCTCCTCTTAATATTAGTGTAGGAAGTTGTTCCGCTACCTTAGCCTTCTTATAAGAGGTAGGAACATATTTGTTTGATGAAAAAGCATAACAACAACCTCAACAAGTATGTGGAAATAAGAATGTGAAACTAAAAACAACAGGTAGATGATTTAAAAGTAAAATAATTAAGTGATAGCTAAATATTTATAGGACTACTAGGTGGGGTGAGAGTTTCTTAAAGATAAATGTTCATAAAATATCCATGGAAAGGTGGAAAAGATTGAACTTATAGAGGTGGAAAGGAATTTTATTTATTAAATGTAAACCAAAGAACCTAACTTCCCAAGTCAAATCTCTTTACATATAAGAAATTAATCTAGTGCTCTTTTTGGGATCAATTAAAATACCCTTAATTGTGTGGCCACCCTACAAATCAATATAACTCATTCTATTATTCAATGGTGACTTCAAAGTGAAGAGTTTTACCAACACTTAGTGGGGCAATTACATGGAAAATTTCCCTAAGAAAAAGTCACGCTAAAAGTGGGTGAGTTGAAAAGAATCTATTTTTTGAATTCTAATTGATTATTAGAATTGAAGACCAACGTTCAAATTGATAGTCTTATGTTAATAAGCTAATGTAAAAGGTTTCACTCTAATTTGGATTGTTTTAATATAAAAGACACTTATTATAAAGGTTTCCTAGTTGGAAGGACATGCATGCTATGTTGATGAGCACGCAGGAACCTTCTATTACATGAAAATCCAAAATTACCTTGTGCATAATTTTTAATTTAAAAATATTATCTGTTGATTGAAACACCTCCTTTTGAGGCATGCAACTAATTTGATTGAACCTCTCAGGACATGAGGGGATAATTGTTATTTTGAGAAATACTTTAAATTTGTAATGCAATGTAAAATTTCTAACATATTTTATGAATCAATTTCTCACATCAAATGAAGTACATGGTTTTACAACAGCTTGTGCCTATAGCAATAAGGCATTTTTCTAATGAAATATACAATGCAAAATGTAGAAGGGGAGATAATGATGTAGAAAATATAGCATTGAATTCATTGGTAAACCCTCCAATATCTATTGTTGTTAAAAAATTGTAATCCTCAAACCAATGTTTAAAAGCCATCTAAAACATCCATTTTCAACAAAAGTACAATATAGTATTAGCTCATTATTGACTAGATTAAATTGAACCATAGAATTTGAATAATAAGATAAAAAATGAAATTTCACCTTTCAATTTTCTATTAGCAAAATATAGTATAGATTTTCAAAGCATAAACAAATAATTAATTAAAAGATTGCCTCATTCTCCACAATAAAAAAATAGTTCAAAAGCTTGACTTGATGGGAAATTTTTATCGTGTTCTCCTATTGAATGCAAAAGACAATTGAGACAGGGTGTGAATCAATTTTATGTTAAAACTTCAAAACCCTCAAAAACATTTAAATCCTCATTAACTTAATTAACCCTTAATCTATTAGAAGGATTTAGAATG
>CM021100.1:232967071-232988750 GCA_007115665.2 Sequoiadendron giganteum | reverse complement strand
AAAAATAAGGAGAATAAAGGTAAAATGATTAAGAAAAGATATTATGTTAGAGAAGATGACAATATATGTAATGATGAATCTAACTATGGAGATGATGAGGATAGTGAATGCTTGTTCATGGCTTTAAAATATGGAACTAATTTTGATAACTCTTAGAGATGTGTGAAGGAAAGCACTCTAGAAGTTGGTGATAATACTGAAGGAAATTTTATGTCCATTTTTTGCTGCAAGAGAGGAGAAGAACTAATAGATCATTGACAATGGATTCTCTAACCATATGACTGGTGATAAGCATAATTTTATTAAACTTGAAAAATATGAAAGACTTGTTAGGTTTGGTGATGATACATCTTCTAAGATACATGTGAAAAAGGTTCAATCACTTTTTATGGAAAGAATAATAATGATGATGTTCTTTATGTTAAGAGTTTGAGACATACCCTCTTGAGTGTTGGAAAAATATGTAGCAAAGGATAAATATTATGTTTTAGGATAATTGATGTGAGACTAGAAAAGGATTTGAAATTGTGATTGTTTGTGGAAGGATAGATGGAAATGTTTATCAGCTTAAGGGTGTTGATGGTCATTGTTTCATGACTCAGATTAATGAAAGTTGGCTATAGCATATAAAGATGTGTCATATCAATTTTGATTGCCTAGTAAGAAGCAGTTTAGTTCAAGTTGTGAGGGATCTTCTAATGATTACAAAGCCTACCAATGTTGTTTGCAAGGAATTTTAGATTGGGAAGCAAGCAAGAAGTTTCAAATTCAAAGATCAATCTACTACTAGACTATTGGAGTTGGTGGATATAGGTCTTTGTGGTCCTACTAGAGTAAAAAGTCTTCAAGTTGACAGGTATTTCATGCTATTGATTGATGATTATTCCAAAATGACATGGGTTACTTTTCTCAACAAAAATAGAAGCTCTAGATTAGTTCAAAGCATTGAAATTTATGGTTGAAAATGAAATTGATTGAAAATAAAATGTTTGAGATCTGAAAAAAGTGGAGAGTTCACCTCCAATGAGCTTAACATCATTTGTGAGAATCATGAAATAAAGAGGCATTTATCTGCCCCTAGTACTCCTCAACAGAATAGAGTGGTTGAAAGAATGAATATGATTGCTCAGGAAACTAATAGGACAATGATGAAAGAGGAAAATCTACTTAAATTATATTGAAGAGAAGCAATTCATAATAATTTTTATATACTTAACAAAGTGAAAACAAGAGAAAACAACACAAAGACTCCTTATGAACTGTGGTATGGAAAGATTCCTATTGTCAAATACTTCAGAGTGTTTTGGAAGCAAATGCTATGTCAAACGAGATGAAGAAAACTTAGGAAATTTTGATGCAAGATCTAATGAAGGTATCTTCCCTAGATATTCTACTAAAAGTAAAGCTTATCGGTGTTACAACAAGATGCTAAGAAAGATTGTTGAGAGTGCAAGTGTCAAGGTTGATGAAGACTTACATAAGAATCTGATGGTGATAGATGGATATGAATCAAATGAGTCCACTTACAAAGATGAAGTAAAAGCTAAAGAAATTAAAGTATAGATTGAAGAGGAAGGAGTTTTAGAAAGGATTCCTAAAACTCCTAAGTATGTGTAGAAGAATCATTCTAAAGATTAGATCATTGGTGATAAGAGAAAAGGTGTACTAATAAGATGGAAATTTACTAAAGAACAGGTACAAATCTATATTCACCTTCTAAAGTTGAACCTAAAATAGTGATTGAAGCATACAAGGATGAATACTAGATCAACACTATGGAAGAATAACTAATGCAGATTGAGAAGAATCAAACTTGGGAACTTGTACCATGACTAGTTGAGAAGAATGTGATTGAAACTAACTAAATGAGAATGGAGAAGTTACATAATAAATAAGGAAATAATTGTGTGTAAAGGCTACTCACAAGTAGAAGGAATAGATTTTGAGGAGACAGTCTCTCCATTGGAAAGAATGGACTCTATCAAGATGTTTTTGGATTTTGAAGTACATAAATATTTCAAGGCTTATCAAATGGATGTGAATTATTCTTTCTTGAATGGAGAATTGGAAACAAGGCTACATAGAACAACTAGAATTATTTCAATTAGTAGACAAACCAAATATGGTCTGTATATTAAAGTAGGCATTGTACAACTGAAGCAAGCTCCTAGAGTTTGGTATGCAAGGTTGGACATGTACTTGTTACAAGGACTCAATAAAGGTATTGCAGATAGTAATATTTACTTTAAAGTTAAGAAAGATCAAATCTTGATTGTGGTTGTGTATATTGATGATATAATTTTTGGAGGAAATGAAGTTATTTGTAAGAAGTTTGTAGAAGAGATGTAGAACGAGTTTGAAATTTCATGAATTTATTTCTTGGGATACAAATCAATCAAATAGGTAAAGGTATTTTTATTTCACAATCCAAATATATCAAGGAAATTTTGAAGAATTTTGGTATGGAATATTCTAAACTGGTATGTACTCCTATAGTTACTGGTTGCAAACCGGGCAAGAACTAAGGTTGATCAAAGAAAGTATAGGTCAATGACTGGATGGTTGCTATATCTAACTGCTAATAGACATGATATCACACATAGTTTGTCTTGTAGATAGATTTCAAGAAGATTCCAAAGAGTCACATGTTGCATCAATGAAGAGGATATTTAGATAATTGAAGGGAACTTTGAATCATAGCTTGTGGTATCCAAAGGATATTGATTTTACTCTAAGTGTGTACATAGATGTAGATTAGGTTGGTTGTGTAGATGACATGAAAAGTACAAGTGGTGGTGCATTATTTATTGGATGTAGATTGGTGTCATGGCTAAGCAAGAAGCAAGATTCAATATCCTTATCTACTGCTGAGGCAGAGCATATTGCAATAGCATCTTTCTACACACAAGTGTTGTAGATGAGGAAAAAATTGAAGGATATTAGAGTGGTATATGATAAACCAATTTCTATTTTTTGTGATTATACAAGTTCTATAAATATTTCAAAGAATCCAGTAATGCATTCAAGGACAAAGCATATCTCAATCCGGTATCACTTTTTGAGAGAGAAAGTTGCAGATAATAAAGTGAAGCTTGAATATGTGCTTACATTTAGGATCAGGTTGCTGACATATTTACTAAGGCTTTTTCTAAGGATACTTTTGAGATCTCTGGGAGAAGCTAGGGGTTATTTCCCCTCCTTCTTTGAACTATATGCATAAGGAAATAGATTAGTCTAGTGAATCTCATGATTCAATCTTTATTCTAGATTGATGTTGGTGGTTACCTCTCAAGGGGAGTAGGTAGTGGCATTGTTGGCTATTAGAGTGAGTGTTGTCATTTGTTGTAGTAGTTGATTGGTACAAGTATGGTGTGTTCTAGTAAGGGGGAGTATGCAAAGAAATAAAGAAAATTGTGGAGCAATGGTAAGTAGGTACAAGTATGCTTTGATATCAATGGAAGAGATGCAAATGTGCTTCCCTTTTCCATTGTTGTGAAAGGGCGAGAGAAAGTCACATGTGAAAAAGAAAAGAGTTAGTTGTTAAGGGTGAGAGAGAGTAATAAGTTAGTTGTGTAAGGGGGAGAAATAAAAAAGAGTTGGTATGGAGTAGTATATTGGTGATTAGAGTTGTTGATGGTTTTTCACATCATGTGTTTCCATCAATGACGAAAGGGGATATTATTGCAAGTAGGTGTAGTAGGTGTTGACATTGATGTCATCAAGCTTATGTGTTGTCATTGATGTCAAATGTATGAGCAAGAGATTGTTGCAAGTGTGATAAGTTGGTATTGAGTTGGTGTTTGTTTTGTTGCATTAATGAATTTTTTGGTGATGGTTTGATTAGTTACATTATGTTGTCATTAGTAAGTTTTCGATGTCAACCTCTATTGTTGCTTCGGTAAGCTTTTGTCTATGGATGTATGGTTGAGTTTCTATGTTGTATTTGGCTTGGTGGTATTGAGGAAGTACTAAAGATGATGATAATATGTCTCTAGTGCTTGGTTTCCAAGTTCTTTTGAGAAAATTTGAATAAAAGAGGAAACAACATGTTGCAATGGTGCTCTATGTTGTAGAGTAGTGTTTTGTTTTTTCTTCACATTTCTTTTATGTTGAAGATCTACTTGTGTAGTTTTGATATGTTTATTAGAGGTGTTATATCCAGAATTTGGTGTGTTGGATCATCGTGCAAAGAAAGTTGTTTTCACCAATGTGTGAACTATGTATTGCAGAGGTTTCTGGGAGAAATTTTTTTTCTCTACATTTATAGTTTTGGTTTTGGTTTTGTGGATCTGTAGGTGTGCTAATAATGTCTGTATCTTTCTTTAGATAAATTTGTTCATGGTTTGGTGCTTCAAAAGTTAATTTATTAAGTTATAGTGTATGGGAGAATTATTTGAATGTAGTGCATGGATTTGTGACACAATTTTGGCTCTTAAGATTCCACTTTTTTTTTTTTGAAATCAACAAAATATGATTTGCACGAGAAAATGAAGATAGTTACACTCAAAATTTCAAGATGCAGTAAGAACAAGAGTTGAAGTGCTTCGAGTCTAGTTTCTAAGCTACTCCCCTTTGAAAACTAATAGAAAATTGATTTTTTTTCATCACATGTAGAATGGAGCCTAGTTTTAAAAAATGTAAGTTGTTTCATGTTTCGATGAATGAGTAAAAATATATCCTAAAACTAGCACATGTTGGTTTTTGACCAAAAATAGAGGAATTTACAAGAGAAGTTATGGATCAAAACCTTAATTGAATCAAAATGAAAAAGAATTATATATTTAGATAGCTAAGAGAGAGGTTAACACCATCACGGTATTTTTATAAACTTGTATTGAAAGATGTGCAAATGTGACGGTGAGCACCGATAAAAATATGAGGAATTTTGTTACCCTTTCAAAAAATCACTTCTTTTGCATGAAATGGTTGTCCAAACCTTTGGGTTAGATGCCCAATGAAAAATTCAACCCATTGGGTTGGTATTTCCCAATGCAACCCATTTGGCGAGCACCAAAATTGGCACTCGTCAAATGTCATTCATGACTTTTGGAATGCATTTTTCTAAACTCTTTCATTTTCACTTTCTCTACCAGGGAAACTATATACATGAAATAAACATTTAAATTATAAGTTGAAATTTGCATATGAACATTTAATTTCTTATACTTTAAGTTATATTTCATGTATATAGTTTCAAGATGTTTGAGGGTGGTTTCAAATCTCTAGGAGTTATAATGCAAATTCTAGTTTTTGGAAGATTTTAAAAAAATTTAGACTTAGTCAAATTTTAGTAATCAAGAGGTCAAATTTCATCTCTCTCTCTCTCTCTCTCTCTCTATCTCTCTCTCTCTATCTATCTATCTCATTCATTTTCATCTCTTATTCTCTAGACCTCTCTCTCTCTCTCACTATCTCCATCCCTTTATCTGACACTCTCTCCCTTGAGCTCAAGAACTATAGGAAATATAATCAACAAAGTAAAAATTAATTTCATACCTTGATTTGGAAGCCTAGAGGAAAGATATAGCTAGTAGTCTATCACCTTATTAAATGTCTCATATAAGATCATTTCTAAAATTATTGCTCTCAAGCTATGGGCACTCCTTCGCCAACTATTCTAGCTCATGTAAACTAGTTTTATTGAGAAATGATACATCCTTGACAACATTATTGTTGTCTAAGAAAGGATAGAATTGGCCTGATGTTCTTTGCAACCTACAATATCTATCAAAGTTGGTTTTACCAAGGCTTACCATTATATTAAATGGTTGTTTATTCTTATCATGATTTAGGTGCTTGGATTAAACCCCCATTTTATTCATTCTATTCATATGTTATTCATTAATTCCTCAACTTGCATCAAAATTAGTGATCAACAATCGAAGGCATTTATTATTTTTAAATTTATCCACCAAGGCTACAATATATTTCTCACAATTTATGCATGTGTGTGTTGTTGAAATATTTAGCCATGTTTGACCCATACACTCTCTCAAAATCTTGTTAAAGTTATTGCCATATCAATTTTTTATAACCAACTAGTCAATAGGTATTTTGTTAATGATTATTTTCTCATTCTTCTTGAGCATGGGAATGATGTGAAACAAGCCCTTCTTTTCCTTGACATATTTTGCTAAGCCTTTGGCTCAAGTATTTTATGACCGAAGACTTAATGATATAGGAAACACTTTCTTCATAAACCTAGCTAGTTAGACTCTTTCAATTGGAAATTGATTGATCATGAATGTTTTAAATTTTTAGGCATTCCCTTTGCTTTTAGGCCTCACCTACTATCCTATGAAAGCTATCATTTCTCGATCTATTAAAAGATTAGCTATTAGATCACAAAGAATCCCTTTTAGCTAGAAAACTCTAGGGTTGCTCTAAAATGCTAAATGCTATCCATATTTATTACTCCTCTTTTTATGTCCCTTCCAAGGCCTCATATTTAAAACTTGAGAATTTTCTCATTGATTTTCTTTAGACCTCTACTAACATGAATAGAGTTTTCATCTTGTTGCTTGGGTATTCTATTGTCTCCCCAAGGTGATTGTGTTTTAGTGTTATTGTCACTCGATCATCAAGGAATTAGTGTATGTGCTAAATGGATGATTAAAGATCTAAAAGGGAACAATGCTTAGAAAAATCTCATTGGGAATTATATTCCATTAAGTGTTCCTATAGAATGATCAACTTGGAAATGACGTGGAATCTATACTCTTCTCACCATTAGGTATCTTGTCTAGTTATAAGTTAAATTTTTTATTAAGAGCATATGGAAGGTCTAGGATTCCATCAAGCCCTAACTTCTTTAGGCTAGTAACAGATTCTATAATAGTCTCTCAATTAATCAAAAATCTAGTTAGTGGTCTTTGGCTCTATCTAATCAAGATCGCCCTCTTGCCAAATCCTATTGCAACCATTCTTTGAAATTCTTTAATAGAGGTACAAGAAACTCTTGTAGATCTCCATGATAGAGCCACCAAGAATTTTCCATCTTGGCCCAAGGCCAAGTTGAATTTTTGGCTATCTAACAAAGATTTAGATGCCTTCTAAGCTATTGTTGATGATGTCCCTCCCCATATGGTTCAAAAAATCAAAGTGTGGTCCTTCAAGCCCTAGAGGAAAGATTAGACATCATATCTTGAAACACTATTTTGCAATTATAGACCTCACAAAGCATACTTGTGGCTTAGACCTCATCTCCTAATGGTGCAATAGTTAAACCATCATTTACACCTCTTGTCTTCTCTTACCACTTGACATCAATGATTCTGAATTGTTGGGGAAACTATTCTTGAGCTTAAGTTGGTTGATTTTGCATAATGCATTCTTTACCAAGGCCTTTTTCTTAGGTTTCACTTGTCTCATTTTGGAGTTTTCACACATATTTTTTGGTTCTACATTAGAGCTAAAAAGATTGGATTTGGATTCATCTTCTTCAAGCCTTTTTGGCTCAACCCCTTCTCATGGAATATGGTTTTAGGTTGAAAAATATGTTTAATAATTTGAAAGATAGAAATGTAGCTCTCTATTTAGGTTGTTCAATCAATGTTCACTTTTTTTATATACAATTTTTTTGGTTTTCTTTAAAATGTTCATGTAGATCTAGGTGCAAGCTCACACTATTGCTCTATAAATTGGTTTTCCCTCCCACCCACCTCACAAGGGTAGGCATGTTCATAGTCAATTTGCTTAGAGAAGAGACCAATGGTCCTAGTCTTAAAGCTCTTAGTTGCAAGGATCTAGGAATTTGTAGCATGTGGGTGATCTTAGTCCATTCAACCACCTTATTCCTTTTCTCATCGGTGCAGTTGTCCTAGTTGGTTGAAATCTAACAAGTTCCCTAACTTAGAATTGGTTATTTTCTCTATTCATACTCAACAACTTATGGTTGAAGACATAAAAAAAGAATGTTCTCATTGATTGGGAGTCTATTCATGATAGTTCCATCCTTGTTGATGTATAAGATAAACTATATGATCATGCCCCCTCTTATCAATGTTACTCTCACCACTTACTAACATTACTATATTTATTAATGTTTGAACTTAAACTCATTTTAACTATTTTCACCATTAGTTTAATATTTATTCTACTCACCACTACTTTTTATGAATAATATATTATAATATTTTTTATTTCTTAAAAATTAATATAAACTTTATTGATTGAGATAATATAAGTTGCCCTTTTTCCCTCTACAACTAAGTAAATAGAAAGCTATGTCTAGTTCTATTAAATCACACTTAAAAAGTTAAGCTTTGAACCCAACCTATACTTCTAAGGTCAAAGTCTTACCAAATCACGTGTATGCACACCTTTCAATAATTTTGACCAGTGATTTGTTTTGTTTGGATAACACAAAAACACAACTCACCGTTCCACAACCCTCGATAAGCTGCTTTGCAATTTTTGTAGTCTTGAAGCTTGTGTTCCCACGCGTAATCGTACCCACTCCTTTCACCCGTCTCTCTTCCTTGCTCATGAAATATAATACATGTCGGTAATTCTTACTCAACGCTCGACTCCTATCCATTTCTTCTGTTTCCACTCGACTCCATGGCAGCTGCCTCCTGCTCAACAGGCCAACATGAGAATGCTTTCCATGAAATCATGAAGCCATCTGCTTCATCGTCAACAGCACCGCAGAAGGAACCCTTTGAAGTTTTCATAAATCATCGTGGACCTGATGTGAAATCGACACTGGCCAGCTCCATCTACCATGTTCTTGATCTTCTTGGAGTAAAAGTCTTTCTGGACAAAGAAGAGCTTGATTTGGGCGATCTCATACCAAAAGCAATAGAAGATGTAATGCGAAGTGCTCTAATTCATATTGCCATATTTTCAAAAAATTATGCGGGATCACCCTGGTGTTTGGCAGAGCTTTCGTTTATGCTAGAAACAGGGGCCCCAATTATTCCTGTTTTCTATGATGTCAAGCCTGTTGATCTCAAATTTTGGGCCAAAGGATTGTATGCTAACGCCTTTATCAAGTATGAAAGAAATGATAGATATAAGTCAGAAACGCTTGAAAAGTGGAAAAGGGCATTCCCCAGAGTTTCCTCTCTTTCCGGCTATGAATTCAAGAGTAATGGGTGCGCGTCGTATATTCCCTCCCTTACTGATAAGATGCATCTTTTTTATTGTCTTTTTGATATTTTTCTTTTTCCCAATCGTTACCGTCTTTCTGATATTTGTCTACAATGGCCAGTGATGAAGGGGCTCTTTTAAAAAGAATTGTGACCCGCGTACAGCAGGAGATAAAGAATGTGAAGGTGCCATTCGATGTAGCTACATATCCAGTTGGACTGGATAATGCCGTACGAGAGTTTGAAACAGTTAGATCTGCTCGAGGTTATCGAGATGTAGAGATTGTGGGAATAGTCGGCATGGGCGGCTGCGGTAAAAGTACAATTGCCAAAGAGTTATATAATAGAAAATTCTCAGCCTTCGATAACTGTAGCTTTCTCTCCAATGTAAGAGAGGATGCGTTGCAGGACTTGCAGAAAAAACTCTTGGAGGACTTGATACATCTTAGAAATCTACCATTCAAGGATGTGAGCCAAGGCAAATCTATTTTGTCTGGGCGTTTAAGATCCCTCCGCGTGCTCATCGTTTTGGATGACGTTGATCACGTAAATCAGTTGAATGCTCTGTTGCCAGACAAGGGCCGAAGTTTTGGATCTGGTAGTTTGATTATTGCTACTACACGCGATTCGGGCGTCCTTAGGTCGTGGGGTATTTCCTGTATTTACAAAATGAGAACACTGGATCCGTCTCATGCCAAGGAACTCTTTTGTTGGCATGCTTTCCTAGAACCCGTCCCCCCGGACGCCTTTGAAGATCTGGTTAATAGGTTTGTAAAAGCCTGTCATGGACTGCCCTTGTCTCTTGAGGTCATTGCAGAGATGCTTTATGGAAAGTCTGAGGAGTACTGGATTTCTAATTTAAAGAAGATCTCTAGATTATTGCCTAGAGAGATAAATAAGAGGCTGAGAGTTAGTTATGATGCACTAGACAAAGAAGAGAAAAATATATTTTTGGATGTAGCTTGTTTCTTCATTGGCGAAAAGAAAAATTTGGCCATTGCGGTATGGGATGCAGCTGAGTGGAGTGGTCTGCAGAGCTTGGAAAACCTTGTGAACAAGTGTCTTGTTGAGGTCGATAAGCAGAAACGCATAAGAATGCATAATCATCTCCGCGATCTGGGAAGGGAAATTGCAATCGAGTGTTCGCCCCATCGTCTTTGGGCCCCCAAGCAGATTGGCAATATTACAAGATACACAGAGGTAAGATTGATATTTTATTTCCATGGGCTATTTGCTTGTCTCACAGATTGCTTTAAAATCAGTATATATATATATTCATGTTTTCCCTTTTTGCAATTGCATTCAGCAAAGAACTTTGATCCGGGGAATAATGACTGCTACAACTCAATTTGTTGCATGTTCTGTTTACGACGAATTCCCAAGATGTTGTGATCCTTACCCGCCTCCTTTTAAAGAATGCATGGATCTTATTGGCTCTTCAAACGTAGGATTTAACCGCGTCAGATCAAGGATTCTATTAGAACTTCTCGTTGTTGCCGGAAACCATTTCACCTCAGACTTCGCCGAACTATCAAAGGATCTGGTGTGGCTCCGTTGGTTTGATTTTCAGCACTCTAATATTCCATCCTGGCTTTCGTTAACAAATTTAAGGGTTTTAGAGCTTTATGGTGCATCGAGATTACAAGAACTGTGGGAAAGTAACGAGCATGTAAGTAGAACATCTTGCTTTACCTCTTTTTCTTTAAATAAACCTTCCAGTTGGTAGCTAAATTAAAGGAAATTACGCGCAGCCTCCACAAGAGTTGAGAGAGATGATTATTACTGCTACTGAAGGCAACATTTTCCAAAGTTTTCCAAGTTTCAGGTCTGGAGCATTTGACAAAGATAGCCTTGATTTCTTATCATGGAGAAGAATTTCGCTTTACAAGACTGCCGGATGACTTCTGTGATCTACTGTCACTTGAGCACCTGGAACTACGCCATTGCAAATTACTGTCATCACTTCCCACCCATTTTGGGAAATTGAGTAAACTGCGTCATCTAGATTTGGGCTCTTGCCAGATGTTAAAGAGGTTGCCAGATTCAATTAAACAGCTCGTAAACCTGGAACATCTGGATTTATCAGGTTGTAAGAAGCTTGTCCCCATGCCAGACATTCTTGTAAACATGAGGAAGTTGGAGAATTTGTACTTCTCAGGTTGCCCTAAATTGCAAGAATTGCCCCTGCAAATTACAGAGCAGAATTCTCTGAGAGAGCTACATCTGAAAAATACCATGCTAATGAATGTACCAGATAACATCGATCAATTAAGCAAATTGGAAGCGCTGCTCATTGGAAGTCCGCACTTGACAGGCTTGCCAACGTATCTTGGCAATTTAACCAGATTGACTCGTCTCAAAATTGCGGGATGCATCAACCTGGAATCTTTGCCCGAATCTGTAGAGCGTCTCAAGCATTTAGAATATTTATGTATAAAGTCTTCCGGAGTGAGGTCTTTGCCAGGAGGATTTAGGCGACTCACAAGCCTACAAAATCTGAAAAATTTTGACTGCCCGATTGCCGAGCTAGATCTTGGCACAGGGTCTTCTTCTTCACTGGGTAAACTCAAGGCGATTCATCTGAAAGCAACCGATGTGATGAGATTATCAATTTCTCAAGATTGTTGTCCCAACCTTGAAACTCTCCAGCTTGAGCTAAATTGCCGTTTAATGGAGCTAGAGATCCTCACAACATCAATCAAGACAGTGAAAGTTTATGAATGCAAAACGCTGCACAACATAAACTGTATACCAGGCCTGCTAAAGCTTGAAGCTTTCGAAATAACTGGATGCCCAGAACTAGGTCCAGATCCCGTTACAGCAGCTAGGAGGTTAGCTGTATCGACTCATTCCACAGGGAGGTTCAGTTACCTCCAAAACCTTTGGAACAGGGTGTCCAGGAGGGGCCTCTCAGGTTAAAAGGCAGAGTTTTGTTGAGGAAGACTGATCCCCTAGAGACACAATAGAATGCTGTTGCATTAACGTTGTCTATTAGTTTTATCTGTAAAAACCTTGCAACCAGCATTTTTTATAATAAGCATAATTATTCTTTTTGATTTATGTGGTTTATAATTAGAGCTATTTATCTAACTTTTTAAATATCATTTTATTTACTAGCAATCACATCTTGGTGTGCAATGGGTGGCTCTAGGAAAATTCACTGTCAGCACTTCACTCAGGAAAATTCAGCACCAACAATTCACCGCGGGCAAATTCACCGCCATGACAAATTCACCTCAAGGAAAATTCACCACCAGCAATTCACCGACATGGAAAATTCATAGCATTAAAAATTTGTGATTAATTTTCCGTGGCGGTGAATTGCTAGTGGTGAATTTTACTTGAGGTAAATTTGTCATGCCGGTGAATTTTCCCGTGGTGAATTTTCCGGTGGTGAATTACTGGTGACCACCAGATGCCGCAATGGGTATGCCAAAGAGGTGTGGAAAGCCAACTAGACAAGTTTTTTTTGTCTATTTTTTGCATACATTTGTGTAGTACATGAGGTTAATTGGTAGGACCTCTGAATCAAGAAGATAATTAGGCTCCATTATCAACAGACTCATGTTATGTTTGCAATCGGAAGAGATGGAGAGAGGGGAAAACATAATGATAGAAAGAGGGAGAGATGGAGGGGGGAAGAGCAAGAGAGAGAAGGGTAAGAAGATAGTAGGGGATAGAGATAGAGAGGAAACTAGAGATAGAGATGGAGATAGAAAAAGAGATGGATATGGAGAGGAGAGGGAGAACAATGTCTCTTGAAATTTTTTGATATTCAATTCCTCCACAAGAGGCATTGCTATCACACAATTTTGAACTTGTGTACTTCATGGTAGCTATTTGAAATAATTGATGTGAGATGTTGGATGTTAGTTCCAAGGCATTCTTGTTTATTACAGATGAACATGACAATGCTAGCATGGTTGTGTCATCCATTGATTATATGTCTAATAGAGAATTGAATGATATCATTGCTATTTATATGTTTAGCCATTTCTTTAGAAAAGTGAATTAAAATAATGTATAAATAGTAAATCAAGAAACTATCATGTTGGATGTAACACTATTTATCTTGTTAATTAAAACAAAGTGAAATGTAAACATGTTTGTCCATACAATAATTTGAAGCACTCAATGGTGTAATATTAAAGATACAGTAGTAACATTTGTTGAAGGATATTAAATTATTAATAGTTCGGGCACTAAATCATCAATAAACCTTTGTTATTTAAACATCCAATAAGTGACCAAAAAAATATGATTAGATAATATGAATGAAGGTCTTCATAACTTGAGCAAGCCAAACAAAGGTGCCTTGGGAAAATAATTTTGATTGCGAGAGTCACAAGGATGATGGAAGGGCCGAAGAGACGAGTAAAAACAATGATACCATTTCATAAGGGTCTTTACAATTTACTTGTTTTCTTTTATTTCTATGTAAGTGATAGGACATAAATAGGGCCATTGACAAAAGGTTTTTGTTTACAACCAACAAAGTGGATGCACATCTAACAAGAATTTGATAACAATTATTTTAAAACAAAACAATATTTTTGCAGCCTTATGCTTATAATATGTCTTGTAAAGCATATTTGTCATTGTTCTCCCACTAAGAAATTCCAACCTTCCCTATTGAGTTTAAACAAGACAACAATGAAAAATCCTTTTGTATGAATTGAGAAAACTTCACATGATCATTCTACTCTGTAAGATTTGAGTTATAGATTACATAATATATGGTACAACTTATATATTTGACTATATTTCAAAGTGTTAGTAGGAATACGAATAATGTACGCAGGCTGTTAGATGATGCATTTAGAGTCTACAGAGATGGAGTAGAGTTTATTTCAGCACTTCTTAATGGAACATGAAGTTTTGGTATAACTATTGGATGCATGCTTAACAAAAATTTCATAAAAATGATTAAGCAAAAGAATATTTTTATAGCCTTAAGAAGTCAAACCAAAAATTTATACAATTATCATATATTGGAAAGTTGTATTATCTGGTTGTAATTCGATTATATTTTTAGAGTTTCTGCATATAGAGGTGATAAATTTTGGACATCGCATTGTCGATAATTTATAATGTTTATATCCTCGATATAGTTTGTAAATTTTAGGCATTTCATTTCAAATGAGTTGATAATGGGTGAAATAGGTCAACCTATGTCAGGCCTAAAACTTAAAGGTAGTAATAGAAAATTGTAATTATCTAGTGACGCATGGGGCAGTTTGCTCTAAATGTCATGACCTTTAATTGACTCATTATTAGAGATGATCATTACTGTATAGAATTTCAGGTGAATCTTAATTTTTTAAAGTTAAATATAAGAAAGATTTTAGCAAGTATTTATATTAACTTGGGTTTACGAAAATACTTTCAGTGACAATGTTTGAAGATATAATTTGTAAGTTTAAGTGATAATGTTTGGAGTGTGTTGACAATAAATGAGATAGCTCACTTTGAATGTCATCATTGAAAGCTATAAGTGTATCATTTTCTATTGAAAAGTTTTAGTTACCAC
The DNA here is from genome assembly GCA_007115665.2 of Sequoiadendron giganteum. Taxonomy (NCBI): domain Eukaryota; kingdom Viridiplantae; phylum Streptophyta; class Pinopsida; order Cupressales; family Cupressaceae; genus Sequoiadendron; species Sequoiadendron giganteum. The sequence continues at coordinate 232,974,128 of CM021100.1, read as the reverse complement.
ATCTGCTTAAATTCCAGGACTAAAATTTACAAGAATTACATTGAGAAACCCCAATAAGATGAAAGCGAGATAGATCATTTCAATTGACTGGACTAGATGTTACTAGTAGAATACCTAATACCACTTTAAGTTATATTTGTCTGGACTGAGGTCATAATAAATAAGGTAGCTCTCTTCAAATGTCATCAATAAAACATACAACAAGTATATCCTAAACCATATATAAGTTTTAGAGATGATGTTTGGAGCACATCAAGAAACCTAAACAAAATGAGTGAGATAGATCACTTGGATGACAAGGCTAAACTTAAAAGCAATAAATGTCCTTTTGTACTTGTAGGTTATAGTCATCACGTTTAGGGTGAGCTGACAATAAATGAAAAAGTTCCTCCAAATGACATCATAAAAACTTAAAACACATTATTTGCTATTCTAGGTGTGAGCTTTAGCTACTTCACTTGGGAGCTGTCAATAATCAATATGACTAACTCTAAATTCTAGGACTAAAACTTTCAAGAAACCATCAATAAAAAAGAACAATTTTGAAAATGAAGAAAAACCAATAGCAAGCAGAATAAATGATGAACTAATCACTTATTTGTTTTGAGGTACTTTGTGACGGGTCTAGGAAAATTCATCACCAACAATTCATCAAAGGAAAATTCACCATCAACAATTCACTACCATGGAAAATTCACTGACAAAAAATTCACCGCCAAGTAAAATTCACTGCCAGCAATTCACCAATATATATTTCAAAAACTTGGTGAATTGTCGGCGGTGAAGAATGAGATCCAACTACCGCCAGTTGGGGAATCGTTGATCAGTAGGCCCCGCCATTAGTAGGAAAGACTAAATAACTACTATTTGGTGGGGGTCAGAAAGAAGGATGGAGCAGGGGTGGTAGTGAATGAAGGACTCATTTCAGTGGGGCATGTAGGGGAGGGCCCCTGATGGACAGTGGGAGGAATAGTGTCTTGAAATCCTAGGTTCAGAAGTTCTCGATGGGCTCTTAGCTTGAATTTTACTTGGTGGTGAATTTTTTGTTAGTGAATTTTCCATGGCGGTGAATTGTTGGTGGTGAATTTCCCTTTGATGAATTGTTGGTGATGAATTTTCCGAATGCTCTTTGTGACAGATTACACTCAGATTTTTTGTAGTAATGGTGATATGTGGGGGATTGAACATTTATTTTGTGAATTTGTAAAACAAATAATGACGGTTTCAACAAATTGAGAGTTTCAAATCTACAAAATTGAACTACTATACTCAAAATATTGAACATTTGCAAATCTTTGTTTAAGGTTTATGCAACCCTTATGAATTTTGATTTAAAGGTTATATTGATTTCTATTGAATGGTTGCTCATCCTAGCCTTGAGACTTTGATTTGTACATGATTTTAATGACACTTTGTTTTTATTTAATCATAGCCCTCAAAATTTGGGGGATTGTACAATATTTTCTTAAACTATGGTTTTGGGGTGGGAGATGGCATATAACAAGTTTAGAATTGGTTCTCCCGTACATTTGAAAACCACCTCACATGGATTTAGATCTAGTCAATATGCTTTTTCCTCTAAGGTAGATTTAATTCAACAAGGATTCTATGTATTATTATTTATTGTAGTTTGGTATAAATGAAATACCCTACTATGAAATATACTTTGCATCTTCTTCATATATTGTCTTCTTACAAGAGACACAAATTTCTTGGGATTAAATAGCCTCTTGAACATTGGAATTTTTATTTTCTTGAGACCCTAAAAAAGCTTCTTGGAGCTAAGAATCCATTGTAATTGTTAGAAAAAACAATATTTTATTAGCTAAATGTAATTCTCTCTAGTCCATTCTTTGTGTTTTAATAGAGCTGATGTATAATTTAGAAAAGGTAACATGAGAAATTATGAAAATATAGCTGGAAGAATATGTTTGGTGGTGAAATTACTATGAATTGATCCATGTTCATATTACTATTTAATTCTCTAACATGTTCATTTATTATATTCATGGCTATACGATTTAGTTTCAGTCTCAATTGGATTTAGTTTGCAAAGTGAATTTATAAGGAAATGCATGGAAATTCATTTTTTCTTAAAAGTAATTCAGCCCTAGAATTCTACCCAAACTTTTTGCATTAAACTTTTTTAAACATTAAATGCAATGTTTTTCAAAAAAACTAAAATGCTTGATATAAAACATCACATACATGGAATTCAATGAGGTATGAAGACTATATATACCTTTTGTTATCACACAATTCTTGAAAATAAAAGTATTATATTATTTTTTTCGAGGGTCACACTGATGTTTTGTTTTGTAGAAATATCTTTGCTTTTCTTGTGCATGTAAAACTTATCATTGAGGAAGTACTACTTAAATGATTTCAATGCTAACTCTCAAGGAAAATGATTAGGAAAAACAATTCAATAAGCATCTCTCTAAATGCATGTCGTGAATTTTTCTCAATATTTAACAACAAAATTTTCCTTTGTTCATCTTCAAATGAGCATCCTAAGGGTAGAAATAGTTTTAAAAAGAAATGGGAAAAAAACTAGGAATTATTATGAAAGGAGATTTACTATTATCATTTTATATCGTTACTTAATTTGTAATTATCTAAAAGAGAAAATTGAGACAAACAAGAAGAAGACACAAAAAATAAACATTATTTGGTTCTTAGAGGACTTCCATCATATTGTATAAGAAATATCATAATAGAAGAATAAAAAATCATATGAAACAATAAAGAAACTAAGAAATATCCAATTCCATAGCATATGTGGAGTATAATAGTGAGTTTGATATAAGAGCTGGAGGTGTTGGGAAAATGTGTCTCAACCTTGCAATTACATAGGTTGTTGTTGATACATAAGGTATTGTTCATACAACAACAATGGGGGGGGCACGAGGGAATCTTTCATTTTATTATATATATTTTATTATTGTAAATCTAGATCATTCATCATTCGGTTTTAAATCTGATGGTCGATATTTGATTAGCTTGACTTGTCCTATAAGGCAACCCTATTTTATGAGGGCATTATATTCTAATAATGTATTGTGATGTATTTTGAGAGTTAGATAGCGATCATGTTGCCTTTGGATATCTGGTTGGTGATACTCCTATGAGAAGGTTTCTTTGCAAGTATATTGTAATCTTTGTGATTTCTAAATAATATATTGGGCAGCTTTTGGAGTGTGGGGTTTTTCTCCCGAAAGGGTTTTCCCCACTTAAATCACTGTGTTGTGGTATGCATGATATTTGAGTTTATTTATGTTTAAGATTCTGTAAATTTTAAAGATCTATAAATTTTTTACATTATCCTCCTCTTAATATTAGTGTAGGAAGTTGTTCCGCTACCTTAGCCTTCTTATAAGAGGTAGGAACATATTTGTTTGATGAAAAAGCATAACAACAACCTCAACAAGTATGTGGAAATAAGAATGTGAAACTAAAAACAACAGGTAGATGATTTAAAAGTAAAATAATTAAGTGATAGCTAAATATTTATAGGACTACTAGGTGGGGTGAGAGTTTCTTAAAGATAAATGTTCATAAAATATCCATGGAAAGGTGGAAAAGATTGAACTTATAGAGGTGGAAAGGAATTTTATTTATTAAATGTAAACCAAAGAACCTAACTTCCCAAGTCAAATCTCTTTACATATAAGAAATTAATCTAGTGCTCTTTTTGGGATCAATTAAAATACCCTTAATTGTGTGGCCACCCTACAAATCAATATAACTCATTCTATTATTCAATGGTGACTTCAAAGTGAAGAGTTTTACCAACACTTAGTGGGGCAATTACATGGAAAATTTCCCTAAGAAAAAGTCACGCTAAAAGTGGGTGAGTTGAAAAGAATCTATTTTTTGAATTCTAATTGATTATTAGAATTGAAGACCAACGTTCAAATTGATAGTCTTATGTTAATAAGCTAATGTAAAAGGTTTCACTCTAATTTGGATTGTTTTAATATAAAAGACACTTATTATAAAGGTTTCCTAGTTGGAAGGACATGCATGCTATGTTGATGAGCACGCAGGAACCTTCTATTACATGAAAATCCAAAATTACCTTGTGCATAATTTTTAATTTAAAAATATTATCTGTTGATTGAAACACCTCCTTTTGAGGCATGCAACTAATTTGATTGAACCTCTCAGGACATGAGGGGATAATTGTTATTTTGAGAAATACTTTAAATTTGTAATGCAATGTAAAATTTCTAACATATTTTATGAATCAATTTCTCACATCAAATGAAGTACATGGTTTTACAACAGCTTGTGCCTATAGCAATAAGGCATTTTTCTAATGAAATATACAATGCAAAATGTAGAAGGGGAGATAATGATGTAGAAAATATAGCATTGAATTCATTGGTAAACCCTCCAATATCTATTGTTGTTAAAAAATTGTAATCCTCAAACCAATGTTTAAAAGCCATCTAAAACATCCATTTTCAACAAAAGTACAATATAGTATTAGCTCATTATTGACTAGATTAAATTGAACCATAGAATTTGAATAATAAGATAAAAAATGAAATTTCACCTTTCAATTTTCTATTAGCAAAATATAGTATAGATTTTCAAAGCATAAACAAATAATTAATTAAAAGATTGCCTCATTCTCCACAATAAAAAAATAGTTCAAAAGCTTGACTTGATGGGAAATTTTTATCGTGTTCTCCTATTGAATGCAAAAGACAATTGAGACAGGGTGTGAATCAATTTTATGTTAAAACTTCAAAACCCTCAAAAACATTTAAATCCTCATTAACTTAATTAACCCTTAATCTATTAGAAGGATTTAGAATGAAAATAGATAACATAAACTAAAACCAAATCAACAACATGCATAATAGAACACCAAATTTATGTGGAAAACCTGAGGGAAAAACCATGATGAGGATTAGCTCACAATATAAGTAATAACAACACCGAATACAAAAGGGCTCACTGCTAGAGGGTTCACTGCCTAGAAGAAATAAGGTCTCACTACCAATGGTTCACTACCAAAATATGCAAAAGAAGATAGAGAAGAGTGTTATAGTGATAAATCCATCTCAATGCAACAGAAAAGTCCACCAGAACATCGTGAACACATTTGCAACCTTAATGAATATTGTAGACACCTTCTGCTCAGTGCATCCAATAGTCTAACACATGAAAGGTCACACCGAACTTCACAAATGTGTACATTACAACGCTATAATTTTCATCACTCCACTATGTACTCACATCCCTCAACAACTCAACACTTATTTATACCATCTTCAACCTTGAAAACATTCTCCAAGGTTGGCTATGAACCTCAACCATGTAAATTCAAATTAAGTCAGAACCAAAAAATTCCCATGGTGGAAAGGAATGAAGGAAAACCAGAACACACCTTAGCTTAAACCTAACTCCACTCAAACATGTCATACCATGCTTTCACAAACACTGAAGAAAATCCACAACTAGTGTAAACAACCAAGGTCGGTTGAACCCCTGTAAACACCATAACTTTTAAGTACCCACTTCCTTCGATCCAACAACAATTCATGGACAACATCACTTGAACACAATCTAGAATATCCCATGAACACCATAAAATCCAGGGTGATCCCACAATAGTGGTTTACAATTTTTGGCCAAACTAGACACTGAAATTATTATTTTTAACTAAATCTTCACATTCGGGCACCTATAGCAGCTAAACCGTGAGGAATTTGAAGATGATGCAAACTAGAGTCTCGTCATATTTTGTCTGTAAATTCTAAAAATATTTTTTTCACAATTTTTGGAATAATATTGCACTTCTTTTTCCATCTCCCACTAAAACTAGGTTTTTTCATAAAACAACATTTTTAAAAAGTGACGCTCACCGTATACAACATAAATTTTTTTTTATGAAGGATGAAATTCTATTTTTTTCGAATTTAGATTTTTAACTGTGATATCTAGCACTTTCATTTTGTCTTATAGTTTTTAATTTAATATTTTTTCCTTAATAGAGTTTCAAAGTCAAACCAATTGCAATTCAGACATAGGCAGACTGTATACAACATAACTATTTTTGTATGTATCAAAATTCAATTTTATTTTTTTTAATGGATCAAAGACATCAATACCCAACATGAACATATTTAATTTATATATTTTTTTATAATTTTCTATTTTTCCATATGTCCAAAACAAAGAGCTTGATTTTCGGTGAAAAACCTATGTTTACTAAAATTAAAAAAACACATACATAATAAAACAACAAGATATTAAAATTATATTCATGGGATAGCTCATTTTGAGGACTACCATAATCATTTCAAATAAATTTTAAATGAATTCATTTTATCCCCCAAAAGGTAAATCAAAAGTGATTTTTTATCAGCATTTTGATAGGTGTAAAGGAGACTCAGTTATAGGTATGGTTTAAAACTAGTGAGGTTCTATCCAAGGGGGTTTGATCTAAGGTGGTTTGATCAAACCCTCTTCAATTGGAATCCTTAAAATGAAACTTTTAATGATTTAAATCATTATATTTTCTAAAAATATGTGATTTTAGCAAAAATCAGTTCCTCTCAGAAATTGTAAACCAGCTTTGTGGGATCACCCTCCATCAAATTCCTTCACAACAAATTTCACTTGAAGAATGTACACACCTGGGTAAGTGCATGGATCTGTGACACAATTTTGGTGCCAAATTGCAAAAAAAACTATAAAAAGCCATATTGCACTCGCCAAATGGCTTGAATTTTACAATGAATGCCATTCATGACTTTTGGAATGCATTTTTCTAAACTTTTTCATTTTCCCTTTCTCTTCCAAGGAAACTATATATACATGAAATAGTCATTTAAGTTGACATTTACATATTAACATTTACTTTCTTATACTTTAAGTTATATTTCATGTATATAGTTTCACGAAGTTTGAGAGTGGTTTCGGATCTCTAGGAGTTATAATGCAAATTCTAGTTTTTGAAAGATTTTAAAAAATTTTAAACTATCAAATTTCAGTAATCAGCATGTCAAATTTTAGTAATCAAGAGGTCAAATTTTAGTAG
>CM021100.1:232677792-232967051 GCA_007115665.2 Sequoiadendron giganteum | reverse complement strand
CTTCTCTCTATCTATCATCTCTCTCTACATATCTTTCCCTCTCTATTTATATTTATCTCCCCTCTCCCTCCATCACTCTATATCTCAATTATCTCTCTCTCTCTCTCTCTCTCTCTCTCTCTCTCTCTCTCTCTCTCTCTCACCTCTATCTCCTCCCTACCTATCCCTCCCTTCACTCTCTACTTCTCTCTATCTCTCCCCTCTATACATCTCCTTCCCTCTCTACCTATATTTATCTCCCCTCTCCCTCTCTTTACCTACCTCTCCCTTCATCACTTTTTATCGCACCTATGCCTCCCTCCCTACCTATTTTCATCTATACTCTCTATCTCTCCTCCCCTCCCTCTAAATGTCTCTCTCTCTATCTTCCTCCCTCCCACCCACCTTCCCTCTCTACTTATCTCTATCTAATCTATTAATCTATACCTCTTTTTCTCTCCCTCCATCCCTTCTTACCTCTCTCAATTTCTCCACCTTCCTCCTTCCCTCTCTACTTCTATCTCTATCACCTCTCTCCCTCTCCCTCCTTCCCTCCCTCACTATCTCTCCCCTTCATTCAGTACTCTCTATCTCACCTCTCACTCCCCCTCTCCCTCCCCCTCTTTATCTCTCACTCCTTCCCTCTACTTCTCTTTATATCTCTCTACTTCTCTCTATCTCTGAATTTTCTCTCTATCTCTCTTTACTTCTCTCTATCTCACCTCTCTCTCCTCCTCCATCCCTTCTTCTATGTCTAATTTTCTCTATCCCCTATCTCTCTATCTCTATCTATGTCTTTATCTCTCTCTTCCTTCCTCCCACCCACCTTCCCTCTTTACTTCTCTATATCTAACCTATCCCTCTATACCTCTTTCTCTCTCCCTCGCTCCCTCCTCCCCTCTTTACTTATCTCTATCACCTCTCTTTGTCATCTCTCTCTCTCAATTTTCCCTTCCTCCCTCTCTCTCTCCTTCCCTATCTACTCTTTTTATCTCACCTCTATCTCTCCCTACCTCTCCATCCCTCCCTTCTCTCTCTCCCTCCCTCTTTTTTCTCTCACTCTCTCCCTCTCTCTCTCCCCTCTTTCTCTATAATTTCCTCTATAATTGTCTTTATCTCACCATTGTATCCCTTCCTCTCCTCCCTCCACCCTCTCTCTCCCTCTTTACCTCTCTACTTATTTGTATCACATATCTCTATCACCTTTATCTCTCTCACTTCTCCCTCCTCTCTTTCTCATTCCTTCTATACTCTCTCTATATCAAATCTACATATCTATCCATAGCTCTCCCTCCCTCCCTCCTCTCTCTCTTTCCCTCCCCCCTCTCTCTCACTCTCTCCCCCTCTTTCTCTCTCACTCTCTCCTTCCCTATCTACTTATCTTTATCTCTCTATTCTCTCTCTAGCTCTCCCTCTCTCCCCTCCACTTCTTTTTATCATCTCTCTCTATCACCTCTATATCTCTCACTTCTCCCTCCTTCTCCCCTCTTTTTATCTCACCTTCCCTCTCTTCTCTCTCTATTTCACCTCTCTCTCCCCCTCTTTCTATTTCAATCTCTCTCTGTCTCTCCCCTCTTTCTCTCTCTCACTCTCTCCTTCTCTACCTCTCCCTCCCTCCTTCCCTCTTTATGTAAATCTCCCCACTTTGCTCTAATTTTTGTATCACATCTTGTGCACTTCAAATAGAGATACAAATAAAGAGACAAAAAGAGAGAGGAGGGAGGGTAGGAAAGAGAGTAGAGGGTGGGACATAGAGAAATATGAGGGAGGGAGCTCGGTAAAGAGGTATAGGTGAGATACAAAGGTAGGTAGAGAGAGGGATAGACGAGATATAAGCTGAGAGATAGGTAGAGAGATGGAGAGGGGAGATAGAGAGAAGTAGAGAGGGAAGAAGAGAGTGAGGGAGTGGTAGGGAGGGAGAGAGAAGTGAGATAGAGGTGAGATAGAGAGAGAGAGATAGAAAGGAAGGAAGAGAGGGGAGGGCGGGAGAGGTAAAAGGGATAGTTGAGAAGATTGTAGAGAGGGAGAGATAGCTAGAGGTTTGAGATAGAAAGTAGAGAGAGGGAGAGGAGAGATGGGGTATTTTATATGGAGAGAAGTAGAGAGCAAAGGTTGGTGGAAGAGAGAGAGAGAGAGAGGGAGGGTGGGAGAGATAGGGTGGGAGAGATAGGGTGGGATGGAGAGGGGAGGAAGGGAGAGGTAAAGAGGAATAGTTGATATAAATAGGAGAGAGAAGTAGGTAGAGAGAGTATTAGGAGATATAGAAAGAGGGAAGGAGAGATGGAGGGAGAGGTATGGTTAAAGGGAGAGATAGTGATGGAGAGAGAAAGGTTAGAGACAAAGAGATAGAGAGAGATAGGTAGAGAGAGGGAGGGGAGAGAGAAGTAGAGATGGTAGGAGAGAGGGAAGTGATGTGGAGGAAGGAGAAGACACTCACTCAATATGATAGTATTAATACATACTCACTATATGGTTTCATTGGAGGCAATAACTCAATCACTTTAGTACACCTTTTCACCATTTAGAACACAACATAATGAGCATTCAAGGATGGAAACACATCAAAAAGCATAGACATTATGGAATAGTGGACATAAATGTTTCAATACTTTCCAACACATTTGGTGACTCACAAACCCTATTGAACCAAACGCTTGTTTCCATCAATGCACCACACAACAATGGCTTTTATTCAAACAATGGCTTGTACTCAACAATGAAAAATACCAACATCACAAATAAGGAAGAAAACAAAGTGAACATAAGGCTCTTGATTCTCTTAGACTAGTTTCAACATAACATAAAGGTTCTCAAACTTTCAGGACTCAAACTTGTGTAATACAGTGTTCCCAACTTATGGTTTCTTGTCACAAGGCACACACAAACCCCATCACTCAATAAACACAAGGAATGAATTGTTAATTGTATCCTTGGCCTGAACTAACTTTCAAAAACATGACACAAAAACATTTAGATCAGATTTCATGAGATAATGCAAGGAACTTATCAAACAATCATCGTGGAGGGTTTTAGGACTATCCCAATGAGGAAATGAAAAAAAAATGTCATTAATAACTTTCAAAAACCAAATAATGAAGCAAATCGCTTCATCGGTATTGAAGATAACATAATTATAGACTTTTCCTCTAATTGTCACCAAGATCCAATGGTGGAAAAGAAAGTTATGGTTTTTTTTTCAAAACTGGGAACCCTAGTTAGGGTTCAGACTTGTCCTCACAAAAATGGTCATAACTTATTCAAATCTCCACGAAAATGATCCAAAAAATAATAATTGAGATATAGAGACATATATTCATCCATTTCAATTAGTTTCAACCCAATATTGTATTGTACATGGCCATACTAGCACATTATTAGAATAGGGCAACCTTCACCAAAATGGCCATATCTCACACAAAACTAAATGAAATTCAATGAAACAAAAGGAATTTTAAACTATAAAAAAATATATTTCCATCCATCTATTATATTCCTTTATATGAGGTCGTACTAGGCTATACAATGCATAACTTCAGCCTGAAAACAATGTAAGGCTCATAAAATACACACAAAATTGAGGTTTTCATTCATCAAACTCCAAAATTTCACCTCTCCCCCTTGAACTCTAGTTTGGAGGGTGTTTATATACATTTCCAATCCCTTACAACTTTTTTTCACCCATTCTTGATTAGGTTTCTCAATAAAACACCGAAATGGCACTTTTTTACAATGTTGCTTGACAACATTTTAGCAACTTTTACAACTTTTAACCAAAAGACCCTAAACACATCAAAATGGATCCAAATGATCCCAAATGGTCATTTATGACCTTATTTGACTCCAAAAAAACCCTATCAACCTAAAAAAAATACATAACAACCATTCTTTCTATGGGGCTCTTGATGCCCCTGCATTAGGAAGGAGAGGTAGTGAGGGAGGGAAGGAGAGGGAGGTGAGATAGAGAGAGAAGAGGTAGGGATGGATATATGTAGGGAGAAAAAATTAAGATATATAGAAAGAGAGTAGAGAGGGAAGAGGAGAGAGAGGTAAAGAGGAAGGTAGAGAGATTTAGAGAAGGAAGGAGGGAGGGAGGGAGAGAAAAAGAGGTATATAGGGGTAGGTGAGATAGAGAGTAGAGAGAGAATGTTGGTAAAAGAGAGAGAGGTGTGAGGGAGAGAGGGAGAGAGAAAGAGGTATATACGGGTAGGCCAGATAGAGAGTAGAGAGAAGGTTAGTGGAGGAGAGAGAGAGGAGGGAGGGAGAGGTAAAGAGGTATAGTCGAGACAGATATAAGGAGAGAGAGAGAGAGGTAGGTAGAGAGAGGGTGAGGAGATATAGAAAGAGAGTGGAGGGAGAGAGGAGAGAGAAATATGGGGGATGGAGGGAGATATAGATAGAGAGAGATAGGGATAAAAATGTAGGGATAGAGATTTGAGATAGAGAGAGTAGAGAGGGAAGGAGAGAGAGATAGAGAGAGGGAAAGGTTTGGAGAAAGTGAGTTGAGATAGAGAGAATAGAGAGGGAAGGAGAAAGAGATAGAGAGGGAGGTGATAGAGATATGTGATAGAGAAAAGTGGAGAGGGAATAAGGTAGAGATATTGAGAAAGGGAAGGAGGGAGTGAGGGAGAAAGAAAGATGTATAGAGGGATATGTGGGTAGAGAGAAGTAGAGAGGAAGGGGAGAGAGAAATGAGAGAGAAACATAGAAAGGTAGGTAGAGAGATGTTTCTCTCTCATGCACACATCTATCTCCCTCCATATCTCATTCCCTCTCTAAGTTTCTCTCTATCTCCCCCCCATATTTCTCTCTTAATCTCTCCTTCCCTCTCTTCTTCTATATTTCTACCTACCTCTCCCTACACTCCCTACCACTCTCTCTACCTCTCACTCTCCCTCCCCCATATTTCTCTTTTACTATCTCCTTATTTCTCTACTCTCTATCTCTCTCCACTTCCCTCTCTACTCTCATTCTATCTCCCCTCTTTTTCTCTCTCACTCTCTCTCTCTTACACACTCACCTCTATATCCTCCCTACTTCTCTATCCCTCCCCTCTCTACTTCTCTCTATCTATCCTCTCTTTATGTCTCCTTCCCTCTCTACCTATCTTTATCTCCCCTATCCCTCTCTTTACCTATCTCTCCCTCCATCATTATGTATCTCACCTATGTCTCCCTTCCTACATCTTTCCCTCTCTAATCTCTATCTCTCCTCTCCCTCACTCTACCTATCTCTCTTTGTCTCTCTCTCTCTTCCTCCCTCCCTCCCACCTTCCCTCTCTACTTATATCTAATCTATCCTTCTATACCTCTTTCTCTCTCCCTTCATCCCTTCCTACCTCTCTCAATATCTCCACCTTCCTTCTTCCCTCTCTTCTTATCTCTCCATCACACCTCTCTATCATCTCTCTATCCCTCTCTCTCCCTCTCCCTCCCTCCCTCCTTCCCTCCCTTCCTCTCCCCTTCCCTCTATACTCTCTTTATCTCACCTCTCTCTCCCTCACCTCTCTCTCCCTCTCTATCTCTCCCCCCTCTCTCTCCCCCCTCTCCCCCTATTCATCTCACTCTCTCCTCTCCTCTCTCTCTCTCCCACTCCACCCCTCTTTCTCTCTCACTCTCTCCTTCCCTCTATACTTCTCTCTATCTCTCTCTACATCTCTCTATCTCTCTATCTCTCTATTCTCTCTCTATCTCTCTCTAATTCTCTCTATCTCACCTCTCTCTCCCCCTCCATCGATTCTTCCATGTCTAATTTCCTTTATATCCGCCTCTCTCTATCTATCTCTATCTTTATCTATGTCTCTCTCTTCCTTCCTCCCATGCACATTCCCTCTCTAATTATCTCTATCTAACCTATCCCTCTATACCTCCTTCTCTCTCCCTCCCTCCCTCCTCCTCACTCTACTTCTCTTTATCACATATCTATATCACCTCTCTCTCTCTCTTCTCCATTCCTTCCTCTCTCTATCTCCTTCCCTCTCTACTCTATCTCAACTCTCTACATATATATCCCTACCTCTCCCTCCCTCCCTCCACTCTCTTTCTCTCCCCCTCTTTCTCTCTCACTCGCTCCCTCTCTCTCCCCTCTTTCTCTCTCACTCTCTCCTTCCATCTATAATTCTCTTTATCTTGCCATTATCTCTCCATCTCTCCTTCTATTTATCACCTCTATCTATATCTCACTTCTCCCTCCATACCTCTCTCAAGGGTGGGAGAGGTAAAGATGGATAGTTGAGATAGATTTTAGGGAGGGAGAGATAAATAGAGAGGGTTGAGATAGATAGTTGAGAGAGGGGGAGGAGAGAGGCCATAAGTAGAGAGGAAGAGGAGAGAGATTTGAGATAGAGAGGAGGGATGGAGGGATAGGTAGGGAGATATAGGTGATAGTGAGAGGTGATAGAGAGATATGATAGAGATAAGTAGAGAGGGAAGAAGGTAGAAAGACTAAGAGAGAGGAGGGAGGGAGGGAGGTAGAGAAAAATATGTGTATAGGGGTAGGTTATATAGAGAGAAGTAGAGAGAGGAGGTTGGTGGAAGATAGAGAGGATGGAGGGAGAGGTAAAGAGGGATAGTTTGTGGAAGTAGAGAGAGAAGGAGGAAGATGGAGAGATTGAGAGAGGAGGGAGGGAGGGACAAAGAACAAGATATAGAGGGATAAGTAGGTAGAGAGAGGGAGGTGGAGATAGAGATAAGTAGAAAGGGAAGGATAGGTAGAGAGAGTTGAGATAGAGAGTAGAGAGGGATAGGAGATAGAAGGGGTAGGTAGAGAGGGAGAGGGGAAAGATAGGGAGACAAGAGATAGAAAGATGAGGGAGGGATAGATATGTAGGTAGAGAGAGTTGAGATAGAGACAGAGTAGAGGTAGAGAGAGGGAAGGAGAGATGGGAAGGGAGGGAGAAGTTATAGAGAGGAGGAAGGTGGAGAGAATGAGAGAGGGAAGAAGGAGGAGAGGGAGAGAGAGAGAGAGAGAATTAGGTATAGAGGGATAGGTAAGTAGAGAAGTAGATATGGAAGGAGATATGGAGGGAGAGGTAGGGATGGAGAGAGAGGGGTAGGTAGAGAGAGGGAGGGGAGATATAAATAAGTAGAGAGGGAAGGAGAGATGGATGGAGAGGTAGGGATAGAGGGAGAGATAAGGATTTAGAGAGAGAGGTGAGAGAGAGAATTAGAGAGTGGTAGGTAAGGAGAGGGAGGGGGAGATAGAGAGAAGTAGAGAGGGGAGGAGAGAGGTAAGAAGAGGTAGGGAGGGAGGGAGAGAGAGGTGAGATAGATAGAAATAAAGTAGAGAGGGAAGGGGGGGAGAGAGAGAGAGGTGATAGAGAGAAGTAGAGACATAAGGAGGAAGGTAGAGAGAGATTGAGAGGGAAAGAGAGAGGGAGAGAGAAAGAGGTATATAGGGGTAAGTTAGATATAGAGATGTATAGCATGAAGTTTGGTGGAAGGAAGAGAGAGAGGAGGGAGGGATAGGTAAATATGGATAATTGAGATAGATAGAAGGAGAGAGAGAGGTAGGTAAAGAGAGGGAGATAAGAGATAGTAAGAGGGGGAGGGAGAGAGGAGAGATAGAAAGAGGGGGAGGGAGGGAGAGATAGAGAGATTGGAGAGGGAAGGAGAGAGATAGAGAGAGAAGTAGAGAGGGAAGAAGGTGGAGATATTGAGAGAGAGGAGGCAAGGAAGGAGAGAGAAATAAGTATAGAGGGACATCTAGGTAGAGAGAAGTAGATATGAAAGCAGAGATAGAGGGAGAGGTGGGGATGGAGAGGGAGGTAAGAAAAAAATAGAGAGAGGTAGGCAAATAAAGGGAGGAGGAGATAAATAAAAGTATAGAGGGAAGAAGAGAGGGAGGAAGAGGTAGGGAGGGAGAGAGAGAGCTAAGAGAGATAAGAGAGAGGAGGGAGGGATAGGTAGGGAGAGAGGTGAGATAGAGAGAAAGAGAGTAGAGAGGGAAGGGGAGAGAGAAGTACGATAGGTGATAGAGATGTGTGATGGAGAAGTAGAGAGGGAAGGAGGGGGAGATAGAAATATGTATAGAGGGATAGGTTATATAGCGATAAGTAGAGAAAAAAGGTGAGTGAAAGGAAGGGAGAGAGGGAGAGAGAGGGGGGGAGAAAGAGAGGTGAGATAGAGAAAAGTATAAAGGGAAGGAGAGAGAGGGGGAGATAGAGAAAATATAATCAAGAACTATATAATAGCTCTCTCCCTTGAGCTCAAGAACTATAGGAAATATAATCAACAAAGTAAAAATTAATATCATACCTTGATTTGGAAGCCTAGAGGAAACATATAGCTAGTAGTCTATCACCTTATTAAATGTCTCATATAAGATCATTTCTAAAATTATTGCTCTCAAGATAAATTCTCACGGAAAGCTTCTAGATAGACCTTGTGAAAGGGTAAGTGCACAAATATGAGGGATCAAAATATGCTGAAAAAATTATTTTGTTCTATTTTTCATATTATAACATGAGTGTGTTGTAATGCAATCACATTATACAATGCTCACATTATGGCTTGCTAGTGGTTTGGTCACTACCAAGCCATAATGTGGGAGAATTATAATTTGAGTTTGTTATAGCAAGAGCATATAATAATGTGCTCACATTATGAGAGATAAAAAAATACATGATTTTAAACTAATTTTTATGTTTTCTAAAATGTGTGTATTTTGACAAACATAATTTTTTTTTAAAATTATGTTAATACTTTTTTTTTAAATAAAAAATTTTATAATGTGTATATTATTATGTTAGTGCATTATAGTGTGAGAGTGTTATAACATGCTCATGTTATAACTTGCATTGGAAATACCAACCCTTAGGGTTGGATTTTCCTTGGGCATTAATCCAAAGTGTTGGGGCTTGCATGTTAATGCCCAAAGATATGTTTTTTGAAAAACATAGAAAATGCTTAAATATCAAGTGTGTTCTTAATCAAGTTTACACATCTTCTTATGTTGATTAAGAAAACCACAATATTTTCAAGCTCTCTCTTACCTTTCTAACCATGCAAATATTTCTACATTTCAAATATGTTAAGGTTTTGGTCTTCAATTTCTTTTGTTAGTGGCTTCTTTTTTTGTTGAAAACCTATGCATAATATTGTTTTATGTAATTTTTTATTTGTTCATCCAAATTTGAAAAAAATACATTATTACATTCTATAATTTATTCTATACAAATTAAAAATGATTATTAATAAGATTACAAGAAAATTAGGGTGAAGCATACTCAAATTTTCATTTTTCAAGATGTGTTTACTTTGGAATTACCAAAAACTTATATATTCATTAAAAAATCATGAAAAATTTTAGACTTCAACTACATGGTGTTAGCTAACTTTCTACAAAGTGATATTTGAAATACTCAATTCTTTTTTCTTTGTTAATGTGACACCCACACTAAATAATTTATCTAATCTATGTGATATTCACATCTCTAAGATACAATACGATAAAAGATTATTCTCAACAAATATATTACTTACAAACAATGATAAAATGATTAAATAAAAAGGTTCAAATTGAATGATTTCAATATCTTTTATTCTTATCAAATTTGTATTATTATCTTTTAAATTTTTTAATTTTTTTTTATGAATAAATAGCTATCTATATTAAATTAAATATAAGAATACATATTCACAAAAAAAGGTGGGTGGTAGAAAGGCACACCCCGAAAGTCACATGGGCAGTGCCTAGAAATTACCAAAAAATAGCAAGTCACATGGGCCAAGCCCAGAAGTCTAAGAGCATAAAACATAATAACAATAAAAAAATGCCATTAAGTGGCCAATGTAGTGCAAGAAGAGCCGAGAGGGTCTCTGTCATCCATTCTCTTCCCCCATACATCAGCGGGGTCTGGAGTGATGTCAGAAGGCGCACCCCAACCATCGTCATCATCTTTCTTTTCTTTATCTTCTTCCTCGGGTCAGGGCGAGATTGCTAGCTCCAAACACGAAAAAATTTTACCACTATCTAGCCACCCATAACCATAGGTAGGTGGAGTATCAGAGGGCCACCTGAAACCACCATCACCACTCCCTGAAGCACCACCAGAATGCCATCCCTAACTAGCTTGTAGTGAAGGAGAGCGAGCACGTCGAGGAGAGCGAGAGTCCTGCCAAGGATGAGGCTAAGAGTGGGGATGTACGGAGCCACTCCGCTGTTGGCCCTGAGAAGGCGACCGACTGTAGCAGGAGGAAGGAAAAGTGGTGACTTGAGCCACAGTACATGGGCCATTGCCCCAGTGGTCCAATAAGACTTGGAGGTGAGCAACTTATAGTGCAACCTTATTAGCTTGCACTTGTATTTGTCAAAGAACATTAGAACAAATAATAGCTTTAGCATAGAGAGAAACATTATTATCCATTTGAGAATGAGTAAATATGCAGGCATTTTTGTCTTTCCAAATATTAAAGAGGATTTCCACCCTGAAAGTGTGCCAAATTTAGGTAAACTTAGTAGGGATCCTAGGTGGATCTCCCAGCAAAACCATATGCCAAGAAAAGGATTTTGGCCGAAAGGGTCGAAAAAAGTCATGAATCTAAGTCCAAAGTTGTTGAGCTCTAGGACAAAACTAGGAAAGATGTTTAAAGCTTTTAGGTTACCCAAATAAAGGGAAATGAGGGTCCCAGAACCCCAAGTGAACAAGCCAAGAGCCCACAGGTAAGCCTTGGAAAAGAATACACTAAGTAAAGTGGGAAAGTTTCAGATTAACACTTGCAGACCAAGTGGCAACAAATATTTTATGCCAAACATGAGCAGAAGAATGGAGCAGCCACCTCTGGTTCAAACTGTGAATCATAGGAAAATGGGGTGAAAGCCACCAGTAACCAGGTCATGGCTTGTAGTTTATAAAAGGGGTGTCTGGAAACCACTTCCAGTTTTTCCACGAAGGCTTGTTTCCATGAATACCAATTTTATGAAAACATTTTGTTGGAATCACACTCACTAGACTACATAAGTAGCACAGTCCTGATTTTGAAGTTTGTACTAGGCTCTAAAAGTTTCCCATTGCATGATACACATAGTGGGTCTGTGAAAGACCTATTGCAAGGTTTGAATACCCTTTTTGTGAAATCTGAGCACTTTAAGCCAAGGTGATTTAGCCAAAGGCCGGTCATTATGCTCAAAAAGAGGAGACCACCAAATATTATGCTAGTTGAGTGAAAGCCCATCACGAAATCCAGAGCCAGCCCATCAAAGCCAAGGCTTAATAGCCTCCCAAGCAAGCCAAATGCCTTTGGCCACAAAAGTCCCAACAATTTGGATTGGCTCCTTCATAACCAGAAGGGTTTGAAAATCAATCCCTTTCCAAGCAAGTCTATGAGCAGGAAACCTAGAATGAATACAATGTCTAAGAAGAATCTTCCAGGCCTCATCTCTGATGAAGGCACAAATAATCCACTTGACACATAGAGAAGTTCCTTGTCGTTGAGTGGAGAGTAGCAGAAGCCCTCCAAAATCTTTAGGGAGGCAGAAAAACTCCCAGGCAACACGATGAAAACCCTTATGGTTTTTAGAAGAGGCCTAGAGAAAATCTCTGAGTAATTTTTCAAGCTTGCCATAAGTAGCTTTGGAAGGAGCCCAATAGGAGGAATAATAAACATGAGTGGCTGCCAGCACTTTAGAGCACACCTAGAATTTTTCGATTAGAGAGAGAGGTTTGGTAATCCAATGAGCAATCTTTTCTTAACCCTGGACAACACAACTTGCCAAAGCTCCATTAGAGAGGCCTAGAAAGAAAAAGGAATGCCCAGGAAATGAAATATCTCTCCCTGCTCTATCCTCCTCCAATTGTAATTTTGAAGCCATGCAAGAGTAGGCAGAACAATTTTTTTGTGACATAAATTCTTGTGCCATTGGATGGCAGAGCCGAATGTCAAACAAAAGGTGTTGAGACAAACAAGGGTAGCTGTAATCTATTCTTCTTCCTCCAGAAGAGTGAGAAAGGAATCATCCACAAAGTGGCCATTAAGCAGCTATGCCTGAGAATTAGGGATGGAAATCCCATTTACACGTCGTTGAGAAACTGCATGGGCTAGAAGGTAACCAAAGCCCTCAGCCACAAGCACATACAATGAGGGGGCAAGAAGGCACCCCTACCGAATTGAACGAAAAAGACCAAAATCAGAAGATTGGCGGCCATTAATGGTAATGCAAGTCGAGGCATCAACAACAAGCATATGAACATCCTGAATGAAATCAAACCCAAACCTCAAAGCTTGCAGCATCACAAGAATAAAAGGCCATTCAATGCTGTCATAGGCTTTGGCAAAATCAATTTTAATAAATACTGCTTTTTGGTTTGAACATCAGGCCCATTCCATACCTTCCCAGACATCAATAATATTATCCAAAATGAACCTAGATTTGATGAATCCAATGTGTTCAGGGCGCACAATCTGAGGCAAGAGATGGCAAATTTTTAGAGCCAAAGCCTTAGCTATAATTTTGCAAGAGACACTGAGAAGCGTGATGGGCCTCCAGTTGTAGATGTCCTTTGGATCCCCAAGCTTAGGTATGAACTTGATATTTCCTTCATTTATTAAGTTACCTAAAGATTTGGTATGAAAATCTTCAAGGTAAACATGGTATAAATCTTGCCCAACACAATCCCAGAGAGTTTTATAAAACTCACAAGGGAAGCCATCGATCCCTAGGGCCTTGTCATCGGCCATAGAATGAACAACTTATTTGAGATCATCAATTGTCAACAATTGATCACAAAAATTTCTCTAGGCTGAAGAAAGCCTGTGTGGCACAACAACAATGCAGTCTTGAAGGGCTTGTTGTCGCACAGGCGTGGATTCCTATGTAGTGAAAACTTGCTCATAATGGCACACAAAGGCCTAGAGAATGTCAGGGAGCTAAGAGAGCACCCGAATGTCATCCTTAATTTTTTTGATGCCCGGGGATGAGTGTCTGGCATGAAGTGCCAAAAAAACTCTTTGGAGGCACGATCATCAATTTTAAGCCAATGCAATCGAGCTTTGATTTGTGCTCCTTTGGTAGCATAATTATCAGTCACTTGCTTTTTGTGCCTTAAATTCGCCACCCTAATTTGAAGTGATAGAGAAAAAGGGTTGGCCGCCAAAGCCTCCATAGCTAAACGCAAGTCAACAATGGTTGCTTCATAAGATCGTCGGTGAAAAATGGCCAGATGGTGCCCATAAATGTGCAAAAATCTAGCTTTACGAGTGATGACATCATTCCACCAGAGAATCCAGCCTATTTGGCTAGCTGGTCTACACTTCAAATTCTACACTTGACAAATGTGGGCCAAAGTGGGCTTATGATAGAGCAAAGACATGTTAAGAAAGAATTGAGTTTTACACGTGCAAGGATGACAAGACACCCATTCAATGTGAAAAGAAATTAGGAAGTGATTGGATAGAGTCGCATCCACTAACGGCTTCACTGGCAAGGTAGAGCTATCAAAAGAAAAAAAAAGATTGAGTCAAGATCATGGAACGATCAAGACGCTTGAATACTCTATCAAAAATGGCCATGTAATTACACTAAGTGTGCCAGAGGGAATGAGAATGATGACGACCAATATTGGGATAAAAAAGGCCCAATTTATTGCGCATGTAAAACCACACCTCCCGTTCACTAGCTATCCATATAAAAGGAAATGTGTCATCCTTTTCATACACCACCTCGACCATACTGAAATCCCCACAGAGTAACCAAGTGGCAACTAGTAAAGAATCAGCAATTCATCGCCCAAGCAAAGAGTGCTCCACAACATCATTAGAGGCATAAACATTAATAATCCCAGAGGAATGATTATCAATGTTAAGGAGAATCCAAACTATCCTATGAGAGGGATCATTCTCATGATCCACAACACAATCATGCAAGCAAGGGGACAAAAGGGTGGTAGCTTCATCGTGCCCAGCCTCATGCAAAGTGCAAAACATTGTACTAGCTAGCCAAATAGAATGACTAGCCGAAGCAAGCAAGAACCCATAAATTTTAACCTCTTGGAGACAAAGCACTTCAATACTAGAATACTTCTGCAAAGTATCTCTAACAAAATACTTTCTGGAGAGGTTTGTTAGACCTCAAACATTCCATGAGAGGAATTTCATGGATAAAACTCTTTCATATTTTCAGAGTTTGGCTCCTCCTCATCCAGGGAAGAGAAATTATTTTTCAAGAAATCTTGTGGAACTGAACCAATCTGGATAGGAGGTGAAAACCTCTTCTTTTCTAGCACATATTCTCCTTCTTTAGGTGGTGGAGATGGACTGTGAGACCGCCTTTGAGCTCCTGACATGGGATGGATATTCAGTTGAGCATACATAATAGCCACAGGTTGAGGCATCGCCTTTGACCTAGGTTGTACCAAAGCATTAACAGATCCAAAAGGAGTGTTTGTCCCTTCCTTTGAAGGGTTTGAAACAACTCTCAATGGTTCAAAGTCTTTGGAGGCTGACCTAGAACCAATTGACTTTTTTTTTGGTTTGTAACCATAGTCCACTTTGTTTTAGCCTTAGTAGAAGGCTCCATCTAACGAGGCTTTTCAACATCTCATGACGGGGAAGGTGTACGAAGCACTACCAAAGGGAAGTCCTTGATCTTGTGGTCAACTGAATGGCACCGATAACAGGTGTTAGGCAAATTAAAATACATGAATTTTTGGGTGTGCGTAATGGCTCATATTTGAATATCAACAGATTCTTTCAAGACCTTGGATAGGTCCACTTCCACACAGACCTACTTTTGGGGCCGAGCCTAAAAAAACCTATCTGGCTCTATACAAAAAAATCTCCCCAATGAGGAAGCAATGTGATTTAGAAAGGGCACACAAGGCGGAGGCAAGCCAGGGAATTCAATCCAAACTAGGACCCTCAATTTGGTGTCGTATGAGATAGAAAAATCCTGGGTCCATGATTGGAAAACCAACAAGGATGATCTAACATACCAGGGACCATGGGCTAAAATAGTTTGGACATGATTGAATTTCACGAAGCGGAACAAAAAAAAACCCTTGGTCAATTTTTGGACCATATCAAGGTGGACCCCATGAGGGACCCAAGCCTTGCTAACCCATTCTTTTAGCACACTTTCGGGGGGAGTCCTCTCAACAAAATATCCCACAAGAGTGTGTTGTTCAAGCCATTGGCAAGAAGAATCAAAATCTGGTAAAGAAAAAATCACATTAGCTGGGGAATAAAAGTTCTTACCTCGTGAAGACTTTTGGAACAAATTTTTGGGGATGTTTGTTCGGAGGAGGAGCCATTGAGCTGTGTCGTCAAACTTTTAACACCAGCATTAATTTTTGGGCTAGAACTGGTTGAAATCATAATAAACCCTTAAAATCATAGTAAATGTGGTCATACTTAATGAGGAAGGAATTCTTGTGCAGTATGACACAAGAGGGGCCAAGTATGACCGCAAAAACCACAAAACCCTTGTAGAGCTCATACACCCCAGCCAAAAATACTTTTGATTCTCCTAAATTTTCTATTTTAATAAATTATCAATAATATTTATTTATTTTAAATTAATAATTACGCCGAAGGTATCCCCACGCTGAGTTTCTCCAACCCCTTTTTACACCAAATGATGCAGATTATAATGGACTACGATCTAACAAATCTTAGTTGTTCACCATTTTACTCTTGCCTCCCTCTTCATTGTCAATGCATTTACTCTGGTAATTGGTTCGATGCCCTTGTTGTTGCATTTAATTTCAATGGGAGTCGGCATAAAAAATCTCCTTGTTGATGTGTTTACTTTACTGTTGATGGGAGTTTCAAGCAAAATTAGAATCTAGGCTGCCATAAAAGCTTTCATGTGCATTGATCCCCATGATATCTAAAGAGATTCAAGAAGTGAGGATTGATCTGTTGGGTAGCAGAGGAGGAGGAGGTGTTTCCTCCAGTGCAAGGAATGATTCAAGTGACAAAGATATGGAGAAGGTTGTGCTGATTGGATATGGACAACATTTGAAGCCTTCCTCTCATAGCTCTAAGGTGGATTTGAGCTTGTTCGTGGGAAATAATAGAGGGCATGTCATAACCAGGCGGGAGTTGGCATCTCACCCCTCCACCAATAAAGGGGAAAGCAATCAACAAGCCCTTAGATCTCTGATACCCTTCAAGATTTTTCTTAAATCTATTTTGAATTGAATGGCCTATGTTTGTAGAAGAGAAGTAAGAGAATAGTTTTTGTGAGAAAATTGATATGGGAAGTAGTGGGTTTCGC
The DNA here is from genome assembly GCA_007115665.2 of Sequoiadendron giganteum. NCBI lineage: Eukaryota > Viridiplantae > Streptophyta > Pinopsida > Cupressales > Cupressaceae > Sequoiadendron > Sequoiadendron giganteum. Next base: position 232,950,860 of record CM021100.1, on the reverse strand, counting down.
CCCATACGAGAAGAGAATAACGGAGTTGCTGAAGGTGGCCAAGAAGAGGCTTGGTAACCACAAGCACGCTAAGAAGAGGCGTGAGGAAATTTCCAATGTTCTCCATAGGATGAGGTACATTTATATTATATAGCCTAACAGTCATTTTTCCTCGATTTCTTTGGGCTTTTGTCACTTGCCCTGATTTTAGTGACAAACCCTAGGTTTATATGGTTTTCTAAATACTTTCTTTTAAATTTTCAAACCCTAGATTCACAAGGGGGTTTGAAGCTATGTAGAAATGGCGGAAGTTGCAAGATTGGAAGGGCAAGGAGAGATGATTGTTCTTGTGGAAGCATGCTTTGTGGGTTGCTCGCCATAGAGTGTCATGGTCATATCATGTTTTTGTATGTTGTAATTACTACAGCTATAAATTTCCACAAATTGCAGTGATAGTCAAGTAATTGAAGTTTTTAGTCTTTAGATTGTTTATTTTTATTTTGTTGCATATAAAGTGTATAAATGTTGTCTTTCACTTTATTCTGTGTAGCTAAATCCTTGTGTCTATCTCTGTATATATATGTGTTGATTCACAACTTTATTTATAGTAGCCTTTCAAAAAGGCAACGTTATTGATAAACTTTTTGAATATTTTTGGATATAGGTTGATTCCCATGCAGATAGAAATACAACATAAAGACTATCGAAATATTGTAGCTACTAGCAATTAGTAAAAGAGACTCTTATTGTATACAGAGTTCTAATTTCTTTATTGTATATAGAGTTCTAGTTAATGTGACAAGTATTCTTTCCGATGAACTGTTTAAGTAGATACCACCATTTTGCACTCACTTAGACTATTTTTAAGCATATCACTATTTTGCACTCGCTTATACTTTTGTTTAGAAATACCACTATTTTGTTCTCACTTAGACTATTTTTTAGTATACCTATTATTTTCCTTGTATTCCCTATAAGTTAATCCTTTTAGTTTTTGTCTGTGCTATCCTGTATAAAGACATGTTTTCTCATTTCAATCAGCATGTGTAAAGAAACTTCCTTTTCTCTAATATTATATTCAATCCAATATTCATGTTGATTACCAAGCTATTATGTTCTCCTTGTTTTCCCTGGTTGTGCATTTGATCCTATAGAAAACTATTTTTGGTCAGTTTAACCACTATCTGTAAAGAAATCCCTCATTCTCAGACATTTTACTTAACCCATCTTTCATGCTAATTACCAAGATTTAGTGCTTATTTGATGTAGGATGTTAGCATTTCCTCCATTTAGTATTTTAAATCTTCTTAATTTGAATGTCAGTAGTCTATCAGCATGTATAATCACTTTGTGAATGCATAGAGTAGTATCAGGTATAGTTTATGATATAAATTGTTTCTTTGATTTGCATCTCATAAAGCAACTTTTAAGCTATATGTCTTTTACCGTTGCCTTTCATGTGATTGTTTTGATTTTGATTCGAAAACAAATTTGTGTCCATATATAGTCTCATAAATACAATAGAGAAAGAGGGATGTAAGAATGACAATGTGTTTGTTGTTACATGGATTTTACTGAGCTCTGTACATAATGCCCTTCATTAAAGGCTCTTTATTTTTTATAGAGTTCCCATTTCTTTATTCTATGGATTACTCACTTCTTGCTATGCTACTTAGTAGTTAACATGATAAGTATTCTTTCTAATACACTGTTAAAGTAGATACCACCATTTTGCACTCACTTAGACTATTTTTAAGCATACCACTATTTTGCACTCACTTATAATTTTGTTTAGCAATACCACTATTTTGTTCTCACTTAGACTATTTTTTAGCATACCTATTGTTTTCCTTGTATTCCCTATAAGTTATTCCTTTTAGTTTTTGTCAGTGCTAATAACCCTGTATAAAGACATGTTTTCTAATTTCAACCAGCATGTGTAAAGAAACTTCCTTTTCTCTAATATTATATTCAATCTAGTATTCATGTTGATTACCAAGCTATTTTGTTCTCCTTGTTCTCCTTGGCTGTGCATATGATCCTATAGAAAACTATGTTTGGTCAGTTTAACCACTATCTGTAAAGGAATACCTCATTCTCAGATATTTTACTTAACCCATCTTTCATGCTAATTACCAAGATTTAGTGCTTATTTGATACAAGATGTTAGCATTTCCTCAATTTAGTATTTTAAATATTCTTAATTTGAATGTCAGCAGTCTATCAACATGTATAATCACTCTGTGAATGCATAGAGTAGTATCAGGTACAATTTATGATATAAAATGTTTTCTTTGATTTGCATCCCATAAAGAAACTTTTAAGTTATATGTCTTTTACTGCTGCCTTTCATGGAATTGTTTTGATTTTGATTCAAAAAAAAAATTGTGTCCATATATAGTCTCATAAATACAATAGAGAAAGAGGGATGTAAGAATGACAATGTGTTTGTTGTGACATGGAGTTTACTGAGCTCTGTACATAATGCCCTTCATGAAAGGCTCTTTACTTTTTATAGAGTTCTCATTTCTTTATTCTATGGATTACTCAATTCTTGCTATGTTGCTCAGTAGTTAATGTGACAAGTATTCTTTTTGATACACTGTTTTAGTAGATACCACCATTTTGCACTCACTTAGACTATTTTTAAGCATATGTACCTCTATTTTTCACTCACTTATACTTTTGTTTAGCAATACCACTATTTTGTTCTCACTTAGACTATTTTTTAGCATACCTATTATTTTCCTTGTATTCTGTGTAAGTTAATCCTTTTAGTTTTTTTCTGTACTAATAGCCCTGTACAAAGACATGTTTTCTCATTTCAATCAGCATGTGTAAAGAAACTTCCTCTTCTCTAATATTATATTCAATCCAGTATTCATGTTGATTACCAAGCTATTATGTTCTCCTTATTCTCCTTGGTTGTGCATTTGATCTTATAGAAAACTATGGTTGGTCAATTTAACCACTATCTGTAAAGAAATCCCTCATTCTCAGACATTTTACATAACCCAGCTTTCATGCTAATTACCAAGATTTAGTGCTTATTTGATGCAGGATGCTAGCATTTCCTCAATTTAGTATTTTAAATATTCTTAATTTGAATGTCAACAATCTATCAGCATGTATAATCACTCTGTGAATGTATAGAGTAGTATCAGGTGCAGTTTATGATATAAATTGTTTTCTTTGATTTGCATGTCATAAAGAAACTTTTAAGTTATATATCTTTTACTACTGCCTTTCATGTGATGATGTGATTTTTTTTATTTTGATTTAGAAACAAATTTGTGTCCATAAATAGTCTCATAAATACAACAGAGAAAGAGAGATGTAAGAATGAAAATGTGTTTGTTGTTACATGGAGTTTACTTAGCTCTATACATAATGCCCTTCATTAAAGGCTCTTTATTTTTTTAAACCAAACAATCATGCATGTTGTGTGGTGGATTCTATAAGTAGAATGTGTAAAGAAGGGGATACATCTAGAACTTTTTCATGAAAAATATGATACTTTATTATTGCTTTGGACCTAATAATTTGTTCTGTGTTCAATATAAAAAAGTAAATAAAAAAATTTGTTCTGAAAGAGTCTATGGAGATATCCTCGATGTCTCTATTTAATATCAACTCAGCTAACATAATTAAAGTATAATGTTTTTTATGTTTTTAATATTTCTTGTAGCAACTAGATTTGAATTAACTTTCATTCATGTTTATTTTGGTCCCTGCAGAGCATTTTGATATAAACTATTTGGTTAATGGCTTCCAAAACTATGTTGTTTAACCCTTGGGAAATTACATTGTAATAAGATGAGACTGTTTGATGATAGTGGTTGTCAAGGTTATGTTCTCTAATATTCATCTGTTTGCATATCACATTGCCAGAAAGACAAGATTATTTGCTAGTAATGGCTACCAAGTTTGTTTTTTATCCATGGGAAATTTCTTTGTTATAAGATGAGATTGTTGGATAACAATGGTTGCCAAAGTTGTATTATTTATACCTTGGTAAATTGTGTAGACATAAGATGAGATTGTTTGATAATGATGAATTCCAAAAGTGTGTTCTTGTATTCCCTGGGCAATTGCATTGTGATAAGATGACATTGTTTGATGACAAAGTGTGCCAAATATGTGTTCTTAATTGTGATTTTTTTGTTATAACCAGGTATTTGTTAGGGACTTTGTTCCAAGTGCTTTTGCATTTCTAATGAATGGGGAGCTTGAGATTGTCAAGAACTTTTTGTTGTTCAAAGACTATGCATCTCCAAGCCTGGGAGAAGTAGATTGACTGTTTTACTCTTAGTGAAGGTGTTATGCCTGCTAGCTTTAAGGTTCTTCATGATCCAGAGCAGAAATCAAATACCTCGATTGCATATATTTGGGGAAAGTGCCATTAGTAGGGTTGGCCTTGTTGATTCGAGATTTTGAGGGATCATTCTACTTCGAGCATACACCAAATATACAAGAGATCATAGCCTTATAGACATGCCTGATCACAGAAATGGAATATAGAAAATAATTAAGGAGTTAAATGTTTGACAGCCTCAAACAAGTTTTTCCTTCAGACCTGCCACATTTACACAATATGCAATAGTTAAAAAAAACTACAAACTACCAAAAAATGTAATTAGCAAGTGTACAAAAAAAATTCATAAATTTTGTCATCATTTTATATACGTGTGAAAAATTAGGAGCTTCGGAATAGAGTATGGACATTTATTAGGCTACACGTTAGCTCATATGGATACGTGGGTTTTAATTTAATTCTTAAGTGTAATAAATATTATTTGTCAAAGAGAGTCCAAGAAGTGAAAAATGCAGCAATATTTGTTGTGATGAGGCAATAACATTACTCAAATTTAGAAAGGTGTGCATTCATTTTAAATTTGCTAGAGACTTTAAAAGAAAATAATGATTAGAATAATATAATGAGGGTTAAATATTTGAATGGGTTGTCTATTTAGATTTTTCAAAGTTATATATAGAATAATATCCATAATTATATACAACACATAGAGAAGGATTCAATTTGGCAAGTGAGAAATGGGTTAGAAAGTGATATTTTGGAATGATAAAATCACACCTTTCAATTCTACATGTTGATGATGAAATCTAATTATCTTCTTCATTCAGAATTATTGTTTCAATTGTGTCTAGATAGATCCATGTAAGTGGATGCGTAGTTGATTTTAAGCCATCACTTCTGAATTGAAATCTTTGTTGAAAAAATAATTCCTAAATAAACTGTCGATTGATCTTATATACTGCACAAACATATGCAAATAAATAGACCAATTTTTTTCCTAATAGTTAAAATTAATTTTGGAGAAGTACTTAAACTACAACTATTAATGGATTTTCCATTTTTCAAACAAACATAACTAACAAAAATTATTCAATATATTGTGGAGAATAAACTGGTTGATGATAGTATAGCTGACCTTATTTAAATGTCCTCTTATTACAATAATTTAAACAACACAGCCACTTATGCTTTTGTATATAACAACACTTTGAAAAGCACGGGGGGCCATAGTTTGGCTATCGTTGATCTGGATAATTAAATAGAAGGTTAGGTTTTATAGCTATGACACTCTGACAAGCACAGGGGGCCATAGTTTGGCTAGTGTTGATCTGGATAATTAAATAGAAGGTTAAGTTTTATAGCCATGGGTTTTCTTTGTGTAAATCAACACTTGGGGAGTGTTTTTGATTTGATCCATAGTTGTTTTTCTCCTCATAGTTGGTTTTCTTTATACGTAGGAATAAAAGGAATATTTTTATATAAATGATTTTGTTGCATGGTTATATTAAACAATCCTTTTTCAAAATAGGAGACTTAGATGCATTTAGATTCAATGCTTTCTTGACATTCATGCTCCTGCCAAAATTTTGTAGTTAGGAATAATATTTATACGTGGAGTTTTTAATAGAGGATGAAGTTATTTCGCTCTCAAACCCTAATATTAGATTTATTTTGCTACATAATCTGACAAATGAATGTTTGAATTGCAGGGGTGGATTCTGTGGTTGTGAGCATGAAGGAAAAAAAGATGAATGTAATTGAGGAAGTAGATCTTGTGTTTGTCACCACAAGTTTGAGGAAATTCAGTTTTAAATTTGTAGACCTGTAGAGAATGGGTTCTTCTAAGGAGGAGAAAAAGGGAGAAAAGAAAGAAGAGAAAAAACCAGTGAACCCAATAGATGTGTATATTCAGAGGTCTTATCATGATTACAGTTTCACCAATGATGACAAGCCTAACGCTTGCACCATTTGTTGAATTCTCATCTACCAATAATTCAATAATGTGTAGTTTATTGATCTTATATATTATTTCAGAAATATTCAGCACAGAAAAAAGAAGTCAATTTTCAGGGAATTTGAGAAAGTAGGGGCAAAATAATTCTAAGACATAATATTCATGATGAGGTAGACTTTGTAGTGAAACTTTGTTCTTCTCTTCAAACTATTGTGGTCTTTATGTTCCTTGATGATGGATACATATTAGGGGAAAATGATATATAGAGAATCCTTCAAACTTGTGATCCAAAATACTACCAGGGCCCCATAATCTCTCACCAGTAGGATATACAAAATTAATAACTACCTTATTTAAGCAACTAAATGTAGCCAACACCATGCGGTAAGACAATAACCCACTGTTTGCATATTTTGTTGATTAGGAAAAGGTCAACACTTTGAAACTTCCATATAGACTCTTAGGCAATTTGGCTCTTCAGAAATAGGTCAATGATATGGCACTTCTATAACTTCGATGCTTCGTACTCCTTCTAGGTTTCTTTTAATACTATTACTCTATACATAATTTCAACTACACATGAAGCTATTGCCAATTGAGAGCTCTTTTCTAAGGATGTTGATTCACAAAACTCACAAAGTGAAGAAAAAATATGAGAAACATAGCAAAGCCCTACGTAGAAAACTGTCATCCTCTATAGAGACATGAAGAAATGAGTAGAATGCAAGGATGACAAGAACTAGTCCTACTCATAGTTGACATTGGAACTTATTATTAATCCTTAACACTGAGCCTAACCTTGTGAAATTTTTCCCCGAGTGGTGATGAATATAATTTTGTCATATCCCCTGTATGTATAATGGGAAGAAACCCATCAATTGAATATGCCAATTTCTCTTGGATTCTTAAGAAACACAACGAAGATGTTGTAATGTATATTGCAAACATCTCTTCCTCTATAGGCCAAGTCTGAGGGGTTTGTCACTACTACCAAATTTGGCCCAGTTTCTTCATGTTACTGACCTTAATATATATAATATTTTTAAATTTAATTAGTTGAAATATTTTCAATCTTTATATACACCCACATACATTTATATTTATATTTAAGGAAATTGAATCTACTTGGTGTTTTATGCACTTTTAAGTGTTTCTGAAACAATTATGCTCAAAAATAAAACTATCTAAATGATTCTGACTTGAAAAAAAAAATCTGTACAATTACTTAAAAATTTTGTTGTGTTTATCCTTTATGTTAAGACAATAAATAGAGAAAATTCTTTATAACCTAGTTAATTTTAAAGTTTAAACAAGGGTAAGGAGTAAAAGTTATCAAAGGGACCATTAATGAAAGTGATCGACAGAGGGACAATAAATGGAAGTGACCAAGAGGGGGACCATTAATGAAAATAGAGTTTGTAATTAAAACATTAGAGTGGATTGATTGCATTTCAGGGTACTTTATTATATTAAATAAGACACTGAATGTTGGTACTAGGAACAATTTATTTGATGGTGTTTCATTTTTTTTAAGAAGACAGTGAAAGTCTTAGGTTAGACAATCAAAAGATGATTTAAGAAAATATTTTAAATAGGTTGAAGGCCAATTAAATTGTCCCGACAGTCATATAATTTATTTAAATATTTTATTTTGGTATAAATTATAAGTATTTTTCTTAAAGATATTTATCATATTAAATTATGAGTATATTTAATGAATGAAGTTTTAATTTTATTACAGAATAAAATGGAACATATAATTTATTTAAATATTTTATTTTGGTGTAAATTATAAGTATTTTTCTTAAAGATATTTATCATATTAAATTATGAGTATATTTAGTGAATGAAGTTTTAATTTTATAATAGAATAAAATGCAACATATTGTTAAGTGGTCATATGATGGCACTATGCTAAATTTAGCATTTAGGATGTTTATTCTTCAATTAAAAATTGCTCATATTTAATGATTTTGTTTTTTTTGCTTTGATTTATAAATTTCAATATATTATTCCATTATTAATAATATTTAGGGGTTTGGTCACTTCAATTTATTAGAGACAATTTTTTATTGTTATACTCATCTCAATTTTTTTCGCTTGTTTATAATTTTATTTATTGACCAACATATTAAATGACTATTAAAAAAATTTCTTGGTATCCTTCTTCTAGCATAGATATTTAATAAATTTGTGTTCATATAACTATTTAATTTTTTAAAACAAAATTATCATTGCAATTTGTTATCACAATTGTACACATATGTTGATTTTTCTTAGAAAATGCAAGATGTAGAAACTAGAAGAGTTAGGAGTGCGATAGGAGAATTTGATTATTGTATAACTTTTTTTTTTACCTAGCAAGAATGATCTCTAAATTTCATGTATGCCTTTTTGAAATGATGAACATTGTATCTTTATTTCTTATGTTTTTTTCTTTTTTATTAAGTATAGAGGAATCAACATTTATCGATTATATTACATTTTGGAAGTTTTACTTCAAAATCCTAGTCCCTAGACTACCCCCACTTACAATATATCATCATTCTATCCCTTGCTACATGAATCAATGTATTTCCATGTAAAAGTTCATATAACTCAAAATGTGATGTATATCAGCATTTATATCTTTTGTTCCATACTTCTTTTTGCAGTCTTGTACTTGGATCAACTATGAGAAAATTAGATTTTTGATGTACAAAAAATATAAAGAACCTGTTAGAAAGATCTGTTTTTGAGTTTAATTTAGCTAATTTACAAACTAATTTTGATTTTCCTCTTCAAATGTATTGAAGTGGGTATGGAGAAATGATTCTTTTAGTTGAGATGGATATGATGTTACCATTTATTAGCAATTATGTCTTCCTAGCTTATGAACTCGCTTCCTAGGAAATACAAATATAAATATACATTGCAATGAACACTAACATGACTATTCAGAAGAAAACGAAAAAAGATAATGGATTTTGGTAAGTCACTGCATCCACAAGACTGGTTTTATAATTTGTAAGTGTAATAATGACAAATTTATTCTTTGAGCTCTAAGTCATTGTAGCATTACTGTGATGGTGTGATGGAACTGTTGCTTCTCTATATCTAATGCAGGTAGTTACAAGAGCCTCATTTTAGGTATTTTATGTCATTGTAAAAAACCAATTTAACACAAATATGCATAATGTTCTCCTAATTTTGTTTCTTTGATGGGAGTGAATAGTTGGATAATTCTATTTTTGAAATATGAGACTGTGCTAACATTTCAACTTGAGTTTTACTCAGAAGAATTTTCTCTTGGGTTAATTTGTCTTCTTTCATGGTGTTTTCTTTCTATCATGTATCATTTTCTTTTTCATTTTGTGCTATTTGAATTTAGTCTTGTTTACTCTCTTAGAATACAAATTTAATTTGTTGTTGATGACAGATCACATATGCCCAAAATGGCACTCCACTAGTCCTACAGAGAAAATAATTAACATGAAGGAACTTGTTAAGGAGGAGATAAAAGTAATTAGACCAAAGAGGATATCGTGCAGTGATTTCTAATTATTTAAGAAGGGAATTGATCTTCATAGCGAGTATGATTTAGCTATATATTATGGGTTTAATAATATTTTTCTTTTTGATCTCAAGTATGGGTTTGAACAAGAATATGCTCCAATATAGAAGAATGTAAAGTAGCCTCTTTGATGCCTAATTGGCAAATTTCCTACTCCTTATGCGAGCATTCAAAAGGTGGCATGTGAAAATTGTAAAATATATATTCTCATCAACTAAGGTTATGTTAATTGTATGGGAATGATCTTAGGCAAGCTGCTCAATATGAAAAATTGTGTTCACAACTAGAGTTTCCTTTTTGAGTAGGGGTCTTAAACCACCATGGATTTGGAGCTCATAAAACTTGGGGCCATGGAGTATTCCAAGGACTTTGTATCCTATTAATCTCTATCATGTGCATGTATTATGTAATCCCATCTTTTTTATATCAGAAATATCACAATAAGCCCATCATGTAAATTACATTATAATTCACATTCACATTCAAATTTATATCAAAAATATCACTGCAAAAATAGACAATATATTAACATTTTTTGTATTTGAAGAGTAGTGAAACATCTAACAAACAAAAGAATATATTTCATGCTTAAGCTTTCATGGTGTCATATTTGTGGTCATTTAGACCCACACTTTTTCTCTACTCGATTAGAGGAATCTATGAAATGTTATATAAAGGTTCATAAAACATTTTAAGATAGTCCTAAAATCTAACCATCAAGAAATGAGTATATATTATAATAGCATTCAATATATATAAATGGTTTACAATTTAAATATTAGATGAAAGTTTCCTCAATTTAATAGATTTATTTTTCATATGCTATGCATTTATTTCATGTATCGATACAATCATATAAACCATTTTTATGTACCTTCAACATTTATGAATTGAATTATGAATTTTTTATTCTACTCTTAGTTTTGTATTTAATTTTGTACATTTCATTTCGAACCAAGGAAACCAAAACCTAAACCACCAACATAGTTTGACAAAGAAATGTCCAACAATATTTTGTGTGATGAATAATCTGTGTGAAGCTTGTCTGATGTCATATAATGTATAACCATAACTTCATTTTTCACTTTTAGTGACCAAATAACAACAAAATACTGGTTTATCTTTAATACTGTCTTGGTTTTGGAGATCTTCATACCTGCTTACCTTTTCGCCAATTAAAAAATAGGATCTGTAGTTTACGGATCTCAAATGCTTTTTCCAGATTGTAAAAAACCAAATTAACACAAAAAATGAACTAATATGTCTTCGGCGTACCCATTGCACACGAGGGTGCAATTGCTAGTTTAACATGATTTTAAACAAAAATATTAACGCATTTATAACATTACAATTGAATTGAATCACAATTACTACATTGAGCCCTACTACATATTGAGACATACTAAATTCATAATTAAGATGCTATTTATACATAAGGAAAGGAATAAAGCAAGATTTTGACATTACAACAAATAAACATAACCCAAAATAAATGTGACTCTTGAAATGTGTGAATATGTATCTTATCTTTATATATTATAGATATCTCTCTATTCATAAAAAAGAAATCATTTAATCCTACCACATATTTAGAGTGTAGGTATCTAGAGAACAATGCATTTTAAATCAAAAATCTGAGGGGCTATCTTGTGAGGGTCTATCTAATTCCTCCAGACGCTCTGAAATTGCCGAATTTCGGAGGATTTGGAGAGCATGATAACCCTTCAAATTCTTGAGCCTTCCACATTCTAGCCATTCTATGTGCTTGACCGTTGCCGGCAAGGTTTCAATCTCCTCTAAATACTCATTTTTCCTAAGCTGGAGTGTTTCAAGCCGGGGACAGCACTGTTCAGAAATTGAAATTCTGGTGACAAGTGTCTCGCTTAGATTTATACCCGTGAGCTTGCCCAATGAAAAGGAAGACACCGACCCAAAATCTAGCTCGCTGAGCGGGCAATCGGAAATCTTCAATGTTTGAAGATCAGCTAGTTGCCTAAACCCTTCTGGTAAAGACCTCACTCCCGTGGTCTCTATATACAAATGTTCCAAAAAATTTAGATGCCCAAGAGTCTCTGGCAAACATTACAAGGCGAAACAATTGATAATAGAAAGGCTCTTCAAGCTGCACAGATCTCCAAGAGAATCCGGCAATCTTTTCAATAAAGGACTCCCAATTGTCAGCGTTTCCAATTTGGTCAGTTTCCCTATGTTATTTGGTAAATCCTCTAAATTGGTATATTCAAGTTGGAGCTCTGTCAAGCATGCCTGATCTTCTATTTGATGAGGCAATTTCTGCAATTTGAGCCACCCTGAAAGGTACAGATTCTCAAGCTGTGTGATGTTTTCTAGAATGTCTCTCTGTACGAAAAGCCTCTTGCAACCAGATAAATTTAGATACTTGAGCTGTGTCAATTGCTGGAAAGAAACAGGCAACATCCTCAACGCCTTGCAAGAACACAAATCCAGATGCTGTAGGTTTCTTAAATTCCCAAATCGGGGGGGTAGTGATGACATCAATGTACAATGTCGGAGCTCCAGGTGCTCAAGCGACTGGAGATCACAAAACTCTTCTGGCAACCCTTTAATGCCAAACTCTTTACCAACATTACCTAACAATGCTATTTTTTTCAAGTTTTTCAGATATGATATTGATGTTGGAAACCTTTCAAAACTAGCACTCCAGGTTCCAGTAATAACCAGTTCTCTCAACTGCAGAGGAGCCTGTAGCCAAATTTAATTTGAGTAAACAGAAAACATAATTGGAAGTAGGAATTTATAAAGTACAGCAAAGCAAAGTACTTACACGTGCATCATCTCTCCACAATTCTTGTAAGTTTAAAGCGCCTTTAAGCTCTAAGACTCTTAAATTTTGCAATGAAAGCCATGGCGGAAGATTTGTATGATTGAAATCTTTCCAGCGAAGCCAAATCAGGTCTTTTGATAGTGCGCCTACTTCCTGATTTAGAAAATCTCCGCTACCAACAAAAAGATTTAATCTAAGCGAGCCAGGTTTTAGTCTACGAATTCTTTTACTCGTTTTCATAATTATCTTCCCTTTCAAGGAGTAACAGTAATTGCCAGTTGCGTTTAGCATTCCTCGGATCCTTACTTTCTGCATAGAAAAAACTAAAAATAAGAAGCATTTAAAAGCTATATAATTATATAGAAGGCAGGCTTCATGATTGATAAAGCCATGAAAGAAAACATTGTTTTCACCTGGCGTGGCCTAATGAAGATAATCTGCTCTGGAAATACAAGACGGTAGGGTGCGCGCCTGTTTGCAATTTCTCGTCCCAATTCCCTCAAGTAGTCGTGCATTGTAATGCAATTGTTCTCATCGAGATCCACAAGGCACTTATTTACAAGAACCTCCAAACCTTGCAGACCATTCCACCCTGATCCCTCCCATACTGCAATGGCTAAACTCTTCTGTTCTCCAATGAAGAAACAGGCTGTATCCAAGAACATCTCTTTCTCTTCTTTATTTAGCGCATCATAGCTTACTTTGAGCTTCCCTTTTATATCATTGCGCAATATTCTGAACATCTTTTGCAAATGACTGTTCCAATAATACAAATCAATCACTTCTTCATGGAGCGTATCCTGGCCTACTTTGTTCTTACCTTCTAAATCCTTACGCAATATTTTGACCCTCTTTTGCAATTGATCACTGTTCCAATAATACAATTCAAACTCGTCATAGAATTGCGCCCCTAAGACCATGAGTGACAAAGGCAGTCCGTCACAAGCAATTAAAACTTTCTCAACTAAATACTCCTATTCAGTTGATAGTGGAGAGGGATGTAAGAAGTTGCTTCGCATGAGAACGATCCAGTGCTTTTATTTTGTAAATGGATGAGATGCCCCAACTTTCAAGAACATGAATTTGGCGTGAAGTGACTACAATCAGACTACCCAATCCAAGATTGTTCTTCTCTGGTATTAGGGAATCCAATTGTTCCACATTATCCACATCATCCACAACAATGAGCACCCCAACAGATCTCAAACTGCTGGCAAGCATTCTCTTCCCCTGTTCTATATTGTCGAGTGAAACACCTTGAACCCCAAGGTCCTCCATGAGTTTTTCTTGCATGTTATGCAGTACACTTTTTGCAGAAGCATCTCTAACATCAAATAGAAAACTAGACTTTTCCATGATTGTGTATTTGTTGTTATATAAATGTTTAGCAAGAGTGGTTTTGCCTCAACCACCATTACCCAAGATTCCCACAATTTGCACCCGATGGCTATCGGCAGATCCAAGTGTTCTCTCAAACTCTTCTAGAGCTTCATCTAGCCCGACTGGATGTTTGGCAACCACAAATGGAACCTTTCTAATTACTCTCAAAGATCTATGAACAATAAATTTGATCAACCTCCTCTCATCACTAGAACATATACACAACAAAATGAAACAGAACAAACATCGATTAACATGAAGTAAAGGTATATCTTAAACTAAGAATAAGAAAACATAGGGAATGCTAAAAATGATGGCACTCACTGATAGTTGTTAACGATGTGACCAGCAGAGGAAACATTGTTGAGGGCATTCTTCCACTCCTGAATGTTTTCTGAGGTATAACTCCGCTCGCTTCTGTGTGGAAAAAATGCATTACCATAGACCCCCTTTGCAAATGGGACATCAGAAGGCTCAAAACGGTAAAAAACAGGGACAATCTGGGTGCCAGTTTTGAGCATAAATGAAAGCTTTTTCAAACCCCACGGTGATTCAGCATAATTCTTGAAAAATATAGCTATATGAAGCGAAGCACTGCGCATTGATGCTTCTATTTCTGTAGGCAAGGGATCCCCCAAATCAAACTCTGCCGAATCAAGAAAAACCCTCAATCCTTTGCCACTGAGAATATTATACAGAGTGGTGGTGAGTAGTGTATATTTGGCATTGGGGCCAAAATGATTAATAAATACATCGTAGGGCAGTTGTTTTATCGGCATTGAAATTGTTGCAGAACATGATGAAGATGGTGCAATTCCTTCAGAAGGATTGTTAACCTCATTTTCTGGTTGAGTGTTAACGGTAGACATAGATGCCACAGAATTGGATTGAACTGATCACAAAGGAAGAAATATAAAACAACATTAAAGCAGGACAAAAACAGGTTTCTCACATTGGGTGTAGCGGAACGATGGAGATTGTGGTCTTAAACGTTCGTATGAAAGACTGCTAAGTATTTGCAAGACGAGACACGATCGAGTTCGATAAAGAAAAATAACTGAGAAACCCGTGTAGATTGAGTGGTCAATAAGCTCCGTGAAAGAGATCCACATTATGAGAGGTAGGTTGTGGGGGGGAAGGAGGGGTGTCATAGTTATTTCTAACATATTTATATTATAAATTGTCTAAGTAAATAAAAAATAATCAAATGTTGGTCAAGATGGATTCATTTTGTACAAGAAATATGATGAAATCATCATGATCATGGGTCCATCACTACACAACCCTCCCTTATTTATAAGTGAAGGGGTTACATAATCTAATCATTCAAATTTTTACTTTTTGTCATTCAAAGTTTGTTGAATGCTTATTTTTGTGTACATTTTTAGATACACATTTTAATATGCAATTGTGAACTAATAAAAGTCCCTCTATACACACTAAATACTTCTATCTAGGCATATGCGTATTAATTAGCAATAGTCATGTAATGGCCAGTATTTGTTTTTGAAGTATTATAATTAGCCGATAGGCTATTCTGGGTGGAGAACACCACCGGAATTGTCAGACACTGTGAAAGGCGAGGAGTTTTCACCGGCAGACTGTAAGCAGGTATGGACATTTCTCAGACGTTCCATCAGCAGTATGGCGCGACGGCCGCTCGTGTCGTTCTACAGCCTCCCTGTCCTCTCCGTGCGCAGCCAGGCATTTACCAATACACCAAACCTTTGCTGAGGTAGTAAATGTGAAGCGGCTTTAAAATTTTGAGGATTTTCGATGATTTTGTGCGGCAGGAAGACCCACAGAAGACGGTAAGAGTAATGCGAGGATCAGCTATGTAGAGACAGTAAGAGTAATGCACGTTGGATTATATTCATCGCATTCAGTTTTTTTGTTTATTGAAATGGAATGGTGTCTCTTCTTGCTAGAATGTAACCTTCTTGTTTTAGGCAGTGTGTTTACATTCTTGCCTCTGCAGCGATTCAATTGTTGGTTCTATGAGTTATAATAGCTTTACCATATCAGTCTCTGTTGCGTTTCCCTGCTGCATATTGTTTGTTTGATGAGAGTTAAAAGTGCCCTTCAGCTCAGCAAAACAATCTCAAAAAAATATAGCCTCCTTATTTAGACTCAATGACTCTGGATGATAATGTGCTGTTAATTTTCAACCAAAAAGTAGTTTTGCTGATGGTGAGTGAGATAACTCATTCAAATTCTGGTACAGTCTGTTATTTTTTAAACCAACAAGATACTTCCCCTGGCGATGAATGTGATAGCTCGCTTAAATTCTTCATACGGTTGTGCCATTGCTAAGCCAAAAAGTACTCCTGCTCATGCGTTGCTAGCTTGCTCAATCAAAGTCTTGACTGTGGATAATAATCTTCAACCAAAAATTTCCTGCGCTAATGATGACCCTGTACTACTTACTCAAATACTGGATAATGCATTGTTGTTTGAGTTTCTATATGGAAATATGGTTTCCTGAATGTTGAGTAAGATAATTCCCCTCTGTATAAATGCAGTCATGTTTGTATTAATTAGTTTTCTGAAATAATTGGCATTGGCCTCCGTAAATTCAGATTTGGTTCATATATATCTGTTCTGGTTTCAGAGGCATTCAAGCCTATATTAGGTCGATTGCAAGCTACCATGACATAAGCCTTACTTCTAGATTTCTTTTGTTCTTATTAAGTCTTATTTGTCATTTCATCTGAGACTTCACAAATTCTTAATTCAGGTTGTTCCATTTGTGCACTTTGCTCGTTTGTAACAGATGCATATCAGATGCATGAATTAATACAGGAGTACACTATGCATTTTACCTTTGCAAATTGATATCTTCAATATAGATTTGCACCTGTATTTTTCTGGATAGGTATGGGATTCTTGTTTCAAGTAATAAATGTTTCAATTACAATATCTGAAATAATCCCTCTATCCTTTATGCTTTGATGGATATCTATATGCTGTTCCAAAATATTGATTCTGTGCAAGTCATGAAGGACGCTAGGAGAGGTGGAGGAGTTTGACCTCAAATTCTTATTAAATTGCTCGAAAGTTTCAATGAATGTCTATTGTTTGATCAAATGTCTGGACCAGAGATTGATAATTTGTGATGAAGTTTTCAGTTTTTTGCTGCATAAGGAGGTCTGAAAAGTAGTTGACATAATGCCTCTGAGGTTTCAATGTTTAATTCTGAAATAATGATCAGTCGAGTGTTTAATCATTGCATGAACTTTACTCCTGTGTTTGTATTGGAGTTACGATCAGAATTAGTGTATTGATAAATATCTTAGTCTTGGACCCCTATTAAGTGTTTGTGGGAATACCAATGCTATGTTTGTGAGGCTTATGATGCAAATCTTGGACAAGAACATGTAGGGGTTCTTACAAATTTCCCACCCACAATAGCCTATCAGCGAATTATCAAAACAAAATAGGTTAATCAATATTTTTTTAAGGTGCCTCTATATCTGTACTCTCTTCTTCCAATCACCCTCGACATCTATCAACACTATAGTATGATGATAATACTGGGTCTGCTGAAAATTCTTGGGGTGTACTACCTTTGTAATGATTTTTGTAAGTGGGTATTCATTTTTCCTCTAATTACTGGTCTGTTTACTGTAATTTGTCTTCCATTTGTTGTACTCATTTCCAAGTTACTATTACTTTTAGCTTTGTTCCACTTGTTTAAAAGGGCTTCTTGTCCAAATATTTGCGCTTATTTTTAGTTTTAGCTATTTAATATTAATTAGCTCCCCTCTTGAGAGGATCAGAAAAAGAGCTCTTACAACCATTTTAAAAAAAACATTAAATTTTTTTTCTTATTATTGTAGCTGATGATTTACATGTTTGACACTCAATTTTAGCTGCACAAGATGGTTATGTATATCAGAATTTGCTTTGGTTTTGATTTTATGTAGATTGCAGTTTGCTTTCAAGGACTTGGCATAGGATGAATCAATATTAGTGACATTGTAAATTCTACTTCTAAAGACTGTGCAAGGAGCTTGGCCAATTGTATGAGCACCTGCAGTGTTATAAAACATTAGAGAAACAGTTAATTAATTGAAATGTATGGTTTATAGTGGATGGACATAGTTTTTTCGCTTAGTTAATTAACTTTTCTTGTATTTATTGGTCTGGTTATTGTTATTAGTCATGCATCTGCTCAACTCATGGAACAGTGTTGTTAGTTATATAGATGTTCGACTGACATTTATGACAAATTTAATTATAGGAACTACTTTCCAAGTGTTGGGACATCATATGCTCTGGATAATTTGCAGTATTCTTGTTCGACTTGGTTGTAGGGTCTAAGGTAGTGCACTCACTCTACCATTCACACTTTTGTATGTTCATTTAATAGTTCATACTTCATTCCATTGAAGATGTTTGTTTCAGATTTAATATCTATTTACAATTTATTTCGTAAATTCATATTACTCCCATGATCCTACATCTTTCAGACTTAATTGCCATTCCTTCAAACTTTACTTTTATTCAATGTACAAATTCACATATATATTTTGATATTAATGTAAATATATCGCTTAGCCAAATTCTCCATTTATGTGTCTCTACTCTTATTACTTTTTATACAGCTACAAGTTATACTCATGTCATACTAGGAGTACATCACTATTTACGAAAAAAATGGTACCACATATAATAGGAGGAATACTCTTTGTTATGGTAAAACAATCAAATATTATACTTAAAAAGTGCTACATTCTTATATTAAAAATATAATAACTAACTCATATAAATATAAGTCAACAGGTAATGGAAAACGTCCACCCACCCACAGATATTATCACCATCTCCAGCACCTCCTCTAAGGTGAATGTTTCAGCACCAAAGCTTGATTTTCCTCCTTTGTCACCATCAGAGTCAGCTTCGGTTAATTGGGGTGGGATTTACCAGAGCAGTATTGCAGTCTTTGCAGAAAACATTGTGCGAGGCTATGACGAAACTATTGAATATGCTAAGTAGACATGTGATGATGCATGCCATGTGCAAAACCATGACATTAAAATGGTGCAGCAGGCAGTCCAAAAATTTCGTACAACATATATGGTTTTGGATGCGTACTGTGATTTCCTCCGAACATTAAAATATGATGCACTTTATGGCATGGGGAATTCAGCTAGGCTTAAGGAAGATTTCCTAAAGCTCCTTTCAGACATACAATAGACTATAAATAGCTTGCTCTAAATTGGTACTTGTTTTTTCCGATGTTCCAGAAAATGGTTTCCCTTTTGAAACGTATTGAAGCCATCATACAGAACGAAAACAACTAATTATAATCATCGAATACCTTCCTTTTGGATTGCTCGCTAGGATGCAATATTTTGTATACTCTACCACAAAATATGCTATGATGGAAAAAATGTACAAATCCTCCTTATCTGCTACTTCATCTTTTGGTCCCTTCCATTGTAAAAACTCATCAAAAAATATTGTATTTTGCTTTATATTTCTAAATGTGTTTTCCTATGTGTTGAATTTCCTGTACCTTTCACCTATTGTAATCAAAAGTGTATAAATGTACCTTTCAAATACAAAAAAAACACTATACACATGTCATGTACACAATTGCCGAAAATGTGTATAGCCCAAAATGAATTACATATAGAGTACTTGTTTTCCTTTATTCACTTCCGACAATGAGGTGGACATTAATGAATATCGTTCATAATTTAATTGCCCTACTTTGCTATGTCTTGCAATTGTTTGGTGTTTTTTTACGGAAAGCTCCTTTTCTTCCCCCACTTTACCTTGCAATTCCTTATATCCAATACACTTTTACAGGATTTTTTTGCTTGGACCGCACAATGGCAAGCTTATTAATTGCAGATGCAATCAAATTGATGCATGAAGGAAATGTGGCTTTGGAACCCCATGTCCAAGTCATAGCAATCTTGAGTTTTGGAACTAAACATGCGCATACCAAACGATACAGGCTAGACATCTCCGACAGTGTGCACAAGCACAAGGCGTCATTGCCAGCCAGGTACAATGACATAATAGATTCTAGCAAGATCGTACCTGGCTCCATAGTACACCTAAAACGTTACAGCTGCCCCCAAACAACTATCACACGGTATGATTGTATATCCATTACTCTTTTACATAAAATAAATGAACCTTACACTCTACTTACATATTGTTTCTTACACTTACTCTCACAAAAATTATTTAGGTGGATTGTTATTGTCGACCTTGACATTGTTCTCACATCGCACGCTATAGTTGGGGACCCAATTTACCTATGTCCAGAAGTTCCTGAACAAGTTGATCAATCAATAAAAGAATCATATGGTTCACCTTCAACTTCAAATAACCCTTGTCTTCCTAGAAGGTTATCCCCCAAACGTTTGCTATTTGGTATCAATCCAAACCAAGGAAAAGATGCCCCATTGGCAATCACCCCTATCAAAAACTTGAACCGGTTCCAACCAAGGTGGACCATCAAAGGTCATGTAACTATAAAGAATGAAATGCGCACCTACAACACAAACAAAGGAAGTGGGCACCTCTTTACCTTTGATATTATAGATTTTCAAGGAATAGAGACACGTGTGACGTGTTTTAATGAAGCAGCAGCCATCCATTATGAAAAAATCATTGCCGGAGCAACATACACATTATCTGGAGGATCGATATGTCCTGCTAATAGAGTCTATAACAAGCTTAATAGTGGGTTGGAAATTTCGCTACAAGCTGATTCAAGGATTACCTTGTGTGCAGATGACCAATCCATCCCGAAAGACCATTACTCATTCACACCACTCAATGAAATTTTAAGCAAAAGCACTGGCTCAAACATTGATGCCATTGGAATAGTCATTTGTGTACAACCATGCTCCACAGTCAGAAGAAGAGATGGGATAGAGGTTGCAAGGTGTACTATAACAATAGTGGACATCACCAACACAACTATAGATGTTACTTTATGGGGACCATTAGCCGAAAAAGAGGATTCACAACTCCATGAGAAGTACCTCTTACATGAATCAACGACTCTCGCTATTCGAAATGGGCATGTCTATGAATTCAATGGCAAGGTCATTAGCAGCTCTTCGACTACAAAAATATGGATAGACCCTTAAATAGAGGAGGCGAAGCAGATTAAAACTTGGTTCAAAGAAAATGACATTGGCACTCAATATTTGTCTACTAGCTCCTCGCGGACATCTCCACTTCCTAGAAGAATGACAATCAATGGCATGCAACAAAATGCTCTAGATACAACACAACCTCTACAATGCATACTATTAGCAACAACCTGCTTCATAAAAATGGACTCATTCTGCTATCCAACTTGCCCTTCTCAAGCAAACAACAAGCCTTGCAAAAAAAGACTCCCAAACAGATGATGCAAAGTGGTTTTGTGCAAAATGCAATGCAATACATGCCAAATGTGACTATAGGTATATACTCCAAGTCAAGTTGCAGGACCACACAAATATGATATGGGTGGTTGCATTTGATGAAGGGGCTACAAAACTACTAGGCATGCCTACAGACGAACTATACAACCTACAATTTGATCAAACTACTGAGCGAACTATTAAGGAGGTGATTAGAGATGTATTGAACAAGCAATACCTTTTCACAGTTCGTTGTAATGTTGACATGTACAATGGTGAACAACGTTTGAAAGCAACTATTGCCAAGGTTGAACAACTGGATTACACTGCATAAAGTAGCTTCTTGGTCAAAACTATCTAGGAAATGTGTCATGAAAACGCTGCTCCCTCCGTGGATTGCACCGACACACTAGATATGGAAGTTCAAAGCATTGAAACTTCTTAGTTGTACTATGAACCCTAAAATACCTTCATGTTCTCTTTACAAGTGTAGTATGTAAATCTCTTCTAGTAGGGAAAAATATGTAGATCATGACTTAATCTGGAAAATATGTGCCAAAAACAATCATGTTCTATATAGCTCAATCTACAAATGATTGTTGTAATAATATATATGTATATATATATATATGTTTTTTTTTGCATCTACATATGCACATTTGACTTTTTCCATCAGCTTGTGTTCCATTGTTAGTACTAATTATGCCTAGAATTTACACACTACAAATGATACTTGTGCCCCACTAAGGAATACCTTTATATTTACAATTACAATCCATCTTTTTCATCTCCCTGGTTACATTGGTGTTCCTTTATTCCTTGTGTAGCCAATGTGCCAAGTACACTGGAATAAAATATCGCTACCAATATGTAAATGTGTTTTTGCATTTATAGATATGTAGATTGCACTTCATCAAACATTACTAGCTTCATTGGTGTTAAATTTATGCAATACCTACGTGTTTATTGCCTTTACAATGTGTTGTGTTATTAACTTGCCTTAACATTTCCAGACCCCCAAATGGCAGAGCCCTCCATAGGAAACAATGGACTCGGCCCGCATCAAACAGAGATCTGAAGACAACTAAGACAAGAAAGAAATCGGGTTTACTATGCTCGCCATAGAGAAGACATAGCTACTCAAAGGTGCATAAGAAGATTGCAACAAAGTTAAAACATCCCACAGGAAACAGAAGCCCGGAGCCAACAACATTATGAGAGAAGTCAAGATTACTATGCTCAACATGAACAAACATCACAGTGTCAAGATATGCAAACACAACAATACACGGCACATGGAGCACCATTCAATAACAATGCTCACTTCATAGCAGCAATGAAAAAATTCCGCCAAAGAATAGATGCCCTCTCCAATCGGAAAACATGCATAGTATGTAAGGAATGTTACCCAGGCATGCTCTTCCATTCATCTGATACTCATGCTACTTGTAAAAGATGCCTTGTTGAGAGAGGCATACCTCGATTCTCTGCAGTCAACAACATGGACCCAAGAGAACAACCTACAGTCTTGAAAAGACTAACCCAAGTGGAAGAAATGCTCATTGCCAGGGTCAACCCAGTGCTACAAGTCACCCACACTCTTGGAGGCCAATATAAATATAGCAGTCACACAATTTGCTTCCCACAAGATATAAATCAGATTGCACAGGTTCTTCCATGAAGAATACAAGACTTGGACGTGCTCATAGTACGAAGACTCCATACAGAAGGACACTATTACGATTGTTATGTAAGTAGAAGCCATATCAGAGATGCATTGCAATACAAACTCAAATATGACCCATACTATAAAGATGTTGCGATAAATTTTGACCACCTGGAGCAATTTCCAGAAACAAGAACAAACATATCAAATATGCTCCACATAATTGAAACTAACGAAGACATAGTGGTTCCAGGTAATGAAAGCGACTACGATGGAGATGATATTTCAAGTAGCACAGTAAACACGTCATCGTTTATGGCCAGATTGTCAAACAGATGTCATGAATTAGAAATTATTAAGAAAACACTGGATCTTGAGGACACCACAGACAACATTATTGATTGGCCTGAAATAAACTCATCTCCAATAAATGAATACAATACTGAGGGTTTGTTCGATATGGCATTTCCAACACTGTTTCCAAATGGAATAGCACTACAAATGCAACCATGAATTGGGGAAGTGCACATGCATGAGTATGCGCTCCACTTGCTGAGATTTCATGACCAAAGGTTTGGAAGGCATCCAAGGTTCCGATATTTCATCTTTAACCTTATTATGCGACATCATAGCTAGGGTATCACAGCAGTTTTCATTAAACAAAATGTAGAAGAGAACATGCCAGCCACTATTGAAAACCTCAGAGCACATCTAAAAAATCTCCCTGATACACAATTAGCTGACGAGCTCATGCACTTTGGATCTTCAATGCGAGGCACAAGACCGTATTGGAACAAGTGTCATTGTGAACTAACAAATATGATCAACCAAATAGGGTCTCCCACTCTTTTCTTCACTTTAAGTGCAGCAGACACAAAGTGGCCAGACCTCCAATGTTTGATATCAAATCACATAGTGTTGTAAATGCAAACAAATAATCAACGCCTAGATAATGTAATCAATAACCCCCACACAACATCACTATACTTGCATCGGCGGTTCACAGCCTTTTGTGAAGAAGTCATTGAGAAACTCCTCACTGCAAAAGATTACTGATATATATATGAATGGCAACATCGAGGCACTGCACACATCCATGGATTCCTTTGGCTCCAAAATGCACCAGACATGGATAACCTTGATTGGGGGGACACTGCTAAAGTTGAACAGGCAAGAACATACTTTGAGAAGTATATGAGTGCTTGGAATCCTCGCAATTCATCATGCAGAAACAACACCATTTACCGATCTTCGTTGGACGATCCTTGTTTGCTAGACACAACAAAGATATTTGCTACAGACCCCTCTCATGACTACGCAGAGATAATCAATCGAGTCCAAAGGCACACAAAGTGTAGAGAGGGAACATGCTTACGTAAGAAGGGGAAAAAGTTGGAGTGTCAATACAAAGCTCCATGGAAAGAACAAATTATGTCTACCTTATCATGTGACAACACTGGGAAAAAACAATATGAACCTGCAAGGAATGATGATAGGCTAAACATACACAATCCAACAATGATTTCAATATGGAGGGCCAACATAGATTTCCAACCTGTCATCTCACGAGCACTTGTACTTAAATACATCGCCAAATATGCATCAAAAGCAGAGAGAACATTTGAGACTTGTACTCATATGTTAGCAAGAATTTCTGCATCCCAAAAAGCAGACGACCTGTCCCTCACAGCGTATCGGAAATTTATGGCAGAGATTGTGGCAGAGCGTGATATAGGAGCACAAGAAACATGCCATATGCTGCAAAAATTGCCGCTTGTTATTTGTAATCGACCTTTTACATCTTTAAATGTAGGTCGGAAGATGTTCCATCGAGTAACAAGAAGACCAGATGAAATACACCTCCAACCTAGCTACCTTCATTCCTACATCAATCGCCCTCTAGAATTGGAGACAATAACCCTATTGGAGTCAACACGCTCTTTCTCCTATTCTGCAACTCGCAAGGGGTGCAAGTGGAAAGAAAGAAAGGTGAAAGCGATTGGCAATATTTTCCCAAAGTTCTATACCACCCCAGAGGAGGACTCCGACCATTTTGAAACATTCTGCTGGAGCGAGTTACTATTGTATAGACATTTCCGAAGCTTGGAAATCAACATAGGAATTACTAAGGAAACAATTATAGCAAATTGGAAGCAAATGAGTGCATCCAAATATGATGTATGGCATGTAACTCGCACCCCCCAATTGGAGCAGAGCATCAATTGCGAAGAATCAGACAACGAATTAGAGATGGACACAAGGGACATAATAGAAATGAATGAATGAGAATTATTTTCACAGATCGGCCCCTCAAACAATGTCAGCATAAATGAACTTGAGATGCTTGGTAGGCGTGAGTTTGATAGAAACAACATATGGGATCAACATACAGTGCCACATGACCTTCATGACAGCACTACACAATTCATAAGCATGAAAAAAACATACAGCCACAAAGAGCATGCTCCAGGCCAGTTTTATGTACCAGACTATGCCCTATCGCCCAAACAAAAACTAGCACTCACACATATTATTGACCACAACAACCATCACTGAAATAAACCATTGCACATGATCATACAAGGAACAATAGGTACAGGAAAATCCTACTTGATTGCTTGCATAAGAAAAGCGTTTGAGATTGGTACTCTACAACAAAGAAGTCAGTTGCTTGCATTAGCTCCTACAGGGGTTGCCGCATTTAATATACATGCATCCACTATACATTCAACACTCTAGATTCCTATCAAAGAAATGCACCCATTGCAAGGCCAAGCATTAACAACATTTCAAGAAGAGATGAAACACATCAGATATATTTTGATAGATGAAATGAGCTTCATAGGGCCAAAGCTACTATTGAAAATTGATGCAAGGCTACGTGAGGCCTTCCCACACCAACAACACCTGTACTTTGGTGGGGTTTCAATAATCCTGATCAGTGACCTTGCCCAGCTACCACCTGTGATGGACAAACCTATTTACACATCAAACTCAACTGCAAGAACACTTTGGCACCAGTTCACGATTGCAGTCACCTTAGAAACAGTATTTTGTCAACAAGGTGAGACTCCAACACAAAGACAATTTCATCAAATGTTGCAAAACATACGAAACACGGAAGCAACACAACAGGATTGGCAACTTCTAATGACATGCACAAACAAGCAGCTCACCTCCACTGAAAAAAAACAATTCAACAATTCAATGCACCTATTCGCCACAAATGATTTAGTTAGAATGCACAATAGAAGAATGTTAAAATTGTTGAACCGTCCAATTGCAATTAGTACTGCAACAAGCACCAGAACTGGAGTAGATAGTGTAACTATTGATGAACAACTTGAAAAATGCGCACTCCTTTGTAGAGGACAGTGCATCATGCTCACAACCAACATATGGACACAAGCTGGACTGTCAATGGAGCACTAGGTGAAGTTATAGATATTGTTTACAGCCCTGGATCAAAACTGCCAGAAATGCCACTTTATGTTGTAGCAAGGATCGATAATTATAGTGGGCCACCATGGAATGAAGCTGACCCCAAAACTATCTTGATAATACCCATAGCATTGGGTAGCCGAAGACAGATCCCACTCACAATGGCATGGGCTATTACCATACATAAATCCGAAGGGCTAACACTACAAAAAGCAACAATCGACATTGGAAAAATAGAAAGGCAAGGACTAACATTTACAGCTATCTCTAGAGTAAAATCATTGGGCGGCCTCCACATCCACCCAATGTTCACTTTTGAAAGATACTCTAAAATGCAGAACAATCCATTCACAATTTTAAGGAGAGAAGAGGAAGCTCGATTACAACAGTTGACCCCAATAAGTGCAGGTACACACCTCTTGTCCCTTTCTCCTTCACATCTCTCCCTACTATTTTAAGATCATCATTTCCACATTAAATACCAATTCCTATTTTGCAGATACCAACTATACACCATGACAAAATCAAGCATGCAACATACATAGCATTCAAAGTAATTGGCGTCATCAACAACTTCTGCATATTCAACATCCAATCACCTACACATGGGTGATCCTTGTAGACCTTTGATTTAATAATGTTTTGTTATAGCCGAATTAGGTATTGAGGTAACTTCTGATGTTCGGTAGTTGATGGTTGTATAACCAATAACCATATGTATTGTCATTTAAAACGTAAGTGTATCTCAGGAAAGGTATGCATATTTGGACCACCCTGCACCGAACAATTGTAAAGCCACTACCTATATGAGAACATCTAATTATCTGGTATTTATTGTGTTCATTATGTTTACTATTGTTATTTATATTCATGCAATCTGGTAGTGTAGAACCTGTAGCAAACAATCCTATTTAAGGTTGGGTTCTTATTATCAAGTGATGTTATGAAGGTTACATCTCTACTAGAGAGGATGTAGAATCAGGTGGGACAAATCCTCTTACTAGGCAATAAGTAGAAGTGAGAGTATTGAGCTTTTACCTTTGACAAAGCTGGGGTGAATCCTCCTTTTATTAGATGTAATTGCTCAATCATTGGCATCAGCTGCCTCCAATGTGCAGTGCTTTAGATTCAAGCATTTTAGCTAGTGTGGGCTAATGATTAATCATTGATCTTATCGAGGTTGGTAAGTTTATGGACCACTGGACTGCCCACCTCTAACAACTAGTGTGTATCCCTACAGCAAAATCTCTTCATAACCAAGATTTACTTGGGTGTCCTAATAAGCATGGCTTGATGCTAGAGTCCTCAGCCGCAACTTGTGTATGAGATTTACCTTGTGAAAGACTACAAGGATATTGTTCTTGCATTTATTGTCCTAATAAGCATGGCTTGATGCTAGAGTCCTCAGCCTCAACTTTCACCGGTCTTAAATAGAAAAATGTATCATACTACATTTTTGTAATAAGGAAAGGTAGTTTTGTAGGTCACTGCCAAGCGAGACAGCAACTTGTGTATGAGATTTCCCTTGTGGAAGACTACAAGGATAATGTTCTTGCATTTATTGTTTTTCCATTTACTTTATGTGTTGCCTGTAAATGGTATAAGTACCCTCTGGATTCTAACTTCTGCCCCCTCTATGGATCGCTCAAGCCTATTAGGCCTAATAAGTGATATATTACTTTCTCTTCCTTGTTGAAAAGCATTTTCCTTCACAATAGTGATGAAAATCATCGTATATCTGATTCATTCATTGTTTCTTTGTCAACACAATAATGATCCTCAAGGGATGTGTATAGAATCCTATATTCAACTATTGCAATTTCTCTTTTCTCTAATTTGTGCAACTGTAGTTGATGTATACACAGCTCCACAAGTTGTAGAGGAAGAAAGTTGTAGGAAAAGAATCATCAATTTGTCTTAAGCATATGAAAAGCCATTGAAATAGATGTACAATTTGCAGTCAACATAACATACCTATAATATTGGCAGTAGTGACAAATTCTTTGGTTGTATGCTCTTCATCAAATTCAGTTGTTGGCTTTCCTTGACCACATAATAAGGAGCAAGTGAAAATAATAGTTGATTCTATTGTTGTGGTTACATTTAGGACCACCTAATTTCAGCTGCCAGCTTGTGTAGGCATTGGGAATACTTGATATAAGATCTCAAGTGACTGTCCTTGTTCAAAAGTGGGTAGTGAGAGCGGTGGATGGTATCGTGTCATGGCAGATTTTATACCATCATTGAATTCAAGACGCTGAGTGTGTTCAGGGAGTAAAAGTTCCTTTTAGCTTTGTGATATAATTTGCAATGCTAAGGCATTTACACTTCCAGCTTCTGCAGTATATTTTATTACTACCTCCTTTTGCTATTTATTTCTCTTTTTTACTTTATTGATATGCTGAATGATGATCCTCCAAATGATTTGTTCTCTCCTTTTTATATCCTTGAATGAGAGGGACTCACACCTCTTCATTGAGACTTTTACCTTTGCAAGGGATACATACCTTCATAACTTAAGCGCTACTTTTTGGTTAATTTATCTACATGCTGTTTGGTAATTGCTGCCCACTAATGATCCTTAGTTATTCTTAGTCGGCTCCTTTTTAAATAAATCTCTGCCATTTTATTTCTTTGTCTTAGTCTGCCCCTTTTTAAATAAATCGTTGTCATTAAATTTCTTTGCTAATGGTAAGGACAGCAATCAAGACTTTATAATTATGTGGCTCTCTTAACATGGAGGAGGCATGACATGTAACTCTTTCATTAAATTAATTAATATAGAGTGCATTTAAATACCCTTCATCATTTGCTAGAGAAGTATGTGTGTTGCCTTTAAATGCAAGTGGAAAAAAATGAATGTTCTATTATTTGAACAGGTTTTACAACATTCTGATTCTTATATGAAAATACTTTCCTTTTTGTTTCAAAATTTTGGAGTTCAAATTTGGTATAGTTACTTAATCAGACTTTATTAATTACTATATATTGTATGATTTTGGTAGCTCTTCTAGATAGCATTAATAATTTGTGTAATGTTGATAAATAATCTGGAAGATAGTAAATATTGCATTATATTTTAGGCTAGGGATTGAACATTGAACTGTTGGTCATGTACCATTAACAAAAAAGGGTGGTTGAGCTTGAAAGGACAATCCAAAAATTCCTGCATATTCTATGGTTGGAATTCTGTAAAATTTTGACAATATTTACTCGTAAATTATAATCATATTTGGTAGATGTAAGATTTCAGATTAATTCATGAAATCATAACCCAGAAACTAATGATTTGAAGCTATTTACTAATATCGTAGTTGCTCAAAATAAAACTGACACAAAAGCAGTAATTGGACTGAACTTGGCTATTCATTTAGTAAGTGCTTAAACAATAAATGCACTGAAGTTACAATAAATTTCTTTGGTCCATATTCAAGCAGGAACTTCCCTGCAATGATATCTTGCTATCGGCGTAACCATTGCACCTCACCTGGGGTGCAAGTGCTAGTAATAGTATTTGTTGCTTACTTGATACATGAGTCATCATAGACTAGATAACAATTTGAGGTCAATAGTCCAATGTATTGTCATTTATTAGAATTGACATTGAGTCTAAGTTTGATTTATACTAGGTACAACTACAACAAGCATAATTGAAGTCGAGTGTGTTCCTTCATTTTTTATCCAATTTCATGTTAATATTATGTTGTACATTTGATAAGCATCTACACACTATTATGATAGTATCGTTATGTTGGTGCATTGAGAATTCCTCATTACATTAGAGTAAATAGTGCATATCTCTATGAGTACATCAAGTGGAGCATATGTTGCACTTTATTTCAATTCAATTGGAGGAGCAAGAGATCCAAGGTATAAAATTTCATTTATTACATTGAATCTTTGTGTTTAAAGCCCTTATTTTTTCCTCAAGTCTTTAATATACATTTATAGACACCTAAAATTGACCATCTTCATCATAATATTAATTTCTCTATAATTGATTGAATATAACCCTAATTATTCTATTATTTATCTCATTTCCATATCTCCTTATTAACTAAATAATATTATATTATCTAATTGATAAAATAAATATTCACTCGCATCATATTTCTTGCCCCAATCATTTAATCATCTTCTTCCTATTGTCCACCTTAGTTGGGTGATCCCACAATAGTGGTTTACAATTTTTGGCCAAACTGGACAGTGAAATTATTATTTTTAACTAAATCTTCACATTCGGGCACCTATAGCAGCTAAACCATGAAGAATTTGAAGATGATGCAAACTAGAGTCTCATCACATTTTGACTGTAGATTCTAAAAAAAAAAATTCAAAATTTTTGGAATCAGATTGCACTTCTTTTTCCATCTCCCATGAAAACTTTTTTTTTTCAGAAAACAACATTTTTAAAAAGTGATGCTCACCGTATACAACGTAACTTTTTTTGTATGAAGGATAAAATTCTAATTTTTTCGAATTTAGATTTGTGACTACGATATCAAGCACTTTCATTTGGTCTCATAGTTTTTTATTGAATTATTTTTGCTTAATCAAGTTTCAGAGTCAAACCAATTGCAATTCAGACATAGGCAGACTATATACAACATAACCTTTTTTTTGTGTATCAAAATTCAATTTTATTTTTTTAATGGATCAAGGACATCAATACCTAGTGTGGACATATTTTTTAAAAAATTATTTTGATAATTTTCTATTTTTCCACATGTGCAAAACAAAGAGCATGATTTTCGGTGAAAAACCTATGTTTAATAAAACTAAAAAAACACATACATAATAAAAACAAAACATATTAAAATTATATTCGTTGGATAGCTCGTTCTAAGGAATACCTAATTCTAGTTGGGTTTGTGAAGATTCCTCCATTTTCATCCTCAACCTGAGCTCCGAAGTGCCAAAAAATAGGTTTTTTTGTGTGTCTCAGATGGGGGATGAGGGATAAGGGGGGTTCATACGAACCCATAGGGGTTTGAGTGAACCCCTTCAAAGAGGTACGCTCAAACCCCTTTCCTATGCATTTTTTTCTTTTTTGGTGGCTAAGATTCTAAGGGGTTCGCTCAAACTAGTAGGTTCGTACGAACCCCTAATATCACTTTTTTTGCCTTGGGGTCATTTTTTGTGAGTTTTCCTTCCTCACCTGAATTGTAAACCACTATTGTGGCTTCACCCAGTTAAATAAATCCAATTATTATTTTTATCTCAGTCCCTAATTCTCATCTCAAAAATTAAATAAATATCTTATTTATTTGATTTTTCTATCTTCCTCCACTTTCCATTAAGGGCGATACAATCTCCTTAATCCCCCACTTGCACAACTAAAGCATGTAGTGTTAAAAATTGTCACCCTTAAAAATTTCACACTATGTTTTGGCCTTCCCAAATTATTGAGCTTAATTGACCCCCTTATGTCCTAAAATTATATATTCCAAAGCCCATTTGTACCACTTTTCAATAAATTACAAGCATTGAATGAATGCATCCAACTCATATATTGTTTCTAACATTCAGTGTCTTGGAAGCTTGGGCCAAGACCCATATGTCCTTGGGAAGATGGGTTCCCCTTCTTAGCCAAGACCCATTTTTGGGCACTTTTTGGTGATATTTTAACATGCAAAATTCAAATTTCAAGTGTCGACATTCGGGATCTAAATTTTGAGAAATTGAACAAATGCCTAGTCTTTTTCACCATTTGAAACTAGAAGAAAAAATGAATGAAATTAGAAGAACTTATGATCAAGCATTATTGTCAAGAGTAGCATTTCAGAGTATTATTGCAATATTTGAAGATCTAAGCATCAACTATCAAAGTGTATGTGAGTTCATGTTATCAAGTTATTATTATTTTGTGAAGGCTAACCCTTGTGTAGCTCTCCCAAGTATTCAAGAAAAGAAAGATCCAAATCCTTGAGGTGATTTGTATGACTACAATCCTTCAAGGAAGCCATTGAAGGGTGGTGAGTTGCAACATTGTGAGATTCCATCATTCCTTCCTGTCAACTATCATTTTTATCATTGAAATTGCCATTATGGAAGTGAAAACACTTACATGGGGTTTGACTGAGGCAAGCCCCTAAAATGGACCAACATTTTCTCTCTTTTTGAATATGTAGATCTTAGGTTGAAATGGATTGAAGATAAATCCTCCATTGTTACATTTGTTGTCATACATCTTTTCAAGCTAGGGAAACTCATTTATAGAATTATCAGATAGTGTTCCAACATCTTTGCAAGCATAAACAAAAGTCTTAGATTTGTTACTGAAGGACCCCAAAAGTTGATTAGGACCCCCTATCAAGAACACAATGTCCTTATACAGTGGTTGAAACAAGCTTTTTTGGGTTGATACATATCACCCTGCACTTCCCAGATCCACCTACAAATTATTGTTTCAGTTTGTCAGTTTTCAAAATATTGCAATTATCATATTAGGTCATATAGTTCAATTAGGTTAATCATTCCAAATCATTCCCAATCCATTCCCATCTTCAATTATATGTGGATCTAGGTTTGATTGGCTTACCTTCATGGTTGAAAGTCAATATAATCACCTTGTCGATCTACATAGATTAGTGTAACTTGGAAACATGCCCCTTGCACCCTAGGTTCTTTGCATTTGGGACCTAGGATCCTTTTTTCTATATTACATTATGGTGAACTTGATGTATTACATCATAAATCTTTTGAAATGGGAAGTCTTTCAAACCCTAGATCTAGGTTTTATTTTACATTGTTCACATTTCTCATTTAGGGTTTCATTTTTGCATCATAAAAGATCATAAAAATTCAAACAAAATTGCATTATATTGCATCATAGGTTGTAATAAGATTAATTTTAGTCATTCAAATTGCAAATTCATTAGTTCATTAAAGTCTAAAATTATTCATTGCATTTAAATTTGCATCTTTTCATTTCGATCAAAAAAGTTTTTAATTTTTTTTTTTTTTTCAAATCATCATTCTTATAGTTTTGCATCTTGGAATTAGTCAATTATTGCATCTTAGATCTGAAACTTACATTTAACATTGTCACTTATTGTTCAAGCATTTTTCAACATTATGGCACACTTGCATTTTTAATTTCACAATCATAAATATTACCATTTGAAATCTAAAAAAAAAAATCACCATCAAACCTATTTGTACCCAGAAATATAACGTATGGTCAATCTAATCAACATTCAATTTTTTAGTTTTCTAAACCCTTGTCTAGGACTTAGATGCTCTAGGGCACCTCTATCCTATTATAGGTGTCTAAGACAACTTCTACATAGGTCTTTGTCTCTACATTCTTTGTCTAATTATACTTGCAATTATCTTATTTGAAATTCTAGAAAAGTGTTATTGCATGTTAATAAAAGTTGTCATTTTGCTTCATTTGCTGCAAATTTATAAAAAAATTACATTTCAATGTTGAAAATTATCAAATTTGTAGGAAAATTATTTACATTTTTTAAAGCATTACATAACTTGGGTAGCTTAGTTTCATTTTTTGCAAAAATTAAAAAACTTAGGTTGTTACATAACATTGCACAATCTGAAAACTCATAAAATATGAGAACTAATTCTAAATACAGGTTTTCAAGATTTCACACTATTAGTTCCTATCACTAGTGCCTTTGAAATTGAAATCTTAGAAAAATACCTTCTAGGACTCAAATTCCCTAGAGCATCCCTATCCTCCATAAACTTGCCTGAGATCTAAAATAAAATTAATATCTATTGTCAGTTTACATACCTAGAACCTAGTTTCTAGATCATTGCTTGCATCAAGTCTATTAGTTTATTTGTAGACATATCTTGCCTTAACATGCATAAAACTAGATTGCAATTGAAATTTAATGATTAAACTTCGAGAAAGCATAGTAATCTAATAGTGTTAGATCTCTTTCCACAAGAACATTCTATATTTACCAAGCCCTTTAGTAGTTAGGAATTTGACATGTTAGATGATGCCCTTTGGGACCTCATCTCACCTAGATCATCGACTACGACTTCTAACATTTTAACAACTTCAATCATAAAAAATAATGACAATCATAATTGTCCTTCTCCCAATACCTCTCATACTTGTGAAGAAGGTATCTTGGTGTTAGAAGATCCAACCAAGAGTCACGAGAATCTTGTTTGTCTATCTCCCCCTACCTCTCCTACTTGGGAAGATATTGTTGGAAAGGAGGATGAATTCATTGATGCATTTGTTTCAACAAATTGTAAGAAATGGCATAGATGAAGATGCTAAGTTGACATTAGATCCCCCCTCAATAGAAGGTCATCAACAAGTAGGTAACTCAGTTGTGGTTATGAACACACAAGTAACAATTATATATCCTTTAATTAGTGACCTCCTAAGTGACATCCCATCATAGGAGCACCTCAAAACAAACCAAAACCTCTGGGTGTTATATTAAACTTTGCAAGACAACTCACAAGTAGGCATGTGTTGCAGCAACCAAGCTATCACACAGTTGCTCACACATATAACATTCCTCAACATAGTAGTAAAGAGTATGATCTTGTTGAGAAACTTTGTCATACTATGGAAAAAATATCCCTTTGGGATTTGATTTAAACATCACCTACATACAATAGAATTCTCCAAGAGATTTTGCAGAAGGTTTATATCTCATCTTCTGTTATACCAAACGATGTAGCCACCTCATTTGATTGTATGCAAGTGACAAAGTAAGATATTACATTCCCTTAACATGAATTAACCTCACTTGAGATTCAAAATAAATATTAATCCTTAATGATAAAGGTGATCATTAATGAAACTATGATTAGGCATACTATCATAGACAATGGAGCGTGTCTTAATGTTTGTAGAATTGATGATATCCTAGATAAAATTGTTGTGGAAAAGAATCTTATACAACCCAATGATATTAATCTTCATGGCTTTGATAATGTTAATAAGAAACCATTAGGAATGATCACATTATCCATTAAGGTTAGATCTGTGGTTTTACCTACTCTTATCTATATCATGTCAGGACCTCTTTTATACAACCTTCTCCTAAGTAGACCATGAATTCATGCCATGAAGGGAGTCCTATCTACTCTTCACCATGAGATAAAATATGAATACAATAACAAGATATACACTATTGAAGCAAATGAGAAAAGTTATAATTTACAAGCCCAAGCCGAACATAATACTTCCAACTCTCTTAATACCTTGATTTCAACTTCAAAAGTAGAAATCATGATGAAATATATGGATGATGATTGGGATTCATTATATTTTACACCTTATTTCAAAGGGGAGTCTCAAATCTCGCCCTCAAAGTCCAAAGAGTCCAATACAAACAATTCATCTTCAAACGTGCATATTTTGAGGCTAAATGGGGTCATTAGATTTTACGCCCTCCTTTATGGGAGAGTACAAAATCTCACAATATAAACCAAGACACTCTTGTCTCTCATTTTCTTCACTTGGTTCTACATCACCCCATAGTTGTTATGGGCACACCTTGTAGACCTAGTGTGTGTTTCTCATTTTTTCCACCTTGTTATGCGCACACCTTGTAGACCTAATATGTGTTTCTCATTTTTTACACCTTGTTATGGGTACACCTAATAGACCTAGTGTGTTTCTCGTCCTTGTCTTGGGGGATCACCTAGTAAATAGTAGACTTCACTAGCCTATGTGTCTCCCAATTTGTGATTCACCTAGCAAATATCAGACTTTGTTATGGTGTGAGTCATAAACACCCTTTTAACATGGCCACCTAGCATAATAAAACTTTCTTGCCAATGGAGCTATGTGCTTCATGAGTGGTGTGGCATAACACAAATTGCTAGTCCTCATTTGAGCTAACATTTATTCAATGGATGACATTTGGTATTTGATACAATTTAAGACTAAGGCCTTTTACCTTACACATCTAATTGTAAGTAAATGGGTTAATTTAAGTAGTTCATTTGTGTACTCATTTTTTATGTACACATAGATCTTGCACACTTAGTGAGACCCATATCCCTTTTCACTAATCAATTTTATGTATTATAATTTTTTTGTGTTCACAAGTTATAATTCGATGGTTGTGATCATGGTTTTTTTGGGAGTTATTGTCATTGATGTCAACACTAATTATTGGTTGCCATTGATTTCAACACTTTGTAAGATTGTTACATATTTTTGTTAGATTGTTGGTAGTGGTTATTGGCAACACTTGGTGAATTGTTTGTGCTTATCATTGATGTCTTCATTTGAGAAGTAAGGGAGTTTGTTGGCATTGATTGATATTGATTTCATTGTTGTAGTACCTATTGTTTGGCCTTGGTTGTAATTGGTGACAACATTTTATTTGGTTCAACACTGTTGTATGGTGGTGTTGTTGAAGTTCATGGTTGGATTTCATGCCTTGTTATATGTTAATAGAAGTTGTATAGTGCACTGTTGTTGTCAACACAATTGATTTCTAATGATATATTCATATGAGGATTAGAAGCATTAAGATGAATATTAGAAGTATTGCTAATAATGGAGATGTTGTTGAAGTATATCTTATGCTCTCATAGTATTCTTGATGAAACATGTGTTGCTAGAATAAATTTCTAGCCTTTGCAAGCTGCTTAATTTTTTGGTTCAAG
Organism: Sequoiadendron giganteum; assembly: GCA_007115665.2. Classification (NCBI taxonomy): domain Eukaryota; kingdom Viridiplantae; phylum Streptophyta; class Pinopsida; order Cupressales; family Cupressaceae; genus Sequoiadendron; species Sequoiadendron giganteum. Next base: position 232,913,773 of record CM021100.1, on the reverse strand, counting down.
GAGGTATTTTGAAGACGCCTTAGGAGAATGCTCTACATTCCTCCACTATTTAAGATATGATCTTGTGGTTTGGGTTTCAATGTTAGTTCTCTATGGATTTTGCACTCCTATCTTTTCAGATCACCTATGTTGTCGAGGAGGTTTTTGTGAATTAAAAAAGAATGGTAGTGTTGTTGGATTTTTGGATTGGTTCTAGAAATGCTATATATTTCTCTACATTGTTGGCTTTCTAGGTTTATTGTGGATATTTGTCAAACAGGGATTATTCTTTTTCTTTTTTTTATGTTCTTGGGGATCTATGCCAACAATTGAAGATGTGTTATGATGGATTTGGGTCCTGACCTATCCTATTTGAGATTGCATCTAGTTAATTCAATCGAAAGAAATTTTTTGGGTTGACTAGTTATGTGTTGCACATTTCATCTACATGTTTCCTTGATGTTGAATCCTCATCCCTGCTCTCAACATTCTTTCTCCTAGTCACTCCTCCTTCAAATGACTAAGGCATCTTCCCTAGTCTAATCATTTTTTCCAAGAACTATGTTTTTGTCTTCTTTGTAATGATGCTAATTTGTAACACCATCTCAAAGAGAATGTAGACACCTGAAATTGACCATCGTCATTACCAAACTATTTTCTATATAATTGATTGAATATATCTCTAATTATTCAAATAATTATCCCATTCCTATCCCCTTATTAATTAAATAATATATTATTATTTAATTAATAAAATCACTGTTTACTTGCACCACATTTCTAATCTGAATTATTTAATCATTTTTTTCTTATAGTTCATCTTAGGTAAACAAATCTAATTATTTATTTGCCTAAGTCTCCCATTCTCATTTCCAAAATTAAATAAATATTATTTATTTATTTTTCTTATTTTTCTCTACTTTTCATTAAATGGGCTGAAATCAATTAACTCCATAATCCTCTGCTTTTATAATTAAATCCTAATCAAACTCTCATCAAATTATGCACATGTTCCCAGTTATCTACGTTGGTATGACCCTTTGTACACAAGGTATGGGCCTTTGTACACATGACATGACCTTGATCAAAGGACTTGCATATCCATCAAGGGTACTTCCAAATACCCCTTCGCATCTTGTCCATCCAATCTTCCCAAGGAGATTATCCACCCTTGATTTTTTCTTCAATCCCTTCTCCCCATCTCCTCCAGCAAAATGAGGACAATTGTCCTAATCTTATCTTCCCATGACTCAACCATTATGAGCTATTGACCCCATCTTTTACTTTCAACCATTCAATTGTATAGCCAATTTTGTTTTCAAGTAAAGACCACCCTTAACCATTTAACATATGTCACCTCTTATGCAACCTTATGTTGATGGGAAGAACACTCACATTCAACCATCCATGAGCACAACCACCATTCCAATATTCAATAACAATTTTTTGATGAGAATATAATTTATTTTTATTTTTATTTTCTAATATTTTATTTAATCTCAATGTTACATCTAATTATAAATAGATTAATTTATTTACAAGCTCACTTTTTATATGGACAACATTTCCTAAATTTTAATCTAAAATAGTTTATACTTCTGTAATTACATTTACTAAATTAACTTAAATTATCCATATATTCCTCTACAATAATATGGCACTTTTAACACCATACGTCGTTAGACAACATAAACATATACATTTTATATTTATAACCATTCATTGTCCATAGTACTGCCTCTTCTTTCTATACACTTCGTTTGTTTTAATCCATAACATGGAAAAAAATGGAAATTGCCGAAAGGCTCTTCGTACTCAAAATCTCTCAATACCGCCCTACTCCACCGCCTCCCCCCAAAAAAAAACAATTGGAAATTGGAAGTTTTGTCGGTTTCGTGGATATTTATGCTGAGTCGATTTCAGCCTATCGATTTTTTTGTCTTTGTCGAGTCTTATCGAGAAGATTTATTCTGTCTTTTATGATTAATGTGTTTATAGTCAAAGAAGTTTTTTGTGCAAGTCTGACATATAGACAGTCTAATTAGGTATGGGTTCCATCAAGATGCTTCAGTCGTGACAGCGTGCGAAGAAATTCAGGCTGATGTAATCCACTACCTACTTATCGGTCGGTCTAAGAGCATTGGTTTGACTTCAAATATATTTATTTAATCCAAAGTAAGATAATATAAAACATAAGCAAAGTCATTAAGCGACAAGAACAAAAGTAGGAGGAGGAGGTAGGTAGTGCTTAGTCATCTGATTTACCTTATACATAAATGGAGTTTGGGGTAACCATATGAGGATCCCATCCATGCTTATTATTAGCATTTTCTACTTGTTTTTCTACATTGATTATTCGAGTAAGAGAGATGACAAGAGTCAAATAAGGAAATTTGTTAGAGTCTAGTCAATTTGAAGAAGCTCCTCTTGTAGGTTGTAGAGAGGTAAAGTACCTATTTTCTAAGCTTCAAGTAGCCCCACTGAGCATCCCCCCTTCTCAAAATAGGAGAGACATGTTTGTAAGTCTTTTGATAGACATGGATAGGTTGGTTATGACCACACCAACACCCACAAGGAGGAGATTGAGCCGAAAATGAGGAGGGAGATGGGGGAACCCTAGCCATAACCTAAGGGGCATTACTCTAGTTATCTAGTAAAAACTGTAAGTGGTCCACCTTAAGTGCAACTTTAATATCTTGCTCTTGAATCTGCAATAACACTTTAGTATAAACCATAACTTTAACATAAATTGGAAATTATCAATCAACATAACATCCTTACAAAATCACAAAATTTATATCATTCCTTACACTGAAGAGAATCTCCACTTTGAAAGCATGCTAAATTTGAATGAATTTATTAGAGGCGTGAGGCCAATTCCTTAGTAAGACTCTATGCCAAGAAGACAACTTTAGTTTGAACAACTTGAAAAAGTCATGAATCCAAGACCAAACATTCTTGATAATAAATTACCCATCTTTGATCTTCTTAACACCATGAAGGATATCTAGATGATCCTTGAGAGTAGATTGCCCATCTTTGATATGATTAATGCCTTGAGAAGTATACTATGCTAAAAGAGCTTGAAAAAAATATTTACAAGCTATGTCACCAACTTTCAGCTAGTGCAATCTATAGCTTTGATATAAGCGCCTCTAGCAAGGTGGTTATTAACAATTTTCTTATAAAGATGGATCTCAACCACCCTAAGTTATAGAGTAGGGGGGGAAGTGTTGGCTTCAAGCATAGTGGTGGTTTGACATAGGTGGTAATCTCATATGTATGCTATTGCAAAATGGCTAGTCGGTGGCTAGATAGATGTGAAGAAAGAAATATGTATTCCTTATGGCCCTATTCCACCTGAAATGAAGAAAAAATGAAACCTTAGGAATTCAACTAGGATTTCATGGGTGTGTTTCCTATGAACTTTAAATTCCCAAGCTCCCTTCGGGTGAGTTTGTTTTTGCCTAAGTATCGGCCATTCCCCTATGAAATTAGCAATATTGGGCTCATTTTCACTGAATTTTTTTTTAATGTCACCACGTGTCACCCAAGTGCTCCTCGCAAAGTTTCCTTGGGTTGCTTTCCAAAAAGCTTGCGCTAGGCTTCCACGTGTCAGTCGTTCACAATTTTTTAGCTTTGCATCGCGCCCCTTTCAGGCTCTGACTACACACCACTTAGCATCAGCTCACGAATTTCTTTTGGTGGACCCCACCTTCAACACAATATGCTGAAGACCTTCACATGTCTTCATAGCACAATTTCTTCATCGCTCAAAGGAAGGGAAAAATATTGGGCCCCGACCGTTCACAGTGTGATCTTCTAAAAGACTTTGTCGCAATAGAAAGCCAAGTAGGCGACAACCTTTCACCAGCTGCCATGTTCTGTAAGTTCCGCCATGAATGGATTGCATGTTACCGTGCTCCGGTCTATTGGGACCACTACCATCATTTACAGGGGATGCATCTGGCCTTGGATGTTCACGTTCATGACCCAAATCTCTTCGGTTGTAACAACTAAGAAAAAATCATTGCTAATTCATCATTGCTCATGATCAAGGCATCTTTTCGATTACTTGCTTGACAAGTTGGGTTTTCATTATAAATATTGTTTCTTCCTTCGAAGCAAGGGTTCCAATCAGGTTCTGAATTGAAGGCATTCTAAATATAGTTCATATTTGCATAGAGGAATTGATAGAAGAAGCAAGTCTTTAATTTTTCTATTAGATTATTATAAAGAACTCGTAGACTGTGCCACTATTTGGCCTTTCTATTTTCTTTGATATTTGATAAGTTTTACTATGCCTTTATTGTACTAGATGTTTCATACTTCTATAAATTAATATAATTTTGCTGGTTTAGATCATGTCTTGGACTCTTCTTTCTAGTAAAATTATATGAAGTTATTTTATGTCACATAGTGAATTGCTCAGGCTTCTATCTTTATTCTACCATTCTGGAATGCAATAGACCACCCGTGGGCCCTTAAGTCTTATCCCCAAGATAGATTTATCATGCCTAACATCTAAATCTTGATGCATCACCTTAGTTAGATCTTTTATTTTATTTGCTTCATTTTCCCATTCAAAAACCCAATTATAGAAGAAGCCAACTTCTTTAAAATCCGGAGGTCACTCAGTTTGGCGCAATAGCCCCCCCCCCCTCCCCCCCTAAAACTGAGTTTCCCACAAAGGGCTATTACCTTGCCAACTTTTGGCATCAACAATTTTTTTTTCCTGGCACGCCCGATGGGACCACAAAACTATACCAAATCAAAAGGGTGTGTAGATCATCATCCTATTACTAGGCCACAGACCGCAAAATAAACCTAGCTTGTTAGTATCCCCATTGGTAACAACATGTATCCAAACTCACCCAATAGAATCATCAAATCCCAGCCATAATGTTGATCGCAAACCAAAATTATGTGGCTTGGGACATCGAAAGTCCTCTAGTTGCCCCAACAACACCTGCCTTATGGGCCCCTATCCTGGTCTCTGCTTTAAAAGCCATTCCAAATTTCATCAGAGATGGCTCGAGAATAGCATCCGAACATCTATAGGATGTTGCGGACGTATGCCTAGTGCATGGGGTAGCAGATAATAACGTATCCCTGAGATTGCTTGCAGCTTCTTTTAGAGGGAGGGCACTAGATTGGTATCTCACTCTACTTGCTAATACCATCGGTACGTGGGATCAGCTCGGAGACCCCTTCTTTGAGATATTCTTGAATGATAGAGACAAATCTTCATTAAACCACTAGTTATCAACGATAAAGCGGGCCCCATTCAAAGCCATGACAGATTTCAATGCCCAATTTCATACAACTTGCCAAAGAATCCAAAATTCTATCCGACCACCACCTGAGCTAGCATTCATGTTCTACCTAAAGTCCATCAACGTCGACATTTCTATGATGATTTAGTCACTTGGTGGGGCTACATTACCTAACACATACACCATAGTGGTGAAGGCGAAGAACAATCTAATTGATGTCGAGAAGTTACCACCTCACCCCCTCATGCCGATATTCCCTGAAGTATCTGTTTCTAACCAGGAGATGCCATCTACTAGCACAACCACACCTTCGCTGCCGTCTATGTACACATATCCAAGTGTGCCACAAAATGTTTCTTCTACATCTAATGCTTCAAGGGATGAGATGAGCGACATAAGGGAGATGTTGCAAAACTTGACTAATGAAGTAACTACCATTAAGCGCAACCAGGCTGCTCCTCCGAGACCAACCTATCAAAGCTATTAGGGTAACCGACCCTCCTACCAACATAACCAATATCAAGGGGGCATGCGCACAACTCCACTGACTCAGACAAATAACCAAATAGTACCAGTACCAACTCCATTGGGAGCGACTCAAATGAGTAGAAGCAGGGAGCTGACCATGGGATAGAACAATCTTGCCAAAGATTTCAATCCCTGGTGCTATCCTTGCAGTGATGCTCATATGTCTCAAAATTGTCCACGTGGCAATTTATAGTAGAAGATTGCCGAACAACATAGCTAAGACGCAGTGAGGAATTTGAGAGAGTGTACATACGCCTCTTCCTGATTGGAGGATCCGGTTCTCACCTCTCAGAGGCAAGGAATGCCCTTGGAGCAAGAAGGTGACATAGCTCTTGACCATGCCCTCCTCTCATGGATGGAAGGGGACGAAGCAGTGTTCACTTATGAAGCGTTCACATCGGCAACCCCGAAAGTGTAGTTCGACTATAACACCCAATCCAAGAGAAGATTCACAGGCGAGCCAGTCACTCTGTAGCCTAGGAATATTCTGAACCAACTCCCTGGCCCTTCTACATTTTCCCTAGAGCCTCAAGTACGAAAATAAATTATTAGCACCAAGGAAAAGGAACAAAAGCTTCCACATCCATCACCGATCAATGTGGTGGAGCAATTGAAGAAATCTTCTAGTAATGTGTCCCTCTGGGATATCTTAGCCATTCTTAAACAAAAATCATTACTGCAGGAAGCCCTGCAGAAAGATACAATTGTACAACCAATAGAGCAAGCTTCTGAAGGGATCATCGACACATCACCTCCATCCAAATTTCTTGCAAACACTACAAAGAAGACTCCAACAGAGGAAAAGAGGGAAAAGCCAAAACCTAAACCTTTCTTCCTGATTCTCATTGTAGGGAAAAAACTGTTGCACAACTCCATGATTGACTCTGGTGCCAATACCATAGTCATGCCTAATAAAATAGTTGAAGCCTTAGGACTTAGCTACGAGCCCCTAAAAAGATTCATAGGTGAGCCGGTCACTCCGTAGCCTAGGAATATTCTAAACCAAATCCCTGGCCCTTCTACATTTTCCCTAGAGCCTCAAGTGCAAAAAGAAATTGTTATCACCAAGGAAAAGGAACAAAAGCTTCCACATCCATCACCGATCAATGTGGTGGTGCAATTGAAGAAATATTCTAGTAATGTGTCCCTCTAGGATATCTCAGCCATTCTAAAACATAAATCATTACTGCAGGAAGCCCTACAGAAAGATACAATTGCACAACCAACAGAGCAAGCTTCTAAAGTGATCATCGACACATCACCTCCATCCAAAGTTCTTGCGAACACTACAAAGAAGACTCCAGCAGATGAAAAGATGGAAAATCCAAAACCTAAACCTTTCTTCCTGATTCTCATTGTAGGGAAAAAATTGTTGCACAACTCCATGATTGACTCTGGTGCCAATACCACAGTCATGCCTAAGCAAATAGTTGAAGCCTTAGGACTTAGCTACGAGCCCCTAAAAAGAGGAGTTATGCAGCTAGATGGGAACAAGGTTGAAATAGTGGGTCTCATTAGAGAACTCCCGTTAACATTGTTTTCCTATCCTAACATCATAGTGCCACAAGATATTGTGATCATTGACGTTCCCCCCATGTCCGGCCTCTCTCTATCACGAGAATTCATGGAAAAGATAGGCGGGTACCTTTCTTTGGATTGGTCTCACCTAATTTTTAGGACCAAGTACGAATCTAAGATGAAGATAGAATCTGAATCCCTACATTCATAACATGTGGCCGATGAAGCCATGATCATCTACGAGGCTGCCCATACTCCTCCCACAAGAGAAGAAACCAACACTGCTCATACCTCTTATGTTGAAAGGGAAGTCGTCGGTAGCAAGATGCAAGAAAAAGAAAAGGCAATCGAAGACAAAGCCGTTTCTGAAGAAGTCTTTTTGAGTAATTGTGCAGATACCAATCCCTTTGACAATTATCATGCTACTGGTTTGGGAACCTACGTCATCTATGAGGAAGATCAAGAGTGGCCAAAGATAGCAAAGACCTCCGCAGTCGAGCAAAATTCAGAGCTATGGACATTGCACTTTGATGGTGCAAGGTGCAAAGTAGGCGATGTTGTCGAGATATGCTTAACATCTCTAAACAACAAGAAAATTATCAGATCCTTCCAATTTTAGTTTTCCTGCTCACACAACAAGGCTGAATATGAGGGTCTTGTGCAAGGATTAAACCTTGCGGAACTCATGGGAATCAAACAAATAAAACTGTTCAAAGATTCTGAAATTATAATCAATTAGGTCAAAAATGTCTATGCTGCAAAAAATGTGTGCATGCGATCTTATAGACACATAGTATGGGACCTCATTGAAAACTTTAAAGCTTTTAACATTCATATGGTACCAAGAGAGCAAAATTAAACTGTTGATCGCATGGCAATGGTAGGATCTCAATTGGATCTTGCTTCTGACTTGATAAAGAATGTGCATTCAGTCTAGGTAATCGTTCAACCATCCATTCTCGATAACGATCAGAGTTGGAAAGTGTTTGAAAGTGATGAACACATCACCTCATTCATCCAACAGTTGGGTGAATTCATCGATCAACTCCATCCAAAGATTGAAGAAACATACGAAGGACAAATCATTCAACTAAGATCAAATAAAATTTTGAAAGGGTTGGTCATGCTCGAGAATCTGTTCAACTGTGATGGCATGAGAAACAAAAGGAGGAAGTTTGTGGAAAACCAAGTGGACTACGCTGACCTTGAGGTCGAAGGAGGAAGGAAACTAAAAGTTGGAAAGGAAGTCCCACAACACAACAAATAGAGGCTGATACACTTCTATGAAGCATACGATGGAGTCATAGCATGGTCTTATGATGACCTCAAGGGATACAATCCTGGTATCATTCAACATACCATACAACTCACGGAGGGTGCTAAACCTATCCGACAAATATAGAGGCTTGTCAATCTAAAGATTGAAGCATTGATGGAACAAGAACTAGGGAAGTTGATCTAGTCAAAGATCATGTTTCCAATCAAACACAATACCTGGGTATCTAACCTTGTGCCAATCCAAAAAAGGAATGGGGACATTCGTCTCTATGTTGACTTTTGTGATTTAAACAAAGCATCATTAAAGGATCATTACCCACTGCCTTCCATGGAATCTATTCTACAGACTATTGCAGGTTCAGAAATATTCTCTCTATTGGATGGCTTCTCAGGTTACAATCAGTTCTAGGTTAAAGAAGAAGATCAGTATAAAACCATGTTCGCCACCAAATGGGGAATGTTCGCATATGCCAAAATTCCTTTCGGCCTATCAAACGCGAGGGCTACCTTCTAGCGGGCAATGGATGTCACTTTCAGTGAGCTAATCAATAAAATAATCCTCATCTATTTAGATGACTTGATTGTGTTTTCCAAATCCAAAGATGACCATTTTGATCATCTGGAGTTGGTCTTCAAGAAATGCCAAGAGTTTGGGGTATCCTTGAACCCCAAAAAATGTGTTTTCAACATACCACAAGGCAAGCTACTAGTGCACGTAGTGTCTAGAGATGGGATTGCTATTGATCCTGAAAGGGTGAAGGCGATCAGAGAACTCCCCCTTTCATTCAACAAAAATGGAGTGCAATCCTTTCTAGGAAAGGTAAACTTCGTAAGAAAATTCATTTTTGATTTTACAGGAATAATCCGGCCCATCACCCTAATATTAAAAAAGGACCAATTCTTCAAATGGACGAAGGAAGCGAGAGAAGCCTTCAAGAAGGTAAAAGATGCTATTTCTTCAGCCCTGCTACTGGTAAATCCAGAATTGTCCAAATATTTCATGATGTATGTTTTTAGTAGCAAGACAAGCATCACCACCATCTTGACCTAGAAGGACAATGAAGGAAAGGGAGAACATCTAATAGATTTTCACTCTAGGACCTTGAAGGAATATGAGGCGAACTATAAATTTGTCAAAAGATAAGCATTCACAATTATAAAAGGACTCAAAAAATTTTGACATTTGATATGTTGCAATAAGGTGATCGTTTATGTTGGACACCCTAGTGTGCGCAAATATATTATGGAAGGTGAAATCACTGAAAAGAGGGCCAACTGGATCATTAAGATCCTAGAATATGACATCAAGGTTAGGCCAACAAAGAATGTCAAAGGAAGAGGGCTTTGTGAATATTTGGCACACAACAAAGAGATTGAAACAAAAGCAGAGCAAATAGAGCTGATCCTGATGAATGAACTTGAACCCAAAGAATGTTGGCTAGCAGATGGGACTAGATTTATGCAAATTGGAAAATACTCGTTAAGCCTTCCTTCTCAGAAAAGGAGGTTTTGCCGATTACAAAACAATGGTTATGCACTCGTTGAAGGGATCCTTTTCAGAAGGAATTTCAACGGTGTCTTATTACGATGCATCACTATGGAGAAAGCAAGGAAAATTCTTGACACATTCCATAGCAACCCCGAAGGCGGATAGTTCTCTACAAAAACTACTGCCATCAAAATCTTTCACATTGGGTACTTCTGGCCCATGCTATTCAATGCCTCCTACAACATGATAAAGGCCTACAAAGAATGCCAATTCTACGCAGGAAGGAGGAAAATTTTCGCTATGCCCCTCAATCTGATAGTATCAAATAAACCATTCGCGCAATGGGGACTAGACTTCATAGGAATGATCAATCCAACTTCCAGCGCCGATCATAAGTGGATTCTCATAGCTATAGACTACTTTACAAGGTGGACTGAAGCCACACCCCTGAATAACGCAACCGAAACAAAAATTATGGATTTACTCAAGGGGTTGGTAACAAGATTCAGCCCACCGAAGACCATCATCTCAGACAATGCCAAAGCATTCCTAGGCTCTAAGGTATGTTAGTTCTCACTTATGCATGGCATATTCTTGAAGCCATCATCAAACTATTACTCGTAGGGGAATGGCTTGGCCAAGTCAACTAATAAAAATTTAGTTCAACTCATTAAAAATATCGGGTCCGATCACGAGGAGTGGCACAAGCATCTTCGAACAACGTTATGGGTGAACCGCATAACTCCCAAGCAAGCCCTAAAGACTTTGAAATATGATCTGGTGTATGGGAAAGAAGCACTACTACCTATCTCTATAGAGATACCTGCGCTAAAAATGCTCAAGTCTTTAGATATTGAAGAGAACGAAGCTATGGAAGTTCGGTTGGTCGAATTACTGGAAGTACAAGAAAAAAGGGAGAAATCCCTAGCGGCCATGACTAATCGCCAGCAGGTGGTTAAGAGATGTTTCAACAAAAAGGCTTCAGACCAAGAGCTAAAATGTGGAGACTTGGTACTAAAGTTCAATGAAAGAGCTGCAAAGCCTGGTCAACATGAAAAATTCGACAAGCTGTGGGAAGGCCCTTTCAAAATAATTTAGTGCAAACAACACAATGCATTCGAATTAGAAAACATGGATCAAGTGCCACTGGGAATTATGGTCAATGAAGTTCATTTAAAATTGTTCAAATAGGCTACAATTACTTCAAGCAGGTGTAAGTTTGTAAAAAGTGTAATTAGTTTTCTTTTCATGTTTTGTCGACCGGTTCTTTCTATACATTTTTCATGGTTACAAGAGGTAGGAAAATCTATGAGGTCCATCATCAGAGAATAGAGAAATTCTATGCTACTCTTGTTATAGAACTTAAATTCAAACACAAAGGATTCAACCCATATAGCAAAGACATAAAAATAAATACAGAGAAGTTCAACATAAGCAAGTATATCCGCTATATATATGTTGTGATGAAACATTGTCAAAATGGCCCTACGGCCAAATATTCAAAAGCGTGAACATATGCACAGCTTCATTACATATATATGTGTGAGCCTTCTCTCAGGCGTATATATACAAAAGAGAAAAAGTGTGCCAAATTTAATATCTCTGCATTATGGGTATTGTCTTCATCGACTGGAACATTGTCAGGAGCAATAGGAGGATTATCAGTAGCAACAAGACCTATGGCAAAAGCAGCATCAACACCCATAACGAGCAGCAGAGTAAACACATGGTTCCTAAAATTGGTATACCAATCCACGTCGTAATACAACATGATTTTGTAACAATGCAACAAAAAAAGGCATGCATGGGTTGCCTTGTCACGATGCTCTGCAAGTGACTGAAGCTGAAAACCAATTAGGAATGGCACCCATGGTACCACTGTGTCTTCTTCAACATGTTTTCTCAGGTCACTAGCAACGGGAAGCCCTAGGCCATACACGACATTGCTCATTGCCTCGTCGAGTCCGCTGAGGTACCTTTTCGGAAAGATTTGAAGTGCCAAACAAAGAATCATAGCTTTCAGAGCCTAAGCATTGAGCAGTGAAGCAACAAAATGGGAGCTAATATCGATATTCAACTGATATTTATCTTCATATTTAATACAATCTCTGCCCAAAACCCATTTGATGGCTATGATAGCTAGTGAATGCTTATTCTTTGTCATACATTTCAAACACCTGCTCAAAATTTCTCCCAGGAAAGTTGTTTGAGCTTTGTTAGACACTAGCCTAATTGGAGTATTCATTGTGTCAGCCTTTGCTCAGAAAACCTAAGACTAGTGCTATACAAAGTCTAAACCTATCCAATCACCCAAGACTCCTTTGCTAAGCCACTGAGTATAATCTCGCTAATGTATTAGAGCCTATTTATAGAAATATCCAACCTGTAGCCAACATAAAAAGCATGATGGTAATTGAGTGTTTACTCAAAAATCCCACAAAAGGGCCAGCTCGATATTCTAATTGAGTTACGTTCGTAGGTACAAATTGTTGCATGCAAACTTGAGGAATAGTAATCAATTAACACAAATTGGTGGCAGTCCTAGGTGATGGCTGATATGGAAAAAAAGATAGGTGGCACGATAAAGGCATGTTCAAGGCTCCAAGAGCGAATGCATATCTTTTCAGAGTACCCATTGTGATTTCAACTTGATCATGTTTTGAAGGATATTAATTGCTAAAACAGACGAGGAGATGACAAGCATTGCACTAGTGGCTCAAATTCCCATGAAAATCATGCTGAAAGGATGCTATTACCAATATAATTATGAATCCATGTCTTTCAAAGAGGTAAGTAGCTTATCTCACATAAGCAAAGGAGTTGGTGGTACATGCCAAATTAAATGCAAAAGGCAGTTGTTACCTACCTATTTGGATGCAAGAAATCAAAAGAAAAGCCAAGTGTCACAAGAAAAAGGTAGAGCATACAAACTTCTTCAGCACAAAAAAGGAACTAAGAAGAACAGGGCCATCAAAGGAACCAGGTGTGGTGCAATTTCCCACAAAAAGCTGAAACAGGTGATTGCAGAGAATTCACTGCCCTAGTGTAAATTAAACCTGAGGTCAAAGACTGTATGGTTTTGGAACTAGAAACCTTGTGTTGTGTTTTACTTTTCATTTATATCGCTTTAGTGTGCTTTCTGAGAAGAACTTGCAAAGGATGGTGACCACTCAAGGTTCTCAAATAGAATTGAGGGAAGAAGCAGCACAAAGCTTATTTAATTTCATGCGTGCAGTACTAGGCACCTACGTCTTTGAAAACATCTCTTATGCATCGCTTGGAATACCAGACAAGCCAACCTGGGTGAATACTCGAGTTGCTGAAAAAAGGAGCCTTAGCAAAGATAAGAAGCGAATTAAAGAAGAGTGGGAGAAAATTTGTGACCCCGTTCTTGCAAGAAACCCCAAGTCTCTAAGGGAGGTGGCCTACAAAAGGATGAAAAAGAATAGAGACTCAAATTCTTTGGCATAAAAGTGTTGGTACAGTGGGCTTCCTCAATATATGGTCCCATTTGTATACCACTGCCCTGAACTAGTCGATGAGGCAATCAAACACTTCAACCCAGAGACCAACACCATTGAAGGCCGAGAGGTAACTATGAACATATGCAAAGGAGCTATCTGGAATATGCTCTGCATCCCGAGACAAAGCTTCAAAGTACAAAAAATGGAGCCATTCACTCCAGCAAAAGGAGAGTCCTATTGGAGGAGCAGACACCTCGCAATGCATTTTTACAACATAGAGACACAAAGGCCCAAGGAGAATCAAAATAAACCAATGCGGATTGTAGTGGTGCTTAAGAGCTTTTATGATGATTTGAAGGATGCATTATCGATGATGGAGTTCATTTGTGGACTGGACTCCGACAAGGATGTCTAGGAATTTCAGCTAGGTTTGGGCTTCCAACTACGAAGGAAACATTTTTTCTTCTAGTATGATTTTGCTGAATTTCTCAAGCAAGAAATGCTCATCCAGATAGCAAAATATAAGCTTCAATAGAGGTTCAGGTTCCCATCATTCTTCACACACATATTTCTGCACCAGAATCCTAACTTCTTTTAGAGGAATTTTGAGCTCTCTATCTTTGATGAGAACCAGAGGAGAAAACCAGTTTCCGCATGGACTCCTCTCCTCTCTGTGACATATGATTACTACGCATTTTTTGATTTATTTTTTATATCTGATTTTGTAGGATTTAAGAGAAGACAACACTATCTTAAGGTTCAGCTTGGACCAAACTGAGTTCATGCAGAACTTTGTTCCAAGGTGCAACTAGTTTCTGGGCAAGGACTTCACATTTTTCCATTTGCACGATTTCACCAAAGAACCCTTTTGGCTTCCATCATGTCTAATGGACCGGGTACTGGCACTTGAGATTTTCCTCTAGGTTTCAATCATCGATGACACCTTTTGCAGTGGGAAGACAAAAAAAAAGGATTTTTCAATCCTTCAATAAGCTTTAGGACTGTGGTCATGGATAAAAGGAAGGCCCATGACATACTGGAGGCAAAATTGGCTCATCTTGGGTTAGTATGGATCTATGACAAATGGAACTACAACCCTGACAATGACTTACCAAAAAAATACGTCAAGGTAATGCACTATCCCCAACCTTATTAGGAAGAGTGTTAGAATCCAGTATCAGATGTAGATGAATGTATTATTGACCTAGCTTACATTCCTACTAAGGATGGTCGGTCGCCTTGGCTAAGCTTCTATCACTCAAATGGGCCATATGATAAAGCAAGAAAGATGGGAACCACCCTCCACATTGATCTGCTGAACAATTATGACTGGAAGAAGGAGAAGATCAATAACTTTTGGATATACCACCAAGAGACCCGACAGACTAAGGCTCCCTATAACAGCCTAGAGATGGATGACAGTTTCGATAAATTATGGAACAATGGAAATCCAGATTCCAATGAGACCCCTGAAAAGGATTCCAGTTCGGAAGAAGCCGAGTCATTGTTAGATGTAAGGGCTCAACCAGAAGCAGAAATACATGACACCTTGGCCCAGGAAGGAGATAAAGCATTGAAGCAACCTATTAAGGTCTCCTCTAACACACGGGTCAATATATCGAGTGCAATGTCTTCACTAACTCACACCTGGACAGCAAGCAAAACCCTCGCAACCTCAACAAAACAATTTGAAACCATGGCGGTTGATAACTCACCACCGAAGAAGCGACAATGAATCGAGGCACTTTTTGGAGAATGTTCATAGGACCCAAGCACAAATGAAGAGCTGTAAAAATTCCAAGGAATGTAGTCATTCACACCGCAAGTTTCTCTCATCCCCTCTTCTCTAGTTTCACAAACCATGGTTGACCTCGTTGTGTCCACAACGTATCTTATTTCCCACACTGCCCAATGTGTTTCAGCCTCTGCTTCAAAAATCATGGGAAGCTTTACACCATCCTCTCATATGGCCCCATTTTCCCTTACTCCTCCATGAAACCTCACACCATTCACCTTGGCCCACTCCACATCCCAAGACATCACATACTTTTCCCCTTCTACCTCCTTAGATATATCCCCTGCCATAGGAATATCGGAGCCGACCTACTCTTCCCAGTAGATGCAGACCTTCACGAATCTACTTTTTTCAAGTCCTCCTCATTCGTAACTTGATTACTAGAGTATCCCACCTTTCTCGCCTCAAACAGTCAAAATTACAAAGATGAAATCACCTGGGACTAATGTTCTTTCATTCCCTTTTTCCCTTCCTCCTGGTGCACCTTTCGCAGGCGGACTAATTAGATCACCCACATAATTCTTGTTGGAAGGAAATAAAACTAAAAAAGCAGGAGTAGTCAGAACTCAAAAGAAAAGAGAAAAGGATGCTCAAAGACCAACAGAGCCAAAGATACATATTGTTTTTCATGAGGCTCAACAGTCACTACACTTTGCGACTATCTTCTCAACCATCAACAAACCGCAAGGAGAGATTAAGCTGAATGACTACAACATGTATGTTGTGGGGCTCGACTTAAGCATAACTCAGCCACATGACAAGGTGGAGCTTATGGAGGAAATGAAATGAGTAGTGACCATCGACTTTCTTAAGTCTGGTTGCCAACTCAAGAAAAAGGAGGAGGAACTAAAAAACTTGAAGGGTAGGGTCAATGTCTTGCTTTCAAAGCAAAAAGCTATGGAGGCTGAGTTTAAGTGCCTATCCCAGTAGAGAGAAATGAAAGAAGCAAAGCTCCAAGAATAACTTACAAATTTTTGGTCGCTCGAGCCTAATCTGGCCACTGAGCTGCAGCAAAAGAACCAAAATTATCAAGACCAATTGGTAAAATTGGGGTTGGACGTGCAACAGAAAGATGAAGAATTTCTTCGTTTAGAGCTACAGATGCAACAAAAGGTTTCCAATTTCCAGAGCCACCATGCTCAATTGGATAATGAAATTGTAGAGCTTAAGTCAAAAGTAGAGCAAGAAGCAACAAACAAAGAGCGAGCCGAGGCTAGCTGGCTCATAGAGTCATGGATCCTACAAGGGCAACTGACCATAGAAAACCAAAAGGTTGTAGAACTCGCACAAGGTATAGAGTAGAAGAATGAGGAGATCACCCTTTTGAAGGACTCAGCCTTATGCTCAGCCGATCAAATAAACCTTCTTCATATAGCCCATCAGTTGCATGCTTCATATTGGGAAAGAGTGAAGGCTTGTTGCCTAACTCTATGATTGATACTCTGATTTATGGCGAAGGCAATGAATCTCCATAGAAGAGTTCGTAAGGCGATCACACAAATTCCTCAATCCATCGAGAAAAAGACTCCAGAGGCCAAGAGATTGTTAAACAGGTTATATCAGGTCCCAGATGATGTCTTGTTAAAAGTAGGGATTGAGGACCGAAGGGCCGCTGCTAAAATAGCCAAATGGGTCATCCACTAGCGCACAGTTATCCTTCATGCCAACGAATGTGTCACCAGGTTGTATTAGGCTATGAATAGCATATGAGCCAGGTTCTCCCTCCTAGTTTAGATGGGTTTACCTTCTTCATCCCTCAAGGATGAGTCAATGGCCAAAGTGGAGCATATCACAACAATAATCAAGGAAAAGCAATGGGATGTGTCTGCCTTTTAGGATTTTAGCCAACCCCTTGTTGCTAAGGATTTTGAGAGCATCACTTAGTCGATCACACATCTTTTGTTTCAATTCGAGTCATGGGCTAATATATCGTCGATGTTGCCTTACAAAGAAGAGATTGAGCTGCATAAAGTGTAGGAAACTTTGCGTAACTTATCGTCTCCATCTGAAGATGAGAGGTTACCTCTACAAACCGACCTCTCAAAGCTCTAACCACACTACTCGATGGATAAGTCTCTGGTCTGCATGCCAAAAAAAATTGGGTTCCTCATTCTATAAGAGAAACGCCCCTGATAAGTCACCAGAAGCTGTGAAGTCTAAATTCCCAAGCTCCCTTTGGGTGAGTTTTTTTTTGCCTAAGTATTGGCCATGCCCCTATGAAATCAGCAATATCAAGGTCATTTGCACTGAAATATTTTTTGAATGTCACCACATGTCACCCAAGCACTCCTCGCAAAGTTTCCTTAGGTCACTTTACAAAAAGCTTGCGCCAGGCTTCCACGTGTCAGCTGTTCACAATATTTTATGTTGCTTTGCATCGCTCCCCTTTAGGGCTCTGACCGCACACCACGTAGCATCATATCGTGCATTTCTTTTAGTGGACCCCACCTTTGGCATGGTATGTTGAAGACCTCCACATGTCTTCAAAGCGCAAGTTCTTCATCGCTCAAAGGAAGTGAAAAATGTCGGGCCTCGACTGTTCGCAGTGTGATCTTCTAAAAGACTTTGTCACAAGAGAAAGCCAGGCAGGCAACAACCTTTCACTAGGTACCATGTTCTATAACTGCCACCATGAATGGATTGCATGTGTCCATGCTCTGGTCTTTTGGGACCACTACCATCATTTATAGGGGATGCATCTAACCTTGGATGTTCACGTTCATGACCCGAATCATTTTAGTTGTAACAACTAAGAAAAGATCATTGCTAATTCATCATTTCTCATGATCAAGGCATATTTTTGGTTACTTGCTCAACAATTTGGATTTTCATTATAAATACTGCTTCTTCCTTTGAAGCAATCATTTCAATCAGGTTCTGAATTGAAGGCATTCCAAATATAGTTCAGATTTGCATAGAGGAATTGATAGAACAACCAGGCCTTTAATTTCTCTACTAGATTATTGTAAAGAACTCATAGACTGTGCCATTGTTTGGCCTTTCTATTTTCTTTGATATTTGATAAGTTTTATTGTGCCCTTACTGTACTGGATGTTTCATTCCAAGAATTTTATAAATTAATATAATTTTGCTGGTTTAGATCATGTCCTGGAATCTTCTTTCTAATAAAAGTATATAAAGTTATTTTATGTCACATAGTAAATCGTTCAGGCTTCTATCTTTATTCTGCCATTCTGGAATGCAATAGACCACTTGCGAGCCCTTAAGTCTTATCCCCAAGATAGATTTATCATGCCTAACATCTAGATCTTGGCACATCGCCTTAGTTAGATCTTTTATTTTATTTGCTTCTTTTTCCCATTCAAAAACCCAATTATAGAAGAAGTCGACTTCTTTAAAATCCAGAGGTCACTTAGTTTGGCGCAATAGGTCATCCCCCTAAAACTGAGTTTCCCACAAAGGGCTATTACCCTACCAAATTTTTGCATCAACATTTCATTTAAGATTTGAGGTAGTGGGGATTTGATGGATTTGGACAAGATATAGGAATAACTTACAACCTATGCCTTGACAAAACTATTAGAGTAAAGTAATTAATTAACTTTACTCTCCTCTTAAGATTTTGCCTTGCACACATATTAGTCATTTAATAATTAATATTAATTATTAAATGCACTCACCTTTAGGGTTAGTTTTTCCTTTTAGGTTTTGATCTCCTTTTATAAGGATTGATCTCTTGTATTTTCTTTTATGCTCTATTCATTTTTCTGGAATACATCTTGCACATTGTGAGAGCCAAACCCTTATCTTGATCTCTCTCTTTCTCTGTGACAAGTCTTTTGCATGCAGGTATTGATCGAGTTCTGTGGATTTGCATTTCTCAAATCCTACATGGTATCAGAGCCAGATCTGTTGCAGCTTGTTCAGTTTTGAAATATTTAGAGATCTAGGTTTGGCTGCATCAAATCTATTTACTTTTTCTAGTTTTTTATTTGGAATAGGGGGGTTTATTTTTTTGGTGCACTTTGAGCTCAAACAGACCTCACCGTTGAGCTCGCAACGTCCAAAAACCCCTATTTTCATATAAAATTTGTCCGATTTGGCCACAGCCATTCTGGGAAGCAAAAATTTTTTACCCTACGGCCGTACGACCCCAGGGCACATTGTTCGAGAAAAAAAAATCAAAAATTTTCAAAAAAATTGCATTTTTTATAAATTTTATAGGTTGGAAAACCTGCGGCCAGTATTAATCTGGGCCGCCGCCCGTCGGCCACCAAGCGGCCACCAGGTGGCCGCCCGCCAGCCGCTCGGCTAGCAGCGCCCACTGACCACTGGCCCTCTGCCGGTCTACCACCCCCGTGCGCCATTCTGATAGTGGAAGAAAATTTTCAGAAATTTGCAGTTTGCATGCAGTTTTTTGCAGTCAAAGTCAGATGATCTTTTTGCACTCTGAGGGGAATAACTTGCTCAATTTTGCTCCATTTTTCGAAAGCGAATAGGCATCAGAAAGGTGGTTTTGTGCCCTTTCCAGATCTGTAGTTTATTTCACCAGGAAATTATTCAAGTACACAGAGATTTGTCTCATACATATACTTCTTTCTATTATTTTCTGGCTTTCAGTTTGTACTGGGGATTGGTCTTTTGCATTGTGGGGGGGTGTTTTTTCTTGCTTTCTGTCATTTACATCAGAAAACCAGAATCTATAAACACCAAAACAAAATAAAAACCCCTTCTGCATCTTCTGTCTAGTTCTGAAAGACCACTAAATAATAATAAAAAATTCAGAACAGTTGAGGCACAGTTCATAGCATGGCCGAAAATACTTCTACTGTTGAACTTCTCACACCTCCTAACTATCATACCTAGAAGACATTTATGACATGTCTTCTTAGATCAAAGGGGTTGTGGTCCTGTTTAGATACGGTTCAGCCAATTTTGACAAGGCCATTCGAGATTATGTAGCATAGAAATAAGATGGATGAGGCTATGGGTTTGATTTCCTTACATGTTTCAGATAGCTTGTTGTTTCATCTTGATGCATGTAACAGTCCTCTTGAAATGTGGACAGAGTTCAATGATTTATTTGGTACCATCAATTAGTTCTGTGCACTACAGATTGAGGCAGAGTTGACTTTACTTGTACCTGATTCTTTTGCCTCCACTGAGGACTTTCTGATGAAATTCAAACAACAGAGATCTCTTCTACAGGGTTGTGGTAAGGTTAAGACTGATACAGAGTGTATTTACCTGATTTTGTCAAAGCTTCATGGGAACTTTTAGATATTCTCATCTACCTTCCATTCCACTATGGATGCCTTGGGTGCACATTTTACCATGCCTTCTTTTGAGGTGTTTTGTGATTGTTTGACATGAGAGTAGGCTAAGATATCATAGTTGGATGCTCTCACAGGATCACCACACCAAGCGTTGGTAGCATAGTCATCTCAGGGGAAGGAAAAGCAGAAACAGAAACAGAAACCACAGACCATAGAGCATTGGAAGGATTCCAATTCACAGAAGACTTCTGATTCACCTTCTCCTAAGGGGGAATCATCGAAGAAAGATAGACCTAAGTGTGCTTATTGTACTAAGTTAGGACATGAGGAGTCCAAGTGTTATGAGAAGAAGATAGATGGATATGCAAAACAGGTTTCAGATTTGACAGTTCTTCTTGAGAAGAACCATATTCATCACTCTTCTTCATCTACTTCAAGCGGGTCTTCTTCTTCAACATCATTCCAGATAGATGGACAGGCCCCACATAAGGGTCATGCATTATGTGCAACCACCAGTTCACATTCATCTAGATGGCTACTGGATTCAGGTGCTTCACACCATATGGCATCTTCTCAGGACATGTTCTCATCTTTCGAGGCTGTGTCCTCACCACACATATTGATGGGTAATAACACTTATATGAGTGTATGTGGGAAAGGTTCTATTGATATTGATGATGGTACATTCAATGATGTACTATGTGTTCCATCTTTGTCCACTAACCTTCTCTCCATCTATCAGATTGCTCACAGTGGGATAGGGAAGATAGTTGAGTTCACACCTGATTCAATGCACATCAGAGACATTCAGACTGGCAACATTGTTGCAACAGGGACAGTTGATCATTCTTCCCGATTGTATGCATTTACACAATTTGGTCCACCATCTCCCTCTCTTTCTAAAAGAGAGCATGCAATATCTGAGGAGAAGTTCGGTCACTTGAACTTATGTGTTCTTCCATCTATTCATGAGACTAGTGTTGAGACTTCTACACCTCTTCCTCCTATTGAGATCACATTTGTTTAGCAGGATACCTCTTCAGTTGTGACTGACATTGTTTCTCCACTCATCGAGCCATCAAGTGTAGTTGTTGAGGCCATATCTGAGGATATTCCTTTCCTCACAGATGATAGATTCAGCACACCTGTTATCCCTTCTTCATTGGAGATTCCATTTCAGGATCATCTTGAGTTGTTTGATTCACCATTTTTTATTCATACACTCATGTTGTTGTTTCAGTTCTTCAGTGAGCATCATCCAGGACTTCCATTTTCACCTCACATCTAGGGATTTCCTCTTCTTCGACCGTTGGATTTGTTTCTTCCTCCGAGGTGACACATTGGTTTGATCATTGGCATAGGGGTTCTCTCATTCTGGGGGGGCTTTGGAGTCTCCACTCTCTCTCATGGGGGGGTATCTGATTGTATATCTGTATATGTTCTTGAGAGAGTCTCTTGAGACATTCCATTTGTACTTTCTTTTTGCATCTCTTTTTGGAGAGGAGTTTTTTCCCACTGGGTTTTCTCCTTTTCTCGATTTCATAGAGATTTCCTTGTACTTGGGTACCTGATCAGGCCTAGTTGCGAGGACCCTTGTTTGCTTTCATGCATTGTAGTTACTTTTGCTTTCTTGCACTAGTTTGTAGCTGCACTCTTGCTTATCTTAAGGGGGGGTGTTAGAGTAAAGTAATTAATTAACTTTACTCTCCTCTTAAGATTTCGCCTTGCACACATATTAGTCATTTAATAATTAATATTAATTATTAAATGCACTCACCTTTAGGGTTAGTTTTTCCTTTTAGGTTTTGATCTCTTGTATTTTCTTTTATGCTCTATTCATTTTTCTGGAATACATCTTGCACATTGTGAGAGCCAAACCCTTGTCTTGATCTCTCTCTTTCTCTGTGACAAGTCTTTTGCATGCAGGTATTGATCGGGTTATGTGGATTTGTATTTCTCAAATCCTAGAAAAACTTGGAATGGATTTAGGATTAAAATGCAATTATTTGACTAGGCTAATGAGGTAAATAACTATTTTGATGCAAGAACAGCAAATGTAGAAAGTCACAAAAAATTTAGACTATAGAAATGGACTGAGTGGAGTATTGTGCACTCATGGTTCAAATTTGATCCTAGTTTTGGAGGACAATGTAGTAGGGGGCACCAATGTCCTTGTTGACCAAATTTATATCTATTTTTGTAGTCCTCTAGAGCTATATTAGAGCTTTTGTTTCTTACTTATTGATTAGATCTTCATCAGTTGTTAAGATAAGTGAGTTACCATGAGTTGTCAAGGTGGGTTTGGTTGCAACAATGAATAACTGACCTTCACACTTCTCCCAATCTTCTTTAGACCTAAGACCTACACGTTCAAATAGAGACTAAGGGTTGTGCCATATAGGGGCTTGCCTCAGTCAAACCCTCTATTAGTGTTCCCATTTCCATAATGATAATGTCAATGATGGAGAGCCTATCCTTTTGAGAGATAAAGTTGAATGATAAAATGAATGATGAATCACTAATAGAATACAACTCACCACTCATAATGGCTTCCTTGAAGGATTGAATTTATGCACTATTACAAGTATGGTTTAGGTGTTTTCATTGATGTCAATAATATGATGCTTGCTAGTTTTCATTGATGTTAATAGTATGAAGGTTTTTGATGATGTTATCTCTATTTTCAACAAAGTCGTAGTATGAGCATGGAAAGTTAGAAAGATCAAGTAGGCTATGAATCAACTAAGAAACAAAGAAATTGACCTAACTAAGCTATATTCCAATGAAATTCTTACAAATACTAATTGAGATCAATTAAAGACATGAAATAACAAAATAAATCAAAATAAATAACAATCAAACTAAAACCATAATTAAGAAGTGCAAATGTCATCCTATTGGGGGATTAGGGCTGGATTGATGTGGAATGCTCAGCTTGACCTAATCCATTATTGAATTTGCAAGTTTTGATGGTGAATTAATGCAAAAGGATCTGGTTGATTCAAAAGATTATCTCAAATGGTAAGGATGTGTATAAATTTTGGTATAGTTTGGTTGCTAAAGTGATTGTGAATGCATTCTCATGTAAAATGAGAACTATTTGTAGACTTTTTGAAGGAATGAATAGTTGAGATCAAATTAGCTAATAAATGGATAGAATTCAAAGATAGAAGATGGCATAGATCAATGATCAAATCAAATGATGATACATGGATCAATGATCTTAATAAAGGGTCCAAATTGATTGAGACAAACAAAAATCCCATGACTTTAGGAGCATGTGCAAGATATTTCCATGTGGAGGGAAGTATTTGAAGTTGAATTGGAGAAATATTCCATAAGAATATTCTCCTATAAATGAGAGGGTTGAAGGAAATTAGTCAATTAAATAATTGAGAAATTATTTAATCAAGTGCAAGTGAAGGGAATTTAAGGATTTAATTAAACAATTAGAATCATTTAATCAAAGTAGGATTTAGGACATTTAATTAAATAATTTCTATTATTTAATCAAATGAGAGGAATTTAGAGATTTAATTAAATAATTTGCATTATTTTACCCAATGAGATGAAAATTAGTGTAAAAGGGGTGAATTAATCAAATAATATTAATTATCTAATTAATAGAGAAAAATGGTGAATTTAATTAAATAATTTATATTATTTAATTAAATAGATGAAAATGGATGAATTAGGATAGAAATGGTGTTAGTAATCGAAATCAGGTGTGTGATATGATTAAGAAATTTTTAGGTGTCTACATTTTTCTCCTCTTTGAAGCAAGGTACCTACTACGTTGCTTCCAAGAACTAATATTTCTCAAGCTAACATTGCTACTTAGATAAACAAAAATTTTAAAAATATGTATTTTTTAGATACCCTAGTATGCCCCAATGGAAGAATGAATGTTGGTGTGTTGCCACCTTGAGAGATTGATCGAAAAAAAACTTTCAGGTTGAGGTCACGAAAAGGATATGGGAATGGTTCAGCTACAAAGAGGATGAAGAACGAGTCTTAGGACCTTGATGAAACAACCATAGAAGGCTATAGAGTGAGAAAATAGAGATGTGGGGCTAAAACCCTAGGTTTGGCACTGCATATATATGAATTTGGGTGAATTTTAAGCTCAGTTGCACTTTTTTCTTTGAGAATTTTAGAGAGTTTTGAGACATTTTGTGAGAGTTCCTCAAGAGCACCTGATAGAATGGTTGACCTTTTACTCCCCACACACCGTGCATATCGAGTTTGAGACTTCTAGTAGCTAGCAGATGCAAGACCATCAGTATTGTTGAGGGTGATGTTAGTCAATCACAACATGCTAGGAAATAAGGGTTTATTGCCTCTCTTGAAAATCAGTAAAACTACTCCAAGGTTCCTTTATGTTAGGTCATGATGGTGTGGATAGCATAGCGATGAGATCTATGTGGTTACATGAGGGGATCTGGATGTTGGAAAGACTAGAAAATATTTAAACAATCATAAAAATAATAATTTTATACACACAATTCTGATTGTATATCAATTATTAGCAAATTTACACCAATTTGTTTCTCTGTTAAACCATTTTAGTAATCATGTTTCAAAATAAAATGTAAAAAGAGATAATTTAAAAGAAACCTACATAAATTATTCAAATGAAATATTCTATTCGGACAACATAAAGCATTCAATCAATCGTGTCTACACGTTTAAACAAGATCTTTTGAAACAACCATTAATAAAAATAGCATTCAAACATTTACTAACAATGGAGTACAATATTCAAAGGAAACAAATAACACATAATATTTTTGAATTTCATTCAACCGGAATGTCATCAAGAATGCATAGATTTGGGATGAAATCCTACTTAATTCCATATATTGAACTTGGATCTCTTTTATTTTGCAATTGTGATTAATATAGAATGATCATACCATCACCATGGAATTGAATCCAAATACATGCAACACATGCATAATCCTTAGATAAATAAATCAAATTTTTTGCATAAAAGTCAGTAGGAAAATTCCACACTAAGATTGTACTATTTGTAGTTGCAAAAATTTCACAAGAATTCAAACCCTTAGAATGATCTAAAATTTAACATATATAGAAAATAAAGTTCCCATAATTGTGAATCTAAATAAAAAGAAACTTGAGCTAACTCTAGCACTTGAGTCTTTAACTAAAATAAAACTAGAAATTAAAAATTAAAATTGAACTAGGTGGGCCCCAATTGTAGTTGAGTCTTTGCTATAACTTAGGAAAATAGAAAAAACTACTCAAATAAACTAAAATGAAACTAAAATCCAATGAGAAGCTCCAAAATTCCCATGCCCTTATATTTAGGCATATGATCTGCATCAAAATCTACTATGCTCCTCACACCAAACTCTAACATCCTTAATTTGGGAGTTCATCTAATAAAACCACTTCATCTTTTAGCAAAAATAAAAAATTCTCAAAACATTTAGTTAGGATCAACAATGGCCTCCACTTTGTCTTCAGTTATTTTACAATTTTTCAATCCACATCGGTACCACTTCATTCATCTTCTCCATAGATGGCCCCTTGTGAAACTGAATTCTGATCTTCTGATCAAAGGTGGTCTTCTGCATTTTTTGTTGTATCTTGGTGAAATATTCCAACTCCTCTTGAAGAGATTGGAGTTTCACTTTCTTGTTTACCATGTTGTCTATGCCTTCTTGGGTGACCTATCCATGCATCAAAACCTATAATTATTCAATCATTCTCTCAGGTTCCCTTACTAAGATAGAACTATCCCAGAACGTGCAATCTAGGTCTTCAATTGATATGTGGATGTCATTCATCACCTTCCCTTCTTGACTCATATCATTATTCAACTTTTACATTTTTTCAAAAATTTAGCTCAAAATTTTGGTGCCCTTATCCAAACAGGGATTGATTCCTATTCTCCATCTTGAAGTACTATAGCTTTAATAAATTCTTCTTCTTTAGTCTCATTCATTTTCTAGAGAATTGGGATATACTCCTCCTATACCAAACATTCCTTGTCAATGCTTAAAGAAATTTTTTGGGCATGACTATCCTCATTATTGATTACATGGTAGGTTTTAATTAATTGCTTCAAAATTGTTTTTGCTAACTCCAAAAAGTTTTCCTTTGACTACTGCACTACAGGAATCCATCTGTCGGGATCAAAGTGTTTAATTTCACCTTTCAAGGTAGCTTGAAGTGTAGACTCGGGATCCTTATCAACAATAGGGCCGATGAGATTTCTAATGCACATAGTGAGTTGCTTAACTTGAGCTTTGAGCTCCTCTTTTGTGTTCTCATCTTTTGGCATTCTCTTTAGAATGGTAGTCTAGACATGCAAAAATGACCTAACACATATCACACATCCTGAATGACATTTTTTTATCATCGACATCATTATCACTAATATCATTTCATTTCACACCATTTTCATCAAAAACCCTATTTCACTCTATTTAATTGTTCAAAGAATCTTTAAATTATTTAATTAATTCATTATTTCATCATTATCTAACATTATTCCTCCTAATTAATTAAATAACATCAATTATTTAATTATGTCGCTAATATACCGTATTCTTGTAAATCAATTAAATTTTCATCACTTGATAGTTTAACTAAATAACTTTTCCCCTTTCTAAACCTAAATAATTAAATGAATTATTCAACATCATCCAGCATAGTCAACAAATAAATAGATCTTTATTTGTTAAATTCAAACATGACTTGCACGTTCATCCCTAAATATTAATTAATTATGCAATTAATTGATTATCCCCACCCTCCTCTTTTGATTGACAAAATCATGATCACTGATTTCTTACTCTAATTAGTTAACTAACACATCCCTTCTCCAATCCCACTGATTTCTTCAACCCCACAAACAAATCCCATTGATTTCTTCAATCCCACTAACCACTCAAACTGGCTTTCCCAATCCCACCAATTATTCCAATCTATTTCCTCTCGACAGTTTTGAACTATTGATCAGGATCTTTTACTATGAAATATTGATTGTTCATCTCAAAATGGGAAATCTATAAAACAATCCTCTACCTTCTCACAAATCATCTAGAATCTTCATAGCAAAGTGCTAAGAAATTATCTCTTGATCACATTGAGAGTTATTATCACATTCTAGTTCACCATTATCAACATGAATTGAAGCTTTTGCAAACAACAACAATGGAGGCTTTGTATTGAATTGATCAATCTAAAATCCAAACGTTAATACAAACACAACTCCAACATGGGATGATATAGATTTTAAGATTTTGAATTCAATTTATGTTATCTTTAGGATTACATTGTTTAATTGATTTCATTATTTTAGAGCTTCAGTTCATGAGTATGGTTGGAATTTAATCTTCTTTTAAATTGATTTAGTTTGATTCATTGCTTTCTTTTTGTACATTCCTTATTCCCCCCTATGACATTTCTTAATGTGCTCAAGAGATAATTGCTCAGTGCTTCACTATGAAGATTCTAGATCACCATTATCAACATGAATCAAAGCTTTTGCAAACAAGATTAATGAAGGCTTTGTATTGAATTGAGCAATCAGACATCCAAACGCCAATTTAAAAGCACAAATCTAAGATGGGATGGTATATATTTTATGGTTTTGAATTCAATTTATGTTATCTTTAGGATTACATTTTTTAATTGATTTCATTATTTTAGAGATTTATTTCATGAGCATGGTTGGAATTTAATCTTCTTTTGAATTTATTTAGTTTGACTCATTTCATGCTTTTTGTATGTCTTATTCTCCCTACAATAGGTGGAAACTGACATCTATAAAGACTGATGCTCACCATCTCTTTTTTGGACACCCAAATCCACCTGGTAGATTTTGTAATCATCGCTCATCATCTCAGATTCCATTTTATCTATCAAAGGACTTGCTATCTCAACTATCACATTTCCTTTCTCATCCATTGAGATAGTAGAAATCCTTTGATCCCTCTTGCTTCTTCTTCTAGGAGACTAGAATGCCTCAGATAGCATAGTTTAGCTAGGCTTAGGAGTTTCTACATATGTCATCTTTTCTTGATGGTTTGGTTTAACCACATTGGTATTGTAGTAGATTTTTCTCTTAGTGTAGAGACCATCCCCATGTCATGAGAAGTACCAATATTCACTTTTGGCTCCTCTTTAGTTTTCGTTTCTTCTTCATGAACCCTTCCTTGGTGTAATTTTTCACTTTGAGGCCTCTCCTCAACAACTTTCTCATTTTGGTTGGTTTCTTTCTCAATCTCTTGTTGTTTCAATGCCTCACCTTGAGCAATATTCTCATTAGTGTGAGGTACTTCTTTATTCACTACTTCTTTCAACACATCTACATTCAAATTCAATGCAACATTTTCAAACACATTACCAACCTCCTTTTGTAATTCCTCTTTCTTGGGAGGCTCCTTCTCAACTTCCCTTTCCCCAACAACATCTTTAGCAACAATTTCTCCTCCGCGAGGTAGTTCACTTGTTTAGAGAGGAGTATTTGGCAATGGAGGCTGAGATGGTGGAATAGGTACTTTGTACTTTGGAAATGGAGGGGGACTTTGTAGTGGTGACTCATGAGGAGTAGAAGAGTGTGCTTCCTCAATTCCTACTTGAGTCACTCTTTCGTCAGTTGTTACCCTTGTTCTCCCTTTTTGATATAGATGTTCTCCTTCTGGCTCTTCTTCTTCTTCTTTAGTAGCAATGTTGATTGGACCCATTTCTTTCCTTTTCTTCCCTTCTTCTTTTGCAGGCTCACCCTTGTCTTTCTTCTCAATTGTAGGGGTACTAGAGGAATATTTCTCCTACTCTTTCTTCATAGTTACCTTAGTTGAAGTTTCTCCTTTCTTCTTCTCAACATCCTTTGGCTTCTCTAGTGTTTTGACCATGTCAAAATTCATATTCAACCTACATTGAGAGTGTGACACCACCTATTGAGTTATATCTTTAATGTTACCATTATCCTTAACTAAAAATTCCATATTAAAAATTGGAATATCAAGGATCTTCTGGGTAGAATAGGCTAGGTCCAAAACCCTTCCATCTTCTACTGTTTCTTTAGGAATCCTATCCTTCAAACAATATCTCATCAAAAATATCATCAATCAACAATAATCTTTCAATCTTACTTCAAACTCTTCTTTGTAGTTTGTCCAATGATCTTCAATTTTGGGCTCATTGATGAAGTATGCACCAATCACTTGGTTGATATTTCCAATGGGTCAAATCTTCCCTGAGAATCATTATACAAGTCAAAATTATACACATACATTTCAATTTTTGTATTTTTATCACTTTTTGTATTCACACAAGAATACATTCCTATTAGAATCATAAAACCATATCCATGCTTATTTTTTCTGGCAATGAGTTGTTGTACTTCAATAATCTACCTAAAAACCTCCAATACTTGGGCAACTTGTTTGATGGATACCTAGGAAGTTTGTATGGCATTTTGTGGAAACCTACCACTCTAATTTAGGTAAATGTTTTATATTAGGTAATCTAGTATCCAATTTCTCCAATCACTTTTATAGCTTCAAGGGAAATCCTCCTAGAAAAGTCTCCCTCTAAGCCCCAAATTATCATATAAATGAAATTATCCTTGACAATGCCAAAATGGAAGAAACTCACCTCCAACTCCAATTTGGGATAATACTAATAAATGGTGACTTCTCTCAGCTCATAAGATCCCACCTTGGTGAGTCCTTGGAAAAATTCGTATGAAACTAGTAGATATACAAGGTATGAAGTCATGAAAAACTTGGTGGATAAAAGAACATTACACATTTTCTCATGAATAGTGTCATTGATAAGGTGAACCCAATAAATTTTCTTCTTGTGAGAAGAATTGATGATATTGATAAATCTCACTAGCCAAGGATAGAAATCCTATGCATTGGGTTTCCCAAACAATTGGCTCAACAATATAATCAGGTCCTTGACATCCTCTTTATACTCACTCTCGTGTTGTATTGTTGCCAATTTGGCATCAACCTTTCTAGGATTCTCCAATAAGTGGTCATTAATGTAACCCAAATTATCAGTTGGAGCATTTTCAATGTACTCAAGACTGACTTTTGCATATCTACTACTTCATACTTAGGATGAGCGGGGACTCTAAAAACCTTGTCAATCATTTCAGCAGTCAAATCCAACATAATCTCTACATTGGACCCCTTGATCTTTTGGATCTTGTGGTTGTAGTGTTGGGAACATGTCAATGCCTATTAGAAAATTGTAACCCTTTACATTTTCTCACTTGTTTGGGCCCTCCTTATTATAATGGACTTAATAATGCCTTAATTTGGTGTTGATAAATGTATCCTTTTACATTTTCACACTTTTTTGGGCCCTCTTACTTAAATTAAACTCAATTATGCATGAATAAGCCATATTATTCATCTACAATCCTAATAAATTATATTTTTCAAATGGGAAACCTGACAATAATTAATGCCAATGCATAACACTTTTCCTTGAGCAATGTGTGTTCTAGGAATAGGGAGGCAAGACCCATTTTCCCATGGGCGAATGCGTCCTCCCTACACCTTTGAGCCTATTTTTAAAGCATGCTTTAGTGGTATTTTTATCATCCCAAATTCAAATTTCAAAGGTTAGCTTGTAATTTTTGAATTTCAGGAAATTACGGATAAATCTCTATAAATACAAGTTTATTTTATCAAATCAACTCAAAGTTTTGAAGAGAAATTTCACAAGAGAAAATATTATTGTCAAGAGAATTCAAGAGCAGATTTCTTCATCATTTGTTGTAGCATTCAAGATCTCAAACATCACATGTCAAAGTTATGTTCATTCATGCATGTTTTTGGAGCTAACATTGTGATGCAGGTTTCAAAGATAAAGTCAAGCATTCAACCATTATTCAAGTATCAAGATCCACATCCATTGAAGCCACTTCATGCAAGGTCAACATCAAAATTTCAGTCCTTCAAAGGTTTCATCAAGGGTTTGGTTTGTTGGCAAACAAGGATAGACAACTGAGAGGGGGGCTGAATCAGTTGTTACAGAATTGAAACTTATTTAACCTTATCAACCTTTAATCTCAGATCTAATAATTAATAGTGAAAGCATGAATCAACAATACATCAGAAACACACATAACACCACGATTTTTTCATGGAAACCCTATTAGGGGAAAAACCACGGTGGAGGTTGTTGTGCAGTTTTGGCACACATGCCCCACTGAAAGTGGGGACCCTCTTTTTTCACTTTTTGGTGTTTTGGCCCTTCTTTTCTAGGGCTTTTTGCTTGCTTGGGTTTGTGCTTTAATGTCCATTTTTCCAATTGAAGTGGCACACTTATGAGTTTTATTGAAAATCTGAAGTTCTGACTTTATCTTGGGGTTTTTCACTATTTTCGGAAAAATCAGCTTGGGCCGGATTCTCCCGATTTCCTCTCAATGCCCGAGGTTGTCACATTTTTCCCTATTTTTGAGAAAATCCATATGGTCTGGATTTCCCCGAAGTCCATCGCCATGTCGAATCCCCAAAGTTTTATGGTCATGACTGTCTTGTCGACCGCATTAATGGCATTTGTGTGGAGGTTTTGGGGCTTTGATATATTGATTCTTTGGGAAGTAATTGATCATTTGGGTTTGTGCATTTGTTATCATTTGAGCTTGTGTCTTGGAGCTCTTGGTGTTTTGCTGGATTTTGGATTTTTGAAGCCATTTGGACTATGCGTTTGCGTTTCTTGTGCGTGGATTGTATCCTACTCGCATTAAACAATTATTTTTTGGCTTCACCAGTTTCGGCCCTTACACTTCCATGGTATGTAGATGTGCCCTTTTCTCTATTGATTTCAATTGCTTTTCTTCGTTTGCTTGGGAGTCCTTCATGGTTTCCTAGTTTTTTTTAGTGCGCGTCATCATTGAGCATTTTGGGGTTTTCCATTAGTAGACCAGTTCATTTGGTTGATTGAACGTTTATGCTTGGTCTGGTATTGCTTCTTATTTGGGCATTTACTTGCTTTAGTTTTAAACTCTCCATTCTGGTGTATGAGCGAGTTGTGCTTCGTCCCCTATGCTTTCATTACAGACATTTTAGGGTTCTTTACCTAGGGCATGGCCAATCCTCTTCAAATTGCTGTGAAGAGTGTTCTAAGTTCGTGTATCATCCATTGGAGGTCCAAGTTAAGTTGGTTTCAGAAATATGTCTTAGATCCAAAGTGATTTGAATCATTTTGGTGAGAGTAGTGAGAATGTGAAAGGTTTGGGTTTTCAAGGTCCTCATGAAATTTCTCTTCTCCCGAATTTCCCCGACTTTCCCTATTCTTTCTCTTTCATCACCTTTTTCCCGGATTTCATTTGGTCTCGCCAAATTCCGTTCCATCCGGATTTTCCCGATGTCCCCAATTGGGTCGTTTTACCAATTTCATGCTTTAATAATGTTATATCTAGATTTTGCCAAAATCCGTTCCATCCGGATTTTCCTGAATTTTCCATGTCTCTTCATTTTTCTTGGGTTAGTTATAACTATTGTTGTTTTTGCCAAAATCCATCTCTGGCAGATTCTTCTGGGTTTTTTGGGAAATGTTGGATTTGATGGTTATAAATGATTGGTTTATGGATGATGTATTTGATTGATTAAATGAGCTTATGTTAATGTTTCTAATGGTTTTCCTTTATTAATTGATGAGTTTAAATGATATTATGGGATTTTGTATGTTTGGTTCACTGGAATCCGCCTGGTCCGGATTTTCCCGAAAATCCTCTCTAGTGTAGAATCCGCGAGGGGGGCTAAATCCCAAACTTTGGGGTATTAATCTTCGGCACTTATTGTTTCTTGTGGATCTAATTGTGGTTATCTTTGTATGTTTTCAGGTAGGATAAGAACATGATGTTGTTGGTCGGAGCAAGGGAAAGGCAACAGATCTAGGTGTAGAGAAGGTGAAATTAGATATAAAGAGTTAGATTCTTGAGACCAAGCTAACCTCAATTTGGTCAAGAATCATGGATACAAACGTAGGCATGTGGGACTACGAGGAGTTCAAGGCTAAGATGTCAGCACTGAGCCCTCCTCTATTGGCAAAAATAATGGTGGACTCTGGGCTAGCTCATGTGGTAGGTTTTCCTTCTACAGTGCAGTGCTACGAGCTGGTGCTTGAGTGTGCCAGAAACTATGATAGAGGGACACAGAGAATAATTGGTCCCCAGGGCAGGATTCTTGCAGGTTTCAGTCCTATATCTATTGCTGCAACCTTCAACATGCCCATGTGGTGGGCTTTGACATAGAGGTTGCTAGAAAGTATAATGAAGAGAACATAGTCAAGTCTCAATAGGTGATCAACTCTTGGCTAGAGAAGCCTAAATCCCATTTCTCCAAGTTGCCTAAGCAACTATTCAAGCTTAAGTTCAAGAGAGAGTACTGCAATGTCATCACTCTTCTCAGCAGGTTGGTGGGATTGAAGAGTGCAGGTGTTTTTGAGACCCGAATGTTTAATGTGATTGCCAGAATGGAGCAGGGAATTGACTATCATTGGGCAGGTGTTATCAGTGTTGTGATCCATCAGCAATTGTGTAATGTCTTGCAAACCAAGACTTTCACTATGACCTCTTACCTAGTGTATTCATTGGCTAGACTTCACCCATACAAGGGGTTGAGCACTAGGGGTATTTTTGGGCAGGATGCTATCTATGAAGTGTATCCATAGTTTCACTTAACTGGTGGAAGCTACAGGAGATCAAATGATGCCTTCACAATGTACATTACCAGATTGCTCCAAGGTGTAGAGCATATGAGAATTTCTGATAAGGCAAAGGAATTAATAAGGAGATACAGAGCATGGTTTATCCAGTTCCCAACCTTATCATATATTAGAATTGATGGTTTTCAGAAAGCTCCCTACAGACTCCCTAGATATCCAACCGATCATGTCATATTGTTGGAAGTCACTAGGCAGATTTGTGACTTTGACAATGTTGTAAAGGGAGAGATTCATAAGATAGGTTTTGGGAATGATTTCCCCCTAAAGATAGGAATGGGTGAGGTTTGTGCCTCCATTTAGTCTGCTCATGCTTCTGAGGAGGAGATAAGTACTCTTGGTCTCTCCTTTCATTCCAAAAGGGCAAGGTTTGATGTCACTGGTGAAGCTCAGAAGAAGGCTATTAGGGAATACAGCCATAAGGCCCACATTGAAGATTATTGTATTAACCTTGCCAATGAGTTTGAGGTAAGAAAGAAGCGATTTTCTAGGTTGCCAGTGGATTTGGTGAGATTGTACAATGTAAAGGCCATCCCTGACCAGGTAGAGGAAGATGGAAATGTGATCCAGGGTCATGTTTATGAGGCAGTAAAGGATAAACCAGTGGGAGAAGTTGACTAGTTAGATGAAGAAAAGACTGATTTAGATCAGGTCATGGCCCCAGTAATCAAATATACCAAGATGTGGTTGAAGCACAAGATGCTAGAGTTGGAGAGCAAGGGTGTTCCATGCACCTATGAACTGATGGGAGACTTAGAGTCTCATTCTTCTTCCAAGGCTTCACTTGTACCAGATCTAAAGGGCAAAGAGAAAGTAGATTCTCCTTTCAGAATTCAGGTAAGGGAAGTTCAAGCTGAGAAGGCTATAGAGGTAGGTAAACAGAGGAAGCCTATTGCAAAGAAGAGGAAGCATGCCTCAAAGAAAGAAGTTGAGAAGAATCAAGAAGAAGAGGAGGAGGTTGGAAGTGCTCCACCATTGGTCAAGAGAAGAAGAATCACCAAATTTTCACAGAAGGTGGAGGAAGCTCCTAAGGTTCACAAGGAAATTGAGCTACCAGTGGTAGAGGTGGAAAGCTCAGGGGAAAAGACACAGGTTTACATGAGGAGGTCAAGGAATCCTTCCCCAAGGGTTACTGTAGCAAAGGATAATGTTTCAGTTAGTATCCCTATTGTTGAGCAAGTGAGTGTCTCTATTCCTCAGGATACCGGTAACACACGGAAGGAGCCAAAGAAGGATGAAAGTCCTAAGGATTTTGGCAAGGAAGAGTTTCAAGAAGGAGACCTCTTCAATGCAGAGGCTGAAATCGATAGGGTGGTTCAATCTCCCTTGGTGGTACATGTAGATTCACCTGTGAGGGAACAAATGAATAAGTCTCCTCAAAAGGAGGAAGAAATACCAGCTAGGGCCCCTTCACCAGTGTAGGTTGTTGTGGAGGAACAGGTAAAAGAGAAGGAGATCCCAACTATGGACATTCCTAAAAGTCCAAGTGATGAAAAGGATGCAACTGCTGATCAGCAGGAGCAAGGGAAAGATAGGCAAGATACAGTGCCTACTAGGTCCACTATTCCGAATTGGCTTGAGAGGGAATTGAAGAACAAAATGGTGATAGTGGAGGATGCTCCTCCTAATTGGGATGTCCTCATGGCTAATGTAGAGAAGGAAAAGACTAAAAAGAAAGCAAGGGTTGTATCCTGAATTGAAAGAGATGGGTCAGGTAACAGAGTGGCCCATATTGCTACCCCTACTCCAAACAAAGATAGAGATAATGTGATTGCCCAAGACTATAATGTGTAGACTATTGACTTGGGGCATGCTACCGTGGAGTAGGACATTGAAGAATATGAGGGCTCCAGTGCAGTGATTGTGGGGAGATTGAAGAAGGCAATGAAAAATAGGCATGAGCTAGAGAAGGAGAATGAAAAACTAAAGAAATACTTGCAAGAATTGATGAAACCTTTGCAAGCTATTGGCTCCTCCTCTTTTGCTGCAGGATTCCTACCCCAGGAAATGATCTCTAAGCTAGAAAAGATGAAGGGCACCTCACATGCTGCAGTTACTTGGTTGCAGAGTGTCCAAGCTAAAGGAGATGATGCCATTAAGGGCATATTGTCGACTGGAGGGGATGCAATGAGATCGATAGATTGGTTAAAGGCTGCCTTAGCTCAGGATAATGTGGATGCCAACCTCCTACTATAGAAGACTACAACGATCATGGGATATACTGAGGAAAAATTGGTACAGTGCAATATTCTTCCTTTTCCAAGAGTTTTCGAACCTTGGGAATGGTTTGAAGTCCTGCAAATGAGGCAGAAGGCCCTAAAAAAGATCCATAAATAGGTGAGGCAGATTGAGGATGCTCTGACCAGTATTTATGATAAGTGCATTTCATTCTTTGAGGTCATGACTAGAAGAAATAAGTTTGCTCCGAAACATCTCAGTTTGGAGCAGCTTAGGGAATGGTGGAGAGATGTTTATTCTCCAGACAATGAAGGACCAATTACTGGACATCAGTTGGATGATGCTGCCACTTATATTGTAGTTATTGACAGATATTTGGCTAGTAAGACCGATTGGGATGGTGTAGTTAGGTAGGCAAGAGATGACATCAAGTCTCTTGAGAGAAAGAATAGGGTTTTGCCTATGCCACCTATTGCTGAGTTGGATAGGGTTATGTTGGCCGTACATGGTGAAGAAGATAAAACTAAGGACAATGATGGGGAGTGACTATATAGGGTTACATTGGTATTTGTGCTTCCCATTAATTCACATGTATTGGGCCGACCTTTTGGTATCTTGGTCGTTTTGGATGAAATTGGTGCCAATGGCACATTTCATATGTTCGAAATATCTTTTAGGCAAACCTCTTGGAGGTCATGTTTTTATTGTAAATTCTTAATTTGGGCCAACCTATCTTAAGGATTCTCTATAAAATGGGCATGTTGCCTCATTCTTGAGATAGATATTAGAAAATAGATATATAAGGATAGGTAGATCAGGAGAGAAATAGTTAAGTGATATTAGAGCAAATTAGGGTTTATTCTCAAGCAAGTGATGTAATAGAAAATTGGAGTTGTTGCTATTTTGGATGATTTAATATAAGAGAGATATTGTGTTTCATATCTATCTTCTGGAATTTCATCTAGCATGGTTCTTGTTATTCTATCTTTCAAATTGCTTAATAGTTTATGGTTAAATGGTTTGGTAATCCTTAAGGGTTTCATGTTTGGAATGTTTGCAGCAATCTCTAGTCCATACTTTTTGCAGTTAGCTGATTGTTAGCTGCTTTGCGAAGTTAGCCTAGACTTATATTTGTGCTTAGTTCAATTATGAGGGTTTATTCATCTCAATTGCAATAGGATTGACTGAATGAATGTTTGTGATTTGAAAATCTTTAAATACCTTAGAAGATTGCACTATTCCTGTAAAATTGCAGATTCATCTGGGTTAAACAGAAAGTAGTTTATGAGAGATCGATCCATTTTGAGCATTTTATCCTTTGGGATTTTCAATCTTAGGGTTAGAAGTAGTTTTAAGATTATCTCTGAAACCTTTATCTTTTGCTATTTATTTGTTATCAAGGTTCAAATCAAGTATCAATTTGTTGTTTATATCTAATAGATTCGAAATCCAGTGTTGCTCGTAGTAAGGTCCCATTGTGATTACCAGCATTTTCACATTTATCACTGAGTTGTTTTGCTGCATTGTCAAGACCTGACATTAGAGACCTTGGGGTTATCTCTTTTCCCATAGAGATTTACCTTTCAAGAGAGATAGGATATCATATTCTATCTGAGTTGTTGTTGTGCAGAAAACACCATCAATAGAGGTTAATCCATAATTTATACCTTGTTAAAAGTATAAAACAAATGAATAAGGAATGCACATGCATCCAGGCACACTACCTAGAGCTCAGTGTTGAAAGGGAAGGCTCACTTCCTTAGATAAGATAATCAAATTAAATCCATCTGATGAGGTTGAACTGAGAAATTAGCTTCTTCAAAACCCTGATGATAGTTCTGATTAGGCACAAAAATACTTCTTCACACTCTACTCTGCATTCAAATGATCTAATCTTTATTCACACATATCTCACATTCTACATGTCTCAAATGAAGAAAAAAAATTGCTCTTATATATCCGCTTCATGGATTTACATCAACAATTCTATCAGCCAAAAATAAAGAATAGATGAACATAAATTGTCGGGCTAATTCATGAACAAATCTCAATGCGCACTAACCTAAGTTGGTCACAACATAATGAAGACCTAAATCAAAATCCTCAAACATTCCAAGCATTCAAAAATTAATCCACAAGGATCCACAACACACTACCACTATCATGTTAGCCAAGAACATGAAAACTCGAACATGCAAATGAATTTTTTTTTATCATGAGCACACTGATTAGCAATACAACCACAACATCCAACAATCTCCCCCTTTGGTATTGATGGCAACACATGATGTCAAAAATACCATCAACACAACTAGATCTTCTCCAACAATCCCTCATACTATTCTTCCCCCCCTTACATTACTCTTCTCCTCTTTTTGTTCTACTCTTCTCCCCTAAGGTTTTTCACATTTCTCTTCTCCCCCTTTCAAATCAATTACAAAGGTACACAAGCTTTGAACCACATATCTGAATCATCTTCATCGAGGTGGATCACTCATCAAATCATCAACATTGAAATAAAGGAGTTGGGAAAGGTCCAATTTCGACACACCAATTGGCACCAATTTCCCCATGGGATCAAGAGTTTTCTTGCTTAATTAGGATTTCACTTATCTTTCCATGTTTTGTTTCTTCATTTTCCTATTTTGAGCATTGTAAATGGATTTCATGGGGAATCCTTGTTTTATCTTGCATGTGAGCTTACTAATGTGTTTTCTTCCTGTATTTGTGTAGGTATAGGATTGGGATTACAATTTTGGCTCTAGAAGGAGGACTGAGTTGGAGAAATTCATCACGTTTTCCAAAATTCTGTGGTTTTTTGACATTTTTTTGTGCCTACAAGAAATTGCACCACTCGCAGTCCCGCAGTGCCATATTGCACCGTTGTCAAATAGATAGCGCTATGTTGAATCACGCAAAACTCCAAATTTCACCGCATTTGTCTTCTCGCCCAAAAATTTCAAATTTCCAAACTGTGTCACGGGTTTCCAAACTCCAAACTGTGTCGTAGGGTAAAAAGAGGCTTCATTTGCACTCTCTATCCTACTGTAGAGTGTCGCTCTCAGTCACATGCAGCGCTATATTTTGCTGTTGTATTTCTAAACTCTGTCGCATTTGCTAATTGTGTCACTGGAGTTGGGTAAAAGGCATATTTTTTATTTTTTTAATATTTTTTGTGATGTAGGAACTTCTCGAGGTCATAACTTTTGACTTGGATGTGGGTTTTGGCTAAAATTTTACAAGAGGCTTCAATATTAGGCTGGTTGGTGGCCGTTTTGCCACATTTTCAAGGCTTGAAACTTTCATCTTGACCCTCAAAATGGCAATTTAGTGTGTTTTTTTCTAGTTTTTTAAAAGTTGTTTTCATTAATAACTCAAAGTTCATGTTTCAAATTTAGGATGTTAGTTGGCAATTCATCCTATCTTAGTTTTAGAAAGTTTTTGGGAAAAAAAATGACTCTCAAAGTCATGCATGCAAAATTACCAAAAATGAAAAAATCTAGCAATTGTTGAAATCTGCCAAAAAAGGAAATTTCTTGATCAAAAGTGAAGGAAGGAAAACGAAGCCCAAAGGTTATTTATGAATTTATCATCTCATTGTATCAAGTGTTTTTAAACAATTTGGGAGAACTTATAATCCCTTTCTAAGGATTTGTTTACTTTATGATTTAGGAAACACTAAATTTCATTTGGGTCCTGAAAAGAACATTACAATTTTTTTCAATTTTTTGCAAACAAAGGGCTTAAAACGAACTTTAGAACAACTTAATAGATTTGGTTCAAGGTTTAACAATTGAACAAGGAAAATCCCACATTTGATCTGGTGCTATAAAAAGAATTCATTTTTGCTTTGTGAACTTAAAACGAACAAGTGTTGTTTTGTTTTGTAATTTTTTACTCAAGTAATATCATCAAAAGGATGTATGTGCTTCTCTCACACTTCATAGTGATCTTGAGAATCAAAATCTCTGTTTTTTATCTTAATTTGAGTAAATTAATTACCTCCACATTTCATTTTGGGATTAAAATCTAACCAATCTTGCGAGTGTGAGCGTGGTTTATTGCGAGTGTTCTCCCTTTGTTTTTTAACGAAGGTCAATTGAACTACGGGATATGCTTGCTTGCTTTTTTTTATCTTAGCAGGTCTACCTTGTGCGAAAAATTAATCACCCAAGGGAACGACCCAACCGGGAACACGCTAAAGCCAAGCAACTTCCACCCAGGATATAAGTGTGAATATTGGAACAAAGGCCAATATCACGAGGATTATTTAGATGAGAAGGGCAGCAATGGTCTCTCACCGCATGGATAGTCCCCCATGAACAAAATTCCCGTATTAAAACCCTTTGTGTAGCAAAGGCCAAAATCCCAATCTATTTTTTTGGTGCAAAAGGTCATCTCCTTTGAAGCCGCCCCACACATACATGCGGTTTTGTTGTAGAGATGAAAAGTATGCCATGGGAGATTCATGGGTACTGATGTTTGGCTGACCCGAGAAGCGAGTGCACTATAAGGGAGACCCTGTGTGGTCAAGCATCTAATCATCCACACTGAATATGTGCAACTAGATTTATCCAAGTGGGATCCTAATAAATATTGTCTCTTCATCCTAGGGTTGTGCATGTTCTTGGAATGAAAACACTTTTTTTGGATTTAAAATAGTGGAAAACAAAAATTCAACAAATCATTAGAATTTCAAACCCTTTGGAAGAACAAATAACTTGGAGGTGTCCATATGTTACTTCTTTTCCCTAGGGGTTCTTATCTCTAGAAGGCTTCTAAGCATTCAAACATCTCAATTTGTTTCTCCCACAATCAACACTAGGAAACCTTTGCCTTGATTTCCTTGATTTCTACATAATGCACTTTGTGGGATGAAAGAAAATTAGGGCATTGGACATTCAATTTGAAAAACTAAGCAAGAAGTGATTGTGGTAAAAATAAAATCATTAATCAAGATTAACCCCAATTGAACCCCACACATGTGCTTGCAATCTTCTATCTTATGGTTTTCCATGTGAACATTGATCTTTTGGTTTGAAATACTCTTAAGGAAAAGAATGTTCTTCAAAACAAGGGTCTTATAAACAAGTCCTCAAGTTCATCTAGGATCAGTCAAACACTTCACCCATCTCAAACATCAATAAAATCCCATTTCACCAACAACTTTTGGAACCTTGGAAAACATCACTTATGCTAGACTTTTAGGAAAACTCAACATCAAGTTCATTATCTAAAATCACCTTGTTTGGCTTAACACATTTAGTCAAATTTTCCTCTCATGTACGAGTTTACCCTAAGATAACACAACTTCCTAGATTCTATAGGTTCGTTATCAATCAATCAAAATCAAAATCAAAATTAGTCCTAAAGTCTAGCATTGATCCAAAGTTTCTAAAATTTTAAACACCGATATCATTCACCCATTTCATCCTTCATCTCATCATTGGTCCTAAACCCCTCAGAGGTCAACAAGGTCAAAACACATGAGGAATATGGAATATAAACTTGATTCATCCATCATGAGTAATCCATGTCAACCAAACTATCCAAGCCTTACAATGCCAATTGATTTTCAAAACTTGCATTTGTACAATCCATACATGGGATCATTATCTCCTACAAAACTCAATAGTATGACAAATGTGAGTTTTCCCAATCTAAATTTTGGAACACCTTTCCCTTTGGTAGATTTAAATCAAAGTCAAAACTTACAAATCTATCAACCAAACAATCAAGGAATGGGTCTTCTCCCTTTACCAACCATTAATCAATCGAATCCAAGCAACACCCCCTTCATAAGTCAAAGCATCATATCAAATCCTCCCATTTTTTCATCGATATCACAACAATAAATGCCAACCATCCAAGCAAACCCAATGGTCAACACAACCACCGTCCCTCAAGTGTCTCAAGGACCAAGCATCTCAATCACACTGTTCACCACTCAAACCTTGGAAATCAATGCAATTGTTCCACTCATCACAATGGTCAACACCATTCCCAATCCACCACCACCACCGCCAAAACACAACATGGAAAATTCATTATCCATCGTGTTGCAAGCCACTCGACAAGCTACCCACCAAAAGGTGCTCCAAAACCAACAAGTGCAAGCGCAATTAGCCACCCAACAAGCCGTGCAAGTTGCACAAGCAACTCAAGCATCCCAACAAGCACAGGCTCAAGCTCAAGCCCAACACCAGGCTCGGTAGGCGAAAGCACAATACCGGGCACAATTGCAAGCAATCCATCAATAAGTAGCTCAACATCAACCCCAACAACAAGAATTGTTGGCACAACAACAACACGACCAACAACAAGCATTGTTGGATCAACAAAAATGCAAGCATTACTCGTTCAAAAAAGCTTGCAACAAACTCCCACCATAATTGTTGAAAAAAATGATCAATATCAAATGAGCACCTTAAATATGTTTCCATCTCATCCAATGATGAAATCAACACACACCAAGAGCCACTTTTCAATCATGATCAAAAATCACCAATGATGGATAACAATGATCCAATTCAAGAAACATTAACATCATTTGATCCTATGGTTGAAAACATTGACAATCTCTCCACCACAGTTGTTGAAAACAATGATCAAGATCTATATATCAATGATCACCTTGAAGATGTTTCCATATCATCCAACGATCAAATCAACGTACATCAAGAGTCATTTTTTAGTCATGATCAAGACCCCTCCTATAAAGATCTATTTCAAGGAGTGTTGATGTTATTTGATCCTATTGACATAATCCAAGATCCATCCACCAATGATCATGTTGACAATGTCTCTACATCACCTAATGAATTAGAGGACATATCTCAAGAACTTACTCCAAAGTATGATCAACATCTATCACCAAGGTCTAGCAATGGTCCTTCCCAAGACATACTGACATCCCTCGACCTCATGATTGTGGATAGTGAAGGAATCCTCCCTAATAAAAATTTCCAAGAATCCCTTCTAGACAATCCATCCTTTGAAATTGATCCATGTCAAGAACTTGATCCAAAGCATGTTGAAAGCAATTTCGACATTAACCAAGATCAAGAATTCCTATATCCAAGATACTAAAATGAGGTAATGGAAACTCTCCTATCTATACAAGATGTCGCAAATAAGGATCATATCCATATAGCACATACCCCTCCATCTACCCGTGAGATGCTTTCTTTAGATGTACATGTAGATGATCTTCATTCGAAATAGGAGTCTCATACTCTTGATATCATTACCAAGGAACAAGAGTCTCTTACTCTTAGCATTTATACACATGGTCAAGATATGGAGAAATCTAGAGACATATCAAAAATGTGTCATGAAAAAGGCTCCTACAAAAGTGGTAAATCAGAAACATCTTGTGGAATGAATTATGAGGAAGAATTTTATGTGGATAGTGAATCATCAACACCTCTTGAAGAAGCATTAAAATCTGATATTTCACAAGATCAAGCCAAAGATATCAATCAAAAAGTTATCCCACATATGGAGGATCCTATCACCTATAAACCTAGATCACTTACCTTTTTTAGGGAAATCTATCTCATCAATAAAGAAGTTGTCACCTTTGAAGATCCACCACAAAGAAGAGAAGGAGTATCACCTTGTTTCCAAGGTAAATCATATCCTATTGCAGATAAAATATTTCAACGGATGAATTATCAAGGTAGAGGATTAGGCCTACATGAATAGGGTATCCTAGAATTAGTGTA
The DNA here is from genome assembly GCA_007115665.2 of Sequoiadendron giganteum. Lineage (NCBI taxonomy): Eukaryota > Viridiplantae > Streptophyta > Pinopsida > Cupressales > Cupressaceae > Sequoiadendron > Sequoiadendron giganteum. Next base: position 232,869,579 of record CM021100.1, on the reverse strand, counting down.
GATTATTGGCAATCCTAGGCATCAAGGTCTTGGTTATTCGATAATTAAGAGATCTAAAAATATTAGTGATACCTCTATAAAACTGGGGGAAACTTTGTCTCAAGTAAACATCAACATAGGGGGCACAAAGAATCCTTATAATGAAATCAATGCCAAGACTACAACCCACCACATCACAAATCTTCATCCACCCATCACCCCATCCACGAATTGGGACCAACATTAAAATGGATATTTGAATCAAATCATGAAGAACGTTATCAAATAGAAAGAAGCTAAGAAGCATATCAAACAAATCAAATACACTTGGATACCAAAGAATACAAAGAAAGATGATCCCTATCATACTCCATTAGTCAAAGAAACTATGGAGCAAAATAAAAAAGGGAAAAGTATCCATCTAAAATGTCCACAAAGGAAAAATTAGGCTTCTCAAGCAACGTACAAAGTATATCAAGAAGTTGGTCCTAATTCCATGCACACTTCCATATCCACCCATCACTGCTCATCTTCCCAAGTTTGGAGAGTCAAAGGTTCCAAATGGTCAACCAATCCATATTTTATTACTAAACACAATCCATCCATGTGTCCACGTATGATATCCAATTCTCACATTGACCATGTATTTGCAATGACCCTTCATCATAAGGATTCAGAAGGCACTCTATCGTGATGTGTGCACAAAGACAAAGTTAACTCCGGTATCAACAAAGCAGATCAGGAATCTCAAAAGTTGCATTCAAATGCATGTATCTTGGCAAGGCAGCTTCTTCAAGCAGGATATCGATGGAACATTATGAAAGAAGCATCTAAATCAATGACATCAGGTGGTTCAGTATGACCTTGAAATCTTTCGATGAAAAATACAAAAAAAAAATTAAAAATTAAAAATTAAAAAAAATCAAAAAAATGATTGAAAACAGTAAAGAAAAAAATTGTCCTCCAGTAAAAACCACTTCGGTGGCACTTTGGATAGGTACCATGATGAAAACCTGGCAAACATGTATCATGTGTATAATTGAGCATCTACGTGTGCCACTTTAGGTGAAAGCATCTCAACCCATCCATAATAAATCCATTCATCCATGAACCATTTATCCAATCCATGTTCATATATCTACATTCATCTTCCAAATTATCTTGATCTTGACCAAGTTTGGTGCACACTTTATACTTCTTATGGTAAACATCTTGACATGGGTCATTTTCATTGATCCTATCCTACCCAATGTTGTCTGAACCATGAAGCATTAGCCAAATGGGCATCCTCTATTCAAACATCTTATTACAAGATAAACATTTACATCCTTTGCACGCTTACCATATCCATCTATCCATTCATTTACCGATCCAATCATACACCCATGGCATTCCATGCATTGTTAGACATTGGGAGCGGATATTTATATCTTGCTTTGGGAATAAATCTTGATCTATATCCTCCAACTTATGTTGTGATCTGAACATTGGCAAACGTGAAATCAAATTAGTCAAACATTTGTGAGCCAAAATCAAAATCACTAGCCCATGGCATATTTTGATGAGAAGACATTCCTTATCAATCTTTATCTTTCATCAAACATCAATATCAGTTGCATCTAATGTGCACTTCAGCATCACATCAAATCATTCAAAATAATTTTGTTCCAAATCAAGCTTCATCAATTCAGATTAGTCAAAATCCAATCAATCCATCATCATCTTGAGATATCCTTCCCAATCCTCATGTTGCTTAACACTATCCTTGTGTTGTTGTGTATCCTCAACAATGTTATCATCATCAATCCATTGATCCGATCAATCAACCTTAGCTTGGTTTCCAATAAAATCCCAAAACAGAGCACTGATATCATATCCATATCCAAATCATCATAAATCTCAAAAATCCAAAAAATCAAAATAGAGTCATAGTCCAAACTACGTCATCTCTAAGCTTGAACATAGGCAAGTTTGATCTTTGATCATCCCCCGAGACACCTTAGGTTAGTCCTTTAGGTGTCCGTCGCAAATTGGCAATCCGTTTGCCCATCTTTCTCATCATTGAGTCAAGTATGTCATCAGTCAAACTATGTGGTCTCTACATATATAATGTAGGCAAGGATAATCTATGGATCAGCTCCTAAGAACCCTAGAATAGGTCTTTAAGTTAGTCTCTTCATCGTAAATCTCGAAAATACCAAAAATATCGAAACTTTTCAAAAATACCAAAAATAGTCTCAAAACATTTGGAAAAACCCAAAATGGTTCACCCATCTCATCTCGCTTTCACCTGAAATAATCATCATTCTAAATAAATCAATCATCACCTTCATCCTTTGGTGAGTCAGTTAGAAGCAAGTCTAATAGGCTCCAAAGTGAACACCTAATCATCAAAGTCTCAAGTCTAGGTCAGTAAGCAAGCAAGTTGGTCAACTCAAAGTATCAATAGCTTATCATCCAATCAATCTCATCAAAACCCTAATCACAACATGTCCTAGGATATATCATTCCCACGATGGACATAATCATTAGGTATCTCACCTTAGTTTAGCCTTGGCTAGAGATATGAAGAACATTGACTTGTTTGTTTACTTTATCTTGGTCTTTCAGACTTATCTTATTTTGCGCTCATTCCAAGGACCTCTCAATGATGCCTAAACAAAACAATTGTAGAGAGAAAGGAATGGGGCAATGATCATTATCTTTTTTAGCTATTGTGCTTGTTGGATATTCTTATAAAATAACTTGGTGAATACTTGCTTTGTTAGGTCCGTCCTAGCAAGTTTTTCATATGTCAAGTGTGAACAAGAATAATCCTATTTGTTTGTCAAGTCAAAGTCCATCACACTAGGTACAATGCCATCCTGGTTATTTATACCATGATGCATCATACCTACATGTGTTATCAAACATAAAGTAATTGGCCCTTTGAAAATCCCAACTCCTGGTAAGCAAATCATCATCATCATCATCATCATAACATAGGCTTGTTGGATCCTCCTTCCATCCATCTTAATCTTCTTATTCTTCTATCTTTACTAACATTTCTATCTAAATTAGGTGTGAGATCTCAAAATATACACGAGCCTACCCATGCCTAATGTCTGTCTCTACATCATCAGAATTGACTACATCAAAGAATTATCTTTTGTCCTCTGATCAATAGAACCACTCCTCTCACATTCTATTGTGATCTCGATCGAAAAATTGTACATTTCTTCTCAATCTCTCGAGGGGGCAGTATACCAGCATAATCCTTCTCGCTAGGGCAACAGTGGGGATCTGAAAAAGTCCTTCTCGTTGGGGAAATAGTGGGGCATTCGGAAAATTGAGAAATTTTTGAATTTTGATCATAACACTTTATTCTTTGAACCAACAAAACAAGTGCATTGCTTCAAAGAGGGGAAAAATGTAGACATGGAAAATATACAAATTGATCCTACACACCTAATCTTGATCTTACTAACATCGTTTCATCTCGAATCACCTTCTCAGCTTGTCATCTCCCTTAATTAAATAAATCATTATTTATCAAATTAAAACATTCTTCCCTGTTGATTAAATTAATCAATTTAATTTAATTAACCTTATATCTCTGTTTAATTAAATAAAACATTTTATTTAATTAATCTCTAAAGTCATCCTACTAAATGGAATAAATTAAACCTTGTTCTATTTAATCTAACATCATCATTTCTCTTTAATTAAATAAATCAAATCCCTTTATTTAATTAAATCTATCTCTCATCCTTTTGATTTAAATCAACACATAAATCTAAGTCAAATTATCAAATCATCTAATCTCCTATTAAATTGATCACATCTTGATTGATTTAATCCTAATCACTCCAATCCTCTAGATTTTGCAACTTGCACAATAAATCAATTTATTGGATTTATTAAATCATCATTTTCCATTCAAAAGGGCATCTTTTGTGGAATATTCTTCCAATTCCAAAATCCCTCCAAAAGGGGATGGGTACTTCCAACAAGGTATTTAATACCTCTTACATGTCCTTTGCATTGAGCGAAGTGACATTAACTCTATTTCCCTTCCCTCTAAACATATCACATTCAAATTTCAAATTTGAATCTCATAGCATTTATCATGCACATTGATCAAAATGTGCTCAACCTTCACCCATTCACATGTTGACAAGTGGCACTTCACCATTGGATGTTGAATGATCCCACATTTCTCAAATCTTGCTCATTCTTCCAATTTGAAATCTATAAATGAGAGACTCTTCCTCTCATTCTATCATCCATAATTTGAGTAAACTTACTATACTCAACTTCATCCTCGAGCATATCTAGTTTCATCCATTTCATCAAATTCTTCGCTAGGTTATGCAGATTTTTTTCATGGAGCTTTATTGAATCTTCATCAAGGTGGATCACTCATCAAATCCTCAACATTGCAACAAAGGAGTTGGGAAGGGGCCAATTTCAACACAGCAATTGGCACCAATTTCCCCATGGGATCAAGAGTTTTCTTGCTTAATTAGGATTTCACTTATCTTTCCATGTTTTGTTTTTCTTTATTTTCCTATTTTGAGCATTGTAAATGGATTTCATGGAGAATCCTTGTTTTATCTTGCATATGAGCTTACTAATGTGTTTGCTTCTTGTATTTGTGTAGGTATAGGATTGGGGTTCATAGTAAGTGCACGGATTGATGCAAATACTTGCATCTTAGTTCAGATGAGGAGGGGAAATCACCCCTAACTTGCCTCTGAGATACTCAAAAGTATCCTTAGGCAGTGGTTTAGTAATGATGTCTACAATTTTTTCCTTAGTGGGCACATACTCAGGTCTGACTTCTTTATCACTCACTTTGTCTCTCAAAAAGTGATACTTGATAGATATATGTTTTTTCTTTGAATGTAGCATCAGATTCTTAGAAATGTTTATGGCACTTGAGTTATCACAAAATATAGCAATAGGCTCATCATATTCAATTCCGATATCTCTCAGCATCTGTTTCATCCATATTACTTGAGTGCAATTGATTGCAACAACAATATATTTTTCCTCAACAGTAGATAAGGAAATGGAATTCTACTTTTTACTTAGCCAAGATACCAACTTCTTCCCCAAGAAGAATGCACCACCACTAGTACTTTTTTTGTCATCTAGATCTCTTGCCCAATCTGCATCTGTAAAGGCATTCAAAGTTAGATCATTATCCTTAGGATACCATAAGCCAAAATCAACTGTCCCTTTCAATTATCTGAAAATTCTCTTTACTGCAGTCACATGTGATTCCTTTGGATCAGCTTGATATCTAGCAACCATGCACACAACATTCATGATGTCTGGTCTAGTTTGAGTCAAATAGAGAAATCCACAAATCATTGACATGTACCTTGTTTGATTAGCCTTAGGATAATCATCATTCTTTTTAGCTTGCATCTGGTTACCATAGGTGTACCTTTGGGCTTTGAGTCTTCCATGCCAAACTTTTTCAATAGCTCTCTTGCATACTTGGACTGAGATATAAAGATTCCATCATCTAACTAAGTAATTTTCAATCCTAAAAGGAATGTCAGCTCTCCAATAATTGACATCTCAAACTCACTTTTCATTTCATCAGCAAAATTCATTCATAAGTCATCGTCACCTTCAAAAATAATGTCATCAATAAAGACTTCAATAATCAACTCTTTCTCCTAATCCATCTTGAAGGATAAATTATTTTCAGCAGTACCTTTATTGAATCCAAGCTTCAACAAGTATTTGTCCCATCAGCATACCAAGCTCTAGGGGCTTTTTTGAGTCCATACAGTGCTTTCTTCAATTAACAAACCATGTCTTTTTCATCAATCAGTTGAAATCCACCCGGTTGCTCAACACAAACTTCTTCTAATTCACCATTCATAAATATTGACTTTACATCCATTTGATAGACTTTGTAGTTCTTGAAAGCAGCATAAGCAAGAAAAAACATTACAACTTCAATTCTAGCAACAAGGGCAAAGGTTTCTTCAAAATCAATACCTTCCATCTATGACATCTATGAGTACCCTTTACATACCAGTGTTGCTTTATTTCTAAACACTTCACCTTTTTCATTCAGCTTATTCCAAAAGACCCATTTGGTTCCAATCACATTTTTATCCTGAGGTTTGGGAACAAGAATCCATGTATCATTTTTCTCTATCTGCATTAGTTCTTCCTTCATTGCTTCCATCCAATATTCATCTTTACATGCTTCATTGACATTGCTAGGCTCAGTCTTGGAAATCAGACAAAACTCTTCTACAATTCTTCTTCTAGTCTGCACACCTCTGTTCTTGTCTCCTATAATTTTATTTTCACAATGATTTAGCTTTACATACCTTGGGACTTTGGTATTCTCTCAAACTTCTAGTTCTTTTGTTCTTTCTTCTACACTTCCACTAGCTTCTCCTTCATGATTCTCTTGATTCACCGAAACAATTTGAACTTGACTCTATGTCTGATTAGTCTTTCCTTTCTTAGTAATATCATCTAAATCATATCCACAATATCTGGATGATCTGTCAGTATCCTCATCAACTCTAACATTTGCACTTTCAACCATTTTCTTCAATCTTCTATTGTAGCACTGGTAGGATTTTCTCTTAGTCGAGTAACCTAGAAATATTCCTTCATCACTCCTAGCATCAAAATTTCCAATATCTTCATCTCTCTTGATATAACATCTACTTCCAAAGATTTTGAAATATTTCATAGTAGGCTTATAAAAAAACCATAGCTCAAGAGGAGTCTTACCAGAATTACCATTGATATTTACCTGGTATATAGTATATACAACAATGCTTACTGCTTCTCTCCAATAGATATGAGATACATTACCTTCCAACATCATAGTTATGGCAGCATCTAGAATTTTTTTATTCTTTCTCTCAACAACTCCATTCTGTTGAGGAGTCTGAGGAGTAGATAACTATCTTTTGATTCCATCCTCTTCAGATAATGAATTGAACTCCCAGGAAGTGAATTCACCACCTTTGTTTGATCTCAAGCATTTGATCTTCAAACCTGTCTCATTCTCTGCCATGGCTTTGAAACTTTTGAACTTCTATAATGCCTCATTCTTTTCTCTCAAGAAAGCAACCCATATCATCCTAGAATAATCATCAATAAGCAACATAAAGTACCTTTCTCCTTGTAGACTTCTGATTTTGGAGCGACCACATAGATCAGGATTCACTAACTCCAGTACTCCATTAGAATGATGTTATTTTCTTTAAAAAGTTCTAGTATGCTTTTCCATCTAACATTCCTTGCATATGGTGTTAGTAGGCTTTACTAACTCAGGTAGATCCCTGACTACTTGTGTGGAGCTTACTTTGACATTGTTATCAAAATTCACATGAAACAACCTCCTATGCCATAGCCAGCTTACATCAACTTGAGAAATTAAATAACTTTCAATAGCAGCACTTAGGTGAAAAATATTACCTCTTGTCTTTGTACTTAAAGCAATTACATTTCCAGAGCTTCCCAATATCCTGCATTTTACATCTTTGAACTAAATATTGTATTCCTTGTTGACCATCTATCCAACACTCAACAAATTGTGCTTCAATCCTTCAACATATAGGACATCATCAGTATTATATTTACCACCAAGAGAAATAGTGCCTCTACCACAAATCACACCAGCATTGTTATCTCCAAATCTTACAACACCACCGTGATATTTCTCCAAGCTTATAAACTTGTTTTTTTCACCAGTCATATGATGTGAGCATCCGTTGTCAATCACTCATTCATCATTTTCATCAATTATGGCTGCAAGAAAATGGTCCGATGTCCACTGAATCTGTTAGTAATAACAATATTGAGAAAGAAAGCTTTCTCAATATTGTTATTACTAACAGATTCAGTGGACATCGAACCATTTTCTTGATAGCAATGAATACCCATCATTAATTCTTCATTTCCAATTTCTTTATCAGAATCATCATCAGTAGCACCTTCAGAATAATAGAATTTCTTTTGAGATCTAGACTTCTCAGTTTTGTACTTAGAGACTCTTTGAGGACATCTTGATGCAAAATGACCTATCTTATTGCAAGAGAAACATTTAATAGGAAATTTTCATTTGTACTTACCTTATCCTTCGGATTCTCTTTCCACAATCAATGCTTCCAGCTCTTCTAACTCTATTTCTTCATCCTCAATCTCCTTCATCTCATCCTCATACTTGAATGTCTTCCTTGAACTTTCTCCTAGATCATATCTCTATTGGCTTTTTCCAGATATAGTAGCTTTGAATGAAAATTTTGTTTTAGGAGTAGATTCACCAAATTCACTCAATTCAAAGGCAACAAGCTTACCAATCAACATGCCTCTTGTCACATTTGTTACTGACCTGAGTTTTTCAATATCATGAGCTTTTGTTTTGTAAGAAGCAGGCACAAATCTAAACACTTTAGCCACAATCTCATCTTCTTCCAATATTCCACTAACACATGTAATACCCATTACCAGTTCATTTAATTTTTGCATGAAAGAAAAAATGTTTTCATCTTCACTCATCTTCATGTTCTCCCACTTGCCTTTTAGAATTTGTAGCTTAGAAACTTTCACTTGTGCATCTCCTTCATACAATGTCTCTAACTTCTTCCAATCTCATGTGTTGTCTTCAGACCTATCACATTTGTCATCTTTGAATCTGTCAAAGCACTCAGTAATGCTTCTATAGCCTTGATATTTATTTTAGTTTCTTTGATCTCATCGGGAGTAGAGGGACCATTTCGAAGAATAGTGTATGTATTCTTGTTTGATGCCATCTCGGATCACCTCAAGTTGTTAGACTTCTTTAGAGGATCCTGCTTTGATACCAATTGTTGGAAAAAAATGATAGAGAACTGGGGGGGTGAATCAGTTGTTAAAAAATTGAAACTTATTTAACCTTATCAACCTTTAATATCAGATCTGATAATTAACAGTGAAAGTATGAATCAACGACACATCAAAAAAACACATAACACCAAGATTTTTGTGTAGAAACCTTGTTAGGGGAAAAAACATGGTGGAGGTTAATCCACAATGTATACCCTATTAAAAGTATAAAAGAAATGAATAAGGAATGCACATGCATTCATGCACACTACCTAGAGCTCACTGCTCTAAGGGAAGGCTCACTGCCTTACATAAGACAATTATATTAAATCCATTTGATGAGGTTGAACTAAGAAATTAGCTTCTTCAAAAGCTTGATGACAGTTTCGGTTAGGCACATAAATACTTCTTCACACTTTGCTTAAACTTCTTCACACTTTTCTCTACATTCAAATGATCTGATCTTTAGTTGGACATATCTCACATTCTACATGTCTCAAATGAAGAAAACAATCTCTCTTATATATATCCACTTCATGGATTTACATCAACAACTCTGTCGGCCAAAAATAAAGAATAGATGAACACAAACTATTGCCCCAATTCATGAACAAATATCAATGCACACAAACCTAAGTCAGTCACAACATAATGAAGACCTAAATAAACATCCTTGAACACATGAAGCATTCAAAAATTAATCCACAGGGATCTACAACATGCTACCACCATCATGTCGGCCAAGAACATGAAAAATCAAACGTGCAAAGGAAAAATCTTTGATCATGAGCACACTGATCAACACGGATGTACCATAATGATAGATTATGATCAATAAACATCAATGAACATCTCAGCAACATACACAACAATTCAATTCATCAGAATTACATTCTCTTCTTCCAGAAACACCGGCTACATTAATAGAATAACTGTAGGAACAGAAAAACTCATAACTCACTCCAATCTTGATGCGCACCTTTGAAACTTCTAAAGGATATACTAGATAGGCTCCGCAACAAACCCTTTAATGCGCGACTTCTGAATACCAACGTACAAAACTTTCCACCACTCTAATCTTCACAGCTTCACAAATTGTCTGCAACATATTTATTTTAATTTTCTCAGTATCCTTGACATATACAACCTTTGAGACATTAATGCTAATAGTGTTAACATCAATGACGACCACATATACTCAATACAACCACATCATCCAACATGGTGAGTTGAAACAGTCCAATTTTTCATTCATCATTCCTTCATGTTTCATTTCAAGGTTTAATTACCAAAACGGGGTTTGACTAGGGCAAACCCCCATTCACCAAAAAATAAAAAAATCCCTCTTGTGTTTGTGTTGTAGATATTAGGTTGAAGGAAAATTGAATATTGGAGGTCTCTAAAGTGAAAAATTGTGAAAGTTGCGAAAGTTGTCAAAGTTGTAAGAAAAGTTGTAATCACATGAAAACTCGGATCCCGAGCTCATTTTCCATCATTTTCACATGAAACTAGTAAGAAATTGCATATTAGATTTGTTTTCATAGGCTCTTGAAAATTCAGTTAAAAAACCTATCTCATGACCCATTCACCATTTTTGGACAAGGGGGTGTCTTGGACACTTTGCAACTATTTCTAAATACTCTGCAATATATTTTGAGGTAAGTTTTAAGTGTCTTCCACACATACAATTTGCATAAAGTTGACTAGTTTTGTTAGCATTATGTTGCATCTACATGAATCAAGTCTTAGGCTATAGATTGGAGGTCTTTTTCTATCTTATTTTCATCTCCCCAAACCCCTGTTTAGTCATTTTTATCACTATTTCTATTAAAAGGACACCCTTCGACACTTTTGATGATATGTTTATAATGATTTAGACTTCACAAATTTGAAAGGGAGTTGTGAATTCTCTTAGCATTATGATTTAAGTTGAAGATTCAAGTGTTACATTGCATGATTGGGATCATTAAGTACTTTTTATTTGTCTCCCAAAAGTGCATTTCAGTCATATTTACCTTGTCCATACACAAAGGAATTTGCAAGATCTCCCATAGAATTGACTCACCTAGGGGCTGAAAGTTAATTCTATCTTGGGGGATCTCATTTCCTGAATGAAATAGAAAATAGGTAGGTTCATCACACCCTATTTTTCCCTTTCTATTTATAGTAAGTTTGGCGAAACATTCCAAATTTAGTATAAAACCTTTTGCTTTGAACCCCCAACCTATTTTTCTATGATTATTTTTTGTGAACCTGAGTATTTGAACATTCTAATTTTTAATTTGGAGTGCATTCAAACCCTAGATGTAGGATTTGAATTTAGTCATTACATTTAGGGTTTCTAAATTTGGCATAAAGTTGCATTGTATATTAGGTGTAAACTTGCATTTTGCATTCATTTTAAATTTAAAAATTCAACAAAAATTACATAATGTTAGATTTATTTTCAATATAAATTACATTATAGCATACTTTCAGTCACTTAAATCAGAAAATTGGATCACAATTGTATTTCAAAAAGTGTCATATCATTCATCATTTGTCATTAATTTCAATTGCATTTAGACATTAAATTCTAGAAAATTCAGTTACAAAAGTTACAGTTCGAGACCTGGAATAGAGAACACATATAATCACTTAGAAATTGCATTCTTTATTGGTGCAGGAGCACCCCAAAGTGCATCTAGGAGAGTTAACTAGAAGGTCATCAATTGACAAATTGTTTTAGATCTAAAGTAGCATTTTCCTTCTAATTCTTGAATTTGTGCCTTGGAGGCATTTAAGAACTTGTTTCATGTTCATGAAGGTCATGTTGACCATTTGCTAGTTTGGGATTTGGCTACAAAGATGACTTAGGACCTTGTAAACCCTCCTAGGTGATAGTTTTCTTTCAAATTTTGAAAATAAGGCCTATGGAAAGCCACAAGCAGCCATGGAATAGTTAGGCTCGATCTTAACTGAATTGGAGAGCCTATTTATGGTGTTCTTCAACCTATGAGCAAGGTTGGAAGGTGTTGGAAGTTTTGTAATGTGAAAAATTCTTGAATGCTAACAGTGAGAAGAATTGTCTAATTTTCTGTGTTTGCTTTGCATTTGAGTGATCAGGAGCGATCATGGCTCTGTAATATGTTGTAGAATGTAGAGTGGATGTGGTAGAAGCTATGTGTTGTCGTATTTAGGGTGTGTGTTCAATTTGCAGGTGTGTTTGGTAGTTATTTTGTTTCCTTTGAATTGCTGATCTGACTGGCAACCTATCAAGAATGGAGATTTAGTTCTCTTTCCCATTGTACCTGGTGTACGAGATTTTGGGGATTGAGGCTAGACTCCATGGTTGTAATTATAGTAGGTTTAGGTGTGGTTAGGAGTCCCGAAGTCATGGATAAAGTCTTCTCCTAGGCGAGCTTAACAGTGCCCAGCTAGGAAAGACAGGGAGAAAAAGGCACTTAACGTGTAGGGGTGGAAATCTCCAGGAAATGCACAATTTGGAGAGGGCAAGTGAATGCCTTGCCAAGGCTTACTAAGAAGGAGGAAGCCTCATCAACCTATTTGATGAGAGAAAACCTTTGACAGTCTGCAAAATATAGGAAAAAGACCTAAAAAGACCCAAATTCTTGGTCAGCTCCAGTTTGTGGAGTTGTACGGACAATGGAAACCTAAGTTTCCAAAAATATTTGAAAGGTGGACATAGGTATCAGAAGCCTCAAAGGAAGAATGGATGTTCTTTGGAGAATTTAGAAGGATAAGACTATTTTCTCGGAGTTGGAGGCCTAATTGGGCTCTTGGGCTAGTAGCCTAATAAACCCTAACTGAGGGTTTGGTGGTAGCGAACTACAAAAGGAGCATGGTGGATTGTCAAGAACCCTAGGGAGATGGTTAGAAGCCTTTGGAGACATCTCAACACCCCTAAAAAGTTAAACTTAGTTGTTGGAGGGAATTAGTCTTTAGGGAAGATTGAAGGCTAAAGGAAGAATGGAAGCATTGCACCAAGGGAGACTTGGTAGATTGAGAGTGAGATGATAGTGGGGTTGGCTAGTAGAACTAGGGTACCTATATATGAAGTAGGACCTAGAGGTTAAGGTGGTAGAGACACCTAGGAGATCTTTCAAACAAGGATCCAGAGCATGGAACAGTGATTGTTCCATCCAACCCTACCCTATCAGATTGGTATCAGAGCAAGTTAAATATTTGGGTTAGAACTTGTATGTCAGACCTTGAACCAGTGGTTCCACAACCATGGTGACAAACACTAAGTTGGCAAAGAAGGTTGAAGATCAGGAGGAAGATAATATGAGGTTGAGAGAAAGATTAGCACAACTTGAGGAAGCACTGAGTAATGTGCAAATCAAGGTCGATGAGGTCAATGATAGATTGGAGGGCAGGGTACCAAAGAGTGAAGAGGTTGCAAAGGAAGAAAAGACCCCTGAATTGACCCTGTTCTACAAGAGGAGCCTTTCTTGAAGGAATTGAAAGCTTTGAGTGGGAAAGCACTTGAAGGCATACCACTGTTTAGTGGCAAATTGGAGGCTAACCTAGTCCTAGATTGGATAGAAGGCATGGAGAACCATTTTGAATGTGATGGAGTCACTAAAGCACAGAAGGTGAAGGTGGCCAAGTCTAGATTGAGAGGATCTGCCTTGACATGGTGGAAATTCATTTAGACAGAGAGGGAAAAGGAAGGCAAGAAGCCTATTTCAACTTGGAAAGATATGGTGGCAAAAGTGAGAGAAGCACACATACCAGATGATTATGAGATTTAGTTACACAAGAAGAGGCAAAGATTGAGGCAAAGAGACCAAGATGTGAACACTTACACTGAGCAGTTTCAAAAACTTTGTATGAGGTCCAATTTTTCAGAAGATGAAAGTCTCAAGGTGGCTAGGTATCTTAACGACTTGAAGTGGAACATCCAAGAGGAGATGACTCTTCTAAGTCCTAAAATAGTACACCAATTCTATCAATTAGCTATCAAGATTGAGGAAAGAAGCAAGAGGAAACATGATAAGGCTTCTAAGAGTAGAGGCAAAGGCAGAGATCAAAGAGATCAAAGAGGACAAAGAGGTGGCTACCAAGGTAGAGGAAATGAGAAAAGAAACCAAGGTGAATCTAAACTCACAGAGCATGGAGGTGAAACATCTTCTAGAGGAAGTTATGGAAGAGGCAGAGGTTCTCGAGGAGGATCCAATAGAGGAAGAGGAGCAGGCAAGAGCAATTCATACTTTGCTTCTATGAAATGTTACCATTGTGGTCAAGTAGGCCATCCAGCTTATAGGTGCCCGGAGAAAGCATCTTCATCAAATTCTGAGAAGAGGGTGGCATATGCACAAGAGGACACCATGTGCACTAAATCACCAGAGATCAGTCATATTGAATCTAAAATGGGGGAGAATCTGATGTTTAGGAGAGTTTTGATCAAACAACCGGTCAAGGAAGAACCAAAATAAAGGAGAGCTCTATTTAGAGTGAGATGCAAGATACTTGGAAAAGTATGTAAGGTCATTATAGATTCAGGTTCAATAGATAACATCATCTCAGAAGAGGCAGTAAATAAGCTAAAATTGGAGAAGGTACCCCACACTAACCCCTACAAATACATGGTTAAACAAAGGGTAGAGTGTTCTTGTTAATGAGCAAGTAACAGTGGAGTTTTCCATTAGAAGGTACAAGGATAAGCTAATTTGTGATGTATTACCCATGGATGCATGTCATCTACTATTGGGAAGACCATGGTAGTATGAAAAAAGTGCCATGTATGATGGGAAGGAGAATACTATCTCTTTTAAAAAGGATGGGAAGACCTTTAAGTTGTAGTGACTGTTAGAAGAAGAAGAGGGACAGTCAAAGACCCCAAGTGTCCTATTAAGTAGTGGCAAGGATTTCCTTAACAACCTACATCAAGGGGGTGAAGGATATCTGATCATGTTGGAGTCCAAAGAAGAAGACAAGACTGAAAAACCAATCATACCCAGAGCAGTCCAGAAATTGCTTGAGAAGTACAAAGACATAGTAAGTGATGGTGCACCTAAAACTTTACCTCCAAAATGGGCCATTAGTCATTAGATTGACTTCATACCTGGAGCATCATTGCCTAAAAAAGCAGCTTATAATCTTACACCAGATCAAAATCTAGAGGTAGCTAGACAAGTACAGGAGTTATTGGATCAAGGCTTGATTAGGAAGAGCATCAGCCCATGTGCAGTACCAATGGAGATTATGCACTGACTCTAGAGAAATAAATAGAATTACAATCAGGTATAGGTTCCCTATTCCTAGGATTGAAGACTTCATGGATTGTCTTGGAGGAGCTTAGTACTTCACCAAGTTGGATCGCAAGAGTAGATACCATCAGATCAGAATCAAGGATGGAGATGAGTGGAAGACATCATTTAAGAAAATAGATGGGTTGTATGAGTGGAGAGTTATGCCATTTGGCCTCTCTAATGCCCCTAGTACATTCATGAGGCTCATGAATGAAGTACTCAAAGACTTTACAGGGATATTTGTGGTTGTATATCTTGATGATATACTCATCTTTAGCAAGATAGCAGAAGAACACCTTAAACATGTGGAGTTGGTTCTTAGAAGATTACAAGAGGAGAAGTTAGCCATCAACCTAGAGAAGTGTGAGTTTTTCAAACAAGAACTTGTATATTTGGGTTCTGTAGTGTCCCAAGGATCATTGAAAATGGATCCAAGCAAGGTGGAAGCTATCGTAAACTGGCCTACACCAACCACAAGGACTGAGGTAAGAAGTTTCCATGGATTGGCTCAATTCTATAGGAAATTCATAAGAAACTTTAGTGGCATATGTGCACCAGTCCTAGAAACAATCAAGGGTGGTTTGAAAACTAAGTTTGTGTGGACTCAAGAAGCTGAGAAAGGTTTTGAGAAACTGAAACAAGAAGTGGCAACTCAACATATTCTTTTATTACCAAGCTTTGACAAATTGTTTACTGTGGAGTGTGATGCTAGTGGAGTTGCAGTAGGAGGAGTGCTTAGTCAAGAAGGCAAGCCCATAGCTTTCTTCAATGAAAAGCTTAATGAAGCTAAGAAGAAGTATTCTACCTATGATCTAGAACTTTATGCTTTGGTGCAGTCACTTAGGAAGTGGAGGCATTACATTCTACCCAAGGAGTTTGTGGTCTTTACTGACAATCAGGCACTTAGTTATATCAACACCCAAGATAAGTTGAGCAATAGACACTTGAAGTGGATGGAGTACATCCAAGCTTTTACTTTCACCATCAAGCACAAGAAGGGAAAAATGAACAAGGTAGCAGATGCATTGAGTAGAAGATTGCTGACAGTCCAAGAGATACAGATCAAGAGCATTGGAATAGAGAGCTTCAAGGATCTCTATGGGGAGGATGAAGATTTTTCAGAGGCCTACAAGGTATGTTCTAACTTTGAGAATCATTTTCATAGCCAATACTCATAGTATACTTTGCAAAGTGGATTGTTGTTTAAAGGAAATTAGTTATGTGTTCCAAAAGGGTCAATGAGAGAAAACCTCATTTAGGAAAAGCATAATGGTAGTCTTAGTGGACCTTTTGGCATCAACAAGACATTAGAACTAGTGCAAAGGTTCTACTATTGGCCTAAGTTGTCAAGAGATGTCAGGAGGTATGTGGAGCAATGTGTTGTGTGTATGAAAGATAAAGGAGGAGCTAGTAATGCTGGTCTATATCAACCCCTACCCATTCCTAACAGATCATGGGAGTGTGTTAGCATGGATTTTGTTGGTAGGACTCCCTAAGACCAAATTGGATTTGATAGTGTGTATGTGGTGGTGGACAGATTCAGCAAGATGAGTCACTTTATCCCTTGTAAAACCACTCATGATGCTAGCTATATAGCTCACCTTTTCTTCAAGGAGATTGTTAGGATCAATGGGTTACCTTTAAGTATTGTTTCAGATAGGGATGTGAAATTCATGAGTCACTTTTGGAAGACTCTATGGAGGAGATTAGGTACTAACCTATCTTTTGGATCAGCTTACCATCCTCAGACCGATGGTCAAACAAAGGTGGTTAATAATAGGGTGCTAGGTAACCTACTAAGGTGCTTAACCAAAGAATATGGACAGACTTGGGATATGGTCATATCACAGGTTGAGTATGCTTATAATGACAGTGTGAACCGGACCATAGGGAAGAGTCCTTTTGAGATTGTGTATGGAATGCACCCAAGAGGTATATGTGAGCTCAGGGATCTAAGAGCCATGGAGAATACGAGTGGACATGCAGAAGACTTCACTCAAAGTATGAAAGAGATTTAGAATCAGGTAAAGAAGACAGTCATCGAGGCTATACAAAAGTTCAAGGATAAGGTAGATTTGTCAAGGAAAGATTTACAGTTTGCAGTAGGAGATTATGTCATGGTTCACCTTAACAAATCCAGGTTGCAAAAGGGTATATCAACCAAATTGCAGATGAAAAGGGTGGGACCATGCAAGGTATTAGCCAAGTATGGGAAGAATGCATACAAGGTGGAGTTACCTACAGATTTGGGGATTTCACCAGTTTTCAATGTAGCTGATCTGATTAGGCACAAGGGATCAGTCAATGACATGGATCAGACCAGTAGGGAGATCTTCAAGGATGTAAGCAACATACCCTTACCTATTCAAGACAAGCTTCAGGCAGAAAGGATCTTGGAGTCAAGGGTGCAGAAATCAATAAGGCACAAGGTGTACATTGAGCATCTTGTCAAGTGGAAGAATAAACATGAATCTGAGGCTACATGGGTGGATGAAGCCCAGTTCAAGAAGAAGGTTATTGACCCATCTCTTATCTCTCCTCACATTCCTTAAAGTCTATGCAGAGGGGGAGAATGGTGCAGGAGCACCCCAAAGTGCATCTAGGAGAGTTAACTAGAAGGTCATCAATTGACAAATTGTTTTAGATCTAAAGTAGCATTTTCCTTCTAAATCTTGAATTTGTGCCTTGGAGGCATTTAAGAACTTGTGTCATGTTCATGAAGGTCATGTTGAACATTTTCTAGTTTGGGATTTGGCTACAAAGATGACTTAGGACCTTGTAAACCCTCCTTGGTGATAGTTTTCTTTCAAATTTTGAAAATAAGGCCTATGGAAAGCCACAAGCAGCCATGGAATAGTTAGGCTCGATCTTAACTAAATTGGAGAGACTATTTATAGTGTGCTTCAACCTATGAGCAAGGTTGGAAGGCGTTGGAAGTTTTGTAATGTGAAAAAATCTTGAATGCTAAGTGTAGACAATGAGAAGAATTGTCTAATTTTTTGTGTTTGCTTTGCATTTGAGTGATCAGGAGCGATCATAGCTCTATAATATATTGTAGAATGTAGAGTAGATGTGGTAGAAGCTATGTGTTGTAGTATTTAGGGTGTGTGTTCAATTTGCAGGTGTGTTTGGTAGTTATTTTGTTTCTTTTGAATTGCTGATCTGACTGGCAACCTATCAAGAATGGAGATTTAGTTCTCTTTCCCATTGTACCTAGTGTACGGGCTTTGGGGAATTGAGGCTAGACTCCATGGTTGTAATTATAGTAGGTTTAGGTTTGGTTAGGAGTCTCGGAGTCATGGATAAAGTCTTCTCCTAGGCAAGCTTGACAGTGCCCGGCTAGGAAAGACAGGGAGAAAAAGGCACTTAACGTGTAGGGGTGGCAAACTCTAGGAAATGCACGGTGTGGAGAGGGTAGGTGAATGCCTTGCCAAGGATTACTAAGAAGGAGGAAGCCTCATCAACCTGTTTGATGAGAGAAAACCTTTGACAGTCTGCAAAATATAGGAAAAAGACCTAAAAAGACAAATTCTTGGTCAGTTCCAGTTTGTGGAGTTGTACGGACAGTGGAGACCTAAGTTTCCAAAAATATTTGAAAGGTGGACATAGGTATTAGAAGCCTCAAAGGAAGAATGGATGTTCTTTGGAGAATTTAGAAGGATAAGCCTATTTTCTCAGAGTTGGAGGCCTAATTGGGCTCTTGGGCTAGTAGCCTAATAAACCCTAACTGAGGGTTTGGTGGTACCGAACTACAAAAGGAGCATGGTGGATTGTCAAGAACCCTAGGGAGATGGTTATAAGCCTTTGGAAACATCTCAACACCCTTGTAAAGTTAAACTTAGTTATTGGAGGGAATTAGTCTTTAGGGAAGATTGAAGGCTAAAGGAAGAATGGAAGCAGTGCACCAAGGGAGACTTGGTAGATTGAGAGTGAGATGATAGTGGGGTTGGCCAGTAGAACCAGGGGTACCTATACATGAAGTAGGACCTAGAGGTTAAGGTGGTAGAGACACCTAGGAGATCATGCAAACAAGGATCTAGAGCATGGAACAGTGATTATTCCATCCAACCCTACCCTATCATTTATTTTTAAAAACGTTGCACAGAGACCCATTTTCCCATGGGCGAATGAATCCTTTAGGGCCTCTAAAAACCAACTTTTCTGATTTTTTTGTGGTTTTCTGCACTTCCCAGATTTGTTGTTAAACCACTATTTTAGTCTCACATTTGTCAAGAATTTCTATTTTATGCATTAGGTCAAATCATCCATTTGATTTAGGCATTGTAAATTGAAAAAAAAATATTGCATTTCAGATTTTTCTAGAGAAATTATTACATCATGTTTTCATTACAAAAGTCTCTTATTATCATACTTCATGTTCTATTTTTAAATTTTGTTGAATACTCTATGAAACTATTATTACTAGTGTAGACACTAGAAATTGTCCTGCGCCTGCAAACACTATTTTTCTCCATCAATCTCCTTTCTATCTTAAATAATTAAATAATTTTAATTATTTGATTATTGTCTAAACTCACATTCCTTCTATTAATTAAATAAATTTAACTAGTTAATTAATTCACTTCTTTCTTTTATTTCTTCTTTTGATTAACTAAATAAATTTATTTATTTAATCACCTCACTGATGTCCTCTTTCTTCTATAATTAAATAAATTTTATGTATTTAATTATTATCATCTTTCTACTATAATTTAATAATTATTTCAACTATTTAATTATTCATTATCCTCTTCTTCGACAAATTAATAAATTTTATTAATTCAATAACTTACTAATTTTTCTTTTTCTTCCCACTTTTGAATTACATCATTATTTAATTGAAAAGTGAAACTTTCCCTCTTCTTCTATATTTAAATAATTTTTTTGATTATTTAATTATTCACTTTCTCTCCTAAATTAAATAATTTAATAATTATTTAATTTACTCTAGCCAGATCTTTATCCATGCCAATCTTATCTCTTGTCTCATCTAATTTTCACCCTTGATTTAATTCTTTTATAATTTAATCTTCATCGTCCATCCTTAAGTAAGTCTTATTATTTGCCTAATTTGGCCCTAACCATATTTCATACTACAACTTTCATTCTTGGCCATTGATTGGCATATCTTATTAGCTTCTAATCTCAACCCTTCATTCTAATTTGGCTTTCTATAAAAGAGACTTATCATTTTCATTTCAACCTTACATCTAGAGACCTAGTTTATGCTCAAGTACATGTTGTTAAGGAGACAAGTACAATCTTCAATATTTTTCTAACATTTTCATTAGGCTATTGTTGCATACTCAAATTTGAGGGCAATCAAACATATCAAGCAAAATGAAGAAGGACAATGGAGGTGAATCAACTATGGCATAGGTAATATTGCTTTATGTTTATGTTTCTATGTTGGATTGTGCTTCATTGTTGGTTTAGGGCTTTATGGTTTGAGTTTTGATGTTTTATAACCTTAACCTTGATTTTACCCTATTCCACATTCATGAACCCGACATGAACTAACATGTTTGAAATATTTTTGTAATAAATTTTGATTTTTTTAGATCTTAGATGCAAAATGATGCATTTGATAGCTCGAATGACATATTTTTACCAAAAAATTGCATCTCTTACCCCGAGCGATGTATTTGCTTCAAATTGGGGAAAATAATTATATTGCTTTATTTCTCTAGTTTTCTATTATTTTTAGGCTCTTTGGTTTTATTTCTATATCATAACAAAGTCCTTGCATCATTTCTATCTCATAATTTTTTGGATTTTGGCTAGATTTTAGTGATTTTGTAGATTTTAGCTTGTGCACTAGATATTTGTGATACCCTACTACGCTTCTACTTTGATGCAATTGACATCTAGAATGTTAGAGTTGTAATTTGGAATGATGCATTTGTTTTAGACCAGTGTGCCATATTTGTGACTTTTGTAGGTGCATTTTCCTATTTTTCTCTATTCAGTTTTTTATTAGGAATTTCTTAGTTCATGCTTTTTCATCCAATAGATTAGAGGTTTTTGGTTTACTAATTTTTGGTTTGCAACGTGTGTCTTAGGTTTGGAGGAGACACTGGAATTTAGAATTGCTAACTTGTTATTTATTTTTTTAAAATAAGATCATTTTACAATCTATCGTAGTTAGACACACTCATCAGGCTTTAAATAAACTACAACTTGCATTTACATTCATGGGCTCAAATGAACCACAATTTGCATTCATGCTCATGGGTTTAAAATGAACAAAATCTTGCATTTTTCACTCATTGATCTTAAAACATACAACAATATTTCATTTCACTCATTTAGGTTAAAAAGAACTTGCATTTTCACTCATTGGTCTTAAAAAATAACAAAAAACTTGCATCAAGTGTCTTTTCAACTCACACATTTCATTTTGGGGCTTAAAAAATAACCATTGTCTTCATTTTCTAGTGATTTTGTTCTTATTTTGAGGTGTGTATGCTCTTCCCTTGCATATTGAGTGATCTTGGGAATCAGAAACACTTCTTAAAATTTGCACTATCACACCACACATTTGGTTTTGTTTAAGGTTAATGAAATCTTGCTAGTGTGATCCAAGTACATTGTATATGCTTTCTCCTCACACCTTGAGTGATCTTTGAGATCAAAAACATTGTGCTTGTCTTTCTTTTATTATACCCCAGTAGATAGGGCCTACCAATTGAGACACATCTATATGGAGAACCCATTGGTGACCCAAAGCACATTTTCCCCTGGATCCTATATAAAAGGATAAGACAAAATTCAAGTCCAAACTAATTTGTTGCCCTACCATTCTACTTGCAGGTAGATAAGTCCCCAAGTTGCGAATAAAAGAAAAAATAGTTAGAGGCTCACCCTTTTATGATCATTTTTTATTGGCATCATTTTCATTGCAAGGGATGTGCATCACGACCTAAAAGTTACTCATCATATGAACTCCCTTGAGATGAGATGGAAATCCCTGACGTAGTATAAGCTACTTATTTTGATTGTGTCTTTTTGAGGAGATGGTGATTGGGATATCCTTCCAGTCTAGGAGGCCCCTACCCATCCTCTCTCAAAGATAAGAGTGCAAACACCCTCTAAAGGTGTCCCTCCACTTAAGTCAACAAAGATTCTAAGTTGTGGGCTCGAGGACCGTGTCATTGGCCATTGAATTTAGGATAGGAAAGTGTTTTATGTGTGTGAATTTTCTTTGAATTTTGCTAGACCAATGGAAATTGAGGTGAATAACCTCCAAAAATACACATTGCGCTCACAAATTTGGTTACAAAAAAAAACAAGATATTGTTTTCAGATTGTTTGCTATGTTTACCATCACATTTCATAAAAACCAAAATGAAAAATTTGCCAAAATCATCCAAACCAAAGAAAAATACACTATTCACCACATCTGTCATTTAAAATTGCAATTTCTTCTCAAAACATTGCATCTGCTTTAAAAAGTGCATTGTATTTGCTTCTCAAAACAACACATTTGATAGGCCTTGCACTGCATTTGCTAGTTGATAAAATTTTTGGGGAATTTTGGTACAGTCCTATTCTGGATCAATTTATTACTATAATTCTCTTGTCAGATCAGAGACTTTCTCATTTCATCTCATTCATTTAGGATTACCATTACACTATTTGCATACACTTTAGGTCAATCTCTAGTTTCACACACTTTTACAGACTTAGACTTGGAACCTCTTAGACCTTAGATCATAATATAGTCACAAATTTTGTAAGTGAGTGTGTGTATTCCATTACTACCCTTCAACCTTAAAAAGCTAGTTTACCTCTTCATCAATAATGTTCTCTTCCTTGCAATGGTATGATCTTTCTATGGAACTCATGGAAACAACATTACACTTTAGTCCATGTTAGTACCCAAAATAAAATAAAAAAATTCAAGAGTTATTCTTAATTTTTCTTCTTATCCAATTAAGATGTAATCATCTCAATACTTATACAATAAATTTTCTTTTTGCACAAACATGTATACCTATGCTTACCATACCTTGGTGCTTCATTGTATGCTGGCCAGGTTGCTCATGTTTCCTCTTCAATGTTCCTATATTTCCTTACACACACTTGTGTTGTTTCAAGCTCATTCAATTATCAACACCTCGTGGGAATAGTCGATATTGTAAGAAAATACTACAATTCCAAAATATGACTAACATTGACTAGATCTCAACTTGATCATATATAACTGAAAATATATATAATTCATTCACATACCTTCTTTCACAAACGATATTCTTGTGCATCTATAGATCATCTATGTGTGTTCTCCAATTGCCAAAGGTATATTGTCCATACAAAACTATTCTCATATAGAGACTCATTTGCAATCCAAGATTGTCAATGTACATGAGTTAAAAGTAGCAATAATTGAACTAGTAGATATAATATGTGCATACAAGTTATATCTCCACATGTGCAAGTGCATCATTCATATATTAGCATGTTTAAAAATCATAACACTCCTACTAGTGATAGTGCATCCTACAAGTAGTAAACAAGTAATGGTATGCAAAACATAAAGTTTGAAGTCTTTGACAATCAATCCACTCATGGCTAGTCACTCACTATCATTCATGACTAAATATCAATCCACTCATGGATAGTCACTAAATATCAATCCTCACATGGCTAATCACTTACTGTCGATTGTCACTAACTATCATTCCACACTGACTAGTCAAAGTTGATTTCATGATTTGGGTGATTTTCCACCCAATTCATAAGGTTTATACTTCCACCAAGTTTTTCCTATCCGGAGTTCTTTCAACCCTGGAAGAACCTAGCTATCTCAAAATAATTAGAGGCAAGGGGACCAGTGCATACCCAACTACATGCATTTCTATATACTGTTCGAACATACAAGTTTTGTGTTAGGTAATGATGAAGAGAGGGTAAATAATAAACAATCTATTTTGAATTAAAAATGACTGCAAAGCTTGGCCAAGCACATGCTACATAAAATGCAACTTAGGTTAGACAGTGTGTCACCAAAAATTGTATACCTTTGAAGAAAAGGACAATTTTATGCCCATTTTAGTCCTACTTTAGGTCCTATTTCATAAATTTTCACCCTAAACAACATTTATAGGCCCCTAAGGTTGTTAATTTTGACTTGGAGGCCTGTTATACCTAAGGGATCATTCAAACTCTGACAAAAAACATCAAAACCAATAAAAAAGTACCATTCCCACTCAAAAATTCCTTAGTGGGACTAGGTCGCCCAAGTTGGCGACCTAGTCCTTTTTGAGGATTTTTGAAGTTTAAAGCAGGAAAATGAATAATTCATCAAAAATCCCCAATGGGTGTCGGCTTCTTAGGTTAAAACTCCCAAAAATTAGGTCATGTTACTTATATACTTGTTTTTAGGTCATTTTGCAGCTCTCTCTTGGTCATTTTCACATCCAACTCCAAAAACCAAGTGCAAAAACATCTTCCTCAAGAAGATTCATCTCTCACACAACGAAAGTTGAATATTTTACATAGAAAATTAGGGCTTTTTGCAGGTCTTGAAGCTCACTTCACATCCAAGATCACTCATTGAAAAAGGTTGGAGATAGATGTCTATGGAGATTCATGGAGAAATCTAGGTTGAGGAGGTGCAACTATCCACCAAATCACTCCTAAAGACTGATTTCAAAGTTCCTCCATCTTCTACTTTCAGCCCATTTGCAGATTTAAGGTTTGCATCCCATTTGCATTCCTTGTTACATTCATTTGCAATGGTGCAGGGTTTCTAGGGTTTAGACTCTTGCATCATTTCAAATCTCTTACATACATCTTATTCTAGCACAATAGAATAGGTTGTTTCTTTGTTTCAGGTTTTCTTAGTCCTAGACACACTTTGGGCTAGGGTTTTATGCAGATTTTCCATTTCATTTCAAGCTTAAATAAAAACAAGGGGTTTGACCAAGGAAAACCCCACATTAGAAAAACAAATATATTCTATTTTGCAGGCTATTTTGCAGTTTTGGAGTAGGATTCCCGTGAAGAAGTAGAATACAGACCAAAGGCCTTCGTGTCCACTTTCAGTTTCTCAGAAAAGGAGAAAGGGATTAGGTTTCCCATAATGGTGACCTAGTCCCACTGAAGCTTTCTGACACTAAAATTTATAGATTCGGGGACCCTATTGATAGAAATGACTTTTAGAGCAGATTTTCCAAAAAGGGACTAAGTCACCCCACTTGGCGTAAGTGTCCTAGGTGGCTCAAAACCTTGATTTTTGAGCTTTCCAGGGACTTCCACAATCTCTGCTTCATCCCTCTTTGGTTGCTAGGTGCACTTCTCTGATCTATTAGGTTAAACTAATATTGCTTTCATTTCTATTGCATTACATCATGTGTTTTCCACCAACATAAGTGTTATTAGTTTAGGTTAAATAGTTAGGTTTTCATAGCAAATTTCATCACCTTTGCACATCTCACTCACATATTCAATCCCTAAACATTGAATGAATCACAAGATTTGGTGCCCCTAGAGGTGAAAGAAAACCCTCTTCCTTCTAAGTGAAACCCTAGTAAGTTGTAGAGGACCCACTCTTTTACCCCCACACAAAGCAACCAAAATTTTGTAGTTCATTTTGGTGAACCTACATTTCAACACATTACATACTTCTGATTTTCATTGCATTTTCATACTAGGAGCTCTTTCTTCAGCATTGCATTGATTGTTGCATTGTGAACACAAGCATCCTAGGTTTTTTCATCTTGCATTAGTAAAAAAGCATCATATTTGGAATTCATTTCCTTGCATGATATAGAAAATTGACATATATCTTATACCTCTGTATGTTAGCTTCCAGAAACTTGCATTTTTCATCAGAAAATACATTAAAAACTCAAAAAAAATCATACTAGGACTAAGTTGCCAACCTGGGCGACCTGGTCCCAGTAGTTATTTTGCATCAATATTTTTTGTATTTTCTTTCCAGATTCTCTACTTTCTACTTCCTTCTATTAATTCATGGTTTCATTTTTGTTCCTCTCTATTTTATGGTTATTATTAGCTTAAAATGGCATTTATGAGTAGTATTAAGGCTTTAAATGTTTCATTTTTTGCTTTAGTTCCTAGTTCTTTCAAGGTCAATTCAGTGAAACATACACCTAAAAACATAAACAACTCACACGATACAATGCACACACTTCTTCACTATAGGAACACTATATCATCTAAATCTTTTATTAGTGATGATTTTGATAAGTTAGATGAAGATCTTCAAATCTTCCTCTCACTCACTTCATCCAGTAAGGTTGGTGATGATTTAGTTACAACTCCCCCACCCTTGTCTTTCAAACCTTTGAGTTGTGATGATATGGGTATGTTAGATGATGTCCTCCAAGATTTCATCTCCCCTGCTTCATCCACTATGGTTTGTTGTGATGACCAACCTACAACAAAATATTTCAATGTCATCCAACCCCAATTCATTCTTTACCCACCTTCTCTTAAACCTCCAACCCCATCCCAACCTGAGTTTACCCTTTACCCTCCTAAGAACGATATCATTGCCCACACTCATTATAATCATAATAACCCACACCCCAACAAAATTCTCCCTTCACTTCCCTACCCTTACCCAACCCCATCTTACTTGTGGTTCCTTGTTTCAACTCACAACTTAGGGAGTATGATTTGGTTGAACAACTTAAAAACACTCCAGCCAAAATATCCCTTTGGGATCTTCTTCAGAATTCCCCTATCACTCCATGCTTCAAACAAACTTACAATAGATAGTGGTCCCTCCTAATATTAATACTAATGATGTGGCAGCTCTCCTAAATGACATGAACACAACTAATTTGGATATTACTTTCTATCAACATGAGCTATTACCATTAGAATTATTCCAAAAAAATGAATGCTTTATGATTATAGCCCAATATGATTGGATAGGTATCAAAAGGACCCTTGTTGACAATGGCTCTGCCCTAAATGTGTGCAGTGCAAAGCTTCTCGATAGGTTACATGTGGACCGATTGCAAATCCACTCTGATTCCTTATCCATTAGAGGATTTGATAATGTTACCAAACAACCTCTTGGTGTTTTCACCTTACCCATTACTATCAGAATGGTTACACTACAGACTCCTATCCATGTCATGCCCTATGATATTTCTTATAATCTCCTCTTGGGACAACCATGGATACATGAGATCCATGCAATACCCTCGACCCTTGATCGTAAAATAAAATATGTCTATAATAACAAAGTTTATCAAATTGATATCGATCCCAAACCTGAGAGTTGTCTGCAACTCGAAAAGGGAACATCAATTCCTCTCCATATCTTAATTCCTACCTCTAATATTGCCCCTCCTGAGAAGGACCAACCCAAAGACAAAACCAAGTTTAATTTACTTGGTGACGATTGGGGCTCCTTAGAGTTTACTCCTTCCTTTATGGGTGAGTGTAGTGTCACACGCAAAGAGGATACTAAAAATGAACAATCAATTGTCCTCTCTACCCAACAAGAGGAGCACCCTTCTCACATATATAGCTCATCTTTTTTCGAAGAAAATTCCACATATACAACAAATTTTGATGAGATAGATTACCAACAACCCCTTAACCCACAAGAAATGGAAATACTTTATGGATGTGGTTATGATCTTATGAAACAATTGGGTTACAATGGTAAAGGATGTGACAAACATGAACAAGGTATTCATGTCCCCATTGAACCTAATACACAAGGAACTAAAACCGGTCCAGGGTTTTCCTTTTCTAAAGCAACAAAATCCAATCAACAACCCTCTCTGAATATCAATACTATATCATGCACATCAAGAACCAACCTTACACTCAAGCACCCTAAATTTTTTGATGTGGATGCTCCCCTCTTCACCTATGTTCATGGTGATGATGATTTAAAACATTTTTTAGGCTCTTCGGATAAGCTTTCTCGCTCCAAGAGGCATGCCTCTTGTGATATGTTGAGTTTTGAGTCTACCGTTAGTACTATTCACGAACCTCACACCAGCTTGGAACCATATGATCCTAAAATTCCTAAGTCTAATTCACTCCCTTTAGGAGATACCCTTGAAATACCGATGGATATCGATGACAAGGACAAAATCATTAAAATTGGGAAGTGCCTAGATGATGAAGAGAAAGGGGATCTTGGAACCTTTCTTCATTCCTTTCCTAAGCGATTTGCTTGGAAATATTTTGACATGCCAAGAATAGATCCCTAGATAGTTACTCATAATATTGTCCTTGTTGAAAATGCTAAGCCCATTCGCCAAAAGATTCAAAAAATGAATCCTAAGGTTTCCTTACATGTTAAAGGAGAAGTTGAAAAACTCCTTGATGTGGGTTTCATTCACTCCATTGATTATTCTCTTTGGATTTCAAACATTGTCATAGTGGCCAAACTCAATAATCATGTTAGGATATGTACAGATTTTAGAGACCTGAATAAGGCTTCTTTAAAAGATGAATTTCCCCTTCCTAACATTGATATGATCATGGATTCCACTATTGGGCATGATTTGTTATCCTTTATGGATGGATTTTTAGGGTATAACCAAATCTTCATTAACCCGCAAGATCAATACAAAATGGATTTTACATCCTCTTGGGGCATGTTTTGTTGGGTTATGATGCCTTTTGGGTTAAAGAATGCCGGTGCTACTTATCAGTGAGAAATGACCTTAATCTTCCATGATTACATTCACAAAATCTGGGAAGACTATGTTGATGACATTCTTGCTAAATCCTTAACCCACTAAGATAATGTGAGTGTCCTCCACCAAACCTTTGAGCGTATGAGTAAATATAACATGCCCTGAAATCCTAAAAAGCTTGTCTTTGGAGTAGATAGTGGTAAACTTTTAGGGTTTATCATATCTCATAGAGGCATCAAGGTGGATATAAAGAAAATTGATGCTATCATCAATATGCCACCTCCCTATAACATTTCCCAATTATGTATGTTACAAGGATGAATAAAATCCATTCATTGTTTTGTCGCTTGTTTATCTAATCATATGTTACCCTTTACTCACATCCTTAAATCAATTTCGATTGGAATGATGATTGTAAACATGCCTTTGAGAGTTTTAAAGAATACCTCATAACTCCACCTTTTTTACAACTTGCTATACCAAACCAACCTTTCATCCTTTATATTGTTGCTTTTGCTCTTGCTCTTGCCGCCTTGTTGGCTCAACAAGATTTCAATGGTAAAGAGCATCCTGTCTATTATATTAGTAGAACACTTCTTAATTATGAGACTCATTATTCCCCAATTGAAAAATAATGTATGGCTCTTGTATTCACTAAGTTAGTAAGTTGTGACATTACTTACTCAATGTTGAAGTACAAGTGAGGACAAAGATTGATCCTTTATGATATATTTTCACTAAAATAGATCTTTCAGGATGTCTTGCTAAATGGGTCATGTTGTTAACCGATTTTGACCTTAAGTTTATTTCTCATAAAGCAATCAAAGGTCAAGCCTTAATCGACCATTTAGCTGATGTTACTTCACCATTAGCATTACCCACCAATGACTCTTTCTTTGATGATAATATGTTTACTATAGACCTTCCTACATGGGAATTGTATTTTGATGGATCCAAGTGTAGAACAAGCTTTGGTGTTGGAGTTATCGTAATTCCACCTGTTGGTAAGCCTATTCCCTTATCCTATTGTCTCAATTTCCTATGTACAAACAACACATTTGAGTATGAAGCGTTAATTGCTGGGTTACGTGTTGCTCTTGTCATGAGGGTTAAAAATATTAAGATCTATGGTGATTCACAATTAGTCATCAAACAAATCTACGGTCTCTATCAAACTAAACATGATAAAAACTCGCAATATAAGGATCTCATTCTTAATTTATTAGACTAGTTTGACTCCTTTACCATTGATAACATCCCTCACAAAGACAATCTCCATGCGGATGCAATGTCTAGTGCAACATCCCTTGTGTCTCCTGTCGACCTGTCTGAACAAATCATCTTTATCATTCATTCTATTATGAAACCCTCCATCAATGATCAACCTACTGATATTTGTCCCACTTTTTTTGATAATTCATGTGAATGGTATGATGCCATCTACAATTATCTAAAATATGGTATCGTTCCTGAACCCACCACTAAAAATACTCGTCAGCACCTAAAAACGTTAGCCACTAAGTATATCATCCTTGCAGACACATTGTACTAAAGATCCTTCAATGGAATCCTTCTACGATGCCTCAAGGATTCCAAAACTCATATTTCCCTCGAACAAGCCCATTCTGGTACTTGTGGAGGATATTTTAAAGGAACCTTAGTTCAAAAACTCCTTCATATGGGATATTATTGGAAAAATATTTTTGTGTATGTTAAGCGATGTGATTAGTTCCAGGAACATAGTCATTTGATCCACGCTCTTGCTTCAGAGCTTCATTCCCAAATACCTATCTAGTTGTTCTCTGTGTGGGGCTTGGACCTAATTGGTAAAATCTCCCCACCTTCTTCTGTTGGACATACATTCATTCTCACTACTACCGATTATTTCACTGAATGGATCAAAGACATTCCCCTTCAATCCACAATTGCTGAGGTGATATTTCATTTCTTATTGGAACACATCATCACTCACTTTGGCCTCCCTTCCGCATTAGTCTTGGATAATGGTACTCCCTTTAAGAACAACGAGGTGAATAAGTTCCTTGAGACTTTCCATATCCAACATCGATTTTCCACACCTTACTACCCTTAGTCTAATGGTCAAGCCGAAAGTACTAATAAAATCTTGGAGAAAATCCTTAGGAAGACCGTCAAGCAAAACCAAAAATATTGGCATACACAATTAAAATATGCACTATGGGCATATCACACAAGTTTTTGTTCTTCTACAGGGAAAACCCCTTTCTACCCTAACCGAGTGTGATGGCACCCCTCTTCGAGATCCCATTAATGTCACACGTTTGTGCTGGTATTATGTCTAATCCCCTTCTAAATGGTATGATTTATAAATCAGTGTTGCTCAAGCTATCGGATTATATTCTATGGGTTGTCTCATTGCTTCATTCTTGACACATCATCATTTTTGTGTCCCGAAAACTAAAGTGATCATTTAATTCATTTTTTATAATTACTTTAGATTTCATACTATTCAACCCTTTTCTCCTTTTGTGTGTTATATTTCTTTAAAATCATAAGTGCATAACATATTTCATCTTAATATTTAATCTAACATACATTCCATATGTGTTGTAATTTCATCACATACATTATGTTAAATCATGTTGCCATTAATTAAATACTAGACTATTTAATTAATCACATTGTCATTTAACATCCACACAATTAAATTACATCATACAAAATAAAAATGCATATATATACATATATCAAAAGTCTTTTATACATATCATCATAATAAACAGTGTCACTGAGGACTATGATTACTCGATCCCTCAAGATCTGGTACTCACGCTACATCAGTAGTAAGGCATTGGGAGACAATCGTGCATGATCATGACCGTGATTTTTTGACTCTGAGTGCATAATCTAATCCTCCCATCCATGTGAGTGCCAACCGGTGCTCACCTAATATCTTGTCCCTCTTTGCCCGTACTTGTTTCAACTCTCACTCTAGTCTCTCCACCTTTGTTGGAGGCCATGATGGTTGCACCTATGGTGCAGCTCTCACTTGGAAAACTTGCCTCCTCAGGCCCTCATAGGCTGCCCGCAATCTCACAAAGGGTCTTAGGGTCTCTTGATGTCACTCCATGATAGGTGGGGGCACGTAGTCAGTATCCATCTCCTCTTCATCGAAGGTTGATAGCACTATCTCTGCAGCCTCCTGCTGCAGGAACTCTCTCCAACCCTCTGCAGGTCCTACAAGATCACACAAGAGTCTCATCAATGACACATAATCATATATATATATGCATTAAATCACACATCAAATACATCTATCAAAATAAAATATCATCACCTATATCTTTGGTGGAAGGTGGAATTTCCACCTCATCCTATGTAGGGGGCATAGATGATGTGCTCACCTCCCCTCGGCTATGAGTATTAGCACCTGTTGTTGCTACTATCTGGGATCTAGTCCTATGAACTGGTGAGACCTCTCCCTACTCATATCAATCCTCAACTATTGTGTCATCATCCTCACTAAGGGGTGGATCCTCTACTCTCTCCTCCTCCTCCTCCTCATCTTGCTCCTTATCCTCATCCTCTCCCTCCTATCCATCATAATCTGGGTCTACATCCTCATCAATAATATCTATAAATATGTTAGTCGCCCTGTACCATGCCTCCTCGGCCCTGTCCTCTCTCTCCCTCTCCTCCCCCTCATCTAGCATAGGCTTGGACTCCCCCACTAGCTCATCGACAAGGAAAACTAGCTCTATCCATGAGGCTCTCCACCATTCCTCATGATCCCATGTGGCCCCGACATCATCCACATCATCAATCGGTGGCTGGTCATGATCTGAATAGTCTAAGTCACTCTGAATGATGTCCTCCAGTGTGAATCGTGCTCTGTCCCATGACCTCCGAGCACTCTGAACAAAACTCCTGAATGATGCTCATGCCTATGGTGGTATTTGTACCTATCCAAACTGCCTCATAACCCGATCATAGTAGAACAATTGCACTATGTGATCATGTCATCCTACCAAGAATCTTCTCATTTGTAATCTCCTCAACTATCTAGTATAATTTTTCCGTTGGAGAACAAGTTGGTATGGTCTCCACAAGATATCGTCCTCATCTAGTCGGTCAAATCTCACTCTCCAAAAGTGTAGATCATCGTACTACCATAATCGTCATAGTGGATAGCCCACTGGTCGTGTACATGTGATGTTCTCTAGGAACTATACCTCTAAGAGCGTGTAGTGTACCATACTATCTAGCTCCCAAAAAATGAACCAACCGAGATCATAGTACACTTGTGGTAGAATGCATCAGCCCTAGGCGTATACTATCTGATGCTCTACCATGCCTCATATTAGATGTACCAATCCTCCCTCCAGATGCGTTGCCTACCCATCTAGTAGGAGAACCAATGCCAATATGTGCATAATAATGTGTCTCACCACTGGTGCTCATGAATAAAGTAGCATTTCCAAATCTATTTGTCTTGCTACTCTGTCATCATGAAAGAGACCCTCGAGGCATTACTGCATGTCTGCCCGCTGCTCTCGAAAGGACCGTCCCCTCTATAGTTGCACATGCTCCCCCCAAATAGTGACTTAGAGAATGCAATGGAAATCCTCTAATGTAATCATCATCTCTCCTATGGGTAGGTGAAACGTGCATGTATCAACATTCCACCTCTCACATAATGTCATCAACATAGCATCATGGTATCTCATCGGTGGCATAAGGTATGCCCAATAGATCCCTACTACTTGTAAGTTCTTTGTCTTTGTTGGTGATAGGGCTAGAGCCAAGTATCTGAGGAAACTCAACTATCTCCTGCCTAAACACTACCGAGACTACGTGGGTATCTATACAAATTATCACAATATGCTATCTAAATCATCTAATTTCTTCAATTTTACTCTAATTCATCAGGCAAGTGTGCTAATGTTGTTCTAGTGTGCTTTTCCTATGGCCTTAGACACTTTAGAACCCTTTTGGCACACTTCATGAAGAAATGGGACACTTTACAAATAAAAGGGACACTTTGCAAAGAAATGGGACACTTTGCAAACAAAAGGGACACTTTGCAAAAAAAATTCCAGGATCCTAATATACTCTAAATAAGCATTAAATTCATCCTATAATAAAAAAATCACAAAACACAGGCTCTAAATTCAACTAACCTCATACTAGCGGTTGTCGCTTGCCACCTAATCATCCAAAATGTCCAATCTCACGAGGGTGAAATCATGTGTGCTAGGAATTCTTTCGCTCTCTCCTTGTCACTCTTCAACACTACAAAAGGTAAATGAGAAAGTAAGTGCATGTTTACTCTTTTTCATTTCTTTTTAACTAACTCACTTTTACACACATGTGCACATTTGTACCATTTTACTTTGTTAACCTTTTTAGTGTTCTTTTTTTTATTTATTAAAATCAACATTTTGGGTGCTAGTGACCTCTATTTTTTATGTCATTTGTTGCGTCAAAATCATGTTTTTATGCCCTACATCATCACTCACCTATCACTATGAGGCATGGTACCCGGAAATTCCCTTCAATATGTGTGCCCTCATTTGACATGGTTAGATGGATACCTTGATTCCACCTTCATAAAGCAAGCAAAATCAAGGGGGGCATACATCTACCCTTGAATTTGATCTTTAGGGATTAGATAAGAGGATTTCTAGGACTTCTAATGAATTTTTGTTGTAGGATGCGGTTCTTGACATTGTGGTTTTGCAGATAACTACATTGGGGGCTTCATTCTCCTGCCTTTTAATGAGTATCCTTTTATAAAAATGAAGATGCATTGTTTGTTTTAGAGTCCTTTAGCTTACATATGTATGTAGATCCATATGGACACTAAAGTGGGGGATAAATGTGTCACCAAAAATTGCATACCTTTGAAGAAAAGGACAATTTTGTGCCCATTATGGTCCTACTTTAGGTTCTATTTAATCAATTTTCACCTAAAACAGCATTTACAGGCCCCTAAGGTTGTTAATTTTGACTTGGAGGCATGTTATACCTAAGGGATCATTCAAACTTGGACAAAAAACATCAAAACCAATCAAAAAGTATCGTTCCCACTCAAAAATTCCTTAGTGAGACTAGGTTGCGCAAGTTGGTGGCCTAGTAATTTTTGAGGATTTTTGAAGTTTAAAGTGGGAAAATGAATAATTCATCAAAAATCCTAGATGGGTGTCAGCTTCTTAGGTTAAAATTCCTGACAATTAGGTCATGTTTCTTATATATACTTGTTTTTACGTCATTTTTCAGCTCTCTCTTGGTCATTTTTTACATCTAACTTCAAAAACCAAGTGCAAAAACATCTTCCTAAAGAAGATTCATCTCTCACACAACAAAAGCTGAAGCTTTTAGATAGAAAATTAGGGCTTTCTGCATGTTTTGAAACTCACTTCACACCCAAGATCACTCATTGACAAAGGTTGGAGATAGATGCCTATGGAGATTCATGGAGAAATCTAGGTTGAGGAGGTGCAACTAGCCACCAAATCACTCCAAAATATTGATTTCAAAGTGCCTCCATCTTCTACTTTCAACCCATTTGCAGATTTAAGGTTTGCATCCCATTTGCAGATTTAAGGTTTGCATCCCATTTGCATTCCTTGTTACATTCATTTGCAATGGTGTAGGGTTTATAGGGTTTAGACTCTTGCATCATTTCAAATCTCTTACATATATCTTATTCTAGCATAATAGAATAGGGTTTTACTTTGTTTTAGGTTTTCTTAGTCCTAGACACACTTAGGGCTAGGTTTTTATGCAGATTTTCCATTTCATTTCAATTTTAAATACAAACTAGGGGTTTTACCAAGGAAAAAACCACATTAGAAACATAAATATATTCTATTTTGTAGGCTATTTTGTAGGCTATTTTGCAGGTTTAGAGTAGGATTCCATGAAGAAGCAGAATATAGACCAAAGGCCTCTATGTCCACTTTTGATTTCTTAGAAAAGCAAAAATGGACTAGGCCACCCATAATGGTGACCTAGTCCCACTGAAGCTTTCTGACACTAAAATTTGTAGATTTGGGGACCCAATTGATAGAAATGGCTTTAGGATCAGATTTCCCAAAAAGGGACTAGGTCACCCCACTTGGTGTAAGTGTCTCAGGTGGCTCAAAACCTTGATTTTCTAGTTTTCGGTGACTTCCACAATCTCTGCTTCAGCCCTCCTTAGTTTCCAGGTTCATTTCTCTAATCTATTAGGTTAAATTGCTCATATTTCTTTCATTTCTATTGCATTACATCATGTGTTTTCCACCAACATAAGTGTTATTAGTTTAGGTTAAATAGTTAGGTTTTCACAACACATTTCACCACCTTTGCACATCTCACTCACATATTCAATCCCTAAACATTGAACAAATCGCAAGATTTGGTGCCCCTGGAGGTGAAAGAAAACCCTCTTCCTTCTAGGTGAAACCCTAGTAAGTTGTAGAGGACCCACTCTTTTACCCCCACACAAAGCAACCAAAATTTTGCAGTTCAGATAGTTTGGAAAATAAAATCTACTCTCTCTAGCACCTATCTTGGAAAGAATAAATAAAGGGTCTCCCTCCCTTCTAAACCATCTACTAGCATCATAGATGTCTATTTGCTAAAGGCTATCTAGTACTTTTGTATCATTTCAAGCATATACAAGAAAGCAATATTTAGTCCATCTTTGCAATGAATGGAGAGAATACATTAATGTCAATCACTTAATGAAATTTAGGTCTTCTCAATGTATATCATACCATGCATGTCATTTCATTTATCATACATGCCACTCTTCACAATTTGTAAGACAACATTCAATCATGACACAGATTCAAGGTCTATACATTCTCCACAATTTTACTTGTATGCACTTAAAAATGGTCTGAGCACGAATTAATTAAATACTTGTTATTTAATTAATAAAAATCTTAATTCCTCTACTTATAAATAAATTGCAAAATTTATTTATATAGTTCATTTCTAAATATTCTTCTTTTCTAAAATCATTTAGATCTTAACTTGGTTAAATGCACAAATTAACTAATTTGTCATTTTTCTAATTTCTCATCTTCATTAAAATTGAATTTTAATTCAATTAGACACATTTCTACATATTCTTCTAACTAACTTCCACCTCACCTACCACCTCACCATGTGTCACATGAAAATTAATTTTATAAATTGTAAAATGTGGATTTTCCATCAACAAACTTGTAACCAATTTGAAACCTCCTGGACACATGGCTTCTTCTTTCCTCTAATTCCCTTCAACACATGGCAAATTGTTTTCTTTCAGGGAACCACCTCCATGATTCTCTCTAACCTCTTTGTGCTCAATCATTGATGCCACAGGGTCATAATCTCAACCATTCATTGCTGCCACATCATTCCCAGCTTGGTAAATTCTATAAATAGAACACATTGCTACAACTTTTCAACAAGTAGAATTTGACAAGTTTATGTTGTAGAAATCTCATTGTAGTTTAAAATAATTTGAAGAACATTGTGGTTTTCACTTTTCATTTTAGTTTTTTTTAGCATTATCATGGAATTTTCATTCTAACATTTAGTTTCTTGCATCTTTTATACAACATTTCTTTAGATTTTACATCACTAGCTTTAGCATCATTTCAATCACAACAAACACTTCATCATGAATCATTCATCATTTATTTTCAAAAACACAAAAATATAAGCATGTAGACATTTTAGTTGCATTGCAAAATAGTTACTCATTTCTTAGGTTGTCATTCTACATATTCATGTGCAATGATTAATTCTGAGAGCATGAATTGAAGAATCACTAAGAATAGAGGAAAATGGGATGAGTTCAAATGCAAGGTTGTATAGTTTGTTTTATTACTTTTCCTCCATTAGATGTAATACATTTCATTTCTTGTGTGTTGTTTAGTTATCATAATTACTCTCACCAATTCATTTAAATCACACACATAAATTGGCACCCACCGTGGGTCGAGCCCCACATTTTAATCTATTATCTGTCCAATTTTCCTTCGTAGGTTCCATCAAAATTTCCAAAATGAGGCATATGATTTTTTCTTTAGCACATATGGCTTCTGTTTCGACGCATTGATTTTTTGTTTCAACGCATTCAGCTTATGTTTTGGCGCATTTGGTTGCTATTTCGGTGCATCAAGCTACTCTTTCAGTGCATCAGGGGGTTTTAAATTTTATTTTATTCTTTTCCAATTCAACACATTCAATCTATCATTTAGTGCATTTGGTTTCTCTTTTAGTGCATTCATTAGTTTAGCGCACTAGCTCTATGTTTTAGCACATTTAGTTGTTGTAATGGTGCATTTGGTTTTTACTATGAATTTTTTAGATTCCAAAAACTAATTTATGTTTTTCTATTTTGCAAGAGTCGTGTACATAGTCAAAGACTTTGCAGAAATAATAAAAGAATGTTTTCAAACAATTTAAAGCTTGAAACTACTAACAATTTTTTTACAGGGGTGAATCTATTTATCATTTCCTTTTGATTTAGTTAAGAATCTAGCATAATTAGGAGGGATAAATTTACACCATGACTGTTATGCTTGGAATGGTAGGCGAGTATACTCTCTCCTTAACTAGGTGATTAGAAAGCTATACCCGTTCATTTTATTTGCATTTTTGAACCTTAGAGGGCCTGCCTCCCTACTTCAAAAGGAGGGAACGACCCAACCGGGAACACGATAAAGCCAAGCAACTTCCACCCGAGATATAAATGTGGATACTCGAGGAAATTTAGAGTATCACAAGGATTGTTCTGACAAGAAGGGCAGTAATGGTCTCTTGCCACATCGATGATCCCCCACGAACAAAAATTTTGTACTAAAACCCCTTTATTGTAGTAAGGGTAAACCCATAATAGTGGTGTACAATTTTTATGAGGAAGGAAATTTGAGAAAATTCTCACGCATTGAAAATTTCATGTTTTAAAGGGTTCATTCGAACTACGGGGTTCGCACAAACCCAAAAGAGGGGTTTGATCGAACCCCTAGTTTGAGCGAACCCCCTTTTGCATGGTGGGTTCACTCAAACCCTATGATGCCATGTTCCCTTATGAGGAATTCAAAAAAAAGGGGGTTCAAGCGAACCCCCCTTCACCCTTTCAAGTGAAGGGGGGTTCGTTCGAAGGGGGGTTCGCTCAAACCCCTCTTTTTTGCCCTTCTCCCCCTCTTCCACCAAATTTTAGCAGAATTCTACCCTTCAAAGCTCAGGTTGAGGATGAAAATGGAGGATACTTCACAAACCCAACTGGAAGATGGTAGTCCTCAAAACAAGCTATCCAACGAATTAAATTTTAATATGTTTTGGTTTTATTATGTATGTTTTTTTTTAGTTTTATTAAACATAGGTTTTTCACCGAAAGTCAAACTCTCTGTTTTTCACATGTGGAAAAATAGCAGATTATCAAAATAAAAAATTTAAAAATATATTGAGGCTAGGTATTGATGTCCTTGATCCATTAAAAAAAAAAAATTGAATTTTGATACATACAGAAAAAGTTATGTTGTATACAATCTGCCTATGTCTGAATTGCAATTGGTTTGACTTCAAAACTTGATTAAGGAAACAATATTCAATAAAAAACTATGAGACCAAATGCAAGTGCTAGATATCATAGTTACAAATCTAAATTTTAAAAAATTAGAATTTTATCCTTTATACAAAAAAAGTTATGTTGTATACGGTGAGCGTCACTTTTTAAAAATGTTGTTTTCTAAAAAAAACCAGTTTTCGTGGGAGATGAAAAAATAGTGCAATCTGATTCCAAAAACTTTGAAAAAAATATTTTTAGAATCTACAGACAAAATGTGATGAGAATCTAGTTTTCATCATCTTCAAATTCCTCACGGTTTAGCTGCTATAGGTTCCCAAATATGAAGATTTAGTTAAAAATAATAATTGCAGTATCCAGTTTGGCCAAAAATTGTAAACCACTATTGTGGGATCACACGTAAGCCAAAAATTACCTTTCTATTCTTTAGTGCAGAAATGGTCATTTCCAATACATCCACATTCTTGTAGTTTTTAGTAGAGGTGAAAAAAATTTCATGGGAGATTCATGGGAGTTTGAACCTTGGTTGGCTTGAGAAGTGAGTGCACTATAAGGGGGAGCCTGTGTTGCCAAGCTTCTAAATCACCCACTAAAAATAAGTGCGGTTGGAGTAAACTCCATGTGGAATCCAAAAGAATATTGCCTTACATAGCCTAGGATTGTGCTTGTTTGATGTGCCTTCACCTATATGTTTTAAATCAAAATTCAAGAAAACACTATACTCTGAAATATCCAACCAGTGGTTCAGAAGATAATTCAACCAAACAGTTCAAATTCACTGTCAAAAATGAAAAAAATTTGTCAAACTATCAAAAAACAGAAAATATTTTCCAAATCAGCACATCCATTGCCTGTTCTAATGCATCATTTTCATCTTTTGGCGCATCAATTGCTTGTTCTAGCGCATCTCTTGAATCTTTTGGCGCATCCTGCTCATATCCCCTTATACACTATTTTAGCACATCTTTTGAATCCTACAACGCATCAAGACCTTTTTGTAGTGCATCAATCGCCTGTTTTAGCGCATCCAGCCCTTTTCATAGCGCATATGTTCAATTCCTTAGCGCATTTGAGTTTTAGCACATCAGGGCATTGTTTTAGCGCATCTGGTAAATCTGCAAACAAAAACTAAAATTTGACCTCTTTTCTCGCAATTAGCTTCTAATTTAGATATTCCCTCTCAAACAAAATTTGTTCCTTGTCCAAAATGTTTTGTTGAGGGATTGGAAATCAAATAAGTTCATCAAGAAATCCCTTACCAAAAGAATCAAAAAATGAAGAAGGCATCTTGGCTATAAGAAACTTTTAAAGAAAAGACACTTCTTGTACCAAAGTAGGAAGGTCTTTCTTGACTATCGAACCTTCATCCATACATATCATGACTTTGATAGAGGGTACATTGATGATTTCACTTTAGAGCCTTTATCTTCACAAGCTTATTACCAATGAAGAGCTCTTTCAGAAAGGCATAATCATAGTTAGCCCATTCGTCATTCTTTCATTCCTCAACCAGCCATACAATATTCCAATCATCCAAATCAATTATACAATAGAGCTTAGTCTTGTTGAAACCAGAATTTTCAAGTGAATATCCCTCATTTAAACTTTGATCAAACATCCAAAAGTGTCTTTTTCATCACTTTCATTTCTAATTTAGTAGCTACATTTCACCATCAAGATTTATCATCCTTCATCAAGATTTTCCATCCTTTATCTTGAAATAAATCTTGCTTAATCAGATTTCAACCAATCCCTTTTGGCACTCCTAAACTTTGGTCAAACATTTAGAACATCATCATCACTTGTATGCCCATCCAAACAAGATCCCAAAAGTTGAAACTCCAAGAAAAAGAAATTGAAACCCAAGATATCATGGTTGAACAAGAAGAAAACCCCTTTCATAACATTCATTCAACTGAAATTCATGAGATAAATGAAGAAGATGTCCAACAAGCCCAACAAGACCCAAATTTCCATAAATTCTTGGAAAAGGTTTTCGAAAAGGATGGGGAAAGATACCTCTTGATGTTAGCAAACAAAGGAGTCAAGTTACCCAATGATTTTGATGTCTCAAAATTGAAAAGAACTAATAAACAAATAGAAATTGAGACACAAAATAAAACAAAAAATGAAGCAAAAACCAATGACCCCATGGACACTTTGAAATAGAAAATCCAAACCCTTCAACAACAAATGTAGAATATGCAAACAGGGACTACCAAGAGATACTCCATATGAGATATATGTCCCTACCCATTCAATCAAAGTGTCAACATGATACCATTTCCCAAACATTGTGAACTCCCTAGATATGATAAGTATAATGGGAAAATTGATCCAATAGATCATATAAGAGAATTCCAAAAAATGAGTCTTGAATTTTCCCATGAGGAAACATATTTGATGAGATTATTCCCACGGAGTTTGGGAGGGCAATGCATGCAATGGTTCTCACAATTACCTCCAAGGATCAAATCTTTTGAAGAATTGGTAAACAAGTTTATTACCCAATATTCATATAACAACCAACATGAAATCACAATGAACGATCTTTGCAATGTGAAACAAAAGAAAGGAGAATCATTCCTCATTTTCTTACAAAGTTGGAGAAGACTATTCACAAGGTATCCCTGTCCCATACCAGAAAAGGAGAAGATAGAGGTATTCATTGATAACTTGAATGATGACATGAGCTATAGGCTTGAATTACAATCCCCTCTGACTTTTGAGAAATTGATCGAAAATGGGATCAAGATTGAAGAGGCTTTAGTCAAACGAAGAATACTAAAAATCTATATTGAAAGCAATTCATCTAATTCCTCCAACAATGATAAACCAAAAATGCCACAAAAGTACAAAAATAATGGCAATGATGCCTCACCTAAAATGCATAATGCCAAACCGGTCTTCAATTTGTCAGGAAGCACCTTGAATACCAATCAAAAGACCACCCAAAACATCAACCAAAGTAACAATCAAATTAACCCATCATCCAAGACCCTACCCTATCAAACATTGAACAACCATCGAAAGTTTACGCCTTGGGAAAATCATATGAATCTGCATTGAGAGATTTTATTGCAAAAAAATTTATCACTCTACCTGACACCTGAGGTTTTGAACCCAAAGTAAAATAATCATGGTGGAATGAAGCTCATTATTGTGAATTTCATCAATGCAAAGGTCATCTAACTAATAGTTTCATGCAATTGAAACATAAGATACAAGATTTGATTGACAATAAGATCATATGGATAGAAGAACCTCAAACAAACACTAATCATGGGGTATTCAAAAACCCTTTGCCAAAAAATGACAAAGGAGAATCTTCTAACATGAAAGGAAAAAATGTGAGCTATGTTCATGACACCACCATTTATCATATCTCTATCATTGAAGATCACACAAATGACATTGAAATCAATAATACACTAGATCATGTTGCAACCAACCATCTAATCAACAACATTGACATCCTCTCTAATCAAGTCCTCAA
Source organism: Sequoiadendron giganteum (assembly GCA_007115665.2). Taxonomy (NCBI): domain Eukaryota; kingdom Viridiplantae; phylum Streptophyta; class Pinopsida; order Cupressales; family Cupressaceae; genus Sequoiadendron; species Sequoiadendron giganteum. The sequence continues at coordinate 232,826,814 of CM021100.1, read as the reverse complement.
TATCTAGCAAGACATGGTTGTAATGGATAATCAAATTAATGTCATCAAAATCAATGGAAAACAAAATAGTGTGCCCATAAATGTGACCACAAGGGCTCAAACCAAATATGTTTTGAAAGGCAGTGCTTCCAAAACACCTGCTACTACATCTCACCAATATTAAATTGTCGATCAGCTCTAGAAAATTCTCATGCAACTATCAATATTGGAGCTCCTTAAAATCTATCCCACTCACAAGTAAATCTTGGAAAAATCCCTAGTTGATACCACAGTGCTAAATAATTTGGAAGTATGCACTTTCCAAGGCATGGTGGGACATCTAGTTGCACCTCATTGATTATCCTTCTCTGAAAATGATGACATATCTCTCACTCATCCTCATAATTCAGCCCTCCATATTGAAGTCTTAATCCATAAAAGTCATGTCAAGCGCATCCTTATAGATGGACGAGCCAGACTTAATATATGCACTCTAAAGCTTCTTCATGCACTATGGTTCTCTGAAAATGCAATAGATGCAAGAAGGAAGATTACACTCAAAGCATATGATGAAGAAAGAGCTTCAAAAATATTGATTGCATTACCAATTCAAATAGGACCAATTCAAAAAGATGTGGTTTGTCAAGTTTTGGATAAGGACTTGACATATAATATACTATTGGTTCATCCTTGGATACATGAAATGAAGGTTGTACCATCAACATACCATCAGTGCCTCAAATTTCCTTGCAATGGTCAAGAAATTACCATTCATGTCGATTCAAATAGTGTCCAACAGTGCAATACCCTGAAGGCGGTCCAAGATGTGTTTGTGCCTCATAATCGAGAAGCTCCAAATTCCACCCCTGATATCCCCAATAATTCAATTCAATCCAATCCTTTGTCTAAGTCACTAGCCACATCCTCCAATGAATCAAGCCAATCAAGCTCATCATCCAAATAGCTCGAGAAAAAGGAAGAACCCACCCCTCTACATCTACCTATTGACTTCTTAGTTGTCTTTGCTTGTCCTTAATGAAAAAATTTGTTGGCATGCTCTTTCGTATTCTTGGTTATGGTGATACAAGATTTTCAGTGCCATGTTCATCTCTATTTTCATATCAGCTATTCATGTTCAACTATATATTTCAATCATTATTCATTTTCAGATGGCTATGTTTACTTACAATGTGATAACACATTATTATAGGTCATTAAATATGATCAAGCAAAAGGTTTAGGATATTCAGTTTGACAAGTTGTTGGGCCTTCCTTATGGCCTGTCATAGGTTCAGGTGCATAAGGACTTCATTAATATTGGATCATTATCAAGTTGATCTTGGCATCTGATATTAGTGCACTATACTTGGTTCATTTGCTTATATCTTCTTGGCATCATTGGTATATGAGGTTGTTATACTTTCTTCAGATGGTTTTTTCATTTCATATCTTCATGGCTCTTTCACATTTTCTTGGTGTCACTAGCTAAGACACATTGATTGGTATACATGAAGTCTTTATCTGGTTCATATGTTTCAGATTGGTTTGATGTCATATTTGTCAAAGGCATATGATTTTAATAATATATATGGTTATCAAAGGAGACTCCAATGCACGAGCCTTGACATCATAATCGACATCTAAAGGTGATCATTGTTTTTTTCTTGGCATATATATGTGAAGGTAATTTTTTCGGCTCAAAGGCAATGTTGTTTTGGACATTATGGTATTATCTCTATGACCTTTATTAATAAAATATTTTATCAAAGGTTATCTCTCTTCAAGGCATAAAGGAGTTGACATTTAAAATTAACTAAACCCTATTAGGTTTCCTTAAGCATTTGATAGATATAATATCACTCCTATAGGGCCTTATTGCATTGGTAAATGACTTTGAATAAAGTCATATTGATTTTTGGGATCGGCCGTCATGTTTCATCATTTTATATATCTTCTTTTCAGCATGTTTGATTCCTTGGACATGGATTAAAGACTTTAAGTGATTATGTGAAATCGACAGCTAGGTCTCATTAATCAAATTGATCATTATGTTGGCATCAAGGCTTTTTTTTAAAGTGGACTCATTGCATTTTATTAAGTTGATTTTTACTGAGTCTTGATGCCGCGGACTTTGAAGCACTACGATTATTTGAGTATTATCATGTTTATCCTTTGGACCTCAAAGCTCATTTCATTTTGATAAAGGGATTGAATGTAGATGGAAGAAAAGCTGGGGAAACACCATTTTTGTCTTCTCATTGCAAGGGTTTAGAACCTTAACCATCGCCATTGGATTCATTGTAATTGTTGTTTCTCATTGGTTTAGCTGGTTGTAACGGCATTGACATGAAGAAAATCTCATTGTTTAATCAATGATGGGTATGGCTGCTAAGTTTGATGTGTTTCATTGGTTGAGGGCTCGAAAGAGAAAGAAGATTCATTGCTTTCTCCAATAGGGCACTTGTCAAAACCATCTGGTATTTTCGTTGATTGATTTGCAGCATTATAAGGTAATTTTCTTTACTTGTTTAATGTCAGAATAGAAAGAAAGTACTAGTTCTTCTACTCAAATTTGGAAAGTTAAAAGGGTTGGTTTGCATATGTTGAAAATTTATCATCTCCATTCATTTTTTTCTAGCTATGCTCTTCATGTCATTGCATTCAGTATTTGTTACACAAGAAAAAGATACAAAAAGAAAAATAGAAAAATGGCTATCTACTCTTCAGTTACAAAAGAAAAAGATGCTCTTTATTTTGCCCTATTATTATTATTATTATTCTAAAAGGGCAGATTATTCTTGGTTATGGGGTTTATGATGTTGTGAGATTGGTTACATTTCATGACAGGTTTTAGTTGTGATAGTTGTTTTGTTTTATTAGATTGGTAAAATGTGTGAAGGGAAAAGATGCTCTGGTAAAATATTGTTTTCCACCTGTCACTTTTATGGGGTTTCTATAATCAGATCCAAAAGGGCATTATTGTTCTTTCAAAATAATTTAAAACTAGAACAGATGATTTTATTGGTGCAGATCTGTTATTTTCAGGGTTATGAGAACAAAACCGTTATGATAGTTTGTCTTTCCAAAAAAAACCCTTGGATAAAGATACAAAAAGAAAAAAATGTGCATTTTGTAAAAATCTATATAAATATAGTGTTTCAGCACTGTGAGATTTTAATGATGAGATTGTAACTTGTTACTGTATAAAAAGTAAAAAGATGAAAAATCTATGTTATACAAAATCGAAAATATGTTGTTGAGCAAAGATATTTAGTTTATTTAATATTTTAGGGATTCGTTATTTTGAATCTTTAGTGAAGAGCACAAAAGATTTACTGAGAGGGGGGGGGGGTGAATCAGTAAATCAATCACAAACTTTTATTTCTTAATCTTTTCAACTTTATTACAATCAATTTTTGATATGAACCAATCTCCACAAGTTGACACAACTATTTTGAAGTAATTTCTTTTTCAAGTAGGCACCAACCTACAAATTTACAATAAGATGATTTAGTAGAATGAATTCCACAAGGGACACCTAGACCTCTCCAAAATTTAGTAGACACCTGCCTACAAGGAGCACCAACCCCTAATGCAAGGCACCAAACCTTGACTTGATGGAAGTGAGACTGCCTTCAATCTGATCTGCACAAGCCCAACTCTCCAATCTGCTCTATGTGATCCAAGATATCACCTTCAGCCCACACAAGGAGGTAGGAATCTGACTAAACTGCAAGTCTTCAATTACACAACCACACCTTCATGACCAAAACAAATGACAAATATATACTTTGTTGTAAGATTGCAACTCTTGATAGAAATCACATCTCTTGACAAGTCGCACCCCTTTATTTGTGTGTATTAGTCTTAATGTTCTTTTAATACTTCTTAACCAACCATCTTGCAGCTGCCTGTAGGTTATTAAGAAATTCTGAAGCTTACGTCTCTTCAAGAAAAGGTTATAAAATACGTCCTTTCATATTTCAAAAGGCACGTCTCTTCAAACTGACTTTGTTTGTTATGGATCGAACCTCCTTATTTTCATTTTTAAGACTTCATTCAATTGTTAAGTTTGTTGCTGGAGATTAATTGCTTTAGAAGAGACACGTCTCTATGTGAAAATATTTTATGAACTGTCGCTTCTCTTTGTTTCATAGATCCGCGTCCGTACAATGATCACATTCGATTATGAACTGGATCATCGCTTTTGAAGAAGCACGTCTTTTCAGATAGTCGCGTTCCTTCTTGTGTGTTTAACGTGATGATGACCATGAACACGTCTCTCTTTTTTTATTTATTTATTTTTAATTCTTGACAACTTTGAATAAATCGCTAATCGAATTCGTTAGAATTAAAAAACATCTTCTAAGAGTTTTATTCTGAAGTTGTTATTTATCATATTCATGCGATCTGAAATTCTTAAGTATTTCGATGTGAAGATACTTTTCATTCGACCTTGGATCAAGTTTATTCGATCTGGAGTGTTGCTTAGATTATTTTTATTTGAGTGTTGCTTCTATATTTCAATCAAATCTCTTGAAACTGCATTGCTCTTGTTTGTAGCAATTTTCCCATATATAGATCAGATCTTGCTCCACAATACTAACACATGATGACATCAATAAACTGATTTATTCATCTTTAACCATTTGATTGAGCCAAAATGAATAAAGATATATTCTTTGTCTTGACATCAATGACAACTCTTCTAACATTTAGGGTATTAGATAGATTAAGAGTGTGAGGTTCTATGAGCTTATCTATAAAACAGAGAAATCATCTATGTTATTGTTATTCTGTAATCTAAAAAGGGGTTGGTGCTCCTTGAAATTGGTGTTTCAAAATGAGGGGTTGTTACTCCTTGAGTTGGTGCTCATAAATTAGCCTATAAGGCATTGTTGACAATGGTTTTCAAATAAGAGCCTGAAAGGAAACATTTCTAGGAGTGGTTTTTCTATCCCAGGAGGTTTTTCCACTTGGCAAATCTTGTGTCTCATTGTTCATTTGTGGTTTCACTGCTTTATTGTGATAATGTTGGATTGTCTATTTTTTTTTCTATTACTTTTCTCATTTCATTTTATGAATGATTGCATTCAACTCATGAATGTATTTATCATTGAAATATGAGAACAAATGTGTGCTATAGTTTATTTTCTGAAAAATGGTAAAATATGTTATGACACTAATTCACCCCCCCTCTCAATGTCATTTTCAGTCAAATAATTGGTATCAGAGCATAGGGTCCTCTGATAGGTCTAAGCCACCTAGGATTGATTCTAGTCTTGGAGTTTGTTAAAATGTCTCAAGCTCATGAAGGAACATCCATGAGTAGAGCTCCATTATGTGATGGAACAAATTATGTTTTATAGAAAATTAGAATGGAAACATATCTGATTTCTATTGATCTTGATGTGTGGAGCATAGTTTTAAATGGGTACATTGCACCAGCCACATTACCCACAATTGCTGATGAAAAGAAAAAGTATGAAACTAATGCTAGAGTAAAACATGCTCTCTTGTGTGCATTAACTAAAGATTTCTTTATTAAAGTCATGCATTGCAGTTCTGCAAAGGAAATCTGGGATAAACTTGAAACCATTTGTTAAGGAAATGAAAAAGTTAAAACAGTCAAAAGTCCTTACTCTAAAACATCAGTTTGAGGAAATGAAAATGAGAGATGATGAAAAAGTGGTTGATTACTTCTTGAGAATAGATGAAGTTGTTAATGCTATGAAATGTCTAGGAGAAGATGTAAAATAATTTGATGTAGTAACTAAGGTCATTAGAACCTTACTGCCTAAATTTGAAGCTAAGGTTTCTACTCTTGAAGAAAATAAACATTTTGACCAACTTACCTTAGATAGTTTACAAGGTACTCTTACTGCCTATGAGATGAGAACCGGTAAAAACAATTAAACAAGAAAATAAATTGTGTTTAACATTGAAAAGAAAGAAAAAGAAGAGGATAGTGAGTCGGAATTTTCTGATTCTAAAGAATCTCATTTTGTTAGAAAGCTTAAAAAGGGATCTGGAAAATATAAGGGAAAACTTCCCTTTAAGTGTTTTAACTATGGAAAAATAGGTCACTTTGCTGCAAAGTGCCACTATGGTGATCAAAACAATGACAATGAGAAATTTGAATAATAACCTAACAAAAAGGCCTATAAACCTAAACAAAAATTAAACTTCAAAAAGAAGAAGAGTCTGTTTAGCAAAGATGAAATAGACACTGAATCTGAAGATTCTTTAGTTGAAGAGGATGAAACATTATTCATGACTGAAATCATTCAGGAAGAAGATACAAATAGCAATGATATTGAAGATGGTGAAGTAGATCTAGAAGGTGAACTGAAATGTGCTTTAAAAGAGATTAAAAAACTCAAAAAGAAAATTCTTGCTCAAGAACAAAAATTTTCTCAAGCTCTTGCTCAAGAACAAACTTCAAATCATGCAATAGTCTCTTTGAAGACTTAGCTTGAAGAAGCCAAGAGAGTTGAGGATTGTCTTCGTGTTGGTATAAGTTGTAAAGATCAAGAAATACAAAAACTAGAAAATGAGATTGCTTCTTTAAAGAAATGTTCAGATAATGATTCCTTGTTAAAATAACTAACTCTTAAAGATGATATGATTATAAGTCAGAAAATTGAAATTGAAGAATGTAAGAGGATAGCAGATGTTGTGAGATTTGGTTTGGAGATTAAAAAGATTGAATGTCTAAAACTTGAAGGAGAAGTACTTGCATTAAGAAAAAGGTTGAAAGTGTCAAGGTTCATAAATTTGATCACAGTACTAATATATTGAATGAGATGTTCAGAAAAAAAAAAGCATTCTAAAGATCCTACAGGAGTGGGATATGAGGTTGGACAAAGCTCTGCAAAAGAATCTAAACTACAAATGGAAAGAGGTTTACAACCAAGCAAACACCAAGGATGAAGGTTGATATTGATCACCATATTGCTCAGACAGAAGATAATTATGTTATTGAAAGGACAAAAAGAACCCCATTTATTAGTTATAACCACTCTCAACTTCATGGCTATTGCTATTGTTGTTATGCTTATGGGCATAGATCAATAAATTGTAAAATAAATTGTAGAAGGTATGGAAGATATGATCATAAAGGTTTTGGAAGGTCAAGAAAGAGTGATTTCTTTACTCCTCAAATTGATTATAACATCACATGCTTTAAGTGTCATAAACTTGAGCATTAGGCACAATAGTGTAGGAGTAAGTTGAAGGCATCATTTAAAAATAACAATGTATACATGTATTGACCAAGAAAAAGAAAGGGCCCATATAGGTTTGGAGGATAAAACAAGACCTGGGAAATGAAAATACTAAACTAGTGCATACTGCACAAAAGCAATCAACTGTTGCCTAAAAGGCTAGCATAAGGTAAGGGGGAGTTGGTTATTGTACTAATTTTTCAACTCCTTAGAGTGATTTTGAAGGTGTCTAATCAGTTTAGAAGGTGCTTCCAAGGTTTGGAATTAACATGTGTGTGATCTTTATGACGGATAAGTGTAACAGTATTTAAGTGCTTCAAGAATGGTGATATGTTTTTTTTTTAGTAGGTACTTGATTAGTGGTTGCTTGTTTGGTAAAGTGTGCCTAGTATTCTTGATCATGGTGGTTGATCAGTGTTAGTCATGGTTTCACATTTTTGACAATATCCCTACAGTATCCTTGTTCTTGGTGCAATATAGTTGAATCAGTGATATTCTTGCTTGGCTCTCACTGCATTTTATTTGACAGAGAAAAGTTTGTTTAAGTTGACTTCCATAAACGCTCGACAAATACTACTATTTGGATAGATCTTGATACATCTATAAATGTTTCTTATTCTGGAAGTTTTTTTCTATAGTCATTTGGTTAATATGTTTCTGAAATATAGTGGCTCTTCTTTGAATTTTAACTATTCAGAAGCTACAAATGTCATATGTTGGTTGGAGTCATGCATTTTTGACATCTACATAGGATGTTGAAATACAGTTAGATCTGCCTTTGTTACTGACATATTGGTGCTTTTTATGACAATATTGATGATAGGTTGTTTGAATTTCTTCTTGAATGTATTTAAAGGCTTACTATTTTTGTTATTGATCAAACTTTGAATATATCCTGATAATTCTTTGTCTCTAAGAAGAATTTGTTGAGTATCAGAGATAAATGTTATTGATTTGCACTCATGCTCTTGAAAGATTGTAGATTCATAATTGAAGTTAAGTTTTCTTATTCAAATATTTGATGATAAATATTCTAGAGGACATATTGAAAATGTGACTCATAGATATAAGTGTTAATGATGATGTGATAATATCTATGTTATATTTGAGCTATATATATCTTAGATTTGTTTAGATAGCATATTGTGATGGTTGATGTTGACAAAGAAGGTTCAACTATGTGGTGTGTAGTAGAAGGACAAGGAACATTACTTAAACCAGTTAGAGTGTGAAAGCAATAACAATGAACATAAATGATAAGATCCTTCAAGGAGTTCAATACTTTGCAGTAGTTATGAAGAGTTATGGAAATTAACTCAAAGATATTATATTGGTAAGAAGTATCTTGAGATTCGCTTGTCTTGTTTGTCCACTTTTGGTTCTCTGGATCATTATATGTTATTGGTTCTTGTTCCTTTCTAGACAGTGATATATATTTTTGGACAGTGTAGCAGTATTCATTCTTTTTCTTTGTCATTAAAGCTTGTTATCTTGATTGATCGGTCTCATCATTTCTTAAGGCTTTTATATCATGCTTAAAAGTTACCTATTGTGCACATAATATAATGCTTGGTTTAACTTGTATGAGTGAAGTTTCAATGAAAGAGCATGATAAGACAAGTGAACTGTTAATAGTTTAAGATCTTAGTAAAATATATGGCATGTGATGATAATGGTAGCTAGCTGAAAGAACAATGACATTGAATGTTGCTTAAAGTTGAGTTTTGTGGTGTTGTGGTTGGAAGTTTCCAATAACATTTCATGGTTGGAGCACAAGTACTGTTGATTTTTGCAGGGACATAGTGACAGTGATTTGTATATTGCCTATCTATGGAAGATCTTTTAGTATGCTGACAGTATGGTATACATGATGAAAGTTATTATTGTTCTCACTTTCACAACTTTCATAAATGACAATACTTTGACAATGAAATAGCTTTTTTGGTCTAACAGTGCTTTTTTATTACTTGGCAGTTCAAATTTTCCATGGTCTTTAGCTTGCAGGTGATAGTACTTTGTTGGTTCATGTAGTTGGTCATTGTTTTGCTGACATAGTTTAGGACATTTGGAGGTGCAGTTATGTGATCATCTATATCATTTCAAAATATAGATAGTCTAAGGTATAGTGAAGATCAGAGATTCAGAAGCATAGGGCAGTTAGTTAATGGATTTCTAGATCATTGGTATGTAGTGGAAAGTGATTTGTTACTATGTCCAGAGGTACTCTAGTGGTATTTTTTGTGGTAAAGGTCTCTCTTGATGGTACTTTAGGTTTTTAATCTTCATGAGTTTTTTTTGTTACTATATGTTATTGATCAGTTTGGAGACTTTACACATCTGCAATAAGGTTTACAAATGGGGTGGTGAACTGCTAGTGTGCTTGCAATGGATTGAAAGTGTTTTCAATAACCCATTTGGATTATTTGATAGTGCTCTTGTCTTCCTAGTTTTCTTGTTTTATGACAATGTGTCCTGACAGTGTTGTTTTTGAAAAGGAGTAATGACACCGGTTTTGATATATCTTTGTATGGAGCTTCTTTGTAGGGGGAGCTTGTTACAACATTTATTCATTCACAACTCTCTTTTATTTTCAGTTTTTTTCTCTTATTGTTTAGCTTGTTGTTGGTTCATACAGTTCTTTTTTGGCTTCTCAGTCAAGTGGTTGCATTGCATTTCTTTGTCATTGGGGCAAAAAGGGGGAGAGTAATTTGTGTTTTGCCATCAAGGACAAAGCGGGAGTTTTTTGACTTCTTAGTTTTCTTTGGTTGTCCTTGATGAAAAAATCTATTGGCATGCTCTTTGGTATTCTTGTTTATGGTGATTCAATATTTTCAGTGCCATGTTCATCTATATTTTCAGACCAACTATTCATGTTCAGCTATCTATTTCAATCAGTATTCACTTTCAGATGGCTATGTTTATCGACAGTGTGATAAAGCATTATCACAAGTCAATAAAGATGATCAAGTAAAAGGTTCAGTATATTCAATTTGACAGGTTGTGGGCCTTCCTTATGGAATGTCACAAGTTCAGGTGCATAAGGACTTCACTAATATTGGATCATTATCAAGTTGATCTTGGCATCTGATATTAGTGCACTGTACTTGGTTCATTTGCTTATATCTTCTTGGCATCATTGGTATATGAGGTTGTTATACTTTCTTCAAATGGTTTTGTCATTTCAAATCTTCATGGCTCTTTCAGATTTTCTTGGTGTCATCGGTTAAGACACATTGATTGGTATACATGAAGTCTTTGTCCAGTTCATCTGTTTCAGATTGGTTTGATGTCATATTTGTCTAAGGCATATGATTTTAATAATATATATGGTTATCAAAGGAGACTCCAATGCATGAGCCTTGACATCATAATTGGCATCTAAAGGTGATCATTGTTTTTTTCTTGGCATTTATATGTGAAGGTAATGTTTTTGGCTCGAAGGCAATGTTGTTTTGGACATTATGGTATTATCTCTATGACCTTTATTAATAAAATCTTTTATCAAAGGTTATCTCTCTTAAAGGCATAAAGGAGTTGACATTTAAAATTAAGTAAACCTTATCGGATTTCCTTAAGCATTTGATAGAAATGATATCACTCCTATCGGGCTTTATTGCATTGGTAAATGAATTTGAATAAAGTCATATTGATTTTTGGATTGGCCACCATGTTTCATCATTTTATATAACTTCTCGTCGACATGTTTGATTCCTTGGACATGGATTAAAGTCTCTTAAGTGATTATGTGAAATCGACATCTTGGTCTCATTAATCAAATTGATCATTATGTCGGCATCAAGGATTATTTTGAAAGCAGACTCATTGTATTTTATTAAGTTGATTTTTACTGAGTCCTTATGCCATGGACTTTGAAGCACTATGATTATTTGAGTATTATTATGTTTGTCCTTCGGACCTCAAATCTCATTTCACTTTGATAAAGGGATAGAATGTAGATGGAAGAAAAGCTAGGGCAACATCATTTTTGTCTTCTCATTGCAAGGGTTTAGAACCTTAACTGTCGCCATTGGATTCATTGTAACTATTGTTTCTCATTGGTTCAGCTGGTTGTAACGGCACTGACAGGAAGTGAATCTCAGTGTTTAAACAATTATGGGTATGGCTACTAAGTTTGATGTGTTTCATTGGTTGAGGGCTCGAAAGAGAAAGAAGATTCATTGCTTTCTCCAATAGGGCACTTTTCAAAACCATCTGGTATTTTCGTTAATTGATTTGTAGCATTATAAGGTAATTTTCTTTACTTGTTTATTGTCAAAATAGAAAGAAACTATTGGTTCTTCTACTTGAATCTGGAAATTTGAACGGGTTGGTAGCATATGTTGAAAATTTATCATCCCCATTCATTTTTTTTGTAGCTATGCTCTTCATGTCATTGCATTCAGTATTTGTTACACAAGAAAAAGATACAAAAAGAAAAATAGAAAATTGGTTATTTGCTCTTCAGTTACAAAAGAAAAAGATGGTCTTTATTCTTCTATATTATTATTAATTATTATTCTGAAAGGGTTGATTATTCTTGGTTATGGGGTTTATGATGTTGTGAGATCGGTTACATTTCATGACAGGTTTTAGCTGTGATAGTTGTTTTATTTTATCGGATTGGTAAAATGTGTGAAGGGAAAAGATGCTCTGGTAAAATATTATTTTCCACCTATCACTTTTATGGGGTTTCTGTAATCAGATCCATAAGGGTATTATTGTTCTTTCAAAATACTATAAAACTGGAATAGGTGATTTTATTGGTGCAGATCTGTTATTTTTAGGGTTATGAGAACAAAACCGTTATGACAGTTTGTCTTTCCAGAAAAACCCTTGGATGAAGATACAAAAAGAAAAACATGTGCAGTTTGTAGAAATATATATATATATAGTGTTTCATCACTGTGAGATTTCGATGATGAGATTGTAACTTGTTATAGTAGCGAAAAGAAAAAGTTGAAAAATCTTTGTAATACAAAATAGAAAATATGTTGTTGAGCAAAGATGTTTACTTAGTTTATTTAATATTTTAGGGATTCATTGTTTTGAATCTTTAGGGTATTAGATAGATTAAGAGTGTGGGGTTATATGATCTTGTTTGGAAAATAGAGAAATCCTCTATGTTATTGTTATTTTTTAATCTGAAAAGGGGTTGGTGCTCCTTGAAATTGGTGTTTCAAAATGAGGGGTTGGCGCTCCTTGAGTTGGTGCTCAAAAATTATCCTATAAGGCATTGTTGACAGTGGTTTTCAAATAAGAGCCTAAAAGGTAGCATTTTCAGGAGTGGTTTTTCTACCCCAGGAGGGTTTTCCACTTGGAAAATCTTGTGTCTCATTGTTCATTTGTGGTTTCACTGCTTTACTAGGATAATGTTGTATTGTTTATTGTTTTTCTATTACATTTCTCATTTCAGTTTATGATTGATTGCATTCAACTCATGAATGTATTTATCATTGAAATATGAGAACAGATGTGTGCTATGGTTTATTTTCTAAAAAATGGTAAAATATGTTAAGACACTAATTCACCCCCCGCCCCCCCCTCTTAGTGTCATTTTCACTCCAACACTACCAATTCTAAAGCTGAGCTCAATACTCTGGCCAAACAATTTGAGAAGAAAGTCCAAGACAAAGATAAGGGTGTAGGTGAATATTCCATTGAACAATCCCTCTGCCTCTCACATTTAATGTCACCAAAATACTATGGTCAACCATCAACCTCATCACAACCAGCCTCACATCGGTCACACTTTTTGATGGTTGATTCATAAAATCAAGCACCCAAGCAAAGAAATCTGATGACAAAGATGTTTTGAATTGGTTTTACAAGGATGAAACTAATTCTCAAGTAGCAATGGCTAATGTTCAAACCACTCAGTATGGAAAAGGGTTCTCAATCCTGGAAAAGATGGGATATGAGGGACAAGGACCTATTGGGAAAAGGAAAGAAGGTATCATAGAACCTATCCAAAACATCATAACAAATCCAAAAGATAAGATGGGGTTGGGATATAAAGAGAATCAAAAGGATGAAGAAACAAAAGACGACCTCAAGCAAAAGGTTGTTGAATGGATCCTACAACTCCAAGCAAGTGATCACTTCAAAACTGATTCCAATAAATATGAGTGGGATTCATTGTTATAATAATCATGCCATGACAAGGACATTGATGTGATACATAAGTATACTCCCATGCTCGAGGAGGGACAAATCTCAAGGTTAAGTCCACTTGAATTAGGATTCCAAAGTATCGATGGTTCAAGTGAAGACAATCAAAATCCTAGTGAGACGGATCACTCAAAAGAGAGAAAAATCATAGACCTCGATCTTTCCATAGTATTATTTGATGAAAAAGTTGCCATTAGGATCCTTACGACATCTGATCTAAACCCATCCAATGACCCCCTACCATTTCTACATCCCGAACTCATAGATTGGGACCAAATTGAACCTATCAATATCCCCACCCTTTTGAATGACGAGGCCATCATTAACATCCTCTGTGTTGGTAATCCTGAAACAGACTCCACCATTGAACATCATAACAAAGCTTTGTGATAGGGGAGTGCCAAATTTCCCAGCTCCAAAATAAATGAAACAAAAGAAAGATCTGATGGTGAAAACCATTCCATGGCAGTATCGGATCAAGAAAAAGTAAAAATAAAGAGTGCATTTGATGGTGAAAACCTCTCTAAGGAACCAAAGGATGGGAAATTTGACACTCTGCCAAAAAATTTCCAGGAAAGATCCAAAGTCCTGATCGAACCAACGCAGTCCATCAATGTTGATAATGAAGAAATAGTAAAGACTCTCCATCTAGCTGAATCATTGACAGAACAAGAAAAGCACAGCTTTATCAAGTTCTTTGAAGAGCGACAATTCAAACTTGCTTGGTCGTACACAAACATTCCATGGATAGATCTAGACCTCATCATGCATCACTTATCCCTTCCTTTAGGAATCAAACCAGTCAAACAAAAGTTGAGAATAATGCATCCGCACATTGCCGTATTGGTGAAGGTAGAACTAAAGAAGTTATTGGATGTTGGATTCATCAGATCCATTGACTATGTAGAGTGGATATCCAACATTGTGCCTATCTTGAAACCTGATGGCAGCATATGGATTTGTATGGACTTCAGAGACCTCAACAAGGCTTGCCCAAAACATGATATCCCCTTGCCTAACATTGATATCATTGTGGACTTGACAACAGGTCATGGCATGTTGTCACTGATGGATGATTTTTTTGGCTATAACCAAATCAAGATAGCTCCTGAAGATCAAGATAAGATAGCCTTTGCTTGCCCATGGGAAACCTTTTCTTGGAACATCAGTCCCTTCGGATTGAAAAACGTAGGGGCCACATACCAAAGAGCTATGAAAACAATCTTCCATGATATGATGTACACCTTCATGGAGGACTATGTGGACGATTTATTGGAAAAATATTACACTAGAGAAGGACATATGGAGATATTAGACAAATTGTTCACTTTCTTGGAGAAGTTCAATGTTCACCTCAATCCAAAGAAATGTGTCTTTGGGGTAACGTCAACAAAGCTACTGGGGTATATAGTGTCAGAAAAGGGTATTGAGGTGGATCCCACAAAGGTGAAATTTATAATGGAGATGCCACCCCCAGAAAACATCAATCAGCTTAAGGTCCCTCCAAGGAAGATTCTAATCAATTAGAAGATTCATATCACAATTGGCTAACAAGACCCATCCTTTCACTCATTTGCTACACAAGAATGTTTCTTTTCAATGGGATGAGAAGTGTGAAGCAGCTTTCAATCAACTAAAACAATACCTGATGATTCCACCTATTCTAGAACCTCCAACAAAAGGAAATCCTCTTCTATTGTACATCGCCACCATTGACCGATCATTGGGAGCCTTGTTGGAAGAGGAACATTCAATAGGGAAGGATAGAGAAATTTATTACATTAGTAGAACTTTAAATGGTTATGAGATTAACTACACATCCATCAAGAAAGCTTATCTGGTTGTAGTGTTTGCTACCCAACAATTGTGACACTATATGTTGATTCATACAGTTAACCTCATAGCTAAGATAGGTCCATTGAAGTATCTCCTAAGAAAAGAAAATCTGACAGGAAGATTGGCCAAGTGGGTAATGGTACTTAGTGAATTCGACATTCAATATGTCGAAAGAAAATAAATCAAAGGGAAAGCCATCATCGATCAACTAGCTAAGTTACCAATTCATGATGATCATCCCATACATGTTGAATTTCCAGATGCAGATGTCCTAACAGTAACAGCAAAATAGTGGGTGATATATTTTGATGGTTCCTTTACTCAACATGGATCAGGAGTAGGAATCCTATTCATCACTCCCTTAGGACACACCATTCCAAATTCCTATTGCTTGATGTTTCCTTACACCAACACAACTGAATATGAATCACTTATCATCAAAATCAAGATAGTTGTGGAGTGGAAAATTACAAAGTTGTAAGTCTATGGGGATTCTCAACTAGTCATCAATCAAGTCAATGATGATTATCAAACCAAGGATGACTAATTGATTCCCTATAAGAGAATGATTGATGATTTCAAGAAATATTTTTTTGACATCAAATTTGGTCAAATTCCAAGGAGTAACAACAAAGATGTCGATGCCATGGCTACCATTGCCTCTTTGCTACAAATTTTGAAAAAATGAGGTCATTATGAATTCATGGTGGAGAAACTATTTACCCCTACTTACGATGAATCTAAGTCCCAACACATATTCCACCTAGACGATGTCGATACCTCCATCTATGGGAAGATCTACACTTATCTAAAATATAATACCCTACCTCCCGATCTCTCTCAAAACCAAAAAGAAAACTTTATCCACAAAGTTGCCTATTATACCCTTATAGCGGATGTACTTTACCATCGAGGTCTTGATGGAACTCTTTTGTGATGTCTAGAAATCGACAAGTCTGAAACAACTTTATGAAAAGTCCATGAGGGTATTTGCGACACTCATTCAAGTGGTCTAACCCTCACTAAGAAAATCCTTCATTTGGGGTACTACTGGTCGACTATGGAGAGAGAAGCCTTCAAATTTTTCAAGACATGTCAGAAATGCTAGATCCATAGCAATCTTATCCATGCACCAACACAAGAGTTATAGCCCTTTGCACCAACATGGCCATTTTTTCAATGGGGGTTGGATCTTGTGGGTAAAATTCACCCATCTTCATCTAATAGACATGAGTTCATCATCATAGCCATGAAGCACTTTACGAAGTGGGTCGAAGCCATGCCTCTAATCACCATCACAGGGAAGAAGATCTCATCATTCATATTGAACTACACCATCTGTCAATATGGTATGCCTCAATCCATTGTCACTAACAATGGAAGACCTTTTAAGAATCAGGATGTGCAAGAACTCTGTGAGAAGTTTCATATCCAACATCAATTTTCTATGCCATACTATCCTCAAGGGAATGGCCAAGAAGAGGCCTCAAACAAAACTATCTTGAAAATCTTAAAGAAAACCATCAACGATGTTGGACGTGACTGGAATATTCAACTGAACCCTGCTTTGTGGGCCTATCGTACAAGCATCCGAACACCCATAGGAGCCACACCATATGCACTTGTCTATGGATTTGAAGTAGTATTGTCCATCGAGGTGGAGATACCATCACTCTGGGTTTCATTGAAATTTCTCATTTCAGATGAAGATTACCGAGTGTCTAGACTATAGGAGCTAGAATTGTTGGATGAACGTCGTCAATTGGTAGTGGATCACCTAAAAGCATATCAATAGAGGATGTCCAGAAGCTACAATCACAAAGTCAAACCTCAGACATTTCAAGTAGGTGATCTAGTATTCAAAGAAAATCCCTAAAATCAGTAGGACTGAGAAAAGAAAGGAAAATTTGAGCCCAATTGGCTAGGTACTTTTGTTGTGGTGTCAGTCTTTGGATCGAGGGCATATTAGCTATCTACACCGGAAGGGGGTCTATTTGAAGAACCTATGAACAACCTTCATCTAAAGAATTTTTACATATAATGCATCAAGTGCATGTTTAAAAGTCCTGAAAAAATCCTAAAAACTAGAAAAAGTCCTGAAAAAAATCCTAAAAAGTAGAAAAAATCCTAAGAAGAAAAAAAATAAAAAAAAGGGAAAAATACAAAAAAAAACGTTAAAAATCAAAAACTAGTTGTCTTGATGAAAACCTGGCAAACAAGCATCTTGGTAACAGCAAAAAAATCTGAAAATCTGAAAAAGTGCAATTATAATTACAAATAGTGAAAACCTAGTAAACAGGTACTATTTGTGATATGTTGGCTCCTCCATCTATTCAAGTGTGTGTCGATCTTCCACTTTTGCTATCACTATGCATTAACGCCTATCTTGTAATGAGTTTCATGTCCATATCTACCTACTGCAGTTGTGTCCCACCTTGGCTTGGTTATCATTGTACATATCCATAATAAAGTTTGTTCTCACTGGGGTCAAAATCTTGATCTCACTGGGGGAAAATCGCCATTGAGCTTAAATCAGTGGGAAAACAAGTAGCAAACACAACCTTGGCAAAAATAGCAATCACGATAACCATCAAAAGCATCAAACATCAATCAACCAATCAAGTAATCATGTAAATCAAATGAAACATCAAGACAAATCAAATCAAATCTCGCTAAAGGATCATCTTCTGAATCATGGTCGGATTACTTCAACATAAATTTTCGACTGATGCATCTTGATTGTTGTTACCATTCCTTGGGATTACCTCAGTGATGTCGTAAACTAGAGGGTCTATGATCGAGAATGATTTTTTTCTTTGTCTATTATTTGTGAGTCAATCATTACTACTATGAAAATTATTGCAGGACATGCTCTACAAAGTATCATTGATGATATTCTGAATT
This sequence comes from Sequoiadendron giganteum, assembly GCA_007115665.2. Taxonomy (NCBI): domain Eukaryota; kingdom Viridiplantae; phylum Streptophyta; class Pinopsida; order Cupressales; family Cupressaceae; genus Sequoiadendron; species Sequoiadendron giganteum. The sequence goes on along the minus strand of CM021100.1, from coordinate 232,808,701 downwards.
TGCATAGGAACATGATTACTCTTGTATGTTTACACAAGTGATACTTAGGTCATCTTGGTCTAGTTATACCTAGATTCTTGTGTTATCTTGCATTATCAAATCTCAATGGAAGTTGTATGGAATTTGTACTTAGGTCATCATGGTCTAATTATACCATCAATGTTTGCACCAACTTTCAACATAATAAAATGATCAATGATGATAATAAGCACAATGAATTAGATGGCAACATTACATAGATAGGCTTGCATTCATTTTAGTTTTGCATTTGCATTATACATTTTTCCCAAAGTTGGTAACTCTCAACATGATGTTATTTCTCACAACAAGATTGAGTATACTTGACATAACAAAAATAATAATTCATTTGCATTGACATTTCCATTCCATATCATTCGAAAGCACTGTCACACATCCACTATCATCAATCATTCATGCACTCATTCATTGATATATTTGCATAATGAAAATTTCTAAAAATAAAGAATTTTTCAAAATATCATCATCATTCATAATTCATATCATTTATCAAGGTCATAATAAATGCATTCTTCCATTCATCTGTAATCCATCCATATATGCATTCATCATCAATAAAAATATCATAGTCCATTCATAATCCATTTGTAGTCATGCATTTAGGACACATATTTACATAGAAAATACCAAAAATACAGAGAAGTGCATATCATTTCATTTTCACAATAATATTCACTACACATAAGAGCATAATCAACATCACATAGGGGCATAACATAAAATCATACATGCATATGCATTCATCATCCATCCATATATAAGCATCATTCATTTACATAATCATCCATACATCTAGGTTATTCATTTTCCTCATGAAAAATCCAAAAACTAGAAAGCATTATCATAAATCATACATTTTCATTCCATAATAAAACCATTTATGCATTCATACATCCATACATTGATATATACATATGAAAAATTACAAAAATATAATGCATATCATATCATTTGCATATCCATCTCATTCATCATTATAAATACAACATTCATAATCATCATCCGCATCATCGCATAAATGCATCCATCCATAACATAATCATATAGAACATAAATTAATATGATAAAAATGGCATCCATCCATAGTAAAATAATCAACACATAGATCAATAAAACGCCGCTACATATCATATAACCTCAAAATATTAACATGTCAAGTATACAATGATATCGAATGAACTGAGAAATGGTACATCAAAAATGTGGCAAAAAGTCAAGTCTCTGAATCAAAGTACAAATCAAATGTGGCCAGGTGATCCTATGGTGCTACCTCTGGAGGTCGTAGGCCTCTACCCAACACTGCCTGCCCCTGATAGTGTTGTTCTTGGGGGAGGTCCACCTGGTGGTCCCCCTGGAAGTGGCTATTTTATGCCTCTGCTAGTAGTACTGGATTGGGAGCAACCGGATCTGGATCAAGCATAGCTAACCCTCTGCTCTGCTAGCACTACATCATAGTAATTTCCCCTATAGTACTTTGCCTCCTTGGTGGACTCTTTGAGCTCTTAGATGAGGTCACCTATACCAGTCCCATAGGCTACTATCTATATCCGGTCTATTACTACCTTAGCCTGCTCCCCTGCCTCCTAGCGACATCTCTCTCAGTAGTAAGGGTGGCCACCTGGGCCTGCAACTACACCATATTCCCCTATACCTATAACTATGTTGGAGCTTGTGCCTATATCTAGGCCTAGGCCTCGGTAAGTTGTGCCTATAATGTTTGTATCTAGCCCTAGAGTGTCTCCACCTGAATCTGCTGCCTTTGGGAGGGCATCCTAAGAATCACTGGTCATTGTCCACCAGGTACTGACCTCCTCCTCTTGGAGATGACCCCAAAATTTCGAGGATCTCTTCGTCTTCCACCCCCATCTCCCCCTACATCTCCATCACCATCTCCACCCCTGCCTACCCCTACATCTCCTCCATCATCACCCCCATCATCCCCTACCTCCTCCTCTACCTCCTCCCCCTCATCTCCATCCCCTCTCCTCTATATAGCCTGCCCCACCCTCCTCCCGACCTCCAAAATGGGTGAAGGCTCATCCAGATTGGATATCCATGGAAATGGGTGCATATGAAAATACTCAGCATAATCTGTCATCATTTGTCCATCTGCTATCTCCCTGAGATACTGTCAAAAAATTGGCTGTAAGTTGTAGTACTCTATGCATGTTGCATCATATTCAAGGGTTGTCCCCCACTCTGGAATGTCTTGTCTGCGCCTAGCATATTGTGCCACTCCCTGTGGCATCCCCTGAATCCAACCATACTGTCTATAGACTCTGCCAAAGAAAACCTATCAATAATGTAGGGGGTCCTACCAATTAGATACCTTCTACAAAATACATAAGGGATCTTCATGTCATCCTCTGGCCATACCTCACAATCAAGATATAGTTTCCATATCACTATGTCCAAATCATCTAGGACTCTCCTCCAATACTCCAACTTGCCTAGCTTATGTTGGACAAGTGGCCCTATGTAATAAAAAACATATGGTCATCCTATTGGCCAAGCCCTACCTCCCACTGGTCATGTAATAGCTATGTGCTCCTAGGCCCAGAGCTGTAAGAGTGTACATCCTGTCGCGAGATAGATCACTCAAAGATAAACCACCTAGGGAAAATCATGATACAAGTATGCTAACATGTGCGAACCTCAAGCATACCTCGTACCATGGGCAATCATGCTATCTAAAATCTGGCCCCACCCAATTGAAATTACCTTTGACCTATGGTTGGGGTAGAGAAATCCTCCAATAAATCCTGCTAGTACACATGGCAAGGGTCGCCCAGATGCAATCAACTCCCACCAAGGAATCTTATAACCAATGAACTGATCATTGTGAAAAATATAACAAATGGCATCAATCCCCCCTGCTCCTCATGATCATATACTACTAACTCTCCCATGACCAATATCCTCAAAATGTGATAAACATCCTCAGGGGTAACTATCATCTCTCCAGTCGGTAGATGGAAAGTGTTGTGATCACTATGACACCGCTCTACAAGTGTCATCAATAGCCCCCGATTAATCCTATACTAGGGTATATCTATCAAAGAAGTCAGTTTGCACTGGTCAATAATGCTAAGATCTATCGAAGTCAGCTATGGGATCATGTCCCATGTTTGCAAAAGGCGCTCTCGAACCTGTAGGTTCCCTAAGCCACTCTCCTAGAATCAAATTAAAAGCATCAAGTTAGCACATCAATCAAATTATCCTATCAATCAGCATATCATTTAATCAAATCAGCTCATGTGAGATTTTGATCAAATCTCGAGGAGCACCTATCCTATCACTCGACTCTCATTTGTCATGAGATCAGTCAACATCAATCAACCTATCATCGTTCCTCGCTTATCATGAGGATGATCATCAATCAATAAATTCTATCTATCCTATCATTATTCCTCGCCTATCATGAGGAATATCATCAACCTATCAATCAACATCATCCTATCATCAGCTGACGTGATCATTAATCATCAAAATGTAGGAGGAATCTATCAAAATCATCAATTTTGACCGAATGTGCTAAACCAAAGTTTCTATGCGCCAATCTATCGGATGCGCTAGAATATCCACCGAATGTGCTGGAACAGGGTCCTGATGCACCATTTCATAGATGCATAGGAAACCGGATAGGATGTGCCAGAACAGGGTCCCGATGTGTCATTTCCTGGATGCGCTACTTGACCTACCCGTAATGTCCCCATTTTGAGTGCTACACTTTCAAGTAACTATTAGCCTCTTCTCGAACGCCCATAGGCTAGTTAGAGGCAGAATTAGGGTTTCCCACTGCTTGGAGGTTTCTTTTAAGGATTCAGGGGTTCACATGTCGGAGTTTAACAGATTGGTTGCGGGATTCTTTTTGGGTTTTCAAGGAGCTTCGCAGTGGTATGACATGCAACTGAATCAGAGAACTTTTCTGAACTTACTATTTTTAGTGACTTACAATGGCTGTATGTTGGAGTTTTACAGTTCAGATTCCAGATTCCTTCTGGGTTTTCAGAGAGCTTCCCGACAGTGTGACATGCAACTGAATCAGAGAACTTTTCCGGACTTACTATTTTTAGTAAGTACGACGACTTCTCGGATTGTGGTTAAAATGAGTTTGGAACAACTTACTATTTTTAGCAGTATGCTATTTTTAGTAAGTTCTATTTTTAGCCGTGCTATTTTTAGCAGGGTTTCTGCAGTTCAGTTCAGTTGCTGTATTTGGCAAGTCAATTTGAGCAGTTTGGTCTCCAACACCCTTGGTGCTATTTTTGGCAGTGTTTCAACAATTTGGTATTATGGCTATTCCTAGCAAGGCAGTATATTCAATTGGTCTCCAGTATTTGAGGTGATTATTTTGGCAAGTTTGATATTTGATGAAAATATTATTTTAAATGAAATATTTAAAAGGCATGTTTGGACACTTTGGAGAAATAAGTGGTCAATTATATTTATATTTCACTTTAATAAAGTGTTTCACTTTATTGTTATTTTGGATGCCATAATATACTTTATTGACTTTTTAATAAAGTATAATACTTCTTGGAGGAGGACGACTTGGAGAAATGAAATGCAAATGACACAAATGAGCATTGTGAATTTGAGTTTGGTTTTGGCATCCATTTGGAGGGAGATTGAATTTGAATTTGGAGTAGGAAATGTTATAAATAAGAGCATTGGGCTCTTAGTTTATCATCTTATGTCTACACTATTGTTATGCTGCTGAAATGGTGAGTGAATAGCTTCAAGGAAAGCATACCTCCTAGCCTTGGCTTGACTTCTTTCTTGAAAGATAGCAACTAGTTAAGATTATGGTTGTTCCTGACTCTTGAGAATGGATTGAGCACTTGAGATGGAGTTTTTTGAAGTTTTGAGTCTTTTGTAGTTGCAGGTTATGTATGGCTGAAAGTAGTTTTTATTCATAAGTCATAGAATAACTCTTAATTTGTTCTAGGTAGTTTGCATTTGTCATTGTCATCCTTGGGCGCCCCCTTTTGCTGAGTTTTAGATTTTAATATGTAGATTTGGATTTTATTTTGCAGAAGTCACCACTCTTGAGGTCATTCTACTTCATCATACCTGGCAAATATTTAGATAATTCATTGAGTAGTTGTTTCAGCTATTTCTTGGTCATAAATTGGTTTCCATCTTCCTAGGAGTTCATTGCACTTGGTCACATGTCATTTAGAGTAGTAATGAGAGAGGTATGAGCATTTTAGAGGGTTGTCTAGTTGCTGGTTTGTGCATTTCCAGTTGCTAGTCTATAAAGATCAGATTGTAAAAGTTTGCCTTTGGGGTTGGGTTTAATGTGGATCGAGTCTTTTGATGATAGGAGAGATATAATACTTCATTACAACATTGAGGCATTTCAAATACAGTGATATTTGCAGGAGAAACTCATATTGTAACGCTTCTACAATAGTACTGTTTAGCCATTTTAATTCTTGTAATTTCATATTTTCCCACATTTGTGGAAGAGACTGGAATTGCCTCAATCTTTCATTTCAGTATTTACTTTCATGTACTACCCGCTGAAAAGTGGAAGAGCCTGGCATGCTGCCTAGTTACTTTGGTATTGCATTTACATATTGTTGATCGGTTGAGTTGTCAACACACTCCCCTGAAAAGTGGTTGAGTTGCATATTTACTTTCAGCATTGTACTTTCTAATTCCAGTCCTCCCATTGAATAAGTGGTAGAGTGATTGCAACTTCTTTCTATTACTTTCCAATAGTTTAAATTATGCTAATGATCCCCTTTCAAGTATGCTCTCAACCTTGCCCATATTGGGATCTGGGTTGATCAGAGGAAAGGGTTCTCTTTCAGTTGGATTGAGGTTTCATTAACGTTAATGGGTGAACTTGGTTGTGAAAAAGAAAAAAATTGCCCAATATATTTCAGTGGTATCAGAGCCAAGATTTCGCCATCCTGTGGAAAAGATAGAGTACAGTGGATAGATGAATGACAGAGAAATCAGATTCTTCACCTGAGTTCAGTTTAGCTCTCAGAAGCTTTGAATATGTTGTGTTTTCTGAGGACTAGGCACCGTGTGAGTTTAGATTCAGTTATGGCTTCTGAAGAAGAAAGAAGTTTAGCAAGGTCCCTTTTTGTGTAGGAACGAGACTCAAAGAAGAATTTCAGTCAAGGGGTGAAGAAATTAGTTTATTATCAGAGTTAGAAAGTTGTTTGAGCCAAGCCCAACAATCATCTATTGAATTGTTGAATAAGGCATTATCTCCTGCTGTGACATATTTGATGCACCCTTATTGGATTGGGCATCCTGATGAAGAAATCAGCTTGTTGGTTACTTCATGCCTTAGTGAACTCATGAGGATTGTTGCACCTTTGAAGCCTTATGATGATGAAACTATGAAGAAGATTCTACATAGGATTGTGGAAAGTTTCCAAGACCTTGATGAAATTGGTAGCAGTCAATTTCCTAGAAAAGTTACTATCTTAAAGACATTTTCAGATCTTAGGACAAGTAACTTGCTATTAGACTTGGAGATGCATGGTCAGATTTATCACTTGTTCCACTACCTCTTTATGTCTACTTGGAGCGAACAGGAAGAGAATGTCGTTGCAGCTGTGAAGAAAATTCTTGTTCTCACTATTAAAGAGGCTGATGAAGTCCCACCAAATGTCCAATCTCTCCTCTTGGATGCATATGAATGTGAAGAAAAGGATTCTCTTATTGCTACTATGCTGATCAAGGAATTGCTTGATCAATGTGAGGAGAAATTGAAGCCACTTTTGAAGACGATAGAGCAAGTGATAGAGAGTTTTGAAGATGTTGGTAGAGTTGTGGTGAGGGACGAGTTCACGAAAGAAGAGCAACTTGAAGGAAACACTAGTGGTGTCATTGAACCAAATTATGATCGTTACCATAGTGATGATGTTGGTGATGATTCCAATGATTTCATGCGAGATTATGTTGAAGAATTGGTGATGAATGATTCTCCTTTGGTTGCTATCCAAACTCCTGAATAGTTTTCACATGAAGAGTTCATGTCAAGTAATCAAGAATATTTCTTTGGTGTGGATAGGGTTACTAATGATGAAATCAATTACACACCTACTCATGATAGGTCCGTTGAAGAAAAGAATGATAAAACATTCAAAGCAGCTAGCTTTGATGATTCTTTATACAATGATAGTGACATGGGTGGCATTGGGTTGGAGTATCAAACTACACCCTTGAAGAGAGGTTTTTTTGAAGATATCAGTTTAAGTAAGTTGGGAGGTGACTTGTTTAAAGAGTCAACATTCCAAGAAGCATACAAAGAACACTTCTCTGCTGATCAAAATAGTCAATCCCCTAGCACGTGGGATCCAGGAGTGAAGGAATTTAGTGATAACAAAGAAACTGTGTCGAATCATTTTCCCTCTAATCCAGATGAAGCTCAAAATTTTGATTGTTTGACAAGCTATGAAGGGGCTGCCATAACCTTTGAACATGAAGACGCAAAACAAAGTTCTGATTTTGAGGATCAGCCAACCAACAATTCACCATCCTTGCATATTCTTGAGAAGGTAGATAAGGTCAAAGGGTCCCTTGAAAGAGAAGTGCGGGTTCTATCACAATTTGATCGTACACACAGTGGGATTGAAGAACTCTACTGGAAGGCTCAACTTGAAGAAAGATGAAGAGGAGTAAAATATGGAGTTGCTCTGCCCAATTTGCAACTTATCAGAAACTCTTTGAAGACCTTGAAATCTAAGTACATGCACATGATTGAAGATCAAGATCATGCCATTGAAGTTGCAAACAAGACCATTAGTTCTTTCCAAGAAGGTGAGAGAAAGGTTGATGAGCTCACTATGGAACTCGAATCAACAAGGGACATGTTGAAAGAAACTCAATTGGCTCTAATAGAGGTTGAAGACCAGTTTGTTGACTTCAAACTTTTCAAGGAGCAAGAGGTGGCACAACGAGCTAAAGAGATCAGGCAAGTGATTGGAGAGCTTGATAGTCTTCAGGAGGAGTTTGATCTTGAAAGCATCTCAAGAAAATCAGAAGTTGTATGTGCAGATTTGGAGCAGCAAGATGAAAGGCATGACTTCTAAGTTTTTGATAATCCTCTCTTTGAAGTGGGTGCAGAGGAAACTTATGATAACCCTCTCTTTGTGATTGAAGATAAAACATGTGAAGTGACCAAGCATGAGAATGAGTAGAGTTTCCAGTCTATGGATGTTTTGATATCACACCATGAGGTTGTGCCAGACTTTGTGATTAGTAATCTTTCGAGGTTGCTTGATAGTAAATGCATAAGTAGGTTGGAGGATGAAGTTTCCACGTGGGAAGTGTTGAATCAAAATGATTTATACAACCTTGGCATCAAGATGTTGTTCGGACATAGTTTGGTAGCTGCTCAAGGTTCCATTATAGCAGCAAGGAGTGAAGATTTCAAACTAGTTAGTCATGAAGAATGGGAGAAAGAAGGACCAAAACATGTTGATTGCATACTTGACAATCCATCCCTTGGGTTGAGAGATGCTTCAACTCATTCTAGTCTATCTTGGGAGTTGGATTTGAATACGTCTATTGTTCCATGCTCCATTGTTGTTGAAGATTTCATGGATAGGCTTCAGAGGTTCGCTAGAGGAGATGCCGATTTCATGAGGATACACTTGGTTTTGAACAGCACTTGGGGTTGTGTTGAGTTTTCTTTTTAGTGTATTGAAAATCATTTTCAATTGGGTAACCATGCTTGGGGCAGCGAGCCTTCGATTACCTTGGTTCATCATTCTAAGGCTCTTGTAGTTGGGATTGTGATAAATTTCTACAATCTTCATGATTGTATTAGGATAATTCAGTTGAGGCATAGTAGCTCCCTATCAAGTGATGGAGATGAATTCGATGAGCTCTTGCAAAGGATTGTTTTCCCTTTTGCAAGAAGGATTGGTGAAGTCACATATGCTCTTGTGGCTCTACTTGTCACTATGCAAAGATATGTTGACGATTACAATATTGAGTTGAGTAGACTATCTTTCTCATTGCCTTCGATTGTGATAGATAGTAGTATGGTTGATATTGATGACTCAGGTTCTTTTGGGTGTGAGATGCTGCAAGGTGTTGACTTCAGTCCTTCCAGGCTATTCTTGGATGGTAACATTTGGGAATCACAGGGGAGATTAGTGTAGTTTTGGCATGATGTTTTCACAGAGGTGATCAGAGTGGTGCAGCATCAGCATGGTGGTTCCTTCTTGAGAAAAACATGGGACCCAGGGAGCGTACTCGGGTTGGTATGGATAAGCTTCAAATTTTTTGGGGTTGTGGTTGTATTGCTTGAGGACAAGCAATTTTGGGAAGGGCAGACTGTAATGTCCCCATTTTTAGCGCTACACTTTCCAATAACTATTAGCCTATTCTCAGATGCCTGTAGGCTAGTCAGAGGCAGAATTAGGGTTTCACGTTGCTTGGAGGTTTCTTTTAAGGATTCGGGGGTTCGCGTGTCGGAGTTTTGCAGATTGGTTGTGGGATTCTTTCTGGGTTTTCAAAGAGCTTCGTAGTGGTATGACATGCAATTAAATCAGAGAACTTTTCCAGACTTACTATTTTTAGTAAGTTACAACGGCTGCATGTTGGAGTTTTACAGCTCGAATTTCAGATTCCTTTTGGGTTTTCAGAGAGCTTCCCATCAGTGTGACATGCAACTGAATCAAAGAAATTTTTCAAACTTACTTTTTTTAGTAAGTATGACGGCTCCTCGGATTGTGCTTAAAATGAGTTTGGAACAACTTACTATTTTTAGCAGTATGCTATTTTTAGTAAGTTCTATTTTTAGCAGTGCTATTTTTAACAAGGTTTCTGAAGTTCAGTTTAGTTGTTGTATTTGGCAAGTCATTTTGAGCAGTTTGGTCTCCAACACCCTTGGTGCTATTTTTGGCAACGTTTCAACAATTTGGTATTATGACTATTTCTAGCAAGGCAGTATATTCAGTTGGTCTCCAGCATTTGAGGTGATTATTTTGGCAAGTTTGATATTTGATAGAAATATTATTTTAAGTGAAATATTTAAAAGGCATGTTTGGACGCTTTGGAGAAATAAGTGGTCAATTATATTTATATTTCACTTTAATAAAGTGTTTCACTTTATTATTATTTTGGATGCCATAATATACTTTATTGACATTTTAATAAAGTATAATACTTCTTGGAGGAGGACGACTTGGAGAAATGAAATGCAAATGACACAAATGGGCATTATGAATTTGAGTTTGGTTTTGGCATCCGTTTGGAGGGAGATTGAATTTGAATTTGGAGTAGGAAATGTCATAAATAAGAGCATTAGGCTCTTAGTTCAGCATCTTATGTCTACACTATTGTTATGCTACCAAAATGGTGAATGAATAGCTTCAAGGAAAGCATACCTCCTAGCCTTGGCTTGACTTCTTGCTTGAAAGATAGCAACTAGTTAAGATTATGGTTGTCCTAACTCTTGAGAACAGATTGAGCACTTGAGATGGATTTTTCTGAAGTTTTGAGTCTTTTGTAGTTGCTAGTTATGCATAGCTGAAAGTAGTTTTCATTCATAAGTCATAGAATAACTTTTATTTTGTTCTGGGTAGTTTGCATTTGTCATTGTCATCCTTGGGCGCCCCCTTTTGGTGAGTTTCAGATTTTAATATGTAGATTTGGATTTTATTTTGCAGAAGTCGCCCCTCTTGAGGTCATTCTACTTCATCATGCCTGGCAAATATTTAGATAATTCATTGAGTAGTTGTTGCAGCTATTTCTTGGTCATAAATTGGTCTCCATCTTCCTAGGAGTTCATTGCACTTGGTCCCATGTCATTTGGAGTAGTTATGAGAGAGTTACGAGCATTTTAGAGGGTTGTCTAGTTGTTGGTTTGTGCATTTCCAATTGCTGGTCTGTCAAAATCAGATTGTAAAAGTTTTCCTTTGGGGTTGGGTTTAGTGTGGATCGAGTCTTTTGATGATAGGAGAGATGATACTTCGTTGCAGCATTGAGGCATTTCAAATACAGTGATATTTGCAAGAGAAACTCATATTGTAACATTGCTACAGTAGTACTGTTTAGCCATTTAATTTCTTGCAATTTCATATTTTCCCACGTTTGTGGAAGAGACTGGCATTGCCACAGTCTTTCATTTCAGTATTTAATTTCATGTACCACCCGCTGAAGAGTGTAAGAGCCTGGCATGCCACCTAGTTACTTTGGTATTGCATTTACATATTGTTGATCGGCTGAGCCGTCAACACACTCCCGCTAAAAAGTAGTCGAGTTGCATATTTACTTTCAGCATTGTACTTTCTAATTCCAGTCCTCCCATTGAATAAGTGGTAGAGTGATTGCAACTTCTTTCTATTACTTTCCAATAGTTTCAATTATGCTAATGATCCCCTTTCGAGTATGCTCTCAACCTTGCCCATATTGGGATCTGGGTTGATCAGAGGAAAGGGTTCTCTTTCAATTGGATTGAGGTTTCATTAACGTTAACGGGTGAACTTGGTTGTGAAAAAGAAAAAAAATGCTCGATATATTTCAGTGGTATCAGAGCCAAGATTATGCCATCCTGTGGAAAAGACAGAGTATAGTGGACAGATGAGTGATAGAGAAATCAGATTCTTCACCTGAGTTTAGTTTAGCTCTCAGAAGCTTCGAATATGTTGTGTTTTCTAAGGACTAGGCACCGTGTGAGTTTAGATTTAGTTATAGGATCATTTGAACCTTAAAACTTCTTCGACCATCTTGAGGGAAAGAATATTGTGGGAGTGTGTTTCCGCCCTACCATGAAGTGAGACACTTCCCCAGAATTATTTGGCACATCAAAGAATACCCAACCTAGCACGAGGAAAACTAGCAATCCAATATTGAATAGGAGTAATGGAATATGTGAAGTAAATTATATCAACATATAATCACATCATGATTAGTTAACACAAGGATTACACCAAAACAATTGTAATGCTTGAAGCTTGTCCACATACATAGTCAGACATGTAGGTTACTTTCCAATTCATCTTAAACATTAATTTTTCCATCACTTCTTAAAATGTTTGCGAAATTCAAATATGATATCATGTGTATATGCATGCAATCCTTTCAATAATCTTTTCATAAGTGCATATCAAGAAATGCAATGGATCCAATATAAGAACATGCAAGTAATAGAATGGAAGTAATTAAAATGCAATAATAAATAAGAAGGTATATCACATGTATGTGCATATGCATGTACACATATATGGCCTTCTAGCTATATATAAATGTATGCATATACGTTCTTTAAGATAAACAGAAAGATCCATTCTACTTGTTGATAACTATGTTCAAAAGGACATCAACTTCCACCAGATTTCTCATTCATGCACAATTTGATCTACAACAAGAAGTAGATTCAACTGAAGATATAAATAATATGATTATCAAAGAATTCACTAGACTATTGTTTGAGCCTAAATTTCATCTTGAATGTTACAGGTCATTAACACAAAATGCAATCGATACAAGAATAAATCTGAGTTAAGATAGAATCTAAACATTACTATCTTCATTATGACTTACTTCAATCAATACTATTCTTGATTCGTTATGTTCTATATAAGCGTTATGAGGTAATTATAACCAAGTCATATTTACTTTCAGGAAAATAAACGTCCAAAGGTTTACTAAGTTATGTGGAGACTTGGTATCAACCAATTCCAATTACTTTGATAAAAGAATCATTCTATACTTAGGAATTTCATACATATTGTTCTAACTTAAAAAAATTATATTTGAAAGATAATCTACACCGAATACTACACGTCGTTCAGATTAAACTCATGTTTAAAACCTCAAGATCAAGTATGATATGCTTTCACATCCTTCAGAATCGAAACCTTTTAAAAACATTAGATATTGTTTAAAATGATATGAAATAAAATATCATTATGTTTTGATTGTTAACACTAAGTGACAGAAATTTTCATTCTTCAACATGTGCAGCAACCCTTCTTGACTTATCTGTAATGCCCATTAGGCTCATTAAACATTGTAGTTTCATTTCTTGACTTTTTTGTTTTGCATTTAGTATTATGGTTGAGTTATTGGTCATTGTGGTTAAGTGCCATAACTCACTTGTAAATCTGGAACTCTATATATTGATGCCCTACCTCTTCTTCTCTAAGGCAATTTGGGGTTTTTGTGTAATTTCTTGTTTTGTGATCAGTAGATCACTTTGTTTGTCTATTTTGCCTTCAATTATCAATCTTCAACATGTGCAGCAGTCTTTCTTGACTTATCTGTAATGCCCATTGTGCTCATTAAACATTGTAGTTACATTTCTTGACTTTCTTGTTTTGCATTTAGTATTATGGTTGAGTTATTGGTCATTGTGGTTGTGTGCCATAACTCACTTGTAAATCTGGAACTCTATATATTGATGTCATACCTCTTCTTCTCTAAGGAAATTTTGGGCTTTTATGTAATTTCTTGTTTTGTGATCAGTAGATCACTTTGTCTATTTTTCCTTCATTTGGTATCAAAGCTAGGTTCAAGAAAAATCCATTTCCAGAAGAGATCAGATAGCTGCATAAAGGAAGATTGTTGGAGAGAAGTTTTGATTGAATATTGCAATCAAAGGTAACTGTTGTGTTTGTGTTTTGTGATTATTTAGGTTGAAAGGAGACCCGTAGAAGAAGGCGTACAGGCTGAGATAATATTCTTGTGTGAGGAGGTGCCCAAATCGTGGAAAGAGATGTTGATTTCTATTGCAAAGAGGTAGCATTTGAAAGTTTAAAAACAAAATTTGTTGTATGTAGTTTGTGTTGTTCATGAGAAGAGGAGTGCATCTGTGAGAGGAGTTGGGTGTGAAAGTAAGCTATCCTCAAGGAAGAATTCCATGCAAGGCTTTTATTTTAAAATTATTTTAATTATTTAACTTCTTTAAAGTTATTTTGAAAGTTTTAAAAAGCACGTAAAAACCTTTTTAAAGTTTCATTTGAATTAAGTTATAAGGTGAAATTTATAAAGTAAAACTTTTGATAATTTTAGGTGAAATTTTTTCACTTTTTAAATATATATATATATATATATAAACTTGTGAAATTTGATTTTGAAAGTAAAGAGTAAAAAGATCAGACTTTTTTAAAAAGTTTTTTCTTTTGTAAAGGGAATATTGTGTAATTAAGTGTATTATCGGTTGCAACCAACACTTAATTTTGAAAAATCAATATAATATAAAAATCTTTTTGCATGTGGGTCCTATTTGAAGGGACAAAGGGGGAGTATCCGTTTGCAAAGATCTCTCTAAAAATTGCGTTGAACTTTTGGGTCATTGTGCATATTTTTTTATGGCAAATATAGCAGGAAATGTTATGTCTAACATGCTAATTCTCGTATTTGAAGGAGACAACTTTACATATTAGTGTACTAGGATGCAAACCCTACTCAAATCCAAAGATTTCTGGGAAATTGTACAAGTAGGGTATGTAGAACTAGATACAAATGTTTTTAATGTATTAAATGATCAACAAAAAAGAGAATACAAAACAAATGTAAAGAAGGATAATGAAGCCTTATTTTTGGTTCAAGGTGCAATTAATCAGGCAATTTTTCCTGGGATAAGTGGTGCTAGTCATTCTTAGCAAGCATGGAAAATAATGAATAACGCATATCAAGGTGCACAAATTGCAAAATTATAGACAATGAGGAAAACTTTTGAAAATGTAAAGATGACTACTAGTGAATCTGTGAATGAATTTCTAACAAAGGTAGAAGGTCTAGTGAGTCAAATGAAATTTTTAGGGGAAGATGTAGATGAAAATCATGTCATTGAGAAAATTTTAAGGAGTTTGATTTCTAAATTTGATGGTGTGGTTTCTACAATTGAGATTTCCAAAGATCTCACAACTATGCACATAGATGAACTAAGTGGAATATTGTTAACTGCTGAAGAAAGGATGAAAAGTAATGAAGAAGGTCTAGAACAAGAATTTTCCTCTAAAGCAAGCATAAGAGGAAAAAGAAACGCATTTTTTAGGCATCAAAATAAAAATGAATACAAAGGTGAATCTAGCAATTTTAGAGGAAGAGGTAATAGTTTCAGAGGAAGCAGTAGGAACTTTAGAGGTACTGGAAGAGGAAGAGGTAGAAACAATGGGGGAGAGTATGATAAAAAGAATGTCCAATGCTTTCATTGCAATAAGTTTGGACACTATGCATCACAATGCTGGATTAAAGAAGGTAAAGGAAAAGGAAATGCTCATAGTATTGTTGAAAATAAAAAAAATATGTTTATTTCTTGCTTTAATGCAAATGCTAGTAAAAATAATGTATGGTATATTGATTCTAGATGTTCTTCACATATGACATCTAACAAGCATTTATTTGTCAATTTGAATGAAAAACATCAAAGCATAGTAGTACTAGGAGATAATCAATCTCATGGAAGCAAAGGTAAAGGTACAATTGCAGTTACAATAGAATATGGTGAAGTTAAACATATCAATGAAACATTATTGGTTCCAGCACTAAAAAATAATTTGTTGTCTGTTGGAAAAATGTTAGAACAAAATTATCAAGTGACTTTTGATGAAAAAGAGTGCATAATAAGAGACAAGCTAAAAAGAAATGCAGTTGTTACAAGAGCAAAAATGACAGGTGATAGGATGTTTCCTCTCCATTTCACCCAAGGGAACCAAGCATTAAGCTCTAGTGAAATGAACAAAAGTAGAATTTGGCATCAAAGATATGGCCACCTCAGTTTTAGTGGGTTAATTTTACTTAAGAGATTAAAAATGGTTGAGGGTCTACCTTTCATTGAAAATATAAAAGAAGTGTGTGAAGAATGTGTTTTCGGCAAACAACACAGAGTTAGCTTTTCGATTGGAAAATCTAGTAGACCTAAGAATCATCTTGAGATAATCCATACAGATTTGTGTGGTCCTATGGAAACACCTTCTTTGAATAAATATAGGTATTTTTTAGGCTTCATTGATGATTACTCGAGAAAAACTTGGGTATATTGTTTGGTTTCAAAATCAGAAGTGTTTGAAAAATTTGTAGAATTCAAGAGGTTGGTTGAAAATAAAAGTGGTAAGTACTTCAAAGTGATAAGATTAGACAATGGAGATGAGTACAAATCAAACCAATTTCTAGATTTTTGTAAAATCATGGAATCAAGAGAGATTTCACTACTTCCTACACTCCACAACAAAATGGAGTTGTTGAAAGGATGAATAGGACAAATGTTGAAATGGCAAGGAGCATGATGAAAGAGAAGAATTTAGATAAAATTAATTGGGCAGAAGCAGTATTCACAACAGTGTATCTTCTAAATAGAAGTCCTAAAAAAGTAGTTAAAGGAATGACTCCTTAACAAGCACGGTCTAGTATAAAGCCAAGTGTTCATCACTTGAGAGTATTTGGTTGTGTTGCTTATGTACACATACCAAAAGAAAAAAGGTCTAAGTTAGATGATAAAAGCCTAAAATGTATTTTTATTGGGTATGGATCAGAAAATAAAGCATATAGATTGTATGACCCAATAGGAAAGAAGCTTCTTATAAGTAGAGATGTGGTATTCAATGAAGTAGAAAAATATAGCAAGGATAATGAAACAAAGGGAAAAGAGATAATGATAGATGAATTTAAAGAAGGAGGAGAAGAAGAAAATGAACCTGAGTCTTCTAGTATAGGAGCAAGAAAGTATCAAAAATATCAAAGGACAAAAAATAATCATCCATCAACTCTTATGTTGGATTCTAATCTTGATAAAATGACAAGAAGATCACAAGAAAAAGTGAATTATGCTTTGATGACTCAAATCATGGAAAGTAATGAACCACAAACATTTGAACAAGCTCAAGAAAAAGAAGAGTGGTTTGAAGCAATGCATAGTGAAATAGAAACAATTGAAAGGAATGACACATGGGATTTAGTTCAACTACCTCCTAGTAAGCAAATTGTTGGTACAAGATGGGTGTATAAGACTAAGTATAAATCTGATGGAAGCATTGATAAGCATAAAGCTAGATTGGTAGCCAAAGGATACACTCAACAGGAAGGTATTGATTACACTGAAACATTTGCACCTCTAGCACGAATGGATACTATCATATTGGTTTTAGCTTTGGCATCTCAGCAAAGTTGGATAGTTTATCAAATGGATGTAAAGAGTTTTTTTTTGAATGGATACATTGATGAGGAAGTGTATGTTTCTCAACCTAGAGGTTTTGAAATACCCTCCAAAGAGCATTATGTTTATAGATTAAAGAAGGCCTTGTATGGTCTTAAGCAAGCACCAAGAGCATGGTATTCAAGGATAGACTCATACCTACAACATAAAGGTTTCTTAAGAAGTCAATCAAATAAGAATATTTATATTAGGATCTTAGCTAAGGATATTTTTATCTTAGTTCTCTATGTTGATGAACTTATCTACACTCGAAACAATTCAGCTTTATTTGCAGAGTTTAGAGCAACTATGGTTGTTGAATTTGAGATGACAAATTTGGGACAGATGCACTATTTTCTTGGTATAGAAACTTATTCCAAAACAAAGATGAAATATTCATGTCTCAGAAAAAATATGCTTCAGACATCCTATAGAAATTTTATATGAATAGTTGCAAACTAGTTGCAACACCCATATAAGTTGGACTTAAGTTGTCTAACTTGGATGTGTTAGATTCAATGGACCCCACTATATACAAACAGTTGATTGGTAGTTTAATCTACTTAACTACTACTCGACCAGATATCACATATGTAGTGAGCTTGGTATCTAGGTTCATGTATGAACCTAAGAAAATATATTTGAATGCAGCTAAGAGGATTCTTAGATATGTCAAAGGGACATTGAGTTATGGTCTTAGATTTCAATATTCAGAGGATAGTAAGTTGATTGGCTATACAGATTCAGATTGGGCAAGTTCCATAGATTATCAAAAGTCTAATTTTGGTTATACTTTTAGTCTTGGTTCTACAGTATTCTCTTGGAAGTCCAAGAAACAACCTACTATATCACTTTCTATAGCATAGTCAGAGTATAAATCTGCAACATTTGCAGCATGCCAAGCAGTGTGGTTGAGATGACAATTGGAAGATTTGCACCAGATATAGAATGGACCTAATTTGTTGTATTGTGACAAAAAGAGTACTATACAAATGACTAAGAATCTAGTGTTTCATAGCAAGACCAAACATATTGAGATTCAACATCACTTCATCAGAGAGTTGGTTCAATAGGGATTGATCGAGATTATGTATTGTAGTACACAGGATCAAATAGTAGATATCTTCATGAAGCCTCTAGCTCATGAAAGGTTTGAGACACTTAGAGATCTACTCCAAGTTCTTCCCAATGGTCATTATGAGGGAGAATGACAACAATTATCAGTCTTCAACATGTGCAGTAGCCTTTCTTGACTTATCTGTAATGCCCATTGGGCTCATTAAACATTGTAGTTGCATTTCTTGACTTTCTTGTTTTGCATTTAGTATTATGGTTGAGTTATTGGTCATTGTGGTTGTGTGCCATAACTCACTTGTAAATTTGGAACTCTATATATTGATGCCCTGCCTCTTCTTCTCTAAGACAATTTGGGGCTTTTATGTAATTTCTTGTTTTGTGATCAACAGATCAGTTTGTTTGTCTATTTTTCCTTCACTAAGAATGATATGAGTAGTACCATTTGGTTTAGAACATCTCTTAGAACGTTTAATATCATGTTGAATGATATTATTACTATTTTTCAGGTAGTACAAGCATCATTTGAAAGTAAAAATATGGGGAACGGTCAAAAACACATATCGTTCAACACCATTTAAATTATCATTTATTTTTAGAATGAATAGCCTATGCGTTGTTCAGATTAAAAGCATTAGTGTTGGAAATGATAGGATATGCATCGCTTAGACTGTTGAATCCATTCCAAAATAGAGGGTAACATTTTTAATAAGAGTTACCTAATAATGGAATCGATAAGAATCATTCTATATTTAAACATCATGCATAGTAAAAGGGATTAATGTTTATGAGCAGAGTGATTGGAACCGCTCAGTGGTCAAAGCATACATTTTGAAAGACCTTTCATGTCTTTGGAATGGAAGAATATCATCGTTTAGGCAACAAGAAGTTAACACTAATTGCAATCGTCCCTATACAAATTTCTTATTTTGACATCTTTGAACGGCTTGAGATAGTTTGAAGGCGCACTAATTAGAAAATAGGGATCTTGCATGGTCATCGATTTCCATGTATTGAACTATACAACCTAACCATTTATCCAAATTTGCACACAAACTAGAATCTATTATAAAGGATCATGAAACTTATGTAGAAAGGCTTGAAAGGACTCCTATCATCAAGGCATGTGAACACGTATGAATATATGCTTCATACATCACAAGGTGAATTATAGGGTCAAGCAGTAGGCAGAAATGAAACGAAATATTCTTGTAAATACTTTATAGATTTACATTTTTCCTTAAGATAAGCATCGAGCAACAAATATTTTCAAGGTAGTGAGTCATGAAATAATTGGGTTTCATAGAATGGTCAAAAACATTAGAAGAGTCACACACAGGTTTAGCCGAGACTTATCCATTATGTTCAACACATAGTGAATCAAAGACTAGCATAGAAAATGGATGTTCACTTCCATGATTTGCTTCAGGGTTTTGTGGCTCTTTCTCTCAAACCCGATAGCAGTTAAATAAATCATTTTTGTGTTCTGATCACCAAAACGCATAGCCTTCTAGATCTTTATCACATCTAGATTAAAATATCTAACATATTTGCAGGATTTTTGGAGGAGGCTAAGCCTCACGCTAGCCGGTTTTCAAATAGGAATGGCATACTTGTTTCCAATAAGTAGTGAGGGGACTAGAGTGTTACCAGTATTCTTTTCTCACCGAGATGTAGTCTTCTCTCTCGTTGCTGCAGATCCCTTCCTCTACTCGATGAGTATCGACCATCTATACCCCTCCACTCTTCATCCAATGATATTCTATCTTTATTTTGTGGTGGCTCTACCCAATCGAAAAGAGAGGAATATTGTTTCAGCTCCTTTCCTTTTATCTATCCTCCATGTTGTAATTACCTCCAAGGTACTCTCTTGGGATAACATTTCTTCTCCCCTGTCGATTCTTGGTCACTCCTATTTATTAGTATCATTACTCCATTAAGAGAGGAGTGGAGCAAGTTGTCTTGATGTGCAAATGTATGCATACATGCAAACCATTTACTCGTACATGCAAAAGATGTTGAAACCAACATGCACTTAAAAGAAATTAATTGCAAACAAGCAATGCATGCATGTAGACAACTATAATCGACATGTAATTGAAGATATTTCCTTCATGCAATATAACGCCCACATGAAATTTAAATGTGCACACCTCTTACATGCAAATAATTTTTATTATATATATATATATATATATATATATATCAATTGGCATTTCAATTTCAAGCAGTTTTTAAAATTAAATTTATTTATTTACTTATTTTCCAAGCATTCAATATTAAAACTACATAAATTAATTTCCTATTAATCTATCTTGCTCAATTTAATATTTGAGTTATGGAAGAGAAATGAGATAGGACAAGAGCAACCGAACAGTTAACATACCCATGTTTGTTGTCCAACATATAATTGTGTCAAACACAGAAGTAGATAGCGATACAAGTCCAATGCCAATGATAACCTTGAACAGGAAAGACCAACAGACATTATAGAAGCCCAATAACTTGAAATGATTCAGTGATATGATATCCTCTGTAAACTTGCATTCTTCATCCAACCTTCATTACTAGAACCAAGTATTGGTGTCTCAAACAACTAGCACCAACATTGTCCACAAATATTCAACCAACATGAAAATGACGGTTACAAAATAATGAGCAATGATATCCGACACTTCCCAAATGCCTCAATCCAATCCATTTCCTTGAATATGTTTGTGCTCATACCATATCTTGACTCCCAATCTTTAAATCTACATTCTTTCCTCTTATCGTACTCTTCTTTCCTGTCAAAATTTTAAAATGCACAAAAAATAAACATAGAGTTGTTGCTTTGATTTCTAGCCAAACTAGAAATACCCAATCTCAAATGCAGAACCATAAAGAGATATGCAACATTCTTCTTCTATTTAAAATGCTAGAAATGACAATACATAAGAAAAAAACATATAAAACTCTAAAAACAAACTAAAAACTACCTATTACAAAATTTTGGGAGGGAACAAAAGCTACTCAACCAGATCATAGACTATCAAGAGCTACTCAGAGCTCTCTGTTACTATTTGAATGGAGCTATCTATTGTTCCTAGAAAACACTGAGCGATCAGGAGCAATCCTGCTCACTGCAAACACTCTACAAAATGTTCTAAGAACATTCCATATTGTTGTTGCAACTTTTCTTCTTGTTGCTAATCACTTGTTGCTACAAAAACTGACTAGCATTCAATCTACAAACTAGGAAAACATTCCCTCTATTTTTCTCATTCAAAAATCCCTATCAAATTTGAAATTACCTATGAGAATTAATTAAGAATTCAAAAATTCCTACTACATTCAATTTTGAGCAGTCAGGAGCTGTAGGGATGAAGATCTCAAAAATTGCCATTAAGAAACTAGCTCCTGACAGGTAGGTAAGGCAATGGCAAGCTCAAAGACAATAAATATTCCAACACCCCCCCTTTTTCCTAAGCCAACAAAATAGGATCAGTCCTGATCCAAATCAACTACGCCCAATCTACTTCTTAGGCGCTCAAAACTATCCTTGCTCAAAGGCTTGGTGAATATGTCTGCTAGCTTCTACTTAGACCTACAAAATACCATTTTAATTTCACCATTTTCAACTAACTCTTTGATAAAATGATACCTGATTTCAATGTGCTTGCTTCTTCCATGAAACATGGGATTTTTCTATCTATGAAACATTGTCATAGAAAATTGTTGTTCCATCTTTTTGTTCTTCTCTCAAATCTACCAAGATTCTTCTCAGCCATATACCCAGACATGTTATTACATTTTCTATTATATACTCAACCTCGGCTATTGATAAGGAAACTATAAGTTGCTCCTTGGAGGCCCATGAAATAGCACCCAAACCCAAATGAAAGACATAGCCCGAAATGCTCTTCCTATCATCCAAACTTTTTGTCCAATCACTGTTAGTGTATCCAACCAACCCATACTCTTTTGTTGTTGTGTACAACACACCATATCCTTTGGTACCATTCACATACCTTAGGATTATTTTACCTACTTTCCAATGGGTGTCGCTTGGAGTCTCCATGAATCTGGAAATTAGACTCACTCCATGCATTATATCAAGCCTAGTTGCAGTCAAGTACATCAAAACTTCCAACCAAACTTTTATACATGGTCGGATCCACATTGTTGTTGCAATCTTCTTTGCTCAACTTTAGACCTATGGTTGTTAGTGTTGGTGCAAGCTTTCTTTCAAGCATTCTAAACCTCTTCAAGATTTCATTTGCATATTTTTCTTGAGAGATACATATACCATCATGCATTTGTTTTACTTTTATGCCTAGAAAAAATCTTAAGAGACCTAAATCTATCATTTCAAACTCTCTTTTCATGGCCTCTTTAAAATCAACAATGAGGAAACCATCATCCCCATTAGAAAAAAGATCATCTACATACAACACAACAATCAAAATATTACCATTTTTTGCCTTTATGTAAAGAGTGGGCTCACCATCGCTTTTGCTAAAGCCATTGCTCATCAAATATAAGTCAATCCTATTGTACCATGCCTATGGAGCTTGCTTCATCCCATAAAGAGCTTTTTTCAGCCTATACACCTTGTGTTCTTGACCTAGAACTTCATATCCAAATGGTTGCTCCACATAAACTTCCTCTTTCAACACTCCATTTAGGAAGATGGACTTCACATCCATTTGAAACACCTTACATTTGTTCTAGGTTGAAATTGCTATGACTTCCTGCATGGTCTCCATCTTTGCAACAGGGACATACATCTCATCATAGTCTCTCCCAAACTGTTGTTTGTACCCCTTGACCACCAAATGTGTCTTATGCCTTTTTGTTCTTCCTTCGACATTGCACTTGGTCTTGTAGACCCATTTCACCCCAATAACTTGCTTGTTGGGAGGTAAATTAGTTAGCTCCCATGTGTTGGTTCTCTCTATTGCATCTATTTCCTCATCCATGGCCTCACACCATTTATCCTCTTTCATAACTTCCTCAAAATAAATTGGATCACTATGAGAAAATAATGCAAAATTCATGTTCACATCAAATTTTTTATTATACCTTTTATCTTGATAGATCTCTCTTAGACTCTTGGTCTTTCTTGGCATTAGGGAGGCGAGAGTGGGGTCTAAACTCTCACTACTACTACTACTTTGGTGAATAGGTTGGTTCTAGAGCGATCGAGAGCAGTCGGGAGCTGTCGAGAGCGATCAAGAACTTGTCGGGAGCTCTTTGTGACCAATTCTCTAGTTGTTTGTGGTTGCTTTTCTTTCTATATGCTCTGATCAGGAGCAATCGGGAGCAATCAGGAGCTCGTCCAAAATTATCAAGAGTTTGTTCAGAGCTATCAAGAGCTACTACAGGCTCCACTGAATCATCATGTTGCACTTCTTGTTCCTTTCCTTCAACATTAGGAGCAATCGAAAGCGATCGGGAGTGATTAAGAGCAATCGTGCCATCCCATGACTGATCTTTTAAAAAGTCCACATCTCTGCTGATAACAATTTTCTTGGTGACTGGGTTATACGGCCTATAGGCTTTGGACTCTGAACAGTAACCCGTAAAGATGCACTTCTCACCCTTATCATCTAATCTCTTCCTCTTTTCTTTGGGCACCTGAGCATATGCCACACAACTAAACACTCTTAAGTGCTCAACCGTCTATCTACATTTTTCCCATCCCTCTTGTGGGACTTTGTCACGGACCGCCTTTGTTGGACTTCTATTTATCAGATATACAGTTGTTTCTATAGCCTCTCCCCAATATTCAATCGGGAGTCCCTTTTCTTTCATCTTGCTCCTTGCCATCTCTACAATGGTGCTATGCTTCCTTTCAGACACTCCATTTTGCTGTAGAGTATAGTTTGTTGTTAGCTCCTTCTTGATGTCATTTTTCCTGGAAAAGTTCACATAAAAATTGGAGCTATACTCTCCTCCATGATCTGAACT
This sequence comes from Sequoiadendron giganteum, assembly GCA_007115665.2. NCBI lineage: Eukaryota > Viridiplantae > Streptophyta > Pinopsida > Cupressales > Cupressaceae > Sequoiadendron > Sequoiadendron giganteum. Next base: position 232,784,514 of record CM021100.1, on the reverse strand, counting down.
TAGGACCTTGATGAAATTTTCACTCTCTTTTTTAGCCTAGGCCTCAAACAACAAAAACTTATCAAATTTTTCAGACTTATGTTGCAAAAAATAGACCCATGTCTTATGACTGAAATCATCAATAAAGGTCATAAAAAATCTACTATTACCAATAGATGTGATTTGCATAGGGCCTACCAAATCCATGTGCACCAGCTCCAATGGTCCTCTTGCCCTTGTAGAGTTGTCCGATTGAAAGGGCTGCCTGTGTTGCTTGCCCAAAATGCAAGCCTCACACCTAATATTAGGCTCTACTATTCTTGGCAAACCATCAACCATCTTATTTTTGGACAAAATACTTAAACCAACAAAGCCTAAGTGTCCATACATTAGATTCCATAGCTCAGAGGGGTCTTCAATGGTGCTCTTGAGGGTTGCTTGTTGTACTGCTATACATTTTCCATCCATGAGAGGTGCAACAATAGACTGAGATGAGAAACATGTCTCAATCTTCAAAGGAAACATCTGGTTCTTTGTCATTGCAACTGCTGCAAACACTTTTTTCCTCTCATTCCTATCATAAATGATGCATTGGCCCTTCTCCATCAGCACTTGTATCCATTTTAGATCAGTTATCCAACACTCATGAGGTTATCCTTTAACCTAGGTGCAAAAAACCCATTTTGAACCTCCTTCTTCTCACCTTGCTTAGTGTGGATCATGATAGATCCTTTTCCTTTGACTGGAACTATTCCATTGTTCCCCATTCTAAATTCAGATTTAACATTTTTATCAATGAAAGAAAATAAACTTGCATTACCACTCATGTGGTTGCTGCAACTGTTGTCCAAATACCAGACTTCGATGTTTCCTTCTTCACCAATGTTGCACATGATGAAGGTTATCGACTGATTTCCTTCAGCCACACTTGAATCAACCACATTTTCATTTTGTTTTTTTTTATTACTGTATTTTTTTTAGCACTCAAGTTAGCATAATTCCCAAACTTATGACTGTAGTAGCATTCAATGTTTCTCTTTTCATTTCTCCCATTTGAACTGTTGTCCTACATGCCTCTCTGGGAGTTGTTCTAAGAGTTTTTTTCTCCCTCTTGGTTGTTTTCTCATCTCGAGCTTTCTCCTCCAACATTTCCTTGTCTGTATCTACCTCTACCATGTCGGGAGCCATTTCTACCTCTCCCCCTGCCTCTTGCATTTGACTGAGCTTTGAAAGCTTGCTCTTGGGAAGAAATAGCAGACCTATTAGTTGTTGCTCATGGGTTTGAAGAGAACCCATTAACTCATTCATCATTAAAGTAGAGAGGTCCTTTACCTCTTCAATAGCAATGACAAGTGCATCATACCTCGTGCATAGACTTCTGAGGATTTTTTCAACAATCTTCTGCTCCTCCATCATTTCTCCATTTGCTCTCAACTGGTTTAACAAACCCGAGAACCTTGTGTGAAAGTTTGAAATAGACTCACTTTCCTTCATTTCAATAATCTGAACTCTCTTCAAAGTAACTGGAGCTTCATCGATTTGACTTTATCAGTCCCTTTGTAACTAGTTTGGAGGATTTCCCAAGCTTCCTTTGCATACTTAGCTACTACCATTCTAGGAAAAATGGCCTTTGTCAAGGCCGCTTCTATCAAACTCAATGCATTAATCTCTCTTCCTTTGCTCCTTCAATTGGGTCTTCTGGTTGTTTGTGATAGTTGCATACTGAGCTGGGTCAGTGACATCCACAAACCCATTTATTAAAAAATCTCACAAATCATTTGCAACCATTATGGTCTTCATCTTATTTGCCCAAACATCATAGTTCTATCCATTAAAGGATGGTGGTTGTTGCCAACTCTTCCCTTCATCTCCAGCCATGTCTCCTATAGAAAAAACTTAAATACCTAGAACAATAAATGTCCTAACTCACGAAGAAATGGGGCCTATAGCTTTGATACCATGTCAAACTTTTAAAATGCACAAAAAATAAACACATAGTTGTTGCTCTGATTTCTAGCCAAACTGGAAATACCCAAATCTCAAATGCAGAACCATAAAGAGACATGCAATATTCTTCTTCTATTTAAAATGCTGGAAATGACAATACATAAGGTAAAAACACATAAAACTCTAAAAACAAACTAAGAACTACCTATTAAAAATTTCTAGGAGCGAACAAAAGTTGCTCAACCAGATCATAGACTATCAGGAGCTACTCAGAGCTCTTTGTTACTATTCAAATGGAACTATATATTGTTCCTAGAAAATATTGAGTGATGAGGAGCAATCCTGCTCACTACAAACACTCTGGGTGATCCCACAATACTGGTTTAAAATTTTTGGGCAAACTGGACACTGAACTAATCTTTTTTAACTAAATCTTCACTTTCGGGCTCCTATAGCGGCTAAACCATGAGGAATTTGAAGATGATGCAAACTAGTGATTTGCGATGTTTTGTATATAGATTTTAAATATATATTTTTCAAATATTTGGAATTAGATTGCACTTATTTTTCCATCTCCTTCAAAAACTAGCTTTTTTTTAAAAATAGCATTTTTAAGGAGTGACGCTCACCATATACAACATAATTTTTTTTGTATGAAGGATAAAATTCTATTTTTTTCAAATTTATATTTGTAACTACGATATCTAGCACCTTCATTTGGTTGAACATCATGTTTTATTAAATATTTTTTCCTTAATCAAGTTTCGAAGACAAACCAATTACAATTCAAACATAAGAAAATTGTATACAACATAAATTTTTATGTATGTATCGAAATTCAATTTTATTTTTTTAATGGAACAAAGATAGCAATACCCAGTCAAAACATATTTTTTAAAATTTTATTTTGATAATCTGCTATTTTTCCACATGTGCATAACAAAGAGTTTGATTTTAGGTGAAAAACCTATGTTTAATAAAACTAAAAAAACAAATACATAATAAAACCAAAACATAATAAAATTGTATTCGTTGGATAGCTCGTTCAGAGGACTACCATGATCATTTCAAATAAATTTTAAATGAATTTATTTGATCCCTCAAAAAGTAAATCAAAAATGATTTTTTATTAGCATTTTGATTGTAAATGAGACTTTGTTGTAGGTATGGTTTAAAACTAGCGGGGTTCTATCCAAGGAGGTTTGATCTAAGGTGGTTTGATCAAACCCTCTTCAATTGGAATCTTTAAAATAGAAATTTTTAAGGCTTAAATCATCATATTTTCTAAAAATATGTGGTTTCAGCAAAAATCAAAATCTCCCAGAAATTGTAAACCAGCTTTGTAGGATCACCCCTCTGCAAAATGTTCTGAGAACATTCCTTGTTGTTGTTGCAACTTTTTTTCTTGCTGGTAATCACTTATTGCTGCAAAAATTGACTATCATTCAATCTACAAACTGGGAAAACATTCCCTCTATTTGTCTCATTCAAAAATCCTTCTCAAATTTGAAATTACCTACCAACAATAATTGGGAATTCAAAAATTCCTACTACATTCAATTTTGAGTAGTCAGGAGTTGCAGGGATGAAGATCCCAAAAATTTCCATTGAGAAAACAACTCCTAATAGGTAGGTAAGGCAACGGCAGGCTCAAAGACAATAAATATTCCAACATTTCCATCACACACAAGTATAGAAGCATTGTTACTTTTATACCACTTGTTGTGAAAAGAAGGTGGAAGTGGTTGAGCATAGTAGAAGTGGTTGAGCATAGTAGAAGTGGTGAGGTGATTGAGAAACTATGAGAGCAGTTGCATAATTGTATATTGTGTAACTCAATACCGCCAATAATGTGATATGCTAACAAGAGACACTAAGATTCATTACAGGATCCCTTTATAATGTTGTATTATAATGAAAATTATTTGCTCATGATTTGCATTGTTACTTAGGTTTCCTAATAGTAAATGTGCCACAATATTAAATGTTGTTTGAATTTGGCTACTGCAAGCATTATGGTAAGAATAAATGTATTCCAAATTTTCTTTTTTAACCAGCATGACTTTACAAGGTAAGAATTCTATTATGTTCCAGCAAGAATGATTCATTCCCCTACTTTGAAGCTATTGTTCCTACTTTTAATTATGAAAAAAGATCTAGAATGCACATTAACACCATAAGGAATTTATATTTACATAGTGCAAGGTATCTTCTCATTTGGGTAGCAACAAAAAGTAATAGCTGTAACTCAAAGAATCCTCTCAATCAATCATCTCTTGTTTCTAGCTTCCAACCAATTCTTCAATGATAATATCTTGGATTTAGCTACCCTGACCCCTCCCACATGCCAATGATATTATACTCTGGATGTATTAATTAAGATGCAACAAAGATACATTAATCTCCCTTAGTTAATTTTCAAGATAGAACCACACATTTATTAGTTTCCCCAAAGCGACATGAAATAGGTGAAAGTTTTGCATGGATAAGGTGTAGGACTATTGAATCACCTAGGAGTATGGTCATGGTTGCGATGAGAAGTAAATGGCACTGTCGTGAGCAGGATATCTTGTTGGAAATATTTATTTTATTTTGACTGAGCCTCTTTCTCACGTCAACCCCCAGCTCACCTACCTGTTAGGAGTTTTCAATGGCAATATGTTTTTGGGGATCTTCATCCTTGTTCTGCTCCTGACTAGAGAATTTATTGTGGTAGGAAATTTTGAAATTCTAGAATTTATTATGTTAGGTGAATTTGAATTCTGAGTGGGAATTTTTGAATGAGGACAAATAGAAGGAATGTAATAATCAGATTTAGACTGGCAGAAGTTTTTGACAAAAGAATATTGCAAGTGATTTGCAAGAAGGTGAAGTTGCAGCAGCAACAAAGAATGTTTTGTACATGGAGTAGTAGATAGCTCTAGATTGTTATGTGTGTGCGAGGAGCAGTAGATAACTCCAAATAGCTACAGTTAGCTACAACGTGTGCAAGAAGTAGCAGATAGCTCCAGACAAATAGGAAATAGAGAGAGTTTTGAGAAGCTCCTGATTGTCCAGTGTGTGTGTAGCTCTAGATTGCTATAAATCAAGTTTTTTATTTGTAGTTTGTAATTTCAAGTTTAAGAATCATTTTTTAATTGATATTTTCTGAGTTAATAGAAGAAGCAAGTTTGCATGCCCAACTATGTGTCTCCAATCTATTTTGTTTTTTTATTCTGCATTTTTTTTTTTAGTATTCCCAATTGATTGGGAAACAAAACAACAACTCTATGGATTTTATTTGTGTTTGAACATTCAGACATTTTTACACATCGTTTCTTTACGAAGTAGAGAAACAAAGGCATTATAAATTCTAGAACTAGCCAGGCATGGCCAGTTTTGGAAGCTACTGCAAAATGATAACAAATAACACAAGAATGAAATACCCAAAGGTATTGAATTTCATCGAACCATTAGCAACTTGATAATAGGAAGAAACGAATCATTAATAAAAGCAGAATACCAAGGATGTAATGTTGTGAGTGATAATTGCAAGCCATCAGTAAATCAAGAGCATCACAATACTTGATTTTTCTTTTTTCGTACTTGAGACCGATAAATCTGCATATCACAACCATATCTTCAAAAATTCCTAAGTCTTCTGATGCTTCATCCATTAAATCTATTGTTTGACATCTTTTGTGGTCCGATGAATCACATCTCTTAATTGTTCTTGTAGGGTTTTCAACTTCCTGCATTTTGTCGGCTTCATGAATTTGTTGGTTTTCGCACAGGCTGTAGGATCAACCATGCTTTTTGTTATTTGAAATTATTCTTTAGTTTGTTCGTTGATTGTAAAAGTCTTTTTACAATTCGCTAAAGTATTTTGAAGTAATTCTAAAATTGTAACTAGTTTTATTAGTCAATTTTTTTACTAGGTATGGATGACATTTTTTAAAGTTGAACCTCTACCTACCTAGCACAATAGACAATGGAATTTATATTTATTAATCTGACGTGGATTAAATTTATTTGGAAAACTATAGAAGTTAAAAATTGTTGGATGAGATGTCTAAAAGTAGATTTCCACAAGTATGTAATAAGGCTCAATTTGGAATGAACGAACATCTAGAAATATTTGAGTCACCCAAGGTTACTGTATCACTCAAGTTCTACAATGATTTGCATAAGAATAACAATATTAAACCAACAAAATTCATCATAACAACTTAGTAGTATTTTTACAAAGTTGTAGTTTGACTAGTGAAGAGGATCAAATAGATGGGTAGATGGGCATGACTTTATTTTCGGAATTGGGAAGGATAGTTGTGGTTATGGAGTTAAGTATCAAGTAATAGATTAAATATTTTGTTAATAATTTTATTTTAGTAGATGGATCAAATTTTCTTTTTAGACATAAATTGGTGCATTTTATGGTGTTATTACACTTTTTTGTAAAAAAAAAATATTGTTGAAAATTTTCATTAGGAGACATAAATAGTTTTAATTTTAATCTTAATAATTATTTTGATGTAACTATTTATATTAGCATCATATACAAGTCTTAGATTGATTTCGTTAGTTGGGTATATTTTTGCATGGTCTTCATTGTGAGGGAATGATTTACATTCATGATATATGTTGTGTTGCAAGTTAATTTTTTTAGATTTAATTATTAAATATAATTAATGTATTGAAGTATAATACCAGTTCTTAAATTGTAATGAGATCTTGTAGAGAAATCCAAAACCTTAGTAAATTTATATACTATGTAGGTGAATCCCAATGAATTTATTGTGTGAATCAAAAACCTTATTATGTAAATATATTTCATCTCATGAACCTAACCAAACGTAGTAACCTAAAATCTACCTGATGATGAGAAAACTATTTGGTAATGAAATAGAGTTGCATAATGTAATCTTTCCCACTCAACTCTTTTGTAATGACTACCCTGGGTTTTTTTGTTTTCTCTAATTGTTGTTTGAGATTTTTCTAATGATGTTTGCTTGTATTTTGTGTGCCATTCATGGTTTTAACATGCCAAATGAATAGATAACAAACATACAAAAAATAGCACAGGAAAAAATGTTCTTGTAATGATAACTTTCAGACTCAATTGCTCATAAATTATAATAGAAATTTATAGTTCTTTTAATACATTTTTTTAGAATTAGAAAATTCACTCTCAGACCTAATTTTTGTAGCATATAATAGTAACTAAGGAACTCCAACTTGCCACAATCTTCACCAAATAAAGTACCTTCAAACCCTATGCATTTCCAATGCCAAACATCTCACAAACAACCCCATAATAGTAGAGATCATAACTGACTTAGTACCTCAGAAAAATATTGGAAATTGCCCTCAATCTGGGCGTCTGGATAATTAGGGTGACTTGCTTTATAAATTCAATTTTCTCAAAAAAATCATATGAGAACATACTTGGAGACACCTTGATGAGGAGCACCATTAGAAACAATACCCATGAGGAGAACTCAAGCCATTTGGAAGATATGAACAGATAACCAAGTTCAAACCCAGATATGAAAAGCTCAAAAAGATACTAAAACTCACCTCCAAAATCACACCAAACCACACCAAAATAAAGCCACACTTCCACAAGCCCAAAACCATGAACTACAACTCAGAAATAATTGAATATTTTTCATATTTTCTTGACTGAAACTACAACAATGAAGCTCTGAAGTGATTCTTGGATGAAACCACACCTCAACCAACTAGGGTAGGTCTTTCACTACCGAAACCAGCTCCTAAATGCCAAAGGTTTTCATCTTCAACACCTAATTGCAGACCTATGGAGTATTTCCAACAACATCTTGTTATGCATCCATTTTCACCATAACCAAATGAGGCTCCAAATGAGATAATATAAGCTCTCAGTGAGAAATTAGGGCTACAAGATTTGGAATCCTTTTCCCTCCAAAACCTTTTTACTATTTTTTTCTTTATACTTTAAAACATTAACAAATAATCCTCAAAGCAGTATTTTTCTCAAAAGGAAACTATTTTACCTTATCTAGCCTTCTAAAACAACGTTAAGTTATCTCATTAGGCACCAACGTAATTTTTGATGACCACCTACCCCCTCACTTAAGTTATAAAAATGTTTTATTAAAATAACTTAGTGACTTATAAAAAGAGAATATTAAATAATTCAACCTTAGACTCTCCAACACCACCATAGAAATAACAATGTTGAGGACACTAAGAGTTTGAGACTAGTTTCTCGAGATTGAATTACCAAATAGTAAATGCCCACCAAATAAAAAATTGGCCAAAATATTAAAGCTCATCGGACAACTCCAACATACTGCCCAAACAAGAAACCCTACATAGCAATGCCACCTAGACCAGTTACTAAATATAGTACTTACTAAAAATAATAAGTGAGCCTGAATCACACTAGCCCAAAGGAGGACATCGAAAATGGGAACATTACATATTTCTATCCAATATTTGGAGATTCCTATAATTACTATTTTGATGCATTCTAGGATTATATATGATATGGTAGCCTCTCCATGTAGTGGTTATTTGTGTGTTAGAAGAGGCAAGACATTTCATCAAAAATGGTTTGAAAGAAATATGATACCTTCCCATTCAACAAGTAATAATGATTGATTTGGATAATTTTTGGTTGTTTGGTTGGGAAAGGAAATCATTCTATTAACTTTTTTGGTATGTAGGGAATTGATCACATAAGACATAATCACGCATAACAATTTAAAAGTTGAGATAGTCATATAAATTTAAATGCTCTCATAAAAATGAATATGTTTAGATGTTATTTTTTAGCTTGAATCATCATAAGTAAAGGCATTAGAAGTATATTTGATAGGATATTACTATTGTAGAAAAAATTAGGAACCATACATAGACTGTTGTCATAATTTAGTTTGTGTTATGTATTGAAAATTGATAAGAGCCTTGTCCCCATTTATAGAATGTATTTTTATTCTTTGTAAACACTACTAACATGATTAATACAAGAATCTAAAAATTAAATATTCAAAAATCTTGTTATATTCTTATACTTTATTGTAGTTGTTAAATGATACAATAACCTTTGGTGGCTCAAATATGTCCAAGCTGTTGGTTCATTCTAAATTGAGCCTATTATGTACGCTAGTAGAAATGCACTTTTAAACATCTCATCCAACAATGCCTAGCTTATAATTTTCCAACTAAATGTAATCCACATGATATTAATAAATATAACTCCATACATGATGTTTTGGCTTACACTATCTATTGTGTTGGGTGGGTAGAGGTTCAACTTTAAAAAATCACAAATATTCATAAATGAAAGAAGTAATGTCTTCTACACATAATTTTAAAAAAACATAAAAGTTCATAAATGAAAGAACTAATGTGACATGCATACATAATCAAAAAAAATTGAATAATAGAACAAGTTACAGAAATAGAAGTAACTCATTCACCAAAGATTATTTTTTAAAAATAATTATGTGATAATAAGTGCATTAATAGTATTACCTAAACAACTTAGCATCATATAAAATACTAGATTAGCTTGGTGCTTGTTTAGTTCCTCAACTCATGCTTCATAAAGACTCTTGTAGTAAAAGCATTTTATTTTTGTATAGAAAAATATTTTTTTATTGAAAGGAAAAATAGGGATAAATATCTTTAGCACATCTTGAAAATGAAAAAATTATAAAACATACATTAATAAATGAATATATATATATATATACATCAATAAGAAAACTAAGAACCTCTACATTCTACGTTGAAGAAATTTCAAAAACATTCCATGAAAAATAATAGCTTATAAATTTGGACTGACATGATCTTCTAACATGACAGATTAAATCATACACAACTAGATATAACTAATATCCAAGTTCTCTTCTTTTGGTGAATTTAATGAGCAAGAAACTAATCTTTCTTTTCTAAAATTTGTAGTAGAACTAATTATAATTTTGCATAAAACAATTTTTTAATGAATACAAATATTTTAGAGGTAGACACACAATTTTAATATCAATATAATCTTTTTATAATAAAAATGACCTTCTTACCAATCCAATATTTGATTTTTGAAAGGAAAGCTTCTATATAAAACTTGTAGGAGTTTTATTAATATTTTGATAATAGAACTTAGAATATATTCTAAAATTTATTGAAAACATTCCTACATTTTTTTATTAAAAACATTTATTTACACTATATAAAAAATTATAAAAAGATCACATTTAAAAAAATATGTAATTGATTAAATATAAAATATGCTTAAAAAAATTATTAAAAAATTATATTAATCATATAAGAAGGTCACAATATTCTATTCTTAAGTTGGACTACCAATTTACTATACTCTACAATCCTTTTGTCTAAACATCACATTCGATGGATGACATTTGGTATTTTAGATAAATTTAAGACTGGGGTTTCTTTACCTTACTAATCGAATCCTTTTAGTACTAACCTTATGTTTATGTTTTATTTTTATCATATTTGTATTGTTTTGCTTATGTGTTTGTTTTGCGTCTTTGGTGTGCTTGCTTCGTGTTTGCTATCATGTTTTCCTCGTGTCTTTCATGTGATTGCTTCATGTAATGTCTTATGTTTTTTTTATGTCTTCATTATGTTTGCATTTTTATGTTTGCATTTTTCATGCTACATTGCACCTCATGTTTATGTGTGTTCCTTTATCCTTACATTCTTTTTTTGTAGAACCTTGAACTTGGGGGCTAGTGCATCCCCTAGATTCAATGTCATTCTATCCCTTCAATGTTTGGATAATCAAACCCCTTTTGGCTTTATTCTTGCATTAGTGTGAGTTTGAGTGTAAGTTCATACTCTCACTAAAGTGGGGGCTAAATGTAGCATAAAAAAATATTACCTTTGACAATTTCACATTAGGTTTAGCTCCCCCTATGTGCTTGGACCTAATTATTCATTTAATTTGCCCATTTTATTATCTGTTTTTGGATATCAATCTTAAATCAGAAATTAATATTTATTATTTATTCAATGAAGTAAAAAACCCCAAAATAGGTTAGGACTAGGGTGCCTATAGGAGCTGAGAAAATACAACTTCACAAACCCCGAAGATCACCTACATGCAAATAACTTGTCACAAAAGAAGAGATGGAGACAAAAAAGCAAGGGTTCTCTGAAAACTGAAAATGTATATATCAGAGAGAATGAGAGAATGAATTGATATGAAATACAATGGGATCAATCCTTATAAAAAGGAGATCATGCAAACCCTAAAGAAACCCTAATAGGAAAACATTTAATAATTAATATAACTATTAAATGTCACTTTATGCAAACTAATGTGAAATCTTAAGAAGGGAATAAAGGTAACTTAATCAACACAATTAAGTTAAAACCTTTACTCTAACACCCCCCCTTAAGATGAGCAATAGTGCAACAACAAACAAGTGCAAGAAAGAAAAGGTAACTACAATGTAAGAAGGCAAACATGGGTCCCGGCAACTAGGCCAGATCAGGTACCCAAATACAACCAAATCTCTATAAAGAGGAGAAATAGAGAAAACCTCATGGGAAAAAACTCTACTCCAAAAAGAGATGCAAAAAGCCAAGAAGAACATCACTGAAGAAGAAGAAGCTGCAAACAACTATCGAAAGATGACTGCTATGGTGTTGAAGAACCTCCGCTGAAGATGGAAGATCCCTTCCAAGGCGAAACCAAGGAAGAACTAGCATGAATAATATAATAACCCCCCCATAATGCTGAACTGGGAGAGCCTGATAGATCCACTGAAATGATGTGAAACACCCTGTAGTGCATGAAGAAGAAGAAACAACATAAAGTGCGCAAGATAGCACATGCAATTGAAAAAGTGGTGTGCAAAACAAAGCACACATGCATGAGGCTAGAATCATATGGATCCATTGTCGTCGTGGAGGGACACTCACTGGACAAAGGTGTGATGGCAAACAAAGGAAAACTACACAACCCCCTATAGTATGGATTCACTGTCGTCGTGGAGGGACACTCACCGGACAAAGATGTGATGGCAAAACAAAGGCAAACTACACAAACCCTCATGGCACTTTATAATAACAGTGCGAGTACAAAAGATGGCACAACCTTATGTGCAAAATCCCCAAAAATGCATGTACAATAGTGTGGCACTTTATCTCAGTGCGTTTACATAAAAGATTGCTTACAAATGATGCTCAAAATGCCCAAAAAAGGACAAAAACTAGAAATACATGAAGAACAACCACAAAACTGGTTGTAGAATGCACCAATAGAAAAACAAGTGATGAAACCCACACCACTGGAAAAATGAGAAAACCAGCTTTTGGACGATATCTCGTTTGCCAAAACACGATATCATATGCCCAAGTTACGGCCTCTGGAAGAAATCAGGTCCAAAGAGGAAAAAAGTCAGCACTGCATTAAATTTGATGGTCATACGGTCGTCGCAACGAAAACACGAGCTTAAATTTGACGGCCAAACGGTCGTCACTGTAAATGCACAATTAGGCTTATACATCAAAAAATGGTTTTTTTTAAATAAAAAAAAAATTAATAGAAATTTTTTTTAAAGTTTGTTGGGGCCACCCCACCACACCTATTATGCAAATAGAGGCTCCAGGAGTGTAGAGTGCTAGGCGTAAGCCTGCATGCCTTTAAAAGGTTTTTTAATTGCTTTTTTTTTTCAAAACATGACGAAAATATGCTGAAATTTTTTTTTTACCAGTAATTTTTCACGGATCCACACGAGGTTTTGTACAGTTGTATCGGTTAAAAAAAAATTGCCCCAAATTTTGACTTTGTTCAAAATGGACGAATGAACACTCGATTTAGGGGTTTTGGACCGCTGCGGACGTAATGGCGAGGTCCATTTGAGTTGAAAATGCTTTGGAATTGTAGGTATGCCTGGATAAAAAAACAAACCCCAAACCCTTGAAGCTCCAAAAATCTTCAAAACAAGAACAGGAAGCAGCAGGTCTGGAGCTCTGATACCATGTAGGAGTTGAGAAAATACAACTTCACAAACCCCGAAGATCACCTGCATGCAAATAACCTATTACAAAAGAAGAGATGGAGACAAACAAACAAGGGTTCTCTGAAAACTGAAAATGTATATATCAGAGAGAATGAGAGAATGAATTGATATGAAATACAATGGGATCAATCCTTATAAAAAGGAGATCATGCAAACCCTAAAGAAACCCTAATAGGAAAAACCCTAAAAGAAGCCCTAATAGGAAAATATTTAATAATTAATATAATTATTAAATGTCACTTTATGCAAACTAATGTGAAATCTTAAGAAGGGAATAAAGGTAACTTAATCAACACAATTAAGTTAAAACCTTTACTCTAACAGTGACTAGTACCCCTATCTAGCCTATTTTGGCCCAATTTAAAATATGCCAGTGTCGACACTTTAACATTTGAAAATCCAATTTCGTTTATTGCCTATTGATAATTGATTAGTGGGAAATTATAAAATTGTGTATAAATACAAGCCTTTTTTATCATGTTAATCTTAGCTATTTTTGGAGATTGAATTGAAGATCATAAACTAAGTCAAGGCGAATCAAGGGAAGAATTAGAAACATTATTACAAAAGTTTCATCAATCAAGTTCATGCTCGCAAGATGTCAAGAAGGATGAACCTATCATGTTCAAGAAGCTATTATAATCAATCATGTCAAATTAAGATGTATTGAGTTATTCTCTACATGTTGGTTACAACTATCTATTATGTTTTGTGAACTCACCTTTTTTAGGTCTATCAAGCAATCAAGGAATCCATCAATCAATATTTTTTGCAACTTGTGGTGTGGCTTTAGCTCATCAAGGATATTACATCAAGGTAATATTGTTATTTATCATTTATCATTTCAGCCAATTATTATTGTTTTGGCCTCTATCGAACCTAGGGTATGCCCTCTTGATCATCACCAATCAATGTATATGGAGGTAGAAATAGAAAAAAAAAGTGACTTAGGCAAGCCTCTATACAACACAATTGTTCCCCCTCTTTTTATGTGTGTGGGTCAGATTCAAAATTTTCAATAGGAGACAGCTATAGAGGACACATAGCAAATTATAACCTACAATTCAGAATTTTCAAATCCTGCAAAGAAGCATCCTAGTCTAGGGTTCCCAACACCCCTGTCCTTAAAATTCATGCTCAAATTACTATCATAGGTTCCTCTTTGTATCTCATTCTCATATCTGAAACTATTATGTTACTTTTCATTTTTGTCTATGCAATAAATTACATTTCCATATCTACATTTACATGTCAAGTAGGCTTATTACAACACATATCAAAATTATCATTCTCACACTAAAAAAGGACACAAACCATAGGAGATTGGCTCTCCCTTGTTGGAGTAAGCTAATAATCAACCCTAGTTGGACTTGTGTCCAAATGTGGTGTCAAGTGAAAATAAGCTAATCCTAGTCGAATATAGGATCATTTTTTCTACATCACAATTATTGTTCAGGATGAGGTCACCCATTTGTGACCTCACTAGTTCATAGCTCCAATCAAAAGTGTGTAACCTCAATTTAAAAAATAATATTGGTAATAATAGAATGAGGATTGTAGAATATAGTAAATTGCTAGTCCAACTTAAGAATAGAATATTGGAACCTTCTTATATGATTTGTTTAATTTTTGGATAATGTTTTTAAATTTATTTTTTTTCTTGATAGGTAAGATTAGTTTTTTTTATTATAAGCTAAAAGGAAAATACATGTGTCTGTTATTCCAGGTAATTAACTAGATAAAGTTCCAAACATTCAACTGCAAACTACCATGAAAATACCATTCAGAAAAAATGAGCAACTAGTTCCTGACCTTCACAACCCCCTGACTAGATCCACCACTACTAACGCCCATTTGTATGCCATTGCAAACATATACAAATAAAACTAGCCATAAAGTATTACTAACTATCTACTAGCACCACCTGCATGGCCACATCCAAGCCCAACCCAAACCCAGACTAAGCAAAAACAAACCCTACACTAGCCCAATCTCACTTAATCCATTGGCCCTTGCAAAGGCCTCGAAATCCACAATCCAAGTGAAATCTTTCACAGGCATGAGACCGAATAATTTCTTCATGTAATCCACAACCACCTCGACAAAAATTTTGTGCCTCATGAGGGTCGGGCCTTTTAAATCTAACAGGAAAGGGAAGAACTTTACCTCTTTGTCCATTGTTCGCAACAACTCCATGTCGCCTGGACGGGGAATGCCCTTCCCCAATATCGTCACCTTCAACACCCAGAAGCAATTCTTTCAAGAAAATATTTTCCAACAATGCCCTAGCCTCCTCCTTCGGAACCCAATTGTCCAGAAGAGATGCTAGAAATCTAGAGGTGACGAAGGTATTATCCCTCCCTATTCATTTCTGGCCAAATGCCCATCTCCCAGCACCATCTTAACTGCCACAACCAACAGATAATCAATTTTCAGCATAATTCTCTTAAGACGTTGGTCCATGATTTCCCTAAAGGTCATTTGGCACTTCTTGGCCTTCAAAGATATCAGCATGTCTTCATCGAACCACACTAAACCCTCAACCGAGACTTCAATTATGAAGCGCAAGCACCCAACCATATCTACAATCAAACCCACACCCAACAAAATAAACATTAATAGAAACACAAGCGAATTTCCAACCTCACACCAAGAGTCAAGAAAACAATGTCTTCAACAGACTCCACCCATGCTTTAAAGCCATCGAAAACTGAAAGGCTATCATTAAAATGACCACAGTTGGGAGGGAGTAAATGTAATGAAACCTCACACGAAGGAGGCCATCCTCTTCCTCGAGAATAACAATATAAATATGCAGACTATCTTATCAATACAAAGCTCGTACCTCATAGCCGCCACCCAAATGTCATTCCATGTCTAGTAATGAGTGCTCGAAATGGGCGCCACCCTATCAAAACTCCACGAGAACTCTTCTACCAAACTATAACCAACATGGCTTCTAAGGCTACCACCCCAAAGTAGTTAAGGCCTTACATCGAGGCCACATGCGTCCAAACTCCGCCCTCATTAGTCTCCATGTGCCCTCCTCCACACATGGGGGGCAGCCCGCCCATCCACCCACTAAATATATTTTGTTTTTAACCAATTAAGTATTTGTTTAAAAATATTATTTTTAAAATATATATATATTATAGTGTAAATAAAAAATTTTGAATAAAAAATTATAAAATTTCAAATCCTACAATTTTTATCTAGAATATTTCATTTGCACAATATATTGGTAGGAAGGTAATTTTTATTATAAAAGGGTTATATTGATATACAAATTATGTTTTTTCCTCCACAATATTAGTATTTCTTAAAAACTAATTATATGTACAATTATAATTATCTCTAGTACAAATTTTAGAAAAGAAAGGTAAGTTAATTGTGTATTAACTTCACCAAAAGAAGAGAACCTATCTTTTAACTAAATATAGCTATGTATGGCTTAATTTTTTATGTTAGAAGATCATGTTGATGACAAGTCATTAGTTAGAAGTTTTGTGAGAAACATGTTAAAAAAAAATTATAAGCTATTATTTTTCATGGAATGTCTTTGAAATTTTTTCATTAGAAAAATGTGGAGTAGTTCTCTTATGGATGGTATTTTTAAGATGTTGATGTAAATTAAAAAAAAATCAATTATTAGCATGTGTTTTATAATTTTTTATTTTTTAAATGTATTAGAAAAAAATGTTCCTATTTTTATCTTCAATAAAAAGCAATTATTCTTGTCAAAAATAGAATATATTTACTACAAGACTCTTTATGAAGCAAAATTTGAGAATTAAACAAGCACCAAGCTAGTTAAAAAAACATCCAATTGGTTATATTACTTTTATTTATTTTTTATAAAGTATTTTTTTATGATGCTAAGTTGTTCAGGTAGTACTATTAGTGCACTTTTGATCATATAAGTTTTTGGAATTGTTAATATTAAGTGAATGAGTTAATTCATTTATTGTAACTAGTTCTATTAGTCAATTTTTTTAACCATGTATGGATGACATATTACTTCTTTCATTTGTGAATTTTTTTAAGTTGAACCTCTACTCACTCAGCACAATAGATAATGAAAGCAAAAAATCATGCATGTATGGAGTTACATTTATTAATATAACATGGATTAAATTTATTTGTAAAATTATAAGCTATGAAATGTTGGATGAGATGTTTAAAAGTGGATTTCTACAAGTGTGTATAAGGTTCTATTTGGAATGAACCAACATCTTAGACTTGAGTAGTCGCCCAAGGTTACTGCATGACTCAAGGTCTACAATAATTTGCATAAGAATAACAATAGTTTTTTATATTTTATTTTTAGATTCTTGTATTAACCATGTTAGTAGTGCTCACAAGAATGAAACTACATTCTATAAATAGGGAAAAGGCTCTTATCAATATTTAATACATAGCTCAAACTCAATCATGACAACCTAAGTACTATTCCTACTTTTTTTCTACAATAATAATATCCTATCAAATATACTTCTAGTGTCTTTACTAATAACAATTCAAGCTAAAAAAATAACATTTAAACATATTAATTTATTGTGAGAGAGTTTAAATTTATTCGACAATATCAAATTTTGTTTTTATATAAGTGATTGTGTCTTATGTGATCAATTTAATACACCACAAAACTTAATAGATAATTTTCCTTTCCAACCAAGAAACCAAATATAATATAAATCAATCAATCAATCTTGTTGAATAGGAAGGTATCATATTTCTTTCAAACTAGTTTTGATGAAATATTGTATCCCTACTAACACACGCATAACCACTACACATGGAGAGGATATAATATCCTTTATAATCCTAGAGTGCATAAAAATTATTAATTATATGAATCTTCAAATATTGGAGAGAAAAATTTGAGTGGGAAATATTATACTATGCAACTCTATTTGATTACCAAATGGTTTGCTCATCATGAGGAAGATTTAAGGTTACTGTACATTCAATTAGGTTCATTAGATGAAATAGATTTACATAATAAGGTATTTAAGAATTTATTTGCATAATACTCTATAGGAGCGAATTTGCACCCCTTGTGTAAATTCCCCTTTCACATACCCTCACCTTAGAAAATCAAATCTGAAGGTGAAATTCCACATCACCCATCTAGAATGATCCACTTGGCACATGTTTTGTGTGTCGGTGGAGGAATTTTTGTTAGGAACATGAGTGCGGCGCACAGACATCTATGTGGTGTGTTGTCATCCCTGACGAATTCCTGCATCCAAAGTCCAAAGGGACATTACACACCTGATTGGGGGAAAATTGTAATGCCTCTGTGTGACCAACCGACCCAAAAAATGGCTCCTTTTGGCCTCTAAATCCATCCATTTTCACTTCAAGTCATCCTCTTAGCAATTCATTCAAACTTCTTCACATTCTCAAGAAAATTCTCAATCTCTTCAGCATTCTAGCACTCCATTTTTCACCACTTAGCTTGAGCATTGCAACAACTTCACACTCCATCAACTCCACATTGCACGTGTGAGGCTACCATAGAAGTTGCAAGCTTGGAGTCTTACGAGGCCTCCCTTCACCATAGTTACAATGGTGGTGACTTTGCCAAGTTTGTTGCTTGCATTCTCCCTTCATTGGCTTTGAGAGCCTTTGGGTGGAGGTGGTAATGCTTCATTCATCTCCTTTGTGATTTGATAGAGTATCAAATTTGTCTTTCGTAGTGTTTATTGCACTTCTTTCAATCTTCTTTATTATATTTTCTACTTTGTTATTTTTTGGTTGTCCATGGAGGTGGAAACACCAAAGCGGGGGTTTGACTGAGAGAAACCCCTATACAACCCCAACAATTTTCCCCTTCTCATTTGTGTGTAGGTGAACGTGTGCATGGAGCTTGTTGGCGAACTCACATTTTAGTGAGTTGGTTTTCATCACTTTAGTCTTTATCTACTTATTTTATTATTTCTGCATTTATGTTTTGTACTTTATCATTTTGTCCTTTTCATTAAAATCATTTAACTAGACTGTTAAGTAGGTTTCTAGCTTTTTTGTTGTACTTTACATTTTTTGGCCGTACGGATGACAATGTGCTAGAGAGATGCCAACGTGCTACTATCCTCAGATAAAGAGCTATCTAAGGTATAGTTTGGACTCCAAAAATTGGCTCGTCTAGCCCCAAATAGATTTTCAGGTTTGAAGAGTGATAAAAGTGCTTTACATTGCTCTTCATTCTCGATCCTCATCCCTTTAGAGTGAGGTAAGTTAGGGTGGCCCTCTACTCTCAGCTCTTTGTGACCTGGAGCTTTGACGTGGTTGGTCCCCCTCTCACATTTTTGGTGAACCCAACATGAGCAATGTCTATCCATTTGCCTGTGTTGAGATTTCCCCCCCACACCTGGTGGTTGTCATAACCTTGAGTGTTGTGAAGGTTTATGAGCATCACAACCTAGTCCATGACTTTTGGGTACGTTTTTAGGAGAAGTGTGTGACACCTATCGATGGAAAAGATGAAGGTGACCTCTAGTTTCACCTCCAATTTTTCCACTAGTTTAGTTACTGGCCATACCACTCGTTTTCCTGCAAGTTATGTTGATGGAATAAATTTCTTGGAATAGACCACACGTGTGCCTACTCCTACAACATCCCATATGGCATCATTTGTAGACAAGGATGATGTTGTGTGTATTCTTGCAGAAAACCTTATGGCATTAAATAGAAAATTGCTAGACCTTATAAATCATTAAGAAAAAGTACCAAGCATGGCAAGAGCCACTAGGCTTACTGGTGAGGTGAGACATTTGCTAGGGAAATATCGACCAGGCATAGAATTTTTATGTGGCCTTGCTGATCTAATCAAATCTTATATCCCTTAGTATAGGCCTAGATCAAGTACTACCTAAGGGGAAGTCCTCGATGCCTATGAAAGAAAAATAGGTGTTGCAATGCTCGCTACGTCCAAATGCATGCCCAAAATAGGGCCCTCGATCAGTGTCTCTTCTACATCTCAAAGGCCTAGCACTCTCAAGGTGAGTAAAAACCCCTTGGGTTCAATTTCACCCCTCCTACTACTTATGGTGGTGGAGGCTTTGGTGGAATGAGTGGCAGTGGCTTTGGTAGCAGAGGTGGCACTGGTGGAGGTGGCTTTGGTGGAGGCCATGGAGGTGGCTTTGGTAGTGGAAGTGGCTTTAGTGGAGGCCCTCTCGATGGTGGTGGCTCCAACGGTGGTCACAACAGTGGCTCTGGAGGTTCCTCCTGAGGTGGTTCTCATGGTCATGGTTCTGGAGGTTTCGTTGGTACTTTGTTATCTTCTGACCATGTTTTGAACACCCTGCTTCAGAACATGGGTCGAATGCAAAACCAACTTGCGAGTCTCTCCTAGGCCTTTACCCAACCTATCTTTCATCCCTTCTTCTAACATAGCCCGTTGTCGGTAGCAATCCTAAGTACTCCCTTCCCACAAGGAATTAAGATTCCCAAATTTGAGAAGTATGGCGAAAAAGGGGACCCACAAACACATGTGTCTGCCTTTAATTCCATGTGTACAGACTTCTTCCATTACGATGTGTTGATGGAAAAATTATTTCCTCGATCTCTTAAGGATACAACACTTGAGTGGTACTATTCCTTGCCCGACAATTCTATTTTTTCATTTGATCAACTTGTTTAAAATCATTTTCTCCTATAGTTCCAAGCCAACATCGGATGAAAAATGACTTTCTTGAATCTCACCCAATGTAAGCAAGGGGATAGTGAGAAGATAACTGATTTCATAGCATGATATCAAGCACTCTTATCACAAATCTCGTATCCGCTGCTTGATTTCAACATGCAAAAGGTGTTCATAGGTAACCTGTAAAGACCTTGGCAGGAAACAATTTCCCTTACGAAATACCCTTCTTTTGCACATGATCTGTGTGTCGCGCTACAAGAATAACAACAGACGGTAGTTTCATTTGGGGGATCTTTCTAGCACTCCCATTCAGAAGGAAAAACTATTATATCAATCTTAGGAAAAATTAAGACTGTTGCAAATGTAGTAGCCGCAACGAATGATAATGACCTTAGATGTAACAAGAAGTTCATGAGGTTAGTGGAATCTTATTATTCTATCTTGTAGAAGTTGTTGAAGGATAAGATCATAACCTTGGAGAACGCTTGACCTCTCAAGGAACTGTATTCTGATTGGTATAATGCAAATGCCTTATGTCAGTACCATCAATTCAACATACATGATATTGAATGTTGTATGTGCCCGTGTCACGAGATACAAGACCACATCAATGACAGTTGCATTCATCTCGATGGGATAAAACAAAATACAAATAAATTAGTGGTGAAAGCCCATAGCGAGTTGCAGATATACATGGGCCCATTTTTGTCTCTTTGCTAACTTTATTATTGAACCCTCTGATTCTTCCACTCAGCCCTTGGCATACTTCAATATCTAGTCATGGTTACTTCTTCCACGCAACCTGCGACTGGTTTTCTAGACATGAAATTCACCTCACAGGATATTCCCTTCAATAACAAGCCCTCTCCCATCTACATTCTTGCTCATCTCAATGGGAATATTGTGACAAGGGTCTTAGTTGACCCTATGAGCCGAGTGAATGTTATTACAGAGGAAACATTATGTCGAATTCATTGTAGAGGGAGGAATATGAAGAAACAAAGTCTACCATTCATATGCATGATGGCGTTTCTCTCAAGCCATATGGTTTAATAACTCTATCAGTCCTAGTTGGACCTAGGGTTGTGGACACAACCTTTAACGTTTTTCCAAAATCGGATTTGTTCAAGGTGAAGTTAGGCATACCTTGGCTAGCTTCTATGAACGAAATTG
This sequence comes from Sequoiadendron giganteum, assembly GCA_007115665.2. NCBI lineage: Eukaryota > Viridiplantae > Streptophyta > Pinopsida > Cupressales > Cupressaceae > Sequoiadendron > Sequoiadendron giganteum. The sequence goes on along the minus strand of CM021100.1, from coordinate 232,762,746 downwards.
CTTATGTCATTCATAAGTGTTTAAAATTCTCCCATAAAGGTGCTATGCATGTTGTTCATGACACTATATACATGTCGTTGGTTTCCCATGGGGCTACTCATTGGATCATTTTTGGCTTGCCTCGATCGGTCTTCTTCCCCCAAGAATGGACCTACTTTATTGAAACTATGTGAAGTATAAGATTGGGGACAAGAGAAAGTCAAAAGTGACCCCTCTAGTAGTGCAACAGCAAGCTACCTCCTCTTCTTGAAAGCGAAAGGAGAGGTATGCCCATCCTTGGGGTGCCTCTTCTGCTCCTCTTTCTAAAGAATATGTTTGGATGTCTACTCCTAGATTCCACATGATAAATCTGGTGGTGCCTACCTAGCACAAAGCTAAGATTAGGATATCGAACCTCCCTACTATACATCCTGGACCTTGGCCCTGCCTATATGGTAGGATAAAAGGTCCTCATGGGGAATTCTCTATGTCTCGATGTGGCCTCCCACCGCTCCTACTCCTAAAGCAGTGAATGGGAAGAGGCCCATCGTCGAGGTGCTAGAGTCAACTCCCCCCGTTGTCTTTCAATCTCTTCCTCCTACTCCCACTTAAGAGTTTGCCCCTCCACTAGAAATGGTTGTGATGGACACCCCTATGGTTGAGCAAGAGCCTTTTGTCCTTTCCCAACACCTAGCCTCTAGCTCAAAGAGTCACAAAAACCACCTTGCACATGAGCACAAGTGTCGACAAAAGGCTCTGGTGGTTGAGTAGGCCACTTTGCAAAGAAAGAAAGAGGAGTTGACTTCCCCTATTTAAGGGCCTCCTATTGTGTCCTCCTCTCTCAACCCCCTTGCTTCTGTTCAATCGAGTTCATTCTTGCTTCTGGCTCTTGTTGTGAACGTGAGTGCACCTGACCCTAAAAAGGTGCAGGTGTTTATCACTCCTTTGGTGGAGCCGCCTCTTTTGATGTCCCTTTCAGACATCCTTCCATTCCCTAAACTTGTGGACATGTTGAACACTTCGGTGGTGTCTGTTGTGATTGTCTCCTCCTCTTTTGCACCTCTTGTCTCATCTTTGGGGAGTTCACATCCTCCGACGAAGTAGAAAGTGGAGGTTAGCCCTTCTAGAAATAGAGGGCATAAGAGGATCCCACCTTCTTCAAAGGGTGGTCTCGCACTAGCTTGTTGCGTCTTAGTGATGGAGCAAGTTCCAGCTTCCCCTAAGTTTTTCATGGCTCCCGAGTCACATAGTGAGCCTAGCGGTGAATCTTGAGCATCGTCCTCCCCGTACATTGAGGTACCACATGGCACTTCCATAAAGTGCATGTTTAACTCTTTGGATGAGATCTCGACCTTGTCAATAATCTTTGTGAAATTGCTGACCATAGCTACACAAGAGTTGAGCAGAGAAGATCTTGTGAGGCCTTTTTCCTTGGCCCTTGTTGTGGGAGGGTCAAAAGCACCTCCCCTTAATATTCCACCATTTTCAGGCTCATCCACCTTCCCCTTATAATGATCTAGATTGGGAAGCAAATGACCTCTTGGTCGATTAGTGTTGGGGGGGGGAGGCAGGGCGCTCTTCTTTACCTTTAGATTAGATGTGTGTTGTGATGTGTTCCCCTGTGCTTGCATTATGTGTTCCTGGATAACCCTTGTCACCCTTATAGGTGCTTGGATATAGGAGTGATTATGTGTTGTAAACTTCCTCTTTTTGTGGCATCATTCTTCCTATGTTGTGTGTTATGCTTTTTGGAAAATTGGGGACGATACAAAGTGTTGGGGGTATTGAGGATTCCCTTCCATGTTGACCCAAAATTTTATTTTCACTTTATCTTCTTGTGCATTCTTAATATGGTTTCATATAGTAGGGGGTTGATGACAATTCATTTATATACTATTACTATATTTATATATATTTATGAGCAGCTCTAATCTCGAAATATCAGATTGCCCCTGTTTCCTCTATCTGTGATGTCATTGTTTCTCTTTGCGTTCTTATCTTTCTCTCTTCTTTGCTTGATTTGTGATGTTGTGGTGCCTATGTGTTATCCCTTGTGTGTGCAACAACATCACCATGCTGACATCTCGCTATGTCCCATGGGCTACAATATCACTTTTGCATTCCTGCTTTTCTCTCCTCAGGACGTTGTGTGCCTTTGCATTCAACATGCACCACCCTAAGGGAGGTTGCCATGTTAAATTTGATTTTCAAAAAATACATTCGTTACTAATGAATCTTTTCTTGAGAATCCTTGCAAACTTTTTGAAAAACCTTTATTCTCAACTTAGACTGGGCTAGCATAATGTGTTTCCTTCATCATGGGTTCACAAAGAAAGAACTTTCCTCCAAGGAGGGAGAAACTTTTCTTGCGGGGGAAGTCTCGACCTTCCCCTCACGAGGGGTTATTTTCTTCCTTTCAAATTCCTTTATGAAGTGAACATCTTTCGAAAGGATTCCTTGATGATGAATCAATTTGCGAAAAGAATTCTTACACTTTCAAGCAACGTGTCCCTTGAGTAAACCCCTCTTCTTTTGGTGTTCCCGAGGGACCCCTTTGAAATTCTTTCAACTTGTTAACTATCTGTGTGACTGCCTGCTTGTTGTCTTGCATGGCTACTTTTTTTTTTCTAACATGTGTTTTATCTGCGGATTAACATGTTGCTTTGTAGGTGTGCTTGTGAAGCTGCTTTCCAACCCAACTCTGTGGAGTCCCCTTACACTGGGCTTCCTTCATGAGAGAGTACTTGCGAGATTCCTTCTTGCAAGTCTACAGGCTTGTAAGGCGCTTACATCTTATGGGATTTTTCTATTGTTGGTCTAAGGGCCTTCGATGTACTTTGTGCAACTTCATAGTTATGTGGAGCTATGGAGTCCTTCAGTTTGAACCTCCTCAAGAGAGAGTACTTGTGGAATCCTTTTCCTACCCTACGCTTTTGAGTTCATTAGATCACGATCTACTTCCTCGACAATTAAGGTATATGTATTTGTATCTCTTCGATCTACTTTACCGAACACCATCGATATTCGTGCTCACTAAAGTGGGGGAAAAATGTATAGGAGTGAATTTGCACCCCTTGTGTAAATTCCCCTTTCACATACCCTCACCTTAGAAAATCAAATCTAAAGGTGACATTCAACATCACCCATCCAAAATTCATCCACTTGGAGTGTGTTTTGTGTGTTTGTGGGGGAATTTTTGTCAAGGACACGAGTGTGGCATGCAGACATCTACGTCACATTTTGCCATCCTTGATAGATTCCTGCATCCAAAGTCCATAGGGACGTTACACATTTGATTGGGGTCGAATTGTAACACCTCTAGACAACCAATCAACCCGAAAAATGACTCATTATGGCCTCTAAATCCATCCATTTTCACTTCACTTCATCCTCTTAGCAATTCATTCAAACTTCTTCACATTCTCAAGCAAATTCTCAATCTCTTTAGCATTCTGGGTAAACCCATAATAGTGGTTTACAATTTTGATGAGGAAGGAAATTTGAAAAAATGCTCACACATTCAAAATTTCATGTTTTAAAGGGTTCGTTTGAACTAGGGGGTTCACACGAACCAAAAAGAGGGGCTCAGTCTCTTTCAAAATAGATCTAGATCTCTCTTTTCTCTTTATTTTAGAGAGATTTATTATAAGTATTACGATCAATCAAGAGCATAATTCCTATTTAACTCACTATCCAAATGATCTGTCTAACACGATTAGACCAGATTCGGTCAAATCTAGAGAAGTGAAAATTAGACAAATCTGTCTCTTTTATAAAACAAACAGATAGTATCTGAATCTATTCATTATATCACCGATAATACAATTATTGATTTGCTTGATATTCATAATATATCATCATTGGCCATATATTAAAAAATCTTATTCAATTTAAAACTTTTTATATGATAACTAATGGAGTTCTTAGATCCAATGGCACATTCAGTTCATTATTCCTTGCGAAGTAGAAAGGATTGCAATCCCGATTCCACCTAAAACTTTAGGAATCTCTCGAGCATTAGAATAGATTCTCAAACCAGGTTTGCTAATGCGCTTTGAAGTGGTTATATATCTCTTTTGCGTCCTTCCCCTAGATTTTGAAGTTAAAACAAAAAAAGATTTTTTACCTTCTCGATGTTCCCTAACATCTTCTATAAAACCTTCTCGTAGAAGAATCCTTGTGATGTTCTCGGTAATAGTAGTAGCTGCCACTCGAACTGTTTTTTTTTTTACCATGTCAGCATTTCTTATATAAGTCATTAGATTAGCAATAGTATCGTTACCCATGACGAACTAATTCTTAGGAATTTACAAGCTCAATATAAAGACATGTTTCTCTTTTTTTAGGAATATGCCTGACATTACTTTTACATAGTATATAATTATAATACTTCAGGAGCCAATGAGATTATTTTGGTGAAATTCAATTCTCTTAATTCCTCAGTAACTAAACCAAAAACTCGAGTTCCTCTTGGATTTCCTTTCTGATCAATGACAACTACTGCATTGTCATCAGATCGTATTATCATTCCATCATTACGTTTAAGTTCTTTACACGTACGTATAACTACGGCTCTAACTACTTCTGATTCTTGCCGAGGCATATTAGGCACTGCTTCTTTAATTATAGTGATGATAATATCGCCGATATTAGCGGTGTTACGATTACCTGCTCCTAGCACTCGAATACACATTAATTTTTGGGCTCCACTGTTGTCTGCTACATTCAAGTAAGTTTGGGACTGAATCATTTTTCCTCCAAAAGAATTGTTACCTCGGCAGAAAAAAAAAATTTCTTATCAATTAAATAATCTTTTTCTACCAGAAATATCTCTTTGGTTCGGCATTATTTATGCGAACTAGTAATAAATTTAGTATGTATAGGCATTTTATATGCAATGAAGATGGTAGTCCTCAGAACGAGCTATCCAACAAATATAATTTTAATATGTTTTGGTTTTATTATGTATGTGTTTTTTTAGTTTTATTAAACATAGGTTTTTCACCAAAAATCAAGTTCTCTATTTTGCACATGTGGAAAAATAGCAAATTATCAAAATAAAAAATTTTAAAATATGTTCGTACTGGGTATTGATGTCCTTGATCCATTAAAAAAAAAAATTGAATTTCGATACATAAATTTTTTTTTATGTTGTATATAGTCCACCTATGTCTGAATTGCCATTGGTTTGACTTTGAAACTTGATTAAGGAAAAAATATTCAATAAAAAACTATGAGACCAAATGAAAGTGCTAGATATCGTAGTTACAAATCTAAATTCAAAAAAATTAGAATTTTACCCTTAATATGATAAAAGTTATGTTGTATACGGTGAGCGTCACTTTTTAAAAATGATGTTTTCTGAAAAAAAACTAGTTTTCGTGGGAGATGGAAAAAGAAGTGCAATCGGATTCCAAAAATTTTGAAAAAATATATTTTTAGAATCTATAGACAAAATGTGATGAGACTCTAGTTTACACCATCTTCAAATTCCTCATGGTTTAACCGCTATAGGTGCCCGAATGTGAAGATTTAGTTAAAAATAATAATTTCAGTGTCCAGTTTGGCCAAAAATTGTAAACCACTATTGTGGGATCACCCTTCTAGCACTCCATTTTTCACCACTTAGCTTGAGCATTGCAACAACTTGACACTCCATCAACTCCACATTACACGTGTGAGGCTACCATAGAAGTTGCGAGCATGGAGTCTTGTTTATACCTCCCTTCACCACAGTTGTGGCGGTGGTGACTTTGCCAAGTTTTTTGCATGCATTCTCTCTTTATTGGCCTTGAGAGCCTTTGGGTGGAGGTGAGAACACTTCATTCCTCTCCTTTATGACTTGATAGAGTAGCATTTGTCTTTTGTAGTGTTCATTGGACTTCTTTCAATCTTCTTTACCATATTTTCTACTCTGTTGCTTTTTGGTTGTCCGTGGAGGTGGAAACACCAAAGTAGGGGTTTGACTGAGGCAATCCCCTATACAGCCCCAAAAAATTTCACCTTCTTGCTTGTGTGTAGGTGAACGTGTCTATGTAGCTTGTTGGCGAACTGGCATTTCAGTGAGTTGGTTTTCGTCCCAGACCCATGCTACCATCCTTGAACAAAGAGTTGTCTAAGGTACAATTTGGAATCTATAAATTAGCTCGTCTAGCCCCAAATAGATTTTCAGGTCTGAAGAGTGGCAAAAGTACTTTATAGTGCTCTTCATTCTTGATCCTCATCCCTTTGATCCTCATGTTTTCTTGTGTTGTGTTGAGAAACTTTCATTGCTTTGTGGGTACATGCATTAATTTCCTAAAGCTAGTATAGAACATAAATGTTGCTTTGTCCTAGAACTATGACCATATACTTCAATTCTTTCTTTCTTGTTTGGATTATATTCAAAAAAAATTATAGGTAGAGTCATTAACCTCTTGGAATCAATCAAGCTGATAAATATTACCAATGGGTGGAATTACTTTATTTGCTTTGGTTTAGGAAGTTTTCCTTATTTGTTGAGTCGCGTAGTTTAATTTGTATTAGTGTTGTGCTACAAAGATTTCCCTGCCCTGAGGATATAGTTTTTTCCTTTGTGTTTGTGGTAAGAAGCAGTCTCAGTCTCCACCTAGTGGGTAGACTCCTCAATCTCGTGAAGTTTGTCTAGTATATCAATAGTTTCTTCTTTAGTCTGGAGCTATTTTATATATATAAACTGCCACACTATTCCAAGCTCTGGGATTTTTAAAATGGTATGTTAATGCACCTATTGCTTTTTGTTTTTTTGTTTCCTTTTGTTGGATATTCTTCTTTCTTCTAAGGTGTTTTAATGTTCTTGGTTTTTCAATTCTCCTTAATTATTTATGAATTGTATAGGAAGAAGAGAATTTATTTATATTTGTCGGTGGGGGAGTGCTCGACAAGAATGAAAATCCAGTAGACAAGTCTAAGACTAGTGGATGGTTTGCAGCTGCCATTATTTAGGCAACTTGTGTGCATATCTAATTCACTTTACAATAGATAAGTGAGATCTGTTAGACAGATCATTGGTTAACATGGATATGAAAATATTCAGTTTAGATAGATGGTAATTGTGTTTCTTGTATACACCTTAATGGTTAATGCGTGTCTTTAAAGATTCATAGTTGAGATGATTCTAAACGAGTTTCTAGTAGATAGTTAGAGGAATTTATAGTTACATAAATATTGAGTGCTTTTACTAAGGAATTATATGGGTTGAGATAGTTTAGAGACTCTTAAAAGTATGGATAATGTGTTCCTATTAGGAGTTTTAGTTAGACATGCCAAAGCTAAATCTAGAATGATTTCAGCAATTCACAACAGTGGATGTCAAGGCATTGATAGTTTCAAGAATTTGTATGTATTGGTTTGGGTATTCATAATATATCTTATCAAAGGATAATATAAGTTCTAACCATTTTATCTTTTCGATATACTCTTCAGGAGTGGAACTTTCTTACTAGGGATTGTTGGGCTAAAGAAATTAAATTAATCAGAATGTTATGAAAGAATTGGTTTCTCTTTCTGCACTACAACTGGTTGATTGCGACATTCTATGAGGGAGGTTTTAAGACTACTACATTTAAATATATTCTCACAATAAAGGATAATCAACCTCCCTTCCAATAGCTTCATTTTTTAGAATATATTTAAATGCACGAGCCCCAAAACCTCACTCAAAGTTGCAATCAACCAACTCTTGTGTAGAAGGAGAAACCAATTCTTTGGTAACAATATGATTAATTCCTTCAACTGCTGCCTCTAAGAAAAATTCTTAAAGTTAAGCTATAAAACCGTGCATCCATTACATATTAGTTCATGTGGGGGAACTATTGTGGAGGCTCAATCGATAAACAATGATTAATCTAGCTTGGAACAACCAATGAGCTTGCAAAATATTTTTACAAATTTTGTTTGGTTTCCTATTTGCATTAGTTAAGCTACATATTTTTTACGACAAATACTCACTTGAGATTTTCTAGCGCTGTGTGATTCGCATTGCAAGTGACGGGTAGGTGCATTCACAGGTACCAATGCAAGAGAGTGCACACGTTTAGAGGGAGGCTCCTACAGATTTTTAAGTGGTTTAAACAGCTAGTGATTAGGGTTTTAGCAATGTTAACGAGTTGCCATGTTTGTAGTGTTTGCATGTAGAGGAGACCTCAACAATTAGGTATTTTCTATTGTTTTTGTTACTGTCTCATTCTACAGCTAGCAATATTCTTGTCATAAAAGTAGAAGTTGTTCTAGATCCTTCATTAATTTCTATGGCACGATTTATAGCTGCAATAGTTCATATTTATATTTGGTGTCTCTAAGATCTAGAAATTTCTAATCTTCTAGAGAACTCTAAAAATGGAATGTTCTTTTCCTTGAATAACTTCTAGTCGCTTCTAGCTTCTAAAAGATTCTAACCCTTCTAAAAGATTCAAGTTCTTCTAAAAACATCTTGTAACTTTTCTAAACAATCTTATTCCTTAACATGTGAAAGGTAGGAGGCAAGCAAACAACACCCCATTAGATTGATTTGATCACCTTCTTCCTTTGACTCCAGATAAAAACGCTTGTTGTAGAATGGCAGACAAATAATAAACATCTCACTGTAGCCCACTTATCATATGACCACTTCCGTAAAAGTGCCAAACATTACATCTGGTATTTTCCGCAGCTGGCACTAATAGTCATTGCCAAATATTAATCTTCAGAACTGCTATACTGAGTTTACAAGGGAAGTCAGCCATAATGGATTCAAACTCGGCTTCAATGAATACAATTGACGTGTAAGCTTGTGTGCCCGAAATCGGGTCTTAATTGCCTCCAGATTTTAATGTCTACGATTGTCTTCATAAATGGATATTGTTTGTTTGAATAATCTCGTTCTTAGAGTATTATTATCGGGCCTTCAAAATAACTCATAAACACAGTTCCTCCTGACAATAACGATTGCCTTTGGATAGAGACGACATAAGACCTGCTCGACTCATATTAAAATTATCGCTGCATTTGGCGGGTTTGTCTTTCGTCTTACTTGTCAGCACCATAATCTCTAAGCGCCTTAATATGTTCAGGATAAATGTCGACACAAGAATAGTGCCTAGTCTATATCAACAAAATCGTAAACCAGGGTATCGATTGCCAAGAGCATCAGCTCAGGTTAATATATATTGTTAACACCAAGCACAGAGAAATATTACCCTTGAACAGACTTAAAATATCATAGTGACCAATATGTCTCACCAAAATTGGAGAACAATGCCATTACCTCTGAGATTCGAACATAATGATCACATACAAATTCAGAAATCGGCTTACAAACCAACAATACCAATATTCTGCAAATATCAGATAAGTTCCCTAAACTTGAAAATACCCTGAAGGTCTTCAACCCCTTATATTTTTGTCTGCATAGAAGATGTCACATTTCTCAAACCATCTGTCGAAATACATTGAAACTATACTATGTGTGAATCCTGAATTGAATTCACCTGCAAATGGAATTGGGATGCCGTCCAATTCCAGACCGAGGGTTTTTGTCCTCAATCTTTGAAGAGTTTTGCTCTCCAAAATTTCTTCCAATAAACAAATTCTCCAATGATGTCCTCCCCGAGGACCAAACCTCTTATAATATTATTTTACGGTTTTGAGAAGTTATTAAGTGAAACTAATTAAAATTGATTTCCTAAAGTCACTTTTATGAATTATTTACTTATTACCCTTTAATTATTTTTAGATGATAATAATTAATATTATTTAATTTTCACACCGTCAAAAAGGGGACATTACAAGACGCTATGACCTTTCAAATCCTTTTCCACAAATCGAATTTGGGCATATCGTGCAATCATGGCATTTCATGAGATCACATCTCTTTGAGGCATTCTGTCAAACAGTTAACATGTGTCTTGTCTATGCTTGCCCTTTTGGCATGGATGTCTATGAGGACATTTGCAACATTAACATCTGTTAAAAATCCGCTTCCCTTTATGATTTGATGTCTGTGTATACCCTGTTCCAAAGCCCATTTTGGCACAGGCAAAGGGTATGCTGCCAAAGGTTGTGGAATTTGGCTTTACACTTGGCAATTGCAAATTCTAAAGCCTTTTCAACAAAACTATTGTACATATTCTGCAACCATTGCAGTCCACAATGACACATTTGTTTGAGGCATTATGTCAAAGAGGTCACGTGCCTTGGCTATGCTCCTACATTCTTTCCATGTAAAAGCATTCTTGAGAAAGGATTCTCTATGACAAGTCAGAGTTACATGGGTTTGATGCCATAGTGGTTACTAGTTCGTTATACCAGAATTATAGAAATTCCTACATGCCTAAAGTTACTTAAGCAGATACAGACAATATGATAATGTAAAATCTCATGTTTTGTACAGATTATGCACTGGCTATATGCTTCTGATACTTTATCTACCAATAACCTTCACGAGCATTAAATACTCATCCATTCAGATGCTAATGTTAGATATCATGCTAATATATTGCCATGTCAGCATTGGATAACATAGGAGCGTTTAGTGTGTTTACTCAAACATAAGTGTGGTAGCTGTAATTTGATACAAGGGAAGATGAATTGATTCTTGTCCCGTTACTATTTACCTTAGGTTAGGATCTCATTTCACGACTTACATGTTCTTGCATTTGTAGGTTTCTGGAGGAATTTCTTTGAGTGAAGCCTTGTTAATGAATGACAATTGGTTGGAGGAAAGAGGAGTTAAAAACACCAACTTTGCCATTGTGACCTGGTATGACTGGGACTGTGAGGTAATGTTGGAGTTTGAATGCATCTTGAAGGGCATATAGAAGCCTAGCTATTTGAACAGGTAGCCTAGCTCTTTACTTAATTTTGTTTTTGACTGAATGCATTTGGGTTCTTGTTCATGGCATTTCATGACCATCAAAGAAACAATGCAATACTGATTCTTTATATATGACATTTTTTATCAGAATATGGTTTTATCATGTCCACACCCCAGAGAAACGTCTTTTCAATAAAATCAATAACAATGTATTATCATTTAGCTATATGTTGATGAACTAAATAGATCGATATGATTTTGTATTAATATCATCCATGCCCTTGTTATTGTTGTATGATAAACAAATATATTTCCTAGTCAAATATTTCTCATGATTGCGAGACAGAATGATTTTTAAATGACCTTTCATGACAACAATTGTTTTCCTTTTTACGATGAAGCTTTACACAGCCTATTTAAAGACTAACCATCCTAGTTAATAAAGTTCGAAGCTGCCTTAAAAAATTTCCTTGTGGACAGATGGATCAATTTGAAGCATCCCTTTTGCAATGCATTTGATCAACTTGATGCAATCTTAAGGGTGTTGCACAGTTAGCTGGGCTTTTGTGGGAAGGTCGAGCTCGCTATGGCTTGGATAATGCCAGGAACACTGCTAGACTTCTTGTAGATCTTATGAGATGTGGACTCAAATTGTCAGTTACTTCTAGGTGTCCATCAAACATATCAAAGCATACGCTATCAATGCAAAAACAACTGAAGAACTCTGTAGGTGGAGGCTTTGTGTTAGAAGCAACTGTACATGGATTGGGTAATGGGCTACTGCTCAGAACAACGGATGAGGGAATGGACACAGGGACACTTTGTTTCTGTGGGGTGAGGAGCAATAAATGCATGATTAAGAAACCCAGGCCAGCACATGGAAAATACTTTTTTGGTTGTGGTAATTGGTCTATTAAAAGAGGTGCAGGTTGTACATATTTTGAATGGGCTATTGCAGATGTGCCTTTCAATGCTTAGATTGTGAAGGAGGCTTTATGGTTAATTAAGGATGCAGATAGAAGGGATAACACCAATTTGTGCCCACCAATATATATCCACCATTCAATTTTTTTCAAAATATTGGGTGGCTCTTCTGCAGAGGAAACGAATTTATTAGCTGTAATTTTCAGCATGTTCATACAAACTTTTTTGTTTCTTTGTATCAAATTGTAGTGTACCCATTATTTTTCTTAGTAAAACTTAGGCAAGGGCTTACATTAGTAAGGTGGATTTAAACTTGACTCTGTCATGAATGTTCATATTATTATAACCCTCCGTTGATAAAAATAATTAACATTAATAGAGCATCACATTGAATTTTTGGCTTTGCAGGGGGTTTTGAAGTTTATGAAAGAAAACAACTTCTGCAGAGGAAACAAATTTATTTGCTGTAATTTTCAGCATGTTCATAAAAAGTTTTTTATTTCTTTGTATCAAATTGCAGTGAACCCATTATTTTTCTTAGTAAAACTTGGGTAAGGTCTTACATCAGTAAGGTGGATTTAAACTTGACTCTGTCATGAATGTTCGTATTATTATTACCCTCCATTGATAAAAAAATTAACATTAACAGAGCATGACATTGAATTTTTGGCTTTGTTGTTTGTAGGGGTTTTGAAGTTTACGAAGGAAAACAACCATTTGGTCACAAGTGCAATTCTGGAAACATTGATAATGGTCTTGGTCAAATGATATGATGAAGAAAAACACTCTTTATAATATTTATTTATATTGTTTCCACATTAGAATCAGTTGGAGGATTATATTTGTTTATTGGGAATCATCATTTTAATAATATAATTCAGTTCTATGCAAAATAAAATTGTCATCTTCTATACATGTATTGTTTTGGACTTTCCAATTTAAACCAAGTCAAATCAGATTTTCACATCAAAGTTTATACGCGAAAATTAGATTGCACAAGTGGAGATAGGCAGATGAATTGAACCAAGAATGCAATAAAAGGAAGTTAAGCATTGTTAATGTTATCACCAAATAACGCACCCTTGCGAAGTTGCAGAACTTAGCTTACAGGTGAAACATTGGATCTCTTCCAAGTTTGTAGGTTACCTATGATGGAAGAGAACCTCCAAAGAGGGCTGGTTCCCTTGGAACTATCACCTAAACTAAATTAAACTAATGATGCTTGGTGAGAAAAGAGAAAAAGATAACATTAAAATGAACCTAAACTCTAATACAGTGATGCACCAAAAAGGTTTTCAAACCTACACTGCTGTTTTAACAAACAATTCCCTCAATAATTCAGTTGGTTCTCACAACTCGAAAATTTACACATATTAATACATAAGTGTTTCATAGGAAGGTTTAAGTTTTACAATTCAAGAGGAAAATAAATGTTTCACACTTAATGGCTGTTTAAACAAGCAACACAACCTATAACCTATGCTAAACACGAGTTTTTTTCTGTTTGAAGGTGCTGATATATGAGACATACAATAAAGGATTTGCATATAAAGCACAAGATAGTACATCAATCATTTGTTGCACACAATAAAACAGAATATGAAGAAGGTAAAACTTGATTTTATTGATATAAAAGGTGCTTACACAGCTTTACATAAGTTTGAAAAAGGGCTAAATCTGCTGCTCTAGCATGAAAGAACTTAGAAAAGTTACAATACAATGCTCTAAGAGTGAAAAAACTGCCTAAGGCTTGCCTTTATGCTGCTCAACAGCTGCAAGAGAATAGGAACATGTGCTTGAGAAAGAAGACAAGTGCTCACTTGAGTTGGCTGAGTCAATCTTCCTTTGGTCGTCCTAAACAGTCTCCCCTACGTTTCAGCCCTCAAAATGCTCCAAAAGGTTGTTTGAAGGCTGAAAAGGCCATTCCTTAACCTTATCTACCATTAAGGCTTCACAAATAGCTCTTAAATGCCCTCAAAAGGCTTCAAAACTGAAACAAACTGCCTCCTACATTCTTGTCAACTGCTGCAAAACCCAACAAACTGCCCTAGATGCTTGGAAGGAACAATAATCAGCCATTAACTATCTCCTAAATATCTTCTTAACTGCTCATTACTGGCTGCACAACCCAACAAACTGCCCTAGATGCTTGGAAGGAACAATAATTAGCCATTAACTATCTCCTAAATATCTTCTTAATTGCTCATGACTGCTCATTACTGTTGTAAACACAGTTGCATATTCTTACTGCACATGTTCTTGACTTGGAACTTGAATATCATGTGCATAGTATTCTTATCTCTGTCATGGCTTTATCAAAATCAATAAAACTATGACCTTCAGTATCACAGGACTGAACTTGTTTTCTCTCGTTGATATTCAAGCAAGAGCAGCAGTTCCCTGTATACAATCAAAATAGGCCATGCTTTACCAACATCTGTTACACTCTTTTGAGAACATGCTTTACCAACATCTGCTACACTCTTTTGAGAACAACTTGATGGGAATTGATGACACTGCCCATTTGCTTCATGTTTTAATTCACGTTCTCCATTCTTTGACAACTATTATCATGCTCTGAGTGTTATATTCTCTCCTCAACTATTATTCATTTGTCATCCTGTGACAGTATTTAAGATAGTTGTAATGGAGTCCTTGATTTCGTAAGGCTGCCCTATCACCATTTGACCCTTCATGACCGTAAGAACACTGGCACTCCATTTCTCAGGGCCACTTGAAACACTTGACTTTTCATTTACTTGCCCCCTTGAAACTGTCATATAGTTCACTGCCTTCTTGAGCTGATGCACCCATGCTTTCACACTAATACTTGTATTTGTCCTTGACAGGGAATTTGTGACAATTACAACAACCACCCCTTTCAAAATACAGTATAATATCATTATCATCTGTCAAAATAAAACTATAAGGCTTTTACCCTTTCATACATATTTATGACAGTAATTTTGATGTTGGTTGTCTTCTTGACTTGGCATTGGTATCATTCAAATTCCCATGTATAACCTTCAAGAGACAGAAAGTACATGTCTGATCCAAAGACTCAATCTTTTTCCCTTGGGACTGGAAACCAGTTTCAGATCCCTATATGTCATGTTGATCTTTTGTATCACTGCCATGTTTGATCAGTTGTCACTTTGATCATTTGTGTATGAATACTGTCATATGATTGTCTCAAGATCTGTAGGAATCATCTCAAACTATCATCTGAGCTAAAAGATTATAACCATGCTACATCTTTATACAAACAGAAAGCAACATAGAATATATAACAACATCTGGAAAAGACCCCCTTATTGCATCTGCTCAAACATACTAAAAGCAGTTTCAACTCTCCCATTGTGGCTTCATAAGCTTTGGACTACCCTTATCTTGACCTCTGATATAGTTGTCATCTTTGTCATGAACATTGAGAAACCTTTTCATAGCTTGACTAACAACTGTCACCCTTTGATATCTGTCCTCAGCATCTTGGCTGCTATCATGTGTGAATTCATTGTTCAATGCATCTCCACAATCCAATTTTCACTCTTATGACGATCCCATGACTGTATTCTTTACATTTTGTTACTTTTCCTTTATGGCCTTTGTCTATGTCATCACTTGCGTTTATGCACTGTCATTTGCATCTTGAACTTTGCCCTTTGTCTATGTCATCATTTGAAAAGCATTGGCATTATTTCAGCTAATGCCTTCTTCTCAAATTCTTCAAAATAAGAGATCAAACCTTCAGCTTTAGCAATGGCAGGCTTGTCTAAGCAGTCCAAGTGCATTCATCATCAAATGTAAACACACCCTAGTTGATGTCATTATTGCTACATGCCATTCCCAAGAACTGCCTTTAAAACTGTCCAAGGTTATCACATTCATGACACTTTAAAATTTGACCTATGTAATACTCTGCTGCTCATATAGCTATTGCTGCATGCTTAATGAACTGTCAACTGACATGCCTAAGTGTCTTTAAAACCTCTAACTATCATGTCTTGAGCTTTGTCTCTTTCTTATTCATTTCATGGTGATTATCTGAAAGATCCTCAGTTAGCTCATTGACATAGTGGTTCATCAAATGCTCATGTCATTGTGGACTATCCTTTCCTTGCTGTCATGAATGTCTGTACCCACTCCCTGTGCTCATGGAACTCATTCTTGACAAGGATGTCATTTTTCCTTTACCGTACAAAGATTATATGTGATGCTGCCCTTAAAAATAAAGGTGACTGTGTTTATTTTTTAGTTCACTGTCATTTGCTTCTTGTTGCGCTTCTTCTACTATCATCACCTGAGGTTTTATAGAGTACAATATACCAAAGAAACTTGCTGCTCAGAAATTCTTTTATGCTCGCTCAGTAGTAATGATTAGCATCATTCTATTCCTCATGAATTTAAAATCCAATCTGCTGTAACAGAAGATTTTGGATTCCATTTGCCAGCTCTTTGTGATAAAAACTGCCATAATCAGTGTCATTACCAAAACTTTGCCTCTGTCCACTGTTAGAATTTGACTCAAGTTCGCTCCTTCCAGAACTTATAACTTGAAACCACAGGCCCAACAATGAACTCCATGGTGGCCACCATAAACCCAGAGGATGTGCTCAAAACTAAAAGCCTCGTGGACCATTCACATCATCATTATCAGTTAGAACATGGTCAGCTTTGACACACTTTGAGTGTCCCAATAACCACCTTGAACTTATTTAGATATGAACCTAGCATATACATACCTCCAGCTATATAGATTCCTCAGTATTTGTCTCTGTTAGCAGCAGTCTTCTCGAACTGTTCACAACCCTCTTATGACATTTGCCATTTGTTCTTTGATGGACCATAAGAACATGATGATCTTCCAATTGTATAGAGGATGAACCATAGCTTTGGAGTAGATACCCTTGAAAGGACAGTCTGGAATCCTTTTGGTTCAACTAGAAAGTTCCATCTCTTGCAAACACAATGAAGACAAAGTATGCTTGTAAGAAGTAAATATGAGAAAATTTCTGTCCATTAAACCCTCTGGCAGAGCACTCCATATTCTTTCATCACCTTACATCATCTAGCCTTCATCCATGATCTCTTAAAGTGCCTTCCATATGCTTTTCATTGTTGTTCCATAGGTTGTTCATTTCCAGTATCAACATATAATCATACTGTAGTCATAAAATGACTGGAACTAGAACTGAATCTTAAAGTTTCCTTAGAAGGGTGTCACTCTGCCTTGAGATACCTGTTGCAATATTCTAATTGCACACTGTGAATAAAGGAAATACCTTTCTCTTCATTGTCTTTTGCTGTTCTTTGATGCAATACCCATCTATACTGAGAACCCTATCAACTGTAACAACCAACTCTGCTATGCACCATTTTCTAGACTTCATTGGTTACAGGTATACTAACATTTAGGGCTTTTGGGGGACAACAAAACTCTTATAACTCAGTTCCATGATACATATGAAGGATTTTCATACATATTAGCCTATCAATTGCAATGCAAGGTCATTAAACCCTTCTCACTTGTAGCCTCTTATTCATTTACATATACAAGGAACAAAAACCAGTCATAGAGATTCTCGATCACTTTTAATTTTTCTCCTATCCTAGATGCTTCTCACGTACAACTTATCTTGCAATATTTCCTTCAATGTGCTTGAGATAAGAGTAAAAGTGAAAACAAACAGACCTGGCATTCTTCCTGTTTGCCACATGCACAATGATGCATGGAAAAGAGATCAAGACCTTTAGGATTCCTTCAACCATATTTACGAGTTTATAGCTCTCCATGTTGCTTCATCACTGCTCTAGCCACGATAATAGCTTGCCAAAGCTGTGAAAGAAAATGAACATAACCAGAAACCCTTGAAAGGCTCGGCTCATCCCCTTCAAACCCAACTTCACAAAACGAATTTCACACCAAAAGGTCATGCACGTGGTTTTGACCTTTTCTAAGGCTTTCATTTTGACACTTATTTTCTATGGACGTTTTGCTTGCTAAAACTCTAGGACCAATAGCCTTAAGCATATCCATTGGGCATAGGAGTCAAGAAGAGATGTTACAAACTCAAAACCAAACTTGACTACAACTAATAACACCTCAGGAACAATTAACACACACCTAATTAATTGTGCTTTAGCACTTGGAGAAAACAACAAACTATCCATGTGCATCAGCACTTATTAACTTGAAAAAAACCTATCCTAACCTAACCTAACCAACAACAAAAGTTATTCAAACAAACCATTAATTGATTCCTTGAAGTAGCTTCCTTTTCTCACTAGTTTGCAATATTTCACATGTTTATGTGCAGCCATGAGGAAGTGAAGAAATGTCAAATGTTCAACCAGCTGCTGCAATACCTCTTGGAAAATGAAAACAAATCCACTTACCTCTTCATGTTGACCAAACATTTTGCAATTTTGACGTGGATAAGTGGGTTGAATGCATTTTTTTTCATTGCAACTTCATGCTTCGGTGCATCTTTTGCAATTTTGACGTGGATAAGTGGGTTGACTCTTCATGCTTTTTTGGCCTCCATCTTTGCAAAATGTTTGATTGGACAACTGTTGTGCAGTTTTTTGCACACACACCCCACTGGTAGTGGGGACCCTCTTTTTTCGCTTTTGGTGTTTTGGCCCTTCTTTTTTGGGGGTTTTTGCTTGCTTGGGTTTGTGCTTTAATGTCCATTTTTCCAATTGAAGTGGCATTCTTTTGAACTATATTGAAAATCTGAAGTTCTGGCTTTATCTCGGGTTTTTCAATGTTTTCGAGAAAATCCGCCTGGGCCGGATTCTCCCGGTTTCCTCCCAATGTCCGAAATTGCTACTTATTGCACTGCTTTCAGGAAAGTCCGCGCATCCTGGATTTCCCCGAAGTCTGTGGCAGTGTCGAATCCACCAAGTCCACGGCAGTGTCGAATCCCCGAAAGTCTTTTGTGGCCGTGGCTGTCTTGACGAATGCATTAATGGCGTTTGTGTGGAGGTCTTGGGGCTTTGATATATTGATTCTTTGAGAAGTGATTGATCATTTGAGTTTGTGCATTTGCTATCATTTGGGCTTGTGTCTTGAGGTTCTTGGTGTTTGCTGGATATCTAGATTTTCAAGGCCATTTGGACTGTGCGTTTACATTTCCTGTGCGTGGGCTATATCTGGTTTGCATTGAACGGTTATATCTCGACTTCACCAGTTTCAACCTTTGCGTTTCCATGGTATGTAGATGTGCCCTTTTCTCTATTGGTTTCAATGGCTTTTCTTTGTTTGCTTGGGGAGTCCTTCGTGGTTTCTTGATTCCTCTAAGTGCGCATCATCATTGAGCATTTTGGGGTTTTCATTTAGTACACCAGTCCATTTTTATTGATCAGGCGTTTGCGTTTTAGTTTGGTGTTGCTTCGTATTTGGGAATTGACTTGTTGTGGTTTCATACTCTCCATTTTGGTGTACGAGCGAGTCGTCTGTGCTTTCATGGCGGACATTTAGGGTTCTTGACCTAGGGCATGGACAATCCTCTTCAAATTTCTGTGAAGAGTGTCCTTAGTTCACGTTTTATTCATCAGGGTCCTAGGTTGAGTTGGTTTCAGAGTTCTGGCCTAGATCCAGAGTGATTTGAATCGATTTGGTGAAAGTAGCGGACATGTAGACAGGTTCGGGTTTTCGAGGTCTTCGCGGAATTCCGCTTCCCCAGGATTTCCCAAAATTTTCTATCTCCTCTTCTTTTATCACTTTCTGCTGGATTTCATTTGGTTTCGCCAAAATCCGTTCCATCCGGATTTTCCCGAGGTCCGCGGTCGGGTCGTTTTACCGATTTCGAGCTTTGATACTGTTATATCTGGATTTCGCCAAAATCCGCTCCATCCGGATTTTCTCGAATTGTCCGTGTCTCTTCATTTTCCCCGAGTTAGTTATAACTATTGTTGATTTCGCCAGAATCCGTCTCCGGCGGATTCTTCCGAGTGTTTTTTGGGAAATGCTGAATTTGATGGTTATAAATGATGGTTTTCTTGGTAATCTATTTGATTGATTTAAGGAGCTTATGCTAAGTATTCTAAATGCTTTTTCCTTGATTAAGTTGATGATATAAATGATATTATGGGATTTTGTATGTTTGGTTCGCTGGAATCCGCCTGGTTCGGATTTTCCCGAAAATCCTTCCTAGTGCAAAATTCGCGAGGGGAGCTAAATCTCGAATTTTGAGATAATGATCTTCTACACTTGTTGTTGCTTATGGATCTAATTGTGGTTACTTTTATGTGTTTGCAGGCAGGATTAGGACAGAATGTTGCTGGTCGAGGCAAGGGAAAGGCAATCGATCCTGGTGCAGAGGCTTCTGCCATCTCAGATGCAGAAAAGGTTAAGTTAGATATAAAGAGCAGAATTCTTGAGAGTAAGTTGACCTCAATTTGGTCAAGAATCACAGATACGAATGTAGGCATGTGGGATTACGAGGAATTCAAGGCTGAGATGTCAGCACCAAACCTTCCTCTGTTGTCAAGGAGAATGGTGGAGTGCGGGTTGGCTCATGTGGCAGGTTTCCCTTCTATAGTGTAGTGCTACGAGTTGGTGCTTGAGTGTGCCAGAAATTATCATAGTGGAACACAGAGAATAATCGGTCCCTAGGGAAGGATTCTTGTTGGTTTCAGTCATGTGGCCATTGCTGCAACCTTTGACATGCCTGATAGGTCCCATGTGGTGGGCTTTGACCTGGAGGTTGACAGGAAATATTATGAAGAGAACATTGTCAAATCTCAACAGGTGATCAACTCTTGGCTAGAGAAGCCTAAATCTCATTTCTCTAAGTTGCCTAAGCAACTATTTAGGCTGAAGTTCAAGAGGAAGTATTACAATGCCATCACCCTTCTTAGTAGGTTGATAGGATTGAAGAGTGCAGGTGTTTTTGAAACCTGGATGTTCAATGTGATTGCCAGAATGGAACAGGGGATCGACTATCATTGCGCAAGTGTTATCAGTAATATGATCAATCATCAGTTGTGTAATGTCTTGCAGACCAAGACTTTCACTATGACCTCTTATCGAGTGTATTCATTGGCCAGACTTCATCCATACAAGGGATTGAGCACTAGAGGTATTTTTGGGCAGGATGCTATCTATGAAGTGTATCCACAGTTGCACTTGACTGGTGGAAGCTACCGGAGGTCGAATGATGCCTTCACAATGTACATTACCAGACTACTCCATGGTGCAGAGCATGTGAGAATCTTGGATAAGGCAAAAGAGTTGATAAGGAGATATGGAGCCTAGTTTATCCAGTTCCGAACCTTCTCATTTATCAGAATTGATGGTTTTCAGAGGGCTCCCTACAGACTCCCTAGATATCCTACTGATCATGTTGTATTGTTGGAAGTCACTAGACAAATCTGTGACTTTGACAATGTTGTGAAGGGATAAATGCATAAGACAGGTTTTGGGAATGATTTCCCTTTGAAGATAGGAATGGGTGAAGTTTGTGCCTCCATTCAGTCTGCTCATACTTCGGAGGAGGAGATGGGTACTCTTGGGCTCTCTTTTCATTCTAAGAGAGCAAGGTTTGATGTTACTGGTGAGGCTCAGAAGAAGGCCAATAGAGATTATAGCCATAAGGCTCATATTGAGGACTACTGGATTAACCTTGCCGATGAGTTCGAGGTGAGAAAGAAGAGGTTTTCCAGGTTGCCAGTGGATTTGGTAAGATTATATAATGTAAAAGCCATCCCGGACCAAGTGGAAGAGGATGGAAATGTGATCCAGGGTCATGTTTATGAGGCAGTGAAGGATAAACTAGTGGGAGAAGTTGACTGGTTAGAGGAGGAAAAGACTGATTTAGATCAGGTTATGGCCCCAGTAATTAAATATACCAAAATGTGGTTAAAGCACAAAATGCTGGAGCTAGAGAGCGAGGGTGTTCCATGCACCTATGAGCTGATGGGAGACTTAGAGTCTCATTCTGCTTCCGAGGCTTCACTTGAACCAGATCCAAAGGGCAAGGAGAAGGTGGATTCTCCTTTCAGAATCCAGGTAAGGGAGGTGCAAACTGAATAGTCTGCAGAAGTAGGCAAACAGAGGAGGCATGTTGCCAAGAAGAGGAAGCATGCCTCTAAGAAGGAAGTTGAGAAGAACCAAGAGGAAGAGGAGGTTGAAAGTGTTCATGAACTGATGAAGAAGAGAAGAATTACAAGGACATCCTAGAAAGTGGAGGAAATCCCTAAGGCTGACAAGGAAATTGAGCCACAAGTGGTAGAGGTGGAAAGCTCAGGGGAAAAGACATAGGTTTATATGAGGAGATCAAGGACTCCTTCCCCGAGGGATACTGTAGCCAAAGAGGGTGTTTCAGTAAGTATCCCTATTGCTGAACAAGTTGGTGCCTCCATTCCTCAAGATGCCGATAGCGTACGAGGAGAACCAAAACAAGATGAAAGTCCTAAGAATTTGGGCGAAGAAGAGTTCCAAGAAGGAGACCTCTTTAATGCAGAGGCAGAAATTGATAGGGTGGTTCAGTCTCCCTTGGTGGCATATGCAGACTCTCCTACAAAAGAACAAGTATACAAGTCTCCTCAAAAAGAGGAGGAGATACCAGCTAGGGCCCCCTCACCAGTGAAGGTTGTTGTGGAAGAGCAGGTATAGCAGGAAGAGAACCCAACTGTGGATGTTCCTAAAAGTCCAAATGTTGAGAAAGATGTAACTACTGATCAGCAGGAGAAAGAACAAGATAAACAAGACACAGTACTTGTTGGGTCTACTATTCCGGATTGGCTTGAAAGGGAATTAAACAGCAAAATGGTAATAGTGGAGGATGCTCCTCCCAATTGGGATGCCCTCATGGCTAATGTAGAGAGGGAAAAGACCAAAAAGAAGGCAAGGGTTGTATCCCGGATTGAGAGGGATGGATCAGGTAACCAGGTGGCCCATATTGCTACCCCTGTTCCAAACAAAGATAGGGATAATGTGTTTGCCCAGGACTATAATGTGCAGACTGTTGATTTGGGACATGCTACTATTGAGCAGAATATTGAAGAGTATGAGGGTTCTAGTACAGTGATTGTGGGGAGATTGAAGAAGGCAGTACAAACTAGGCATGAGTTGGAAAAGGAGAATGAAAAACTAAGGAAATACTTGCAGGAGTTGATGAAACCTTTGCAAGCTATTGGCTCCTCCTCCTCTGCTACAGGATTCCTACCCCAGGAGACAATTTTTGAGTTAGAAAAGATGAAGGGTACCTCACATGCTGCAGTTACCTGGTTGCAAGGTGTTCAAGCTAAGGGAGATGAAGCAATTAAGGGCATATTATCATTTGGAGGGGACGCACTGAGGTCGATTGATTGCTTGAAGGCTGCATTGGCGCATGATAATGTGGATACCAACCTCATGCTGCAGAAGACTACAACAATCATGGGGTTTACTGAAGACAAATTAGTACAGTGCAGGATTCTTCCTTTTCCAAGAGTTTCCGAACCTTGGGAATGGTTTGAAATCCTACAAATGAGGCAGAAGGCCTTGAAAAAAATCCACAAATAGGCAAGGCAGATTGAGGATACTCTGACTGGTGTTCATGAGAGGTGCATTTCATTCTTTGAGGTCATGACTGGAAGGAAGAAGTTTGCTCCAAAGCATCTCAGTTTGGAGCAACTTAGAGAATGGTGGAGGGATGTATATTCTCCAGTCAGCGAAGGGCCAATTACTGAACATCAGTTGGATGATGTTGCAACTTATATTGCAGTCATTGACAGGTATTTGACCAACATAATCAATTGGGATAGTACAGTTAGGCAGGCAAGAGAAGATATCAAGACTCTTGAGAGAAAGATTAGGGTTTTGCCTATGCCACCTGTTGCTAAGCTGGATAGGGTCCTATTGGCCGTACATGGTGGAGAAGATAAAGCTAAGGACAAGGATTGGGAGTGATTATATAGAGTTACATTGATATTTGTGCTTCCCATTAATTCACATGTATTGGGCCTACCTTTTGATACCTTGGTGGTTTTGGATGAAATTGGTGCCAGTGGCACATTTCATATGTTCGAATATCTTTTAGGCCGACCTCTTGTAGGTCATGTTTTTATCATAAATTATAATTTGGGCCGACCTATCTTATGGATTCTCTATAAAAGTGGGCATGTTGCCTCATTTGAAAAGGGAGAGAGATTAGAAAATAGATATAGAAGGATAGATAGATCAGGAGAGAAGTAGTTAAGTGATATTAGAGCAAGTTAGGGTTTATTTTCAAGCAAATGTCTTAACAAAAAATTGGAATTGCTGCTATTTTTGGATGATTTAATATAAGAGGGATATTGTGTTTGGTATCTATCTTCTGGAATCTCATCTGTCATGGTTCTTGTTATTCTATCTTTCAAATTGCTTAATGTTTATGGTTAAATGATTTGGTAATGCTTAGGGTTTCATGTTTGGAATGTTTGTAGCGATCTCTAGTCCATACTTTTTGCGGTTAGTTGATTGTTAGTTGCTTTACAAAGTTAGCCTGGACTTATATTTGTGCTTAGTTCAATTGTGAAGGTTTATTCACCTCAATTGCTGTAGGATTGACTGAATGAATGTTTATGATTTGAAAATCTTTAAATACCTTAGAAGATTGCACTATTTCTGTGGAATTGCAGATTCATCTAGGTCAAGTAGAAGATAGTTTGTGAGAGATCGGTCCATTTTAAGCATTTTATCCTTTTGCATTTTCAATCTTAGGGTTAAAAGTAGTTTTAAGATTATCTTTGAAACCTTTATCTTTTTGCTGTTTCTTTATTATCAGGGT
The DNA here is from genome assembly GCA_007115665.2 of Sequoiadendron giganteum. Classification (NCBI taxonomy): domain Eukaryota; kingdom Viridiplantae; phylum Streptophyta; class Pinopsida; order Cupressales; family Cupressaceae; genus Sequoiadendron; species Sequoiadendron giganteum. Next base: position 232,738,275 of record CM021100.1, on the reverse strand, counting down.
TGCAATCAAGTTTCAATGTATCAATTTAGTGTCTATATTTGATAAGATTCGAAATCCAGTGTTGCTCGTAGTAAGGTCCCATTGTGATTACTAGCATTTTCACATTTATCACTGAGTTGTTTTACTGCTTTGTCAAGACCTGACATTAGAGACCTTGGGGTTATCTCTTTTCCCATAGAGATTCACCTTTCAAGAGAGATAGGATATCATATTCTGTCTGAGTTGTTGTTGTGTAGAAAACACCATCAACAGATTGGCGCTAGAGGGAGGGCCTTTGAACAAGCAAGCTAGAGCGTTTCTTAAACGCCATCTCTCCTGAGAGATTTAGAAGAAGAACTAGATCCACTCCAGGAGATGAAGAATTTCAAGAATTACAAGCCCCTACTAGGTCAAGAAGAACCAGAAGAGGGGAAGAATCATCATCACCTCATCCACTTCCATCATCTCCATCATCCTCATCTTCATCTAACTCTGAGGGGATTCCCATTCCACAACCGCAACCAATCATAAATCAGCCATTACCACCCCCACTTCCACCAATGGCTTTTCTTGCTACTAATCCATCCCCATTGATTTTCAATAATTACAATGTTATGCCCAAAAATTTTGAGCATTTATGCTCTAAGTTTCATACTCATGACCCCAACAAAACGGCAGAAGAGCATATTAGGATTTTCCAGACTTGTCTGAGAGATAGAGGGATTAACCATGAGGATGTTGCATATAGACTTCTCCCTTATTCTCTAGGAGAAGAAGCCTTTTATTGGTATAATCACCTACCTGCTGCATCCATCCATAATTGGACTGAGTTGGAAGCTGCATTCTTGCAAAAGTTCAAGATTCCTATCAGTGCTAATGAGTTATACTTACATTTTACTGGGGTAAAAAGAGAGATTAATGAGCCCATAGGATCATTCAATGATAGGTTCCATCGAGCATATACCAGACTCTAGGCACCTTATGCTAGAAATGAGAATACTGTTCTGGAGATATACCTTGAAGCCTTTGATAGCCTTACAGCCACCTTCCTAAAACAAAGGACCAATCCTTCGAATACTTTGCTCACTGCATATGCAGAAGCAGTGAAAGTCAGCAAAGATTTAAAACAACATTTATCAGGACCTTTGCCATCCTTGGGACCTGTTGCTCACCCTGGACAAATCCAAGCCCTTAATTAGGCTTTGACTAGTCATGCTCCAATAATGAATCCTGTACCGTCACTACCTTTGGTTCCTCATCCAGGTCCACCTCTAAATCAAGCTGAACCTACAACTTCTTATCCTCAACAAAGAGTTAATCAACCCTTACAGCAGCAACAAGCTGGTTTCCCTACATATTTGCAGAATTCAGAAGTCTTGAATCAAGCTATTGGCTCTGGGAATATACCTGGATATTCTTCTGGAGGTAATCCGACACCACCTAACAACCTAGATAAGGAGAGGTTGGATGAATTGTCTGAACAAGTGAAGAGGTTGAATACAGAGGTAACTTATTTGAGAAATCAGAATAGACAGCTTCAGGCTACTCAAAAGAATATACAATCCAGCTATGGCCGGGAAAACAGGAATTTCGAAAGAGGTCAATACTTTGACAGGAATCAAAATTATGATAGAGGGTAGGGTTCTGGTCAGAATTTTGATAGAAGACAAGGCTCTGGTCAGAATTTTGATAGAAACCAACGGGGTGGACAAGGATTTGACAGGGGGCAACAACCTAGGCAGAATAGATCTTGGAATACTGGGCCTAATAATGGAGGGATTCCTACCCCTTTAGATCAACCTGCTTCTCAAGAGAAACCTCCAAATGGTGTATACCTAGCAAAAGCAGCTTTGTCTGGATGGTGCAGACTCCATAAAACAAGTCAACACTCTGAGTTAGACTGTGCTGAATTTCAGACTACAGCTTCTATCTTTCAGTATGAAGTGGAAAATAATTCTACTGGGCAGGAAATTGTACCTTCGAACCCTTATGTTTCTCCAGTACTGGTACTTAATCATGCTCCATTCCTAAAGCATGAGGAAAATGAAACGGAAGAAGTGTCTAGTCCAGATGATGAGGCAGAGCAGGTGTTGAATGAAGATGAAATCTCCCAACTATTTGATGAAGAAAATGAGAATGATAATGGCCCTTTAGATGAGGAAGAAGTTGGTGTTGAAGAAGTTCAGATGTTTCAACAGCCAGCGAAGAAGTATGATTTAAGAAATAGGCCTAACAGGGGTCCACAGGCTGGAGGTCCTTTCACCACTTCCATTCCCCCTAACAATTTCAGTACTCCACTTGATCCACAAGCTAGTAACAATCCATCTTATCCTCAGGTACCAACACAATACCTGTCAAAGGGGAACAATGCTGAAATTTCCAAGGATAAGCAGGCCAGTGGCTACAAAGAATCCCAGGCTGACCTGAATGTGGAGCAATTGGGTGAATATGTGACTGAGGAATTCAAGAAAGTAAAGGTAAGTCTTTCTGCTTTCGAATTGTTAAGAGTTCCTACTATTAGAAATGCAGTTTTGGGATCATTTAGTTCAAATACATCACAAGGGGTAGCCACGAATGAGGCTATTACCAAGTCTTCTAATTCTCAAACAACCAGAAGCCAGGTCCCACCCGTAGACAAGAGGGGGGATAAGGTTAAAGGTCAGGTTGCACAAGCTGATACTCATCTGAACTTGTTTCAAGGTAAGATGGAAACTCCTCCTTTCCTAATTTATGTTCGTATCTTCAGAAAGAACTTGCATAATTGTCTTCTAGATTCGGGAGCCTCTGCATATGTTATGTCTTTTTCTGTTTGCAAAACATTGGGTATTACTCCTATAGCTTCTCAAAAGAAGGTTACTCAGTTGGATAAAACAGAGGTGAGTGTGGTTGGAAAATTGAACATGATCCCTACGCAGCTTGCATCAAATCCTAGGGTGCAGCAAGTGATCAATATTCAAGTTGTTGACATCCCTGATACTTATGGTTTGATCTTAGGTAGGGATTTCACTAAGGCTTTGAATGGATACACATCCACAGATCATTCCCACATGTGGTTACCATGGAAAGGAGTTCCAAATCAAATCAGAATTGAAAGAGAACCTAGGATGAAATATGTGATCACAGAGTACCAAAATATCTCAAATGAGGTGTTGGTGTTTGAAGTTAGCATGGGAAATTATGTGTTGATTGCATCAGTTACAAAGGATGAAGAAGTTTTTATGTTGCAGGATTCTTTAAATGAACACATTCTGGAGAGCAGTGGTCCTGAGACTTTGATTGAACAAGAGAGTGAAATAAGTGATGGAGAAGACAGACAGCTTGGTTTGTTGGATAACTTTCAGGAATTCATCCAGAAGTGTATGGAAGACCAGGTGCAATTGAAAGGAAGCATGACGTTTGAAGAATTGTTGCTTCCAAGTTGGTGCAGAGTCCATGATGCCTCTCATTCTGAGCTAGAATGTGACTTGTGTCAAACTGTTGTTAGACAGATACAGAAATGCATTAATCCAGTTCCACCTACTGGACTCAATGTGCAGGAAGAATCAAACAGTGATAAAGGTAAAAGCTCAATACTTCCTACAAAACTCCTTATCCCCTATAAAGAACAAGGTAAATTGAAGCCGAAAGAACCTGATGGTTGTTGGACACTAAGGTTTGATGGATCTAAATCCAAGCAGGGTGCTGGAGCAGGATTTGAATTGATTAGCCCTAAAGGAAAGAATTACTTTGCTGCTCATAGACTCCAGTTTCAATGCACTAATAATGTTGCTGAATATGAGGCTTTGATCCATGACTTACTAATGGCATCAAGAAAGAAAGTTAAGATGTTGCAAGTATTTGAAGATTTCGAATTAGTGGTCAAACAAGTAAGAAAACAGTATTCATGCCGTGACAGAAGAATGACCAACTACAGGCATAGAGTGTGGGATCTTATTGAGGGGTTTGATGCCTTTAATATCCAACTAATCCCTCGGAAGAAAAATCAGGTTGCTGATTCTTTGGCTCAAGCTGCCAGCACCTTACAACCTTTGTCGCTTTCAGGATTGAAGAAATTTATAGTTGAGCTCACTCCAGTCCCTTCAGTGCCTGACAACGTTACCAACTTTTAGGTATTTGAAGATGATAAGCATATTTTGGACTTTATTACAAGTTGTGATGTGTTTGCTTCCCAAGTTATTGAGGAGATAGAGCCTCAGGAAGCAGAAATTGACTTTGGAGGAATCATCAATCTAAAGACTAATACCATTCCAAGGGGTATGGTGCAACTTGAACAAATTTTTGACTTAGATAAAATAAGAGATCAAGAACAACAGACTAAAAGAGAGTCCATTAGCAGCCAGTGTGAAACATATAATATGGGGACACCAGATGACTTGAAGAACGTTCTTATTGGCAAGGTATGTACTCCAGAGGAAAGAAAAGGGATTATTGATACTTTACATACATATCATGATGTAATAGCTTGGAGTTATGAAGATTTGAAAACATATGATACTTCAATCATCACACACACCATTCCTCTAAGATCAGATGTCAAACCTTTCTGACAGAGACAAAGGCCAATTAATGCTCTGTTAGAACCATAGTTACAAGACTCGGACTCGCCTCGGACTCGGCAAGCCGATTTTTGACTCGGACTCGGACTCGGAGCCCAGACTCGCCCAAGACTCGGCAAAGACTCGGCAAATAGAAAAACCCAAGAAATTCAGAGATTTTTAAGGATTTAAAGGTTGTTCCATGCACCCTTTAGTAAATAAACCTTAAATACACAATAACATCATGAAATAGAAACTACTATGATCCTATACACAAACATATATCGATCACATAAGTATAAACGCAAATTTTGGCTGAAGGAAATAAGTAATTACTTGATACAAATAATAGTAGTAAGAGTCAAAATAGTTAGATATATAAATGTTTTGAAATGTATAGTGTATACAATACTCATGGAATATGAAATCCATGGCATCAAAAGTTCAAAACATATAACAAAAGTAAAACAAAAGCTATAAGCCTATAAGTCTATGGCTCAAAGGAGCCTGCATCACTAAGCATTAGTCCTCCTGCGTAGACGTCTAAGATAGGTCCTGGATGATGTTGCAGCCATCATCTCTGCCTGTGTCTCAGTGTCAGACTCAGTGGCACCCAAACCAGCACGCAAGGTGTCTCCTCCTGCTCTATCCTCCTCCTCTGCCATGGCTACTGCCTCTGCCTCTCGATCCGCCTGGTCGACCCAATCAAAGTCCTCATCAGTAAAAACAGGATCCTCAGTCTCAGTGATCCAATCTGATTGTGGATCAACCTCCTCCAATGTGATGGGTGACAAGTCAATGCCCAATATCTGTCTATGGCGAAGGTGCAAGTTGTAATGAACATAAACAAGATCATTCAACCTCTACACTGACAACCTGTTGCGCTTCTTGGAGTGTATGTGCTCAAACATACTCCAATTGCACTCACAACCCGAGGCACTGCATGGTTGGCTCAACACTCGAATTGCAATCCTCTGAAGATTTGGTACTTTAGCACCAAATCTCTCCCACCATGCATCTGAGATGAGAAAAAGAAAAAAAATAAATCTCATTGTGAAAATGTGAATATTTAATTATAATATGAACATTGAATATAAAAGATTGAAAAGTGATAATTTTTAAACTACTATTATGCCCTTAATAAATTTTTACCTGGCTGCAATATCGATCGAGTATCTTTGCATATATCTCTTGCAAAGAGATCTCCTTGTGCAAGTCTAAAAATCTCTATCTCGGTGACAATTTGGGCTCCAACATGAGAATCAGACATCCACTCAATGACTATGTAGAGCCCACTCAAAACCTCCTCATCCGCCTTGAATTCTTTGCGGAATTGGAATGCCGGATTGAGAAAATATGCTGCTGCATGTAGGGGCTTGTGAAGCTGGAGTTGCCATCGTCTATCAATGATCTCCCAAATGGGCTGATACTTACTATCAATTCCCCCATAAATGGATCTAATGGCCTCTTTGGCCCTATCCATGCCCTCGTATATGTAGCCCATTGCGGGCTTCTCCCCATCAGCAACTCGTAATAGAACCACTAAAGGCTCTGTGACCTGCAATTATTATGAAACATTGACTTAAGTAAGATGTCAACAAAAATAAGCAAATAAAATAAAAATAAGAATGAAAATATAATGTTACTAAACTAATTACTTATTACATTTACCTTGACAATCTCCTTAGTAGGCACCCAAAAGCTTTGCTCATCAAAAATCCAACTTGACACATTCACCCCTGCATTTGTCTTAGAATATGCTGAGGAAGACCACTCCTCACTAACAAACATCCGCCTCAAAGCTCCCTTTGACTGCAGTAAGGATTGTAGAGTGATGAAGTTGGTAGCAAAGCGTGTTACCCCAGGGCGAGCCAACTCCTTTTGCCCCGTGTATTGCCTCATAAGGTTGAGGACCCATGTGTGATTATATATAAACTTACAAATATTCCTTGCAGTCTCCACACATGCTTTGATCCAGTCAAGCTTGCCAAGATCCTCCAATATGAGGTCAAGGCAGTGAGCGGCACAAGGTGTCCAAAACAATGATGGGTGCCTATCTATCAATAGTCTACCTGCAGCAACATAATTTGTTGCATTATCCGTGACTATTTGCACCACATTCTCCTCTCCTACCTCAGCCAAGACACCCTCCAAAGCCTCACAAAGGAATTCAGCATTTTTGCTATGGCCGGATGCATCAATAGATTTAATGAACACGGTACCACCTGAAAAATAAACAAAATAAATGATTCAAAAAAATATAAATTTAAAATCTTGATTGTTCAATGTTAATCACTAAAGCAATGCATTTTAGGAAGTAAAATATTTACCTGAGGAAGAAACAAGAAAGTTGAGCAATGTCCTATTTCTTCTATCGGTCCAACCATTGGTCATGATGGTGCAACCCTTCGTCCTCCAAACTTCTCGCTACTCCTCTATTTTGGCTTTCACATCAGCCACTTTTTGGGACAAAATGGGGCCTTTTATCTCTTCATCATTAGGGGCTTTGAACCCCGCCCCACAAACAGTAACTGCATCAATCATATTTTGCCAATATGGAGACCTAACACAAAAAAATTAAATTAAGTTAGTAATTAGTATTGAAAAATGTATAATTTCAATTTGAATTCAACATAGCTCTAAAAATAAACTTCAAGAGATAAAGAATCAACTATCAAGCAACAAACTATATATTTTAAAACAAAACAAAAGAAGAATTACCTGGCTGCATGAAATGGAATGTCGCAATAAAACCAGAAGTCTCCAATTGCAGCTCTGGCTGCATCATGTTTATCCTTGTTCCAACCCATGCTCTCAAGAGATGGTTGGGAACCCGGAGTAGTGCGTGGCAAAATATATGAATCTAGCCTAGATCCACGAACTCTAGGCCCAATGCTAACGCTACCACTGCCACTGCCACTACCACTACCAACAACTGAAGGTGAAGGCCGTTGAGGAATTGGAGGCATGGAAGAACTCGAATCTCCAACTCCACACAGGACTGCCATCTCGTCTTTTTGCTTCTTTTTTAACTCTTTTTGTTGCTCAAAGGTTTCCAATTGCACTTGGACTTCACGCACTACCTCAACAGGGACTTTTGTGCAAGGATTAGCATCTCGGCCCGGTATACATGCAAGGTGGTATTTCAATCTATTAATGCCACCCCCAAGAAAAAATGTTTTGCAATAAAAACATTGTACTTCTCCTTTTTTCTGCCCAGGGGTAATAATGGCATGTTTCCAACAAGGATCTCTTCTACTTTGAGACATGGTGAATATGATGGAGACAATTTATAGATATAAACAATGCTGCAATAACACATAAATTTCAAAAAAATTAGCATTCAAAGTATAATTTTTAATTAAACTAAAAAACCTAGGGTTTGCAAATTTGCAACTATAAAAAAATTTTTTTTTTGCAAGAATGCCTAGGGTTTGTATTTATTTTTAACTTGTTCTTTGTTTCACTAAAACAAAATAGAAAAAACAAAGAAGAAAAAACAAAGAGAAATGAAGTTTTGGTTAAGAAAAAACAAAAAAAACCTTCAAAACTCAAACATACCTCTTCAATCTTCTTTGAAATCAATGCAAATCTCTTTCCAATCCCTTGTAGACTCCTCTAGATGCAGCAAAATCACCTATGAATCTGCACAAATGTGATTCAATAAGCATTTGGTGCTTAATCTCTTTGCTGATTTTCCTTCAATGCAAATGTGTTTTGGCTCTCTTCTCTCTTTTTTCTCTCTTACTTGGCTTGAAAATGAAATGAAGTGCCTTTTGAAGGAATAGAGGCAAGTATAAAAGCAAAAAGAAAAAAAAAAGAAACTTTAAAACATGTTTTTTTTCCAACTCAAGCCCACAAAGTGACGGCCGAGTCTTTGGCACGGGACTCAGCAAGTCCGGCGAGTCTGGCGAGTCTCGGTGAGTACTCGTTATCCGAGTCTCTGGGACTCGTCCAGCCTCACCCGCCTCGGGACTCGCGAGTACTCGCTGAGTTTAGGCGAGTCTTGTAACTATGGTTAGAACCCATTATTCAGAAGGAGGTGTAGAAACTGCTTTCAGCATGTATTATATTTCCAGTAAGACACTCCACTTGGGTGGCAAATTTGGTTCCAGTAAGGAAAAATAATGGAGAAATCAGACTATGTGTGGATTTTAGGAATCTGAATAAAGCATCAGAAAAGGTTAATTATCCAGTTCCCTCACTAGATGAAGTGCTCCAGATTGTCAATGGATCGCAAATGATGTCCTTTTTGGACGGGTATTCTGGATACAACCAAGTCATGGTGCAATATGAGGATAGACACAAGACTGCCTTTACTACCAAATGGGGAACTTTTGCTTACAGAAGGATGCCATTTGGATTGATTAATGTTGGAGCTACATTCTAGAGGGCCATGGACATTGCTTTTAAGGATATAATTGGCAAGTGCATCATTATCTATATGGATGATTTGACTATTTTTTCTAAGAAACGAGGTGATCACATAACGGACTTATGCAAGGTGTTTCAAAGATGTAGAGAGTTTGGTGTTTCACTTAATCCAAGAAAGTGCATTTTTGGAGTCACGGAAGGCAAGTTATTAGGACACATTATCTCAGAACAAGGTATTGCTATTGACCCTGAAAGAATTCAAGCTATCCTGAAGATTCAGCCTCCTACAAGTAAGAAAGAGATGAAGTCATTCTTTGGTAAGATTAACTTTGTTAGGAAATTTATCACATGATTTGCAAAGGTAGTCAAACCATTGAATGCTATGTTAAAACAAGAAGCGAAAATAAAATGGAGCATAGAAGCCAAGGAGGCATTTGCAGAAATCAAAAAGGCTATTGTTGAAGCTCCTATATTGGTGAGTCCGGATTACACTAAGCCTTTTTATGTACATTCATTTGCTTCTGATCATTCTTGTGTTGCAATGTTAACTCAAAAGTCTGATCAAGGGGATGAACACCCTATAGCCTTCATGAGTACTCCTTTAAAAGATGCAGAATTGAAATATCATAATGTGGAGAAATAAGCCTATGCTTTGGTCCGAGTAGTGAAGAAGTTCAGGCATTATATCTTGAGGAATAAAGTTTTTGCCATAGTATCTGATCCTGCAGTAAAACTGTTATTGATGCAGAATGAGTTAGGTGAACGAAGGGCCAAATGGGTAACCATGTTGCAGGAATATGATATGGAAATCCAGCCAATGAAATTGGTAAGAGGACAAGGGCTTACAAAGACGATGGCTGAGACAGGTCTTGATCTCAAAGCTCAACATTATTACCTTCAAGAGGTATCTCCAGGAGACTGGTGTTGATGTGTTTTTTATGACAACACCAACACAGAATAAAATGTCCAATGGTCACTCTATTCTCTCTTGATCAAAATATTCCGCATGCTAAGATTGCATGAAAGTACATGCGTACAACTCCAAGGTTCCTTTTATCGCGAATAGACTCAGTTGGTTGATGTGAATATGCTGGGTATTCAAGGGGACTTATGTAGTTGTTTGATTTTGTGAAGCAGTCAAGACATGAATGATTTGACAATATTGCTTTGATTCCTAAGCTAACCGGGAAAATACTAAATTTAAAGGAGATAAGGGGAGAAATTCTACAATCTACTTCTAAAAGGTGGAATGTGAGGATCAGCTTCAACAATCTTCAAACCAAACTTTGTTTCGCCTCCCCTTCGGACAACTTTGACAAAGTTGGTGCAATCTTCAAAGGATGAATAAGATATTCAAATTATGATTCAACATGTGCACCCCATCACAACGATGCAAGTGAACACATACGAATCACAATCGAAGTTAGGTACTGAAATTCCAGTTGACCACGCAGGGCAGACCTACCATCAGCAAGCCCGCTAGTGGTATGGATAGAGGAAGACTTGTCCAAACTAAACACCACACTCCACAATTAACGACTACTTGCATGAAATAAAAGTCTATTTTACTTTATCTACTTTGAATTGGAAAGATGAAATGGCCTTGCTAGCTATTCATAACAAAGAAGAAATCACCAAGCAATGAAACTCTTTGTATTATGAAAAGTGTTCACAACAACCATTTACAAAACTTTCAAAGGAAAGTTTTCTTCCCTCCTCAATCTAAGCTAACTTCTAAGCTAAATGCTATATGCTTTCTACTCTCTAGCTTTGATTCAACTCTTGATCTAATGTCTAATAATTACAAATGAGGGGGGATGCCCCTTTTATAATGAGTCCAATTCAGTGGACGGTTCAGATCTGATTACAATAAAGGGCTCAGATTGAGCCACCTATGCCCTAATTAGGGTTTCTGCCCTAAAAACCGCCACAGAGAGAAGTGGGCAATAAATGCACAGAATATTCTCCACTCCCCTACAGGAACCATAATGAGCAATTAATGCCCATCACCATCTTCTAGAAGATCCTCATCCAGCAGAGTGTTCCCATTGTCCTTCTCCCGAATAGCAAACTCGATCAACCGGGTCAACGCCGCCTCAACCTCCTGAGAGGAAATCGATGGAATATGGTTGAGCTAAAATTCCAAGACTGCCACCATCTGTCCATGCCGAGTGTAAGACTTTCTCCACGCCACCAAGGCGTCTTGGGTATTCTGAATTATACTAGAGAAAGTGGAGACATTCTCAAAGTCATCTTGGACAAGCGACCTCGCAGTTGAGAAGAATGGAGCCAGTTTGTCTCTCAAGCCATCAGCAGTTATTTCCTCTGGAGCCAACCTTCTAGCAAATATGGCCTCTAATGTATTAAGGACTCCCTCCAAGATGTTGCCCATTGCTTTCCTAACTCTAGCCGAATCTGCCCTTGCTGCATCATGAAACCCAAGGCCTGTGACCACCGAGGAGTACCAACTGGTGAAATCATACCTGTCACCTTCCTGAATTACACCTCCACCCACCAGGGTCTCTAGAGGTATATGCATCAAAGCCCCCAAACGAAGTACAGTCTTCGTCTGATAGATGCGGGTATCGCCCCAGGCTTGATCCACCATGTCAATTTGTGCCAAAATATTTGAGGCTTGCTGATAAGAATTGGTGAGGTCCTCCATGAATTTCCCTGTCTCAGCACGAACATGGCTAACCCACTTGTCCGCTTTCGTTTCCATCTTCTTTAAATCTTCTAAGCCAATAACTGACTCCCTCAGAAGCTCTGGTGGGAGTTCTACTGCTAGATTTGCCTGCTCACCTGGACGTGCCAGACTCTGCACATATCCTATCAAGGTTTTGTCCTCCTTCTTTAATTTCTTATACTTCCCCTCCATACGGAGCAACTGGTCTCTCAGCGCCTGATAGGAGTTATCGAACTCCTCAACAATTTGGGCTCCCGTAGGATGACCCAACTCTACAGTGGTGATCACGTAATTTTCAGGCCTCTCCTCGGCTCGATCACACTCCTCCCTCGGGACAACAACCTGAAGCGTGCGAGAGCCCGACTCATAAATTGAGATCTTTGAAAACTTCCTGGCTCTCTTCTTCTCTAGTGGCGCACTAATCCTTCTGAGGAACTCCTCCATCTCGACGGCTGGATCCGTATCATCCTCGAGGTCTCTTCTCATTCTATCCAAAAGCCAATCCGACACTGTCTGCTGTGGATTGCAAATGACGAGGGGTTGCTCTTCTGTTGCCTCCACCTCGTGTACTTCTCTTCTTGCACTGTTTTGCTCGGGCTCATCATCTTCCACGAGCTAAGTATCTCCTAACCCTTGGGTCCTGTTGTGACCTTTTCACACATTGCCCCATTGCAAATGGGGATCCTAGCGGTTTTTTCCTCTGGTAGTTTTGCTTTTGAGTTTTGGTCTTTTTGGTGGGGTACTTAAAATTGAAATTTTGAAGGTCATCCGAGTCAAGAAATGATTGTGAACCGGAATCAATGAAAGAACGTTGCCAAAGGGCTTAGAGGGCCTTGTGGACGAAGATTGACTGTTTGTTCAGTCAATTCTGACACTTCCTAAATTTTAGGGTTTCCATCCCAGGCCCCTATTTTTTAGGGACTTTTTTTTTGGCATTTTTAGCACATTCTGGGATCCCTATTTTTTTAGGGATTTTTTTTTAGAAAGTTTCTATTTTTGCAAAAAATTCTATTTTTAGAAAGTTTCTATTTCAGGAAAGTGTGCAGGTCATGGCTTCGTAAAAGTCAACTTCAGAAGGTTGCAAGAGAAAAATGGGTGAAAAATTTGAAAATCTGAAAAATTCGCCTAAGGCATGGACATGCATGAAGAAGAGAAAATGGCGAAGTGCAAATGAAGTCCGCCCAACACTTGCAAGGAAATGAGGAAGTCCGCCAAGCATTTGCAAAGACATGGTGAAGTCCGCCCAAACTCTTGCAAGGAAAAATTGCAAAAGGAAGTCAAAGTCCGCCCAACTCTTGCAAGGAAAAATTGCAAAAGGAAGTCAAAGTCTGCCCAACACTTGCAAAAAAATGGTGAAGTCCGCCCAGCACTTGCAAGGAAAAATTGCAAAAAGAAGTTGAAGTCCACCCCAAGGCAAGCATGTAGGAGAGTTGGCAAGTCCGCTCCAGGAAGTTGGGAGATGCAAATTCAAGGCAAAGTCCGCCCCAAGGTAGATGGTAAGAAAGTTGGCAAGTTCGCCCAGCAATGCAAAGTGCAAAAGGCAAGCAAAGTCCGCCCATGCCATGTGCAAAGTGCAAAGAACACTCAAAGTCCGCCCAGCACATAGAAGATTGCAAATGCAAGTCAAAGTCCGCCCAAGGTGAAAATTGCAAAAGACACATGAAGTCCGCTCCAAGAAGGTTGGAAAGGGGTGAAATGCAAAGAGGTTCGCTCCAAGATGTTTGGAGGTGGTGAAATTACAAAGGAAAATTCTCCATTTGCTAAAATTTAATGGCAATTGCTAGTGCAAGTCCACCCAAGCATGGTAAAATGAAAAAATTGCACAAGGCAAATACGCCTAGGCCATGTATGTCATGAAAAATACTTGGAAGAGCAAGGATTGCATAAAATTTGCACAAGGCAAATACGCCTAGGCCATGTATGTCATGAAAAATACTTGGAGAGCAAGGATTTAATTGTTTGCCTAGAAAAAATCAAAGATTTAAAAATTTGCCTAAGTCCAAACAATTGGAAATTTAATTGAAAAATCAAATTATATGTCTGGCAAAGGTGAAATTCGCCTGAAGTAAAAAAAAATCTCTTGGCAAGATTAAAATTCGCAGAGGCACAGAGAGATTTAAAAAATTTGAAATTTGCCTTTGGATGAAAAAATTAATTAAATATTGTTATTTAATTATTTTAACGAACGGGTTGGAAACATCAAATAAAATATTATTTTAATATTTTATTTTCCAAAACCCATTTAATGAGAAAATTTGAATTTCTCTAGGCAAATTGCTGAGAAAAGAAAGAAGAAAAATAAACTTCACTCGACTGGCGACGAAATTAGAAACTTTCTTTAATGACTTATGCTGAAGATGGAAATTGCCATTCGAAAGACAAGTGCCAGCCGAGTTCAAACTGAATTAATTGGAAACAATTAATTTTTACTAAATGGGTCGATTTTCTCAGCCTTAAATTGGCTTTGCATTTCATTTTCATTCATTCTTTCAAAAGCAAAGTTGAGAAAATTTGTTAAGGTAGAGAAGTTTGTGAAGTTTTATATTTTTTGTGAAGTAGAAGGCTGAAAGTGCGAATTTACTTCAGCAGCAACACAGTTTTCATTGACAGGCAGACTTTACTTCCTCTATTTTTGACGAAGTTTTCTCTTTGCGAGTGATTTAATTCTTTCATTTCCAGCAACGGTTGTTTTCACGAATTAACTTATCGAGTTTGTTGGAATTTATTTATGCATAAATAATTTCTGATTATTAAATTTTTCTTTTGCAGATTTATGCTGAACGACAGAGAATCATCAAAGAAGAAAATGAAGTTTGCAAGCAAAGGTGTGCAGCCAGAGTCTAAAATTGTCTCCAAATGGAAGAATGTTGCTGACACTGATCTCGGCCATGTTGACTTGGAGGAATTTCAGAAAAGAATGTACGGAAGTGACACACGCATGCCAACTCCAATTGCGCGAAAGATGATGCGAAATGGTATAGTTCAAGCTGCAGGATTTCCGCCAGCAGTCGAGTGTCCGGAGTTGATGGTAGAATGCGCCTTGCACTATAATGCTGAAGAAAGACAAATTGAGGCACCTGATGGCAGAGTATTGGCATACTTAGGCGAGTTGGCTATACAGGAAACATTTGGCATTCCGGCTTACCACCGAACGTACTACCGGTCGAAGGAGGATGCGCAGAAATTGTACGAAGATAAACAGACTCTTTGCATGGCCAACATGAACAAGAACTGGCTCGAAAAACCTAGATGCTCATCCAAGAGATTGCCCAAGAAATTACTCAGGCCATTTTTTAAGGAAGAATATGGAGACATAGTCCTGTTGCTGAACAGACTGGTAGGCAGTCCTCAAGGAGCACCTTTTGAAAGCTGGATGTATTACTTCATTGATGAAGTATCTGCTGGGACAAAAATGTTCAACTGGTCAAGGATGATTAGTGATAGTATTCATGAACAATTGGTCAACCTAGAGAAAACTAAATCCTTTCATATGGGTTCTTACATTGTGTATTCACTCGCTCGTACGTACCGATATACCGATCTAATTTGCAAAGGTGTATTTGGCAATAACGAAGGGGAGCTCAAAGTTTATAACTGCTATCCTCAATTGCAATTGAGTGAGAGGTCACATTGGCGCAGGGCACATAACGCTTTTCTCATGTACATCACTTGGGTGTTGCAGGGAGGAACGCATCAAAGACTTACACCTGAAGCAAAAAGTTTAATCAGTAAATACGGATCCTGGTTCATCCAGTTTCCAAGATTTACGTATATCCGAATACAGGGATTCACCGAATCTCCTTACAGGTTGCCAATCTATCCTACTGACAAGATGATTTTACTGGAAGTAATCAGGCAGCTGGAAACATTCCAAAGTATCCAGAGACTGAAGCAGAAAGCAGCTGTCACGTTTCCTTTGTTCATCGAAGACATGGTAGAATCTTTTCCATCATCGCAGGTAGCAGACAGTGCCAGGATAGACATACAGTTATACCCGTTCACCTCGTACAAGTCCAGAGGGGATTTTGATCCACTCAATCATATGGGAATGGTGAACGGAAGGAAATACAGGCACGGAGTTGACCTTGAAGACTTCTGGGCAAATGCTGCTGACGAGTACGAAATAAGGAGAAGACTTTGGTCGAGGTTACCTTTGGGCATGATCAGAACGACAGAACTCTTCCGTGTGCTTGACCAGCTAGATGACGATGAAATGTACATGCAGCTAGGATATGATGAAGGATTACCGCTTCCTCCTGTCAAATGGTCAGAGCCTGAGTTAAGTGATTTGACAACTCTTATGAGACTAGTGGTCAAGTACTCACAGTGGTGGGTAGATCAGCGAGTACAGACATTGAAGCAACAAGGTGTGCCATTTACCTACAATTTAATGGGCGAAGCTGAATCTTGTTCTTCAAATGTTGGCGCTTCTCAGGGAGATGAACTGATTGAGCCTATCAACCCAAAGAAAAGAAAGGGTAAAGAAGTGGCAACAAATGAGAAGCCAATCCTGAAGAAGCCTAAGCCCCTTCACTCAGCTACATCTCAGAATATCAAGCAATTATTGCTCATGGAGGACGAATCATGGGGCAATATTAGAATTCCTTCGCTGGAACTTGAAAGAGACATGGAGCCTATGCAGCTTGAGGATGATTTTCATCATTCTCCGACTAGCACAGAGATTTGTGAGTCAGATAAGGACTTGAATGTCAGGGAAGGCGACTTCCAAGAAAGGATGATTTCACCCCTAAGGGGGATTCATGAGGACCCGCCGGCACAAGAAATTCAAGAGATTCAGGATATTCCGGACTGCAAGGACGATGGAGTCGAGCAGCCTACAATACCAGACTGGCTTAAGGAAAGAATTAAGGTTAAGGTACCAGCTGCGGCACCAGAAGCAGATGATATTGACGATTTCTTATCAAGGTTGGAGCAAGTAAATATGAAAAAACTTGCCAAGAAATTCTCTACTATTCAAAGAGATGAGACTGGTAACCGCACAGTGCAAATTGCAGTCCCGACAGTTGAGAAACCGTAGGATGAAATTACTCCTGCCCATTATGCCATTACTGTAATTGATATTGGTCCATCTACTAAAGGGCAAGAAGTAGAAGATCTGGACAATTCCGTTTCCACCATTAAGTCTAGATTAGAAAAGGAGACTCAGAAGAAAAGGGAATATAAGATGGAGGTTGAGCACCTGAAGGAGTATATCCGGCATTTGACAAGGCCACTCAACCAAGGCAACCAATCAAACCCTCTGCTCCCAAACGCATCACAAGAACCAATAGAAAGTCTTGAAAAAGAACTAACTACTACGAGGGAAACACAAGAATGGATGGCAAGAAAAGAGGGAGAAGTAATGGCATTTGTGGAGAAGTTAGTGCATGCTCATGGGCAAACTTCTTCCCTGCTCACAAGGATTGCAAATTTGACTGA
This sequence comes from Sequoiadendron giganteum, assembly GCA_007115665.2. Classification (NCBI taxonomy): domain Eukaryota; kingdom Viridiplantae; phylum Streptophyta; class Pinopsida; order Cupressales; family Cupressaceae; genus Sequoiadendron; species Sequoiadendron giganteum. The sequence goes on along the minus strand of CM021100.1, from coordinate 232,721,262 downwards.
GGCATGGGACAGATTGCAGGACTTGCAAGACAAAATCATTCCTTGCCTCCGTGATATAAGGAAAATTCCTAAGCAAAGGCTGATTGACGAGAAGATTATTGCAGCTGGGGCGGCTTATGACTTCAGCAACTGGTATTGCACATTGGTCTCCCATAGGGAAGTGCTTGAAAAGGTTAAGGCAGAAAGTATCAAGGTCGATGAGCAAGTAAAGAGCATCCAAAATGGCATCTTTCATATGGCTGCAGATATATTGAACAAAGATATTGTTCGAGAAAATGACTTGTGGCTGGATAATATGCAAAGGAAAGTGCAAAAGATTTTCTCCATCATGCCAATCTTGGGCGAAAATCTGACTAAGGCATTTGACCTGTTGACTGTCCGTAGTACCTTCTTGCAACAGGAATTAGAATGGGCAGTTGTCTTTGCCGATTGTGCGGACAGTTTGGACCTGCTGGAATACAATGTCAACACCTTGCCAGACATTACCGTTGAGGAGATTGGCGCCATTGTGTCCAGGTTCGTCGAACAAATCATTGCATGAGTGGATAGGGATACAACCGCCAGTGGGTGACTCATCTGTCAGTTAACTGATCGATGTTTTGGCAACCCTAATTAGGGTTTTCTTATTCAAATTTGGGCCCTTGATCTTGTTTTAATCTCGGCCATTCATTGTATTTGGGGAATTCTATAAGTACCCTTTCTTTTTCATTTGAAACGATCGGAAGAAATCAGAAAAATTGTTATCAGTGGATTAGAGATTAGATTTTTTTGAGTTAGAATTAGTTTCTTTTAGAAGTAAGAGAAGAGTTGTATGAAATTGTTGTGAAAACCATTGTGATAATAAAATTCATAATTGCATGAGTTGCTTTGAATCCTTTATTGTCAAATGGGTGCATGGTTGCATATTTGCTCTTTCTCGTAGGATTGTTATAGATTAAAATTTATTTGCTAGTGGAGCGAAAGATTGATGGTGAGGATTGAAAGTAACTTAGCTCATACTTTTTTCAAATGGATGTTTTTCATTTGATGTGCAAAGTTAGACTGAGCTCTTGATATAAATGCTTTTAATACGTTTACTCTCAAGCATAAATCCCAGAAGATTGCACCTGCTTTCGTGTAGTTGTCATTTTTTGAGACAAAGCAAAGCATGGTTTCCTTTAAGTTGCATTTGATCTTTACCGTCTCCTAGTTCCTTAGGATTAGCATAAGATTTCTCACCCCTTTCCTTTTTTCATTTTTTTATCCAAAATCAGAAAATCCAAAAAAAGATACAACACTGCATTCAAACCCTTACTTTCAAAATGACTTACTGAAGTACTATGCCCCCTTGGGTTACCAGCAAACCTCATACTACCACAAAGCCTATCCGCACCCCAACTTTGGAACATTGGAATTACCTTGTGACCTATCTCGCAATCTTAGCACGAAAGGTGATTTTTATCAAGAGAGGATAGAGCATCTTCGAACACTTTATTCTAGTATGTTCGTGTGTGTCACAAAACACGCATCAATAGGTCCCCTGTTCTGTGTTTTCCTCTTCCTCCAATGCCATGTCCAACATCTGCTGGAAACGGGTATCGGCCACTGTTTCCTCTTCCTCTCCTTGTTGGCCACCCCTGGATGCACTGACACTTATACTATTTCATTCTCAGACGTTGGGCTGATCCACTTCCTCAAGTTCCCGCTCTTCATCCAATCCTGCCCTCTGATCAGCAAATAATGAAATCACTCTCAAACTCAAAGACTGAGTTTGTGAATGCATAGGTGATACTTGTTCCATCCTCAAAGGTATCGGCTGGGTTGGTACTTCTGCTTGTGCTTCCGACGCTTGGGCAACTTGTTTTCCTCTTCTCACTGATAGTGGCCTTTGATCACCCATCAAGTCATAGGTAAGGATGATTGATCTGCTCTTAAGTCTGCATACATGTCTATCGAACCAAGCCCTTGTGAAAGTCATCACCGGAATAGAGAGCGTGTCCAAGTCCATGATTTCTGGCTCGGACCAATCAGGTGGTGGGATCGGAGTATCCCTGACTGACTCATAGTCAGGCTGTATAACGTTGACATCTTCCTCCACCTGGTCGGGAATTGGAATGATCTCACATTCCCTAATCAACTTGAGAGGAAGTCTGGTAAACATCCTTCTCCTTATTTCAACCTCATCAACAACATTTGCCCAAAAATCTTCTATGTGAGCCTTGTGCCTGTATTCAACATTCTGCACCATTCAAATGTTTCTGTAAGGATCGAAATCCTGCCTGCCTGTGTGATACAATAGATGATAGAATTGTAGCTCATCTTCTGCCTCTCGAGCTGCTTGCAAGGAGGGACACACCTCAGTGGAATTCCCTATGGCGATAGGGAAGTCAAGTCCACCCTTCTTTTTCTTCTTCTGAATCTTATCATAGGCAATCAATTGCCTAGATACTTCTAGCATTACTATGTGATCGGTGGGGTACCTCGGTAACCGGTATGGATACGAGGTGAACCCCTGCAGCCTAATGTATGTGAATTTCAAAAATTGGATGAGCCAATATCCATATTCTTCGATCAACGCCTGTGCTTCTTTTGATATTCTTTGCTGCATTCTCTGTTGAAGGGTCCTTGCAACTGGTCAGGGGCACAGCCGATTAGCTCCTTGTACGTAATCCCTCTGTACTTGGTCATCCTCACCAGCATATACATTACGTACGAGCTCATATAGAAAGTCTTCGTCCTCCTTAGGCTCCTGAATTGTTCATCAATGTTGTCGCTAATCATCCTAGCCCAATCAACACTCCTTTCCCTCCAAGATGATCTCGATGAAGTAGAACATCCAAGACTCGAAGATGTAGGCCTGCACACTCCCATTTATTCGACTCAGCATCATTATCAAGTCACAGTATTCTTGTTTCACATCTTCGGCAATTATCTGTTTTGGGAGTTTAGTGCGGGGTGGTTTTGGCTTTTGCATCCAGACTCTATTGATGACTGCGGCAACCCTTTCGAACGAGGAGGAGTACATCTTATCCGCCCTTTCCTTTGTTCTGTATAACATCTTCTCGGCAATTGGAATCCCAAATGCCTCTCCGATGGCATCCGGCGTGAAGTTGGCAAACAGTTTGCCATCTGGAGAGACAATTGTTCTACGCTCCGGCTTGTAGCAATTTGCGCATTCCATGATTAATTTCGGACACTGAATTGCTAGTGGAAAACCAGCAGCTACATAGATTCCACTTTTCATTATGTTGTGGGCCGTGACTGACAGTTGATGACCCCCAGCCCGTACATCCTTGATTTGAGTGCATTCAGATTAAATGAACCGAGGTTGGTGTCATTTAATCCTGCCAACTTCGAAGTAATTGCCGACTTCGGAAGAAATGGCTTGGCTAGCCTTTTGATCATTGCCTATCGGGATGAGCTTGCCTTGCCCGCTTCAGTGTTTGTAGCTCTGCTTGTTCCTGCAACATCTTTTACGCTAGCCATCTGCAAAAAATAAAATAGACTAATAAGTTAGACTACAGATTTTAATAAAATAAAACAACTCCCGAGATGGCTGCGAGTACGGAGTTAGCTTTGAAAATAAAATTCCTCAGCATAAATTTCTAACTCCAAACCTCAAACTATAAAAAATATCTGAGCTTAGAGACAACTCTCAGCAACTGTACTTCTGACTGGCAAAGAAAAATCGCAGCAAACTAATAACTTTCAGCAATGTGGATAATTTCTCCAGCACAAATAATTTGAACCTTGACTTCACTTTGTCAACTTCAGCCTTTAACTTCAGCAATTAGAGGAATAAAGAGTTGCTAGCGATATGAAATTTCGACTTCCTCAACTTCTCAACGTTTAAAATTCTTCAACACTTCGACTTTCAGTAGCTTGAAAATAAAAATCTCCAAAGAAAAGAAATCTTCTACAACTTCGGAAATCTGCAACAACTCCAACAACTTGGGAATAAAATCTCAGCTCTCCAGCATACAACTTCGAACTTTGCAGCAATTCAACTCTCAGCTCTTTGAAAAATAAACTCTCAGCAACTTGAGAATTAAATTCTCCAGCAACTTCGTACTTAGAAAGTAAAAACTCAAGCTCACTTTTAGCAACCTCGAAAAAGATTTCAATCTCTCACAAAATTCCTCACTTCAGCAATTCCAAGCACTTCGAAATGTGTGAAGAAATGAGAGAAATGGGGTTGTTTAAATAACTCTTCATGAAGAATCCTGCCAAGTAGTGCTGAAGCTATTTTTAGCACCTTCATCAATTCACCACTCTCTTCATTCAGAATCTTCTAATTCAGGCACAGTAGTGGGCTAGTCGTCAATCAGTCATCATGGTAGTTGCCATTAATGAGGATTCTTTCCTTGTAAAAATTCGAATTTTTTCCTCTAGTCTGCCAGTTAACTCTCAGTAATTTAAACAACTCGCGAGAAAATCACTTGACTTGATTGAAAATTCCATTTTAAAATCCTCACAGTGTTTAATTAAATTCAATTCGAAAAATTCGTGGGAGTTGTAAATTCATTTCCAACCTGTTAAAATGTTTGTCATTTAAATCTTCAATTTCATGAAATTTGCCTTAGACATTTTAAATCTTCTCTTTAAAATATTCAACTCTATTGATTTGCTTGTTCAAAATAATTAATCCTCTGAGATTTAAATTCCGGTAGGAAAATAATCTAGGCAAAATGAATCCCTTCTGAAAATATTAAAATCTCCCTTAGGAAAATAATTTTAAACTCTGTTAACTCATGGCTGCATTTTAAAGAGGTTCATTTAATTTTCTACTTGACCCTTGGAAAATATTCATCAATTGTTAATTCTCCCATTGAAAAATATTCCATCACTTGGCCCACTTCATTTAAACGTCTTTGGAAAATTTAAAATTCATCCATATCGAGGGCGCATTTTTCCCTAGTAAAATATTTCACTTAAAGAAAATCTAACATTTTCCACTTCTGGCATACTTGACCCTTGGTATTTTTTTATTCTCGTCACTTGAGAAATAACTCCAAGTCATTTCCTACCTTGGGCACATTTTATCTCACTCAAAATTAAATTCCCACGCCTTAGACATTTTCTCATTTCCACTTCAACTTGGGCGCGTTTACATGTGGGAGCTTTCATTTTTGGTGCCTTAGAAAATTTTAAAGGCTTTCATTCCTCTATGGCGCAAATGAGAGGTTGAACTTTCATTTCTCATATTTGCATGTTTTCGTTCCCATGCCTTAGCATATTTTCCTCTTTGAGATGGGCGCATTTTGGAGGGTGAGCTTTCATTCTCCATGCCTTAGAAATATTTCAGCCTTCTCCAGTTAGCCTAGGTGCAAATGAGGTGTGTTACTTCCATTTTGCCCTAGACGTTTTTTTTTTTTAAGCCTTCATTCATCCTTGACTTGGGCGCATGCTGACTAGCTGGAGATGGGCGCATATAAGGTAAGCAACTTTTATTTTAAACTTAGGCGTTTTCCTCTTTTCAGCAACTTTGGGCGCATTTCAGCAGTGGAGCTCTCTCTTGAGGGCGCATATGGAGGTAACCACTTTCGTTTTCATACTTTGAAGAATTCCACTCCTTACTTACCTTGGGCGCAAATTAGAGGGCTTGATTTTATTTTTACCATAGGCGCATTTCATAGCCTCAACTTTCATTTCCAATGCCTTAGAATAATTTTGAAGGCACTTCCTCAAGGTGGGCGCATTTCACATAGTGAGGTTTCATGTGAGGGCGCAAATAGGGGTGGCTACTTTTTTTTCATGCCTTAGAAATATTTCACTTAACCACTCCTTCCCTTGGCGCATTTTGACATGCTTCCTTTCATTTAAAGTGGGCGCCTTTTAGAGGTGTAGCTTCCATTTTGATACTTAGAATATTTTGGAGTCTGATTAAGGTGGGCACATTTCACTAGGGGAACTTCCATTTTTGCCTTAGAAAATTTTCAAGTGATCACCTTTAATGTGGGCACAAATTAACCCATGGGCTTTCGTTTTTAACACTTAGAGAATTTTAACTTCATCACTCCTCTTCTTGGGCGCATTTTACTCTTGAAGCTTCCATTTCAATGACTTAGAAATTTTCATGCCTCTGTCTGCCCTCCACCTTCACATCCTATTTTTAGCAAGCCCTTTGCTATTTTTAGTAAGCCCTTTGATTTTCAACTTCCATAGCTCCGTTTTGCCCGAAAATTTCACCATATGATACCCTTCGCCTTGTGATCCTGTTTTCGCCTGTCCCACATGTCAACCTGCTATTTATAGCCACCTGCTATTTATAGTAAGTTCCAAAGTCACCAGACTTCTGTAGCTCCATTTGACTTGAAACTTGCTATGCCTGATCCTGATAACTTGAGTGCTCTATTCATACCCATCTCGGGTGCAGACCTGCTATTTATAGCCCTGAGATGACTTACTAAAAATAGTAAGTTTTTCGATTTCATTCAAATTTTGCCAGTAGGTTGCTTTGATGATGATGATATCGGTGGGGTACTTCATTCTGACAATTTCTGGATTTTACCCCCTATAAAAGTGGAAACCCTAATTTGACTTGCATGCATCCCGAACGATCTTCGTTTGACTTTGTTTCTTCTGCATGTCATTCTGATTGTTGAACTGGAGTGTCGGGCTGCTGTCTGAGTGTACCTGCAAAAAATAGAAACTGTCTGAAAAGTGATCAATTCACTGCCGGATGATTCTGCATGTCATATTGCCCATGGGATCTCAAGAAACCCAGAAAACATGTTTGCATGCGGGCACTGGCTAAAAATAGAAGTCCTTGAAACTTGATCCCCCTTGCTTGCATGTCACACTGCTGCAAAGCTCTCAAAAAACCTAGAAGGAATATCCGAACATGCGTTGAAAAACTCTGCATGTAAACCATAAAAATAGCCTCCTAAGGCTGAACTCTGAAAGTGATCGTCTTGGTTTGCATGTTACACTATTGCGAAGGTTTTGAAAAACCCAGAAGTAATCTTCGGACATGCATTGAAAAATCATATGTGTGAACCCTGCAAATGGCTCTTGAAGCCTGAAGTACTAAAAATATCAAGTTGTCTGATTCTGCCCAAAGTTAACGTGTAAGTAGCTGAGAGTTACCTGAATGTGAAGGAATAGTCAGAATTCCAAAATCCTGATGAAACGATCCCAGATTGTGCACTTACTAAAAATAGTAAGTGGTTAGAATTCAATAAAATTTCAGTGGGACTCTGCTGGAAGCCTCGTGATTGCTGTACTAAGCTCAAATTCCAATTTGATAACTCAATTTGACCTTTAAAAAGCCTGGATGATAGGAAACCCTAATTTCACAGACTTAACCAATATTTCAACCTAGGTCAAACGATGGGACATCCCCAAAACGACGGAAAGACCAGAGAGAGAGAAAGACGCAACGCTAAAAGACCAAAATGGAGCAAAATTTAGGGGGTCCCCATTTGAATGGGGTGATGTGTGAAAAAGGTCACAACAACTGGTATGATGAAATTATTTTTTATCTATTGAATCAACAGTGTCCTGATCATCTTAACATGGTTCAGAGGCGAGCCTTGCGCTTGAAGAGTGGAATTTTTATGATGAAAGGAGCTATACTATATAAAAGAAATCATGAGGGTGTTTACTTGAGGTGTTTAGGGAAGGAGGAAGCTGCTAGAGTGATGATTGAATTTCATGAGAAATATGGCACAGGCCATGGTTCTGCATCATCCACTGCACATCAAATCTTGAGGGCAGGCTATTATTGGCCTACTTTGTTCAAAGATGTACACCAACATGTGAGAACTTGTCACATATGTCAGACTACAACAAGTAAGGAAAAACACGCAGCTCTTCCGCTTCAGCCAGTCATAGAGGTAAAACCATTTGCTCAGTGGGGCACGGACTTTATAGGTCCAATTAATCTTTCATCTTCTGCGGGCCATAGGTATATTCTTACCATAACTGATTATTTTACTAGATGGACAAAGGCTCTTGCTTGCAAACAATGTACTTCAGATGTGGTAATCAATTTTCTTGAATCAGGAATTATTAATCGTTTTGGTTGTCCATTGTCTTTGGTTTCTGATAATGGTCCTGCATTTGCATCACTGAAGTTTTCTAATTGGGCGTATGATCACGAGATTGTTATTAAGTTTTCATCCAATTATTACCCTCAAGGTAATGGTTTAGTTGAGTCCTCCAACAAGAACCTACTGACAGTTATCCGTAGGTTGTTAGAACAAAATCCTAAGGATTGGCACACCCAACTCTGATTTGCTCTCTGGGCTGACTGTACTAGACTGAAGGCATCCATAGGAACCTCCCCTTATCACCTGGTGTATGGTTTGGAACCTGTGTTTCCTATTCAGTTGAAAATCCCTACCCTGCAGTTCATTAATGAGTACTATAACGAAGAAGATAAACGTGAAGCTCATTTGGTTGAACTATTGCATTTGGAAGAGAAAAGAGATGAAGCCCTATAGAATTTTGCTAAACATCAGGGTGTAGTAAAAAGATGGTTTGATAGGAGAGCTAAGGTAAAGGCCTTTAGAATTTATGACTTAGTTCTTTATTGGGATAAAGCCCATGATCGTAAGGGAGAGCACGGTAAATTTGATAAACTTTGGCTTGGTCCTTACCAGATTTCAAAAATTTTGGGAGATAATGTTTTTCGTTTGAAAACCCTCACTGGTGAGGATATCCCACTGCTTGTTAATGGGTAGTATCTGAAGCATTATTTTAAACCTTGAACTACTTGCAGTTCATCCTGTACATAGCTAGAGTAGGTTCGCTTTTGTTTTGTTTTGTTTCTGCTTTGCTTTGGTAGTTTAGGTTTGCTTTGGTTTGTTCGGCTTTTCGTTTTTGTTTTGCTTTTTGGGTTCCTTATTTCTTTGGGCTGTTGCACCTGTGCACCAGGGCTATTTTGTTTAGGATTGTTCTGAAAATTTCTTTTATAAACTCTAATCAGTTTTTTAGAATCAGGTGGTGGATTTCTTGTATCTGATCTTCTTTGTACTAAGAATTAGAACAACTTGTTTTAGATACACTTAGGAATATATTTGGGTCTCACATTTCATATTATAATAAAAAAAATTTGGAGTTGCGTGGGGTTCTTGAGTAGTTTGGCCTGGTGAAAAATCTTATATTCTGCTTTAGTGCCACTGTGTCCCTCATCCCTGAGCGTGAGTTTCATCACTTACAAAGGTGAACAAGAAAGTTCTATAAAATAGAAAAGAGAAAAGAGGAAAATTTTGAAAATTTGAATGAGCTTCACCTTATCAAGAATATCCTAGTATCTCTACCGGGGCTATAGACGCTTGACTAGGAGTAGAACTATGCTTGGGAGGGTCACAGTGATAACCTCGCCGGGGCTATGGATGCCTGACTGGCAGCGAGGCTCTATCCAAGTTGCTTTTGAAGTTTGAATTTTATGTAGCTTGGTCAAATTTACTCTAGTTCTTCTTGCACTTACATGATAAGGATCAATGCATAATACACACACTTGGACCCTAGTATAGGAAAAGGTCTTCTTACTTGTGATTTCTGAAACTTTGTTCTTAGGAGTCTTGATGGGAGAATTGAAACCATAGATTATGGGTTCTTGATTCTAGTTTATCCTTGAAATGCTCTGGAGCATTTCCCCAGCAGAGTCGCCATTCGTTGTGCAGTTTTTTGCACACACGCCCCACTGGTAGTGGGGACCCTCTTTTTTCGCTTTTGGTGTTTCGGCCCTTCTTTTCTAGGGGTTTTTACTTGCTTGGGTTTGTGCTTTAATGTCCATTTTGCCAATTGAAGTGGCATTCTTTTGAACTATATTGAAAATTTGAAGTTCTGGCTTTATCTCGGGTTTTTCACTATTTTTGGGAAAATCCGCTTGGGCCGGATTCTCTCGGTTTCCTCCCAATGTCCGAAATTGCTACTTATTGCATTGCTTTCGGGAAAGTCCGCGCATCTCGGATTTCCCTGAAGTTCATGGCAGTGCCGAATCCCCGAAGTCCACGGCAATGTCGAATCCCCGAAAGTCTTTTGTGGCCGTGGCTATCTTGTTCAATGCATTAATGGCGTTTGTGCAGAGGTCTTGGGGCTTTGATATATTGATTCTTTGAGAAGTAATTGATCATTTGAGTTTGTGCATTTGCTATCATTTGGGCTTGTGTCTTGAGGTTCTTGGTGTTTGCTGGATATCTGGATTTTCGAGGCCATTTGGATTGTGCGTTCACATTTCCTGTGCGTGGGCTGTATTCGGTTTGCATTGAACGGTTATATCTCGACTTCACCAGTTTCAACCTTTGCGTTTCCATGGTATGTACATGTGCCCTTTTCTCTGTTGGGTTCAATGGATTTTCTTTGGTTGCTTGGGGAGTCCTTCGTGGTTTCTTGATTCCTCTGAGTGCGTGTCATCATTGAGCATTTTGGGGTTTTCATTTAGTACATGAGTCCATTTTTATTGATCAGGCGTTTGTGTTTTATTCTAGTGTTGCTTCGTATTTGGGCATTGACTTGTTGTGGTTTCATACTCTCCATTTTGGTGTATGAGCGAGTCGTCTGTGCTTTCATGGCGGACATTTAGGGTTCTTGACCTAGGGCATGGCCAATCCTCTTCAAATTTCTGTGAAGAGTGTCCTTAGTTCACGTTTTATTCATCAGGGTCCTAGGTTGAGTTGGTTTCGGAGTTCTGACCTAGATCCAGAGTGATTTGAATCAATTTGGTGAAAGTAGCGGAGATGTACACAGGTTCAGGTTTTTGAGGTCTTTGCGGAATTCCACTTCCCCTGGATTTCCCTGAATTTTCTATCTCCTCTTCTTTTATCACTTTCTGCCGGATTTCATTTGGTTTCGCCAAAATCCATTCTATCCAGATTTTCCTGAGGTCCGTGGTTGGGTCGTTTTACTGATTTCGAGCTTTGATACTATTATATCTGGATTTTGCAAAAATCCGCTCCATCTGAATTTTCCCAAATTGTTCGTGTCTCTTCATTTTCCCCGAGTTAGTTATAACTATTGTTGATTTCACCAGAATCTGTCTCCGGCGGATTCTTCCGGGTGTTTTTTGGGAAATGCTAAATTTGATGGTTATAAATGATGGGTTTCTTGGTAATCTATTTGATTGATTTAAGGAGCTTATGCTAAGTATTCTCAATGCTTTTTCCTTGATTAAGTTGATGATTTAAATGACCTTATGCGATTTTGTATGTTTGGTTTGCTGGAATCCGCCTGGTCCGTATTTTCCTGAAAATCCTTCCTAGTGTAGAATCCACGAGGGGAGCTAAATCCCGAATTTTGAGACAATGATCTTCCACACTTGTTGCCGCTTATGGATCTAATTGTGGTTACTTTTATGTGTTTGCAGGCAGGATCAAAATAGAATGTTGCTGGTCGAGGCAAGGGAAAGGCAACCAATCCCGGTGCAGAGGCTTTTGCCATCTCTGATGCAGAAAAGGTTAAGTTAGATATAAAAAGCAGAATTCCTGAGAGTAAGTTGACCTCAATTTGGGCAGCGATCACAGATACGAACGTAGGCATGTGAGATTACGAGGAATTCAAGGCTGAGATGTCAGCACCAAACCTTCCTCTGTTGTCAAGGAGAATGGCGGAGTCCGGGTTGGCTCATGTGGCAGGTTTCCCTTCTACAGTGCAGTGCTACGAGTTGGTGCTTGAGTGTGCCAGAAATTATGATAGTGGAACACAGAGAATAATCGGTCCCTAGGGAAGGATTCTTGCTGGTTTCAGTCCTGTGGCCATTGCTGCAACCTTTGACATGCCTGATAGGTCCCATGTGGTGGGCTTTGACCTGGAGGTTGCCAAGAAATATTATGAAGAGAACATTGTCAAATCTCAACACGTGATCAACTCTTGGCTAGAGAAGCCTAAATCTCATTTCTCTAAGTTGCCTAAGCAACCATTCAGGCTGAAGTTCAATAGGGAATATTACAATGCCATCACCCTTTTTAGTAGGTTGATAGGATTGAAGAGTGCAGGTGTTTTTGAAACCTGGATGTTCAATGTGATTGCCAGAATGGAATAGGGGATCAACTATCATTGGGCAGGTGTTATCAGTAATATGATTCATCATCAGTTGTGTAATGTCTTGCAAACCAAGACTTTAACTATGACCTCTTACCCAGTGTATTCATTGGCCAGACTTCATCCATACAAGGGATTGAGCACTAGAGGTATTTTTGGGTAGGATGCTATCTATGAAGTGTATCCACAGTTGCACTTGACTGGTGGAAGCTACCGGAGGTCGAATGATGCCTTCACAATGTACATTACCAGACTGCTCCAGGTTGTAGAGCATGTGAGAATCTCAGATAAGGCAAAAGATTTGATAAGGAGATATGGAGCCTGGTTTATCTAGTTCCCAACCTTCTCATATATCAGAATTGATGGTTTTCAGAGGGCTCCCTACAGACTCCCTAGATATCCTACTGATCATGTTGTATTGTTGGAAGTCACTAGACAAATCTGTGACTTTGACAATGTTGTGAAGGGAGAAATGCATAAGACAGGTTTTGGGAACGATTTCCCTTTGAAGATAGGAATAGGTGAAGTTTGTGCCTCCATTCAGTCTGCTCATGCTTCGGAGGAGGAGATGGGTACTCTTGGGCTCTCTTTTCATTCTAAGAGAGCAAGGTTTGATGTTACTGGTGAGGCTCAAAAGAAGGCCAATAGAGATTATAGCCATAAGGCTCATATTGAGGACTACTGGATTAACCTTGCCGATGAGTTCGAGGTGAGAAAGAAGAGGTTTTCCAGGTTGCTAGTGGATTTGGTGAGATTATATAATGTAAAAGCCATCCCGGACCAAGTGGAAGAGGATGGAAATGTGATCCAGGGTCATGTTTATGAGGCAGTGAAGGATAAACTAGTGGGAGAAGTTGACTGGTTAGAGGAGGAAAAGACTGATTTAGATCAGGTTATGGCCCCAGTAATTAAATATACCAAAATGTGGTTAAAGCACAAAATATTGGAGCTGGAGAGCGAGGGTGTTCCATGCACCTATGAGCTGATGGGAGACTTAGAGTCTCATTCTGCTTCCGAGGCTTCACTTGAACCAGATCCAAAGGGCAAGGAGAAGGTGGATTCTCCTTTCAGAATCCAGGTAAGGGAGGTGCAAACTGAAAAGGCTGCAGAAGTAGGCAAACAAAGGAGGCATGTTGCCAAGAAGAGGAAGCATGCCTCTAAGAAGGAAGTTGAGAAGAACCAAGAGGAAGAGGAGGTTGAAAGTGTTCATGAACTGATGAAGAAGAGAAGAATTACAAGGACATCCCAGAAAGTGGAGGAAATCCCTAAGGCTGACAGGGAAATTGAGCCACCAGTGGTAGAGGTGGAAAGCGCAGGGGGAAAGACACAGGTTTACATGAGGAGATCAAGGACTCCTTCCCCGAGGGATACTGTAGCCAAAGAGGGTGTTTCAGTAAGTATACCTGTTGCTGAACAAGTTGGTCCCTCCATTCCTTAGCGTATGAGGAGAACCAAAACAAGATGAAAGTCCTAAGAATTTGGGCGAAGAAGAGTTCCAAGAAGGAGACCTCTTTAATGCAGAGGCAGAAATTGATAGGGTGGTTCAGTCTCCCTTGGTGGCATATGCAGACTCTCCTGCAAAAGAACAAGTAGACAAATCTCCTCAAAAAGAGGAGGAGATACCAGCTAGGGCCCCCTCACGAGTGAAGATTGTTGCGGAAGAGCAGGTACAGCAGGAAGAGAACCCAACTGTGGATGTTCCTAAAAGTCCAAATGTTGAGAAAGATGTAACTATTGATTAGCAGGAGAAAGAACAAGATAAACAAGACAGAGTGCCTGTTGGGTCTACTATTCCGGATTGGCTTGAAAGGGAATTAAAGAGTAAAATGGTAATAGTGGAGGATGCTCCTCCCCATTGGGATGCCCTCATGGCTAATGTAGAGAGGGAAAAGACAAAAAAGAAGGCAAGGGTTGTATCCCGGATTGATAGGGATGGATTAGGTAACCAGGTGGCCCATATTGCTACCCCTGTTGATTTCGGACATGCTACTGTTGAGCAAGATATTGAAGAGTATGAGGGTTCCAGTGCAGTGATTGTGGGGAGATTGAAGAAGGCAGTACAAACTAGGCATGAGCTGGAAAAGGAGAATGAAAAACTAAGGAAATACTTGCAGGAGTTGATGAAACCTTTGCAAGCTATTGGCTCCATCTCCTCTGCTATAGGATTCCTACCCCAGGAGACAATTTCTGAGTTAGAAAAGATGAAGGGTACCTCACATGCTGCAGTTACCTGTTTGCAAGGTGTTCAAGCTAAGGGAGATGAAGCCATTAAGGGCATATTATCCACTGGAGGGGATGCCCTGAGGTCGATTGATTGGTTGAAGGCTGCATTGGCGCAGGATAATGTGGATACCAACCTCCTACTTCAGAAGACTACAACAATCATGGGGTTTACTAAAGACAAATTAGTACAGTGCAGGATTCTTCCTTCTCCAAGAGTTTCCGAACCTTGGGAATGGTTTGAAATCCTACAAATGAGGCAGAAGCCCTTGAAAAAGATCCACAAACAGGCGAGGCAGATTGAGGATGCTCTGACTGGTGTTCATGAGAGGTGCATTTCATTCTTTGAGGTCATAACTGGAAGGAAGAAGTTTGCTCCAAAGCATCTCAGTTTGGAGCAACTTAGAGAATGGTGGAGGGATGTATATTCTCCAGTCAGCGAAGGGCCAGTTACTGAACTTCAGTTGGATGATGTTGCAACTTATATTGTAGTCATTGATAGGTATTTGACGAACATAATCAATTGGGATAGTACAATTAGGTAGGCAAGAGAAGATATCAAGACTCTTGAGAGAAAGATTAGGGTTTTGCCTATGCCACCTGTTGCTAAGCTTGATAGGGTCCTGTTGGCCGTACATGGTGGAGAAGATAAAGCTAAGGACAAGGATGAGGAGTGATTATATAGAGTTACATTGATATTTGTGCTTCCCATTAATTCATATGTATTGGGCCGACCTTTTGATACCTTGGCAGTTTTGGATGAAATTGGTGCCAGTGGCACATTTCATATGTTTGAATATCTTTTAGGCCGACCTCTTGTAGGTCATGTTTTTATCGTAAATTATAATTTGGGCCGACCTATCTTATGGATTCTTTATAAAAGCGAGCATGTTGCCTCATTTGCAAAGAGAGAGAGATTAGAAAATAGATATAGAAGGATAGATAGATTGGGAGAGAAGTAGTTAAGTGATATTAGAGCAAGTTAGGGTTTATTTTCAAGCAAATGTTGTAACAGAAAATTGGAATTGCTGCTATTTTTGGATGATTTAATATAAGAGGGATATTGTGTTTGGTATCTATCTTCTGGAATCTCATCTGGCATGGTTCTTGTTATTCTATCTTTCAAATTGCTTAATGTTTATGGTTAAATGATTTGGTAATGCTTAGGGTTTCATGTTTGGAATGTTTGCAACGATCTCTAGTCCATGCTTTTTGCAGTTAGCTAATTGTTAGCTGCTTTGCAAAGTTAGCCTAGACTTATATTTGTGCTTAGTTCAATTGTGAAGGTCTATTCACCTCAATTGCTGTAGGATTGACTGAATGAATGTTTATGATTTGAAAATCTTTAAATACCTTAGAAGATTGCACTATTTCTGTGGAATTGCAGATTCATCTAGGTCAAGCAGAAGATAGTTTGTGAGAGATCGGTCCATTTTATGCATTTTATCCTTTTGCATTTTCAATCTTAGGGTTAAAAGTAGTTTTAAGATTATCTCTGAAACCTTCATCTTTTTGCTGTTTTCTTTATTATTAGGTTTCCAATCAAGTTTCAAAGTATCAATTTAGTATCTATATTTGATAAGATTCGAAATCCAGTGTTGTTCGTAGTAAGCTCCCATTGTGATTACCAGCATTTTCACATTTATCACTGAGTTGTTTTACTGCTTTGTCAACACCTGACATTAGAGACCTTGGGGTTATCTCTTTTCCCATAGAGATTCACCTTTCAAGAGAGATAGGATATCATATTCTGTCTGAGTTGTTGTTGTGCAGAAAACACCATCAACAACAACCTCTTGAAAGGTTAAACCTTGAGATATCTTTGTTGGTCTCTTGCTTGTGGGTTGTTGTTTCATCATCTTGTTGTTTTTTGACAACCACTTCTTGTGACTCTTTTGGTGGAGACATGGAAATTTCTGCACTATATCCCTATTGTTCGTGTTTTTCCTCTTTCATTAGTGCTGGCTTGACTTCGAAGTTTGCACCAAAAGCCTCCAAATCATCCCAATATAGATCTTCTTCAACCTTTTCTTTGTTTTTATGTATAAGAGGATTGCTTTTGACTTCATACTCAATTTGATCAACAACCTCATGTGTATCAACTTCGTCTCTATCTTGTAAAACAAAGATGTTTTCATGCGCCTCTTCATCCAGCATTTTCTCATGTTCATTCACATCTTCTACCAACTCCAAAACTTGTGAAGTCATTGAAATTTGTATGATCTCTTCTTACTCAATGAAAGATGGAAGTTTGTCAAATAAGAAGGTAAAATCCTCATTTTTACCATCTCTTTCTTGTTGGCTCTCTTGCTGCCCCAAATGATTTGTTGACATAGGCATGTTCTCTTCATCTTCAACAAAAGATGAGAGTTCATCAAATGAGAAACTCAAATTTATTTTCATTATCATCTCTTTTTTCAAGCTTTGTACCTTGCCTTCCTAACTAACAATGCTCTTCATTCCCTTGCAACAAGTCTGATTTTTCTTCTTTTAACTCATCTGCAAGCGTATCAACAACAAAATATTTTTCTTGTTCTTCCCTAAAAACCTGATTTTCTTGCTCTATAAACCAACTAACTTTGTAAATAGTGGGACCATCTTTACAAAGACGAATGGTGATAGGACAAGAGGGCTGATTATAAAGGTCTTGTCAAGTTTCTTGAGGAAGTATACATTTTGGAGAAGGTTGTTCTTGAGGGATACTATGCTCTTGTAAATTATGTAGGTCCCTAAAACTTCGAATTTCAAACTTAAAAGATCGACCTGAAGACTTAGAAGACATGCCTTGCTTGAAACTTGGGATTTCATATTAGGGAGGCTCTTCCTTCATAGGCTGATCTGGAATGCAAGTAATTGCTTGGGCTTCCAACTTTTGCACTTGAGCAAACAAAAGCTTCACCTGCTCTTGTTTAGCAGCAACCTCTATTGCAAGAGACTCTTCATACCTCTTACCAAGCTTATCAATACCAACAAGATATGGATATGCAGAGGAAGTAGTATGAGGAGTCTCTTGCAAAAGAGATTTTTGCTAAACAAGAGCAAACAAATCTTTTGCTTGCTCAAGTGCGAAGGTTGGAAAACCAATCAGCTATTTGCATTCCAAATCAACCTAAGAAGAAAGAGTTTCCCAAGTACAAAATCCAAAGTTTCAAGCAAAGTATGTCTTTTAAGTCTTCAAGCCAATCTTGTAAGTTTGAGATTCCAAGTTTTAGGGACCTATTGTGACCTATTTCACACATCGCCCCATTGCAAATGGGGACCCCCAAGTTTTGATGTCGCCCTCTGAATCGCCAGTTTAGAGTCTTTAATTTGGGTAAATTTTGAAAGTCAGTCCGGCTAAGTTGAGATTTCGAACCCGTTTGTGTGTCTTAACGTCCTGGAAGTGCTTAGAAGACCCGGTAGACGAAGATCGCCATTGCTTTCGGTCTTTTCTGACACTTCCTATTTTTTAGGGATTCTACTTTTTTGCTTTTTGCTTTTTTGATTTTTGGCATTTTTAGGCCATTTTGGAGTTCCTATTTTTTAGGGATGCTTTTTGCTTTTTCTATTTTTGGAAAGTTTCTATTTTGGGAAAAAGTTTCTATTTTTGGACCCTATAGAGCAAAAAATCAACATGTCTCCAGAAATCAAGAAAATCAAGGTAAAGTGAAAAAGGTTTGAAAAATGGCAAAAATTTTGGGAAAATGCTTAAGTCTGAGAATGGCACCCTCAAGAAAGAAGATGGCATGGAAAGTTTAAAGTCTGCCCTACCTTTGGCATGCCAAAGATAGGCACTAGCAAGAGATATGCCAAGTCCGCCATAGGCAAGGTGGTCTCCAAGTCCGCCATAGGCATGAAGGTTGCCAAGTCCGCCCTTGGCATGAGGAAGCTAAAGTCCGCCATAGGCAAGGTGGTCTCCAAAGTCTGCCATGGCATGAAGGTTGCCAAGTCCGCCCCTAGAGAAAGATGGCATGAAACTCACAAAGTCCGCCCCTAGAGAAAGATGGCATGAAACTCATAAAGTCCGCCTAGCCTAGAAAGATGGCATGAAACTCATAAAGTCCGCCCAGCCTAGAAAGATGGCATGAAACTCATGAAGTCCGCCCAGCCTAGAGGAAAATGGCAAGAGGCACATGAAGTCCGCCCCAAGAAGTGTGGAGAAGGGTAAAATATAAAGAGATGCGCTCCAAGATGTTTGGAAAGGGGTGAAATTACAAGGGAATTCATTGGAAATTGGATTAAATGGTTGAAACAAATGAAATTTACCATTGGACAAGGCACGAATAAAATTCGCCATGGCAAGGAAAGTGTAAGACATATGGAGAATAAAATACGCCATAGGCAAGAAATTATAAGAGATTCGTCCAACTTTGGAAGGAAAATTATTCTAAGGCATGAAAAACGAAGAAATGTCTGGAAGGAGAAGAGGTTTGGCCAGCATAAAAGTCACGCCTCCGCACAACGGAATGAAATTCTTTGGCAAAAAATGAAGAGTGTTTGGCAGAGCAAGCATTGATTCTACCCCTCTCAGCTTGGAAAATTCCTAAGGCACTAGTAAAAAATGGCAAAGTGGCAGAGATCTCCAAGTTCGCCCAACCCAGAAGATGAATCGTTTGGCTAAATAAAAATGTCCAGAGAGGTCAGAACTCCGCCTAGAAAGTTGAAATTTGGCAGATAAGCTATTGAGCATATTTTGGCTAGGCAGACAATTTGAAAAGAGATATTTTGGCTCTGACGAACGAACTTAGCCATGTATCAAGGTTAAACGGGTTGGAATTTAATATTTTAATATTTTTAATTATTTCCCTGACACTTAGGGAATTTTAATTAAAAATTCAAAAAATCGGAGATTATTTGGAAGATTAAACTATTCTGCCTTAGATAAATTTAAATTTGCCATGATTCGAAGATTTAAAATACGTTGGAAAATTAATTATAAACGAGTAATTTAATATCTTTTCCAACACTTAGGCAATTTTGAGAAAATTTGAAAATCTCAAGCAGAGATGGCACAGAGGTGAAAATCAGAAACTTGCCTCGATAACTGAAAGTGAAATTAGAAGTTTGCCAATCTGAGAAGAAAACGTTTCTAAAAGTTCGAAGAAAATAAGAGGAAAGAAAACAATGCCTTGAGGAAAATCGCACTTCTCAGCCATAAAATGAGTTTCAACAACTCATTTCTTCACAATTCCGGCTGAGAAGTAGCTATCTCTCTCGAATCTTCAGGAAATCATTCGCAAAGGAGAAATTTATAAGAATAACACTGTTGTGAGAATCGAGGTAGCATTTTCTTGTTGATAGGTGTGATTTTTTGAGAGAAGTAATTTATTTCTTTGCTGAAATCGTACTTTCAGCATATTGGCGCACCTTTTTTGGCCGATTTCTGAATTTTTAAATTCATTTACAGCTAGAACATGATCTTCGAGGTTTGGAAGTTAATCGACAATGTGTTTGCACTGTGTTTCTATCTTCTACTCCGTTTTCGGCACGAATTTCATTCATTGATAGGCGAATTTAATTACTTTCAGCTTGCTTTTTGACAGAAATTTTAATTCAATAGGCTGAAAGTGCGATTTTTGTCCAAGCTACACCCCGGAACAAGTTAATTTTAAATGATCTTGTGTTAATGTTAAGAATTTTGTGCTTGCAGGTTGACAATCGATCAAAGGGAAACATCCAGGCAGGCGCAGATGAAGTTTGCAAGAAAAGGATCTTAGCCAGAAACCAGAATAAAGTCAAAGTGGAAAGATGTCTCGGACACTGACCTTGGCCACATTGACCTTGAGGAATTTAAGAAGAGAATATATGGGCATAATGGACCTTTGCCAACGCCTGCCGCTAGAAGGATGGTGAGAAACGGCATATTTCAAGCTGTCGGATTCCCACCTACGCTTGGCTGTGCTGAACTTATGGTCGAGTGCGCACTTCACTATGATGTTGAGTTGAGGCGGATTGTGGCACCCGATGGGAGAGTGTTGGCACATCTGACAGAGTTGGCCATTCAGGAGGCCTTCGGCATTCTGGCATATCCTAAAACTGTCTACAAGACCAAGGAAGATGTTCAGAAGTTATATGATGAAAGCCCTGGCCTTTGTGCCGCCAACATTAACAAGTCGTGGCTAGATAAGCCTAGGCCATCGGTCAAGAAGATGCCCAAGAAGTTGTTGCGCACGGACTTTAAGGAAGACTATGGAGATATTATTATCTTGCTAAACAGAGTGGCAGGCAATCCCTCAGGAGCACCCTTCGAATCGTGGATGTATTACTTCATTGAGGACCTCACAGAAGGTGTCAAGATGTTCAACTAGGCGAGAATGATAAACAATAATCTTCACCACCAACTTATCAACCTAGAGAAAACCAAAACGTTTTATATGAGTTCTTATGTCATCTATATGTTGGCTAGAACTTACAAGTATGCAGGCTTGATATGCAAGGGCACGGTCGGCGGTGGGTCAAATGAGCTGAAGGCATACGACTGCTATCCACAATTGCAGTTGAAGGAAAAGGCGCACTTCCGGCAGGCTCATGACGGTTTCCTCATCTATATCACCAGAATACTCCAGGGAGGGACGCATCAACGGCTGACTCCTAAGGCCAAGAAGCTGATTGGTAAATATGGGTCATGGTTTAACCAGTATCCCTGATTTACGTACATCAGAATCCAGGGATTCACGGGGAGCCCATACCGTCTGCCCATCTTCCCCACAAATAAGATGGTCCTGCTCGAAGTGTTGAGGCAGTTAGAAGAGTTCCAAGGTCTTCAAAGGGTGAAGCAAAGGGCGGCAGTAACTTTTCCCTTCTTTATAGGGAACATGCTGGAGTCTCGCCCATCATCACAGGCAGCTGACAGTGCCAGAATCGAGATACAACATTACCCTTTTTCCCCATATCTGGCCAGAAATCACTACGACCCCCATCACCACATCAAGATAGTGGATGGAAGGAGATACAAGCATAGGGTCAAACTGGAGGACTTTTGGGCAAATGCTGTGGATGAATTTGAGGTCAGACGGAAGATGTGGTCTAGATTGCCGCTCAGCTTGATCAGGGCAACAAAATTTTGTCACGTGCCAGATCAGTTAGAGGAGGACGAAAATCAGACGCAGCCACGCTTCGATGAGAGTTCGGCTTTGCCCGCTGTCCGATGGTCAGAAGCAGAGCATGCTGACTTGAACATCTTGATGAGGCCTGTCATCAAGTTCACTCAGTGGTGGGTTGATCAACGAGTTCAAGAATTAAGGCACCAAAAGATAACCCTGACCTATGACATGCTAAGCGAGGCAGAGTCTTATTCTTCCAACGCAGGAGCATCCCAGGATGTACAAGTGATGGAGACCACCACTTCTAGGAAAAGGAAAGAAATAGCTGCAGGAAAGGGGCCAGTCCAGAAGCAGGCCAGGATAAAACCTTCTCAATCGGCCGCCTCTAGGAATATTAAGGAGATATTAGCTACTGCAGATGCTTCACTGGCAGACATGAGGGATCCTTCTCCGGTTCCTGAAGACAACACAGAGCCTCAGCCAGATGACGATGCGCCGCCTTCTCCCACGAGCACCGAAATATTGGAGTCAGATGACGACGATGTAGGCGCCCAAGATGAGGATTTCCAGGAAGGGATGATTTCAGCCCTTAGGGGAATTGTGGATGTTCCTGACAAAGAAGGCGTGCCGGAGGAAGACGGTGTTGAGCAGCTTACGATCCCAGATTGGATGAAGGAAAGGCTAAAGGTACAAGTGCCGGCAGATGAACTAGAAGAAGATGATACGACAGACTTTTTGGCCAGACTATCTCAGACCGTGGCTAAAAAGTCGGCGAAGAAATTCTCCAACATACAGAGAGACGAGGCCGGCAATAGGACAGTACAGATTGCCGTGCCTACAGCGGACAAGCCACAGGAGGATATGGCTCCACAGGATTATGCCATCACAACCATTGACTTGGGTCCAACCACTAAGGGCCAAGAAATGGAAGATTTGGATAATTCTGTGTTTGCCATCAAATCAAGGTTGGCGAAGGAGGTAGCCAAAAGAAAGGAGTGCCAATTGGAAATTGAGCGCTTAAGAGAGTACATCTAGTACTTGATCAAGCCACTTGATCAGGATATTACGGCGGCTCCTCTACTTCCCCACTCTTCACAAGAGGCCATTAAAGAGATAGAAGAAAACAGGCTCACAATTCAGGAGGCCAAAGAATGGATAGCAGCCAAGGGGATTGAAGCTGAGACATTCATAGAAAGATTAATTTTGGTTTATGGTCAGGCCACTGCCTTACTTTCTAGGCTAGCCTCCTTGGCAGAAGTATGGGACAGCCTTCCGGACACGCAGGATAGGATAATCCCTTGCCTTAGGATTCTGAAAGGAGTTCCTAAGCAAGAATTGATAGAGGGAGGTGTCATCGCAGCGGGAGCAGCCTATGACTTCCACACTTGGTATTGGGCCTTGACAGCACGAGGTGAAGTCTTGGAGAGGGTAAAGGTTGACAGCATCAGATTGGAGGAACAGGTCAAGGAAGTTCAGGCCAAAATCCTCAATATAATTGCCGATATCCTGGATAAAGAGGCTCTGCGAGAGAATGACCTGCAATTGGAAGTTTTGAAGGAAAGTGTCCAAGAAAATATCTTTGACATCACTGGACCCATCTTGAGGAAGGATTGGGCCAAATTGGAAAACTTCCTGAGTATCCGAGAGTCCTTTGAAAAGACTAAACCAGAGTGGGAGGAGACCTTCGCCAGATGCGCTGAGAGCATGGATGGGCTGGAATTTAGAATCGGCATGCTTCCACAGGTTACCATGGATGAGGTTGCCTTGATCGTGTCCAGATTCGGTGAATATACGGTGGCTCGAGAGGATCAGGGCGTAGTCCCCTTGAAAATAGCTCCGAATGCCAACTCATTGCTGTTCATTGCCAGTTAACTGAAGTCATTTTGGGAAACCCTAATTAGGGTTTCGTTTGTTAAATCTTGACCGTCGGCTCATGTTTAATCTGAGCCATTTATTCAATTTATGGAACTCTATATAAACTCTTGGACCCTCATTTGTAATTTGTGAAGTGAGTAATAAAAAATTGTTGCGATGAAACTATTTCCGTTTATAAAAGCTCTTGTGCATGATTTGCTAAGAACAACTTTTATTTTCAAGTAGTATGCAAGGTTTAATATTTCTCCTTCAACACTTAGAGTAGAATTAGAATAGCATTTCATTACATGTTGGTTAGATGAATGATAGATTTGATCGCAGTGGTGGATAAAATTTTGCTCATACTTTTGTCGAGTGGATGATTTGCACTCAACGTGTAAAGCTAGTCTGAGCCATTAAATCATGGATGCTTAACTTCTGTTTGTTTTGATTATCAATTCGAACATGAAAACCATTATCACCTTTGTTGAAGATTGCACCCGCTTCGCGTAGTTGTCCGAAGGCGGCGAAACGAAGTGTGGTTACCCATTTTGTCTAATCGCTGTTGTCTCTTGAATTCTTAGGCGTAGTTTAGATCTCTAAACCCTTATCCTTTTGCTATCAGATCTATCATTCATTTAACAAACATTCAAATAAAATTCTACTCTAATTCTAATCTAAGTGTTGAAGGAGATATGTAACCTTGCACACCACTTGAAAATAAAAGTGATCCAAAGCAAATCATGCATAAGAGCTTTTATTAACGGAAATGGTCTAATGCAACAATTTCATATTACTCACTTCACAAATTGCAAATGAGGGGAGAGCTCAATTTATAGGCTCCCCGATTACAATTCAATGGCCAAGATTGATTTC
Organism: Sequoiadendron giganteum; assembly: GCA_007115665.2. Lineage (NCBI taxonomy): Eukaryota > Viridiplantae > Streptophyta > Pinopsida > Cupressales > Cupressaceae > Sequoiadendron > Sequoiadendron giganteum. Next base: position 232,697,323 of record CM021100.1, on the reverse strand, counting down.
AAATCAACAGCCAAGATTACAAAATAAAACCCTAATTAGGGCTTGTCACAATTAACTACCTCTCGACCAATAAGAAAATTACATTTTGGGACACTTGCCCTTCTTGCTAAATATAAACCAACTCCATAGATAAGTCACGTTCATTGAACTTAGACATGTTGACTTGGAACAATTTGATTGGTTGGAAGATGACGAGGCGCCACCTCAGCATGCTGGATGTCCTCCTTGGTCTCCTTGTTCTTTTTCCATGTACTTGCCTTAGAATATCTTTCTTTGCCAACAACTTTGTCCTTTGTGCCTATTTCTTCCTAGCTTTGATCTTGGATTTCCTCTGAGATTTTGATTTCTTCTTCTCACTTGCATTTGAAGTCTGGAAGTCTCCCCTTGGAGTAGTTATTGAACTTTTCCTTCCTGATTGCTTTGAAATTCCTTCAAGTGCCTTGGATTTTGAGAAGAACTCTCCTATGCCTTCACCATAATGGAAGAAATTGGAACTTTCTTTGTGAAGTACTTCCCACACTTTGGCTATTCAATTTCATTCTGTAACTCCTTCATGTGGACCATCCAACACTTAGCCAAGATTTTGGCCATCTTTATGCTCGAATGAACTTTTCCTGTGGATTTGTCTTCAATTCTGAGTTTGGCTTGTGCTAAGTAGGGCAGACTCCATCCTTGAGCAAGAATTTTATTCATTTCCTCTCTATTTCTCTTCATTTTTCCTGTTTTTTTTCCAACACTTAGTCGAAATTTGATCCTTTTATTGTAGGAAAATTCCACACTTAGCCATTTTTTGCTTCCTCTTGGCAAATTTTACCATGTCTGTTTTTAACCTTGAGAGATTTTGGCACATATCATGCCAATTTTCTATTATGCTTGAGCGGACTTCCTCATTGGCAAACCAATTCTTTTCTTTCTCCTTGGCAGACTTGGTTGTGTCTTGGACAAGGCAGACTTTGAAGCTGGCTTGTATGGCAGACTTCAAGGTTGGCTAGACATGCTTTGGCGGACTTCATCTTTGGCTAGACCATGTGCACTTCCATTTCGGCGGACTTTGTCTTCGGCTTGCCATCTTCATACTAGCCGAACTTGGTGAGTGCTTAGACATTCTCATGCTTGGCGCACTTTACCAATGCCTTAGAAATTTTCCTTGCCTCCAAAGTTGGGCGGACTTCTCAGTAGATTTGCCAATTTTCCTCTTGGATGGGCGGACTTGGAAGCTTCTTTACCATCTCACATCTCTCCTCTAGGCACTTCATGCCTTAGATATCTTCCATCTTGCTTGAAGGCGAACTTTGGAGTCTTCTTGCCAGTCACGCCTTTTCCATGCCTTAGAAACTTTTACCATGCTGGGAAGGGGGGAGAACTTCAAGATTTTCATGCCAAGGGCGGACTTTGAAGCTGGTTGGACAAGATGCATTTTCCTCTAGGCGCACTTGATCTTGTGGCTAGACATCTTCATGGCGGACTTCACCAATGCTTGGACATGCTTCCCTGTTGGAAGGTGGACTTTGCCTTGTGCCTGCCAATGCTCCCCTTGGTGTCTAGGCGGACTTCATGTTGCCTTAGCCATTTCATTGGGTAAACTTTGCCAATGCTTAGACACTTCTCTTCATCTGGCTGACTTTATACTTAGCCAGACATCTAGCTTAGTCAAAAATTTCAAATTTTCTCTCTCCTTCTAGGTTGGGCGGACTTCGAGGCTTCTCTGCTATTTTGTAATTTTGTCCATGCCTTAGGAATTTCTTCAGGCTAAGAGGGGTGGACTTCACACTTGCCTTGTCATTCATGCTTTCCTCTGTGCCTTAGAATATTTCCTTCATGCTGAGGGGCGAACTTTATGTTAGCTTGGTCACCTCTCTCTCTAGGCGTATTTTGACCAATGCCTTAGAAAAATTTCCCTTTTCCAAAGTTGGGCGGACTTGGTGCTTGTCTTGCCTATGGCGGACTTGAGGCTCTTCCTTGCCATGGGCACACTTGATTTTGAATTGTCCAAGGGCAGACTTGAGCCTCTCCTTGACATGGGCATACTTGACATTCTTCCTTGCCACTTCTCCTATAGGGCGGACTTGGAGCTTCTCTACCAAGGGCGAACTTGATGTCTTGTCAAGACATGGGTGAACTTGGAGCTTCTCCTTCCAAGGGAGGACTTGGAGCTTGCTCATTCCATGGCGGACTTCAACTCTTTCCAAGGCATGGCGGACTTGGAGGCTTCTCTAGACATGGCGAACTTGGAGCTTGGCCTGCCAGTGCCTGCCTTTGGCTTGCTAGAGGCAAGGGCGGACTTGGGACCATGTCTACCATTCCTTCCCATGAGCGAACTTCTCAGACTTGTCATTTTTCATCAAGTTTTTACCTTTTACCTTGATTTTCATGTTGATTTCTCTCAATCTAGAGGCGTGTTGACTTCATGATCAGTGGGACCTCGAAGTAGAAATTTTTCCCAAAATAGAAACTTTCTAAAAATAGAAAAAAGCAAAAAACATCCCTAAAAAATAGGAACTCCAAAATGGCCTAAAAATGCCAAAAATAAAAAAAGCAGAATCCCTAAAAAATAGGAAGTGTTAGAAATGACCAAAAGCACAGGCGATCCTCGTCTTCCGGGCCTTTTGAGCCCTTCCATGACATTTAGGCACACAAACAGGTTCAAAATCTCAACTTGGCTTAGATGATTTCTACAAAACTCAATTCCTCATTGTAAATAAAATGGTGATAAGCAATTGCGCTGCCAAGGCAAAAAACCAAAAAGAAAAAAGAAGGGGGTCTCCATTTGCAATGGGGCGATGTGTGAGATAAGTCGCAACATCTAGCACCAACTTGAATAAAAGTTCTTGAACATTTCAAAGACAGAATTTTCTTTAAACCCTGAATCTTAAATTAATTCTAACCAACTTACCCGTTGGCTAAGGGGAGTACTCAAAAGGAAAGAGGAATCCTAAACTGTATCAAGACCTTTCATCCTTCAGTTATGAGTACATGTGTTTATTTCCGTCTCATAAGAACAATATGACTCTTTGGTTCCGTCATGGCCTTCTTGTGTAGTTTGTCTTAACTCCAAAAGCATCCTTGGATAGAGCCTCGCTGCCAGTGAGCATCCATAGCCCCGGCGAGGTTATCTCTATAATCTCACAGAGATTGCTCTACTTCCGGCGATTTATTTTTTTGTTATTGAGTGTACACCTGTAGAGCTGTCCGTACACCCAGAGCCAAGTGTTTTGACCTTTTTCTCTTTTTCTTCTCCTTCATTTTGATATTCTTTTCCTTTCACATATTTCCACACTTTGGCTTGTAAGCAATGAAGCTCACATGGGCTTGAGCATTATAGTGGCGCTGAAGTAAGACTTTTGATTATTTTATTTTTCTTAGCCATGACTTCTCCTTAGAAACGATCGTGACTCAAAGAACTTATTAAATGTGTAAGATATAATAACTGCACGACTCAGTGTCAAGATACAATAGATGATTCCCTTTCCAGTCAAGTACTAACCTTAACCAAACGATAAAGTTGAAAAAGAACAATCTTGGATGCAAAAGTACCTCATAAAATAATATCCAAGAAATGGACTGAACATAATTTAGCACAGACGCTAGAGTTCTTAAGATACAACGCCCTTCACAAATGAGAGCCCCTTTATTGAAAGAAAACAAAACGGACAAGCAAACTAAACTAAGAAAGCAAAACAACTAATCTAAAGCAAACCGAGAAAAATGTGAAAGGAAACCTGCTCTAAACAAAAACAAAAAAATCTTAAGCGAACAACAGTCAAAAGACCTAAGCATATACAACTCCGAGCATGATTTCTCAAGATGTGTAGGAACAACAACGCAGCGGTCACAGTGCGAAGTTTTGCAAACTTATCTTTAAACTCGGAAAAATATTATTTCAAAGGACAAACCTGAAACTCAAGCAAAACTTTGGGAAAGATTAGTAACTGAGGCAATTCACCCAGACCATGATTAGTCCATAAACAAGTTATCTTTCCCAAATCTCCATAATCAAAATGATATTCCTTGTAGTCAACAGTAGGGAAAGATACAACCTGGTGGTCTTCATTTGCAGACATGAATTTTTGCTCATCATCCCTTGCTTCATCAGGAGGTCGAAGTTGATGGTGAACCATACCACTTGCATCTGAAACATGGAGATCAACATCACGTTCCAAACTGGGTGGAGTGTGGCGGGGATTGGATTCAAAAGGGAATTTGGAAATTTGAATTATTTCATGCACTAGCTCCTTTTGAATCCCTAACAATGGATCAAGCCCCAACCCAAATTGTTCCTCATTTTTTGCCTCTGTCACAGTTACTTGTTCATCAGGTAGCGTGCCATTTATTTCAATTTCATCAAGCAATTCTTCCATGACTGTGAGCATTGGATCCAATGCCGACACGAAATGTATTTCATATTTTGCCTCTATCTTGGTAGCCCATTGATCGTCAAACATACCATCTTGACTCAATCCACCTATCATTTCTTCCATCTTATTTATGCATGATTGAACTTTTTCATCAAGGACCATTCCTTCTTAAAGTGCACTGGAACTGCTTCCTTCTTGTGTCATATCGTCCACTTGAGGACCCTCTCCAACTTGTAGTTCTTCATTTTCACACAGTTCCACTTGTTGATATTGGATTGCCTCTCTCACTTGGATGTATGCTATTAATTCCTTGATCTTTACTCCAATGGCCTCCTCTGGCGTTACAATGCTTGGAATATCTTCACCCACTACCTAAGCTCGATCACTTCATCTTGTTGTGACTTATTCTCCGTATTGTTAGATGACATTGTGGTACATTCTTCATCTGGTGCTAAAAATGTTCGCTTGACATACTCAATCAATGCTTCATCCTTGAAGCATCCATATGGTAACTCTAGTAATCTGAGGTGACATCTAGCATGGTTGATGGCCTGTTCACATGATGTGCAAGTGAACCCTGGATGAGGTGCGTTGTGAATCTGACACCAACGAGGGAGGAAAACACCTTTCAAGTGAACATTACCTAGTTCTATTTGATATTGGATTCTAAGTATGAACCTCGTGAAGGCCTCACTTCTAACTTCTGGAATGGTATAATCATCAAGTTCTACATCCAACACTCTTGGCTTGGGAACATCCCAAAAGAAAATTTTCCCTTGGAGAACAAGCTCTATCCTTGAGAGAAATGTCAAGCAACTGATCTCTTCGTGCTTGGAGGTCTCATGAATTCAGCATCTTCCTAGCAAAGCAAACTTAGACAAATTCCTGGGATGTAGTTGTGCATTCAAATTTTCTTGGATTTGAGCAATATCCACGAGATTGTCTCGAGAACAAGACATATGGAATGGATGCCCATCCATTGAGAGATTTCTTTTTCGATTTTCCATTTCTGACTTTTTTGGAATTTTTTCTAACTTTTCATATTTTTTGACATAAAAGAGGTCTAGCATATCTCTGATTTGGCATTTCAAAGTTCATACTGGTTCCATCTAGCTGAATTTTCCTACTTGTGAAAATAAACTCCTAATGTTCGCCATCCTTCTAGAACCAATTCTGTTGGTGCGTTAGGAGGAGGCGAGCATATGGGCGATAAAAAAATTCTTCTTTTTCCTTGTTTCAGTCCTGAGCAAAATGAATCGTTCTCCGTTCGGCCCTCCTTCTAGCGCCAATTTTGTTGGTGTGTTAGGAGGAGTTGAGCATACAACAACACTCAGTTCAGACCCTCCTTGCAATTTTTTTTTCTTCATTCAGCCCTCCTTCTAGTGCCAATTCTGTTGGTGTGCATTTTGAATATCCACTGAACACAGAATAAAATGCCCAAGGACACTTTATCCTCTCTTGAAAAGTGATTGCAAATACTTAAGAAGATGGTGCAATAACTCCAATGTTTCTTTTAGTCAGGCCATGACATGTGGATAAGGCCAATGGGCATTGTGATTTGCTGGTAATCACAAGGGGACTTACGTTAAAATTTATTTTCAAGTTGAAGACTTAGACAGTTTTATCATTGAAGGCTCCTTCCATTGGGTATTTCTTAGATTTTCCAAAAAAATTGCAAAAAGGCAAGGGTTTAGAAGTCTAGACTACTCATAAGAAATCAAGAGACGGCAATGATTAGATGAAATGGGGTAACCACACTTTGTTTCGCCTCCTTCGGACAACTACGCAAAGCGGGTGCAATCTTCAACGGAGGTGATAATGATTTTCATGTTTGAATTAATAATTATCCAAACTGAAGTTAAGAATCCACAACTTAATAGCTCTGGCTAACTTTGCACATTGAATACAAATCATCTATTCAACAAAAGTATGAGCTTAATTTCATCCACCACTGCTATCAGATCTATCTTTCACTTAACAAACATACAAATAAATACTAATTTAACTCTACTCTAAATGTTGAAGGAGAAGATGTAAACCTCGCACACTATTTGAAAACAAAAGTGGTTCTAAGCAAATCATGCACTAGAGCTTTTATTAACGGAAATAGTCTTATCGCAACAATCTCATACTACTCACTTCACCAATTGAAAATGAGAGCATGCAAGTTTATATAGAGTTCCAAAAAATGAATAAATGGCCCAGATTAAAAATGAGCCGACGGCCAAGATTGAAACAAATAAACCCTAATTAGGGTTTCCCAAAATAACATCAGCAGACTAAGAGTTGACAAGGTGAGTTGGCACCTAGAGCTATTTTCAAGGAATTCCATCCCTATCCTCCCACATTGTGTGTTCAATGAATCTAGACACGATTGAGGCAACTTCTTCCATGGTGACTTGCGGAAGCATTCCGATCCTGAATTCTAGTCCGTCCATACTCTCGACACACTTGACAAAGACGTCCTCCCATTCTGGCTCAGTCTTCACAAAAGACTCCCGGATGTCTAGGAAGTTCGCCATCTTGGCCCAATTTTGCTTCAAGATAGGCCCAGTGATGGAAAAGAATTCTTCTCGCACCCTCTTCTTCAAAGCCTCCAGCTGCAAATCATTCTCCCAGATGACCTCTTTGTCCAAGATGTTAGCCACCATGTTGAGGATCTTGGTCTGGACCTCTCTAATCTGCTCTTCTACTTTAAGCCCATCAACCTTTACTCTTTCCAGGACCTCCCCTCGTGCTGTCAAAGCCCAATACTAGGTGTGGAAATTGTAAGCTACTCTTGCTGCAATGACGCCTCCATCTATTAGCTCCTGCTTTGGAATCCCTTTCAAAATCCTAAGGCAAGGAATTATCCTTTCCTATACATCCGGAAGGCCATCCCACATTTTTTTGAATGTCCCCTTTTCAAGCCTGACATTTCCTGTGACCGTTAGCCTTTCTTTGGGAACCCGAAGGCTAGTCGGAAGTTAAAATTAGGGTTTCCTAATTTTGAGGAGGTCATTGCTCTGAGATGGTGGATTAAATGGCGGATTCCTTCTGGGTTTTCAGAGGGCTTCGCAGTGATATGATCATCTCGGCATTCAGAGCACTTTTTGGAATTTACTATTTTTAGTAAATTCTATTTTTGGCAGTTTTCCAGATGAGCTCGGGTTGGTTGACTTCCGGCTTCAGAATGATCAGTTGACTTCTTCAGTATTGGCTTCAGGGCACCGTCGGAGAAATAAGTTAAGTCATTTAAATTAAAAAGTCACGTTTTAATTATTATAATTTAACGTTGACCCTTGGCTTAGAATTAATGACTTAATGTTGTTTTTAAAAGTGGGCCCTTGAGGGTGGCGCCCTCATTAAGAGATGATTTGATTATTCCCTAAGTCAAAGCAAGGGTATGAGGGGCGCATATTTCAAGAATGATATTTAATTAAAATGTCAAACTAAAGCCTTGAAGGAAAAGTACGCCCATCCTTGAGGGGATTGGGTTTTGACCTAAAAGCTCATTTTAGGGTTTTGTGAAGTCAACGGAAGAATTATAAAAGGGAGTCTTGGTGCATCATTTCGGCATCTTTGGTCTAATATATTGTTATGCTGCCGGATTGGCTCTGGAACTGCTTCGAGGAATGAAGGCCTCCTAGCTTGGGCATCGCTTCGTGTTTGCAAGACAACATCTAGTGGTGATTCAATCAATTTGGGAGTTGCATTTAGTTTGTGCTTCGTATTTAGCTTGCTGCATTCGTAGATCTGTTTGGCATTTAGTGGTCTCAGCATATTTCATTGTTTTAGACAGCAGATTTCATGTTTTTATTCATATTTCAAAAAATACAAAAATACTGGTTCTGGGTATTGTCTCAATCCAATTGTTTGAAAAGGGCGAATCTATTCTCCAAGTTATAGAATTTTTAGTTGAGTCTGCAATTTTTAAAAGGAAATCGATTTTCTCAGCTGGGCCGTACCTTTTCTTGCATTGGGATTTGTGCATTAATTCATTAGATGCATTTAGAGTCTGTTTCCTGATCTTAGCTTGAGCGCCATCTTGCTGGGAGTATTGTGCTTCAGAAATCGTGTCATTTGAGCAAGTCACTCGGGAGTTGTGAGCATTTGAATACTTTCATAGGCTGCTGGTTTTAAGTGCAAAATACAGATTTGTGGAAAACAAAAGAAAACAGAATTATTATTGTATTGTAATGGTGAATATTTCCAGTTCTAATCTCTTGACAAGCGTATAATCTTCACTCTGTAAACTGACAGTAGTACTGGCAGTGATTCTTAAACTTGTTCAATTCTGTTAGTAATGCTCAATTTCATTTGAAGCTTGTAATAGATAAACCTCCGCCCTATGGTAGCTACTTTCCCATCTTGGGTCAGCAAGCACATTCTGGGTGTCGAGTATTTCCAGTTTCAGCATTTATTCCAAGCATTGAATTCTATAATCACTCCGTCATATAGTCGCCCCTCACTCCGCATTGGATTGGGTAGCACATACTTGACGTTGAGTTCCTTTCTGTATTTAGAGAAGAAGATCCTCTGACCATATGCTCGCCATCATCGGCGCCATCCTTGGTTAGAGTTGCTTTTTGCATAAGTAGTTTAATTCAGATCCTCTGACCAATGCTCACACCTTGCCCACATCGGGATCCTGTGTACATTCTGGTTAGAGTTGCTTTCTGCACGTTTTGGTTTATCCTCTAACCTTAACGGGTGCATTGATTGAAATCTGTTAATTGAAAAAACAAAAAAAAATTGTCGGATTATTTCATTTGCCAAGGCTCTCTAGAGAGCAAAGAAGTGGCCTGACCATAGACCAAGGTCAACCTCTCCATGAATGTGTCAGCTTCTGTACCTTTGACCGCTATCCACTCTTTAGCCTCTCTAACCGTGATCCTATATTCTTCCATACCCTTTGCTGCCTCCTGTGAAGAGTTTGGGAGAAGAGGAGCTGCCCTGTCATCTTGATCAAGTGGCTTGATCAAATGCTGAATGTACTGTCTCAAGCGCTCAATCTCTTGCTGGCACTCCTTCCTCTTTGCCACCTCCTTCGCCAACCTCGACTTGATAGTGGACACTGAATTGTCCAAATCTTCAACTTCCTGGCCCTTTGTGGTTGGACCCAAGTCGATAGTAGTGATAGCGTACTCATGTGGGGCTATGTCCTCCTATGGCTTGTCCACTATCGGCATTGCAATGTGCATGGTTTGGTTGCCATCCTCATCCCTCTGTATGCTCAAGAACTTCGTGGTCGGCTTCCTGACTGAAGTTTGTGTAAGTCTTTCCAAGAATTTTGTCGCATCATCCTCTTCTTGCTCTTCCACTAGCACCTGTATTTTCATCCTTTCTGTTAGCCAGTCTGGGATTGTGAGTTGTTCCACACCATCTTCTTCCGGCATACCTTCTTTGTTGGGAACGTCCAAAATTCCTCGAAAGGCTGAAATCATTCCCTCCTGAAAGTCATCATTTTGGACGCCTATATCATCATCAGACCCCAGTATTTTTGTGCCTGTGGGAGACGATGGTTCATCATTGTCCGGCTGAGGTTTCATATTGTCTTCGGGAATCGAAGAAGGATCCCTAATGTCGTGCAATGAAGCATCAATGGTAGCCAGGATCTCCTCGATGTTTCTAGAAGCGGCAGAACGTAAAGACTCTACCCTTGTTTGCTTTCGAACCGGCTCCTTGGCTGCAGCTATCTCCTTCCTTTTCCTGGAAGTAGTGGCCTCTATCATGTCTACACCCTGAGATGCCTCTGCATTAGAAGAATAGGACTCCATCTCGCTCAACATATCATAAGTCAACGTTACCTTCATTTGCCTTAGTTCTTGGATCTGCTGGTCAACCCACCATTGTGTGTACTTGACGACTAGTCTCATCAGCGTGTTCAAGTCAGCATGTTCAAGTTCCAACCACCTTACAACTGACAGGGGTAAGCACGGTTGTAACTGCCTTCCATCTTCCTCCAGTTGATCGAGCACTCGGCAAAGCTCGATCGTCCTGATCAAGTTAACAGACAGTCTGGACCACATTCTCCATCTGACTTCGAACTCATCTACAGTGTTTGCCCAGAAGTCCTCTAGTTCGACCCTGTGCCTATACCTTCTCCCATCCATAGTCTTAATGTGATGACGTGGGTCGAAGTTGTTCCTGGACTGATAAGTGGCGAAGGGGTAATGTTGTATTTCAAGCCTAGCACTCTCAGCTGCCTGTGCTGACGAACACATCTCCAACATGTTCCCTATAAAGAAGGGAAAAGTGATTGTTGCCTTCTGCTTCGTCCTCTGGAAGCTCTGGTATTCCTCCAATTGTCGCAAAACTTCAAGCAAGACCATCTTGTTTGTGGGAAAGATAGGCAATTGGTATGGATTCCTAGTGAATCCTTGAACTCTGATATATGTATACCTCGGATACTGGATGAACCATGATCCGTATTTGCCTATCAAACTTTTGGCCTCATGAGTCAACCATTGGTGTGTGCCTCCTTGAAGTATCCTCGTTATGTACACGAGGAAGGCATCGTGAGCTTGTCTGAAGTGGGTCTTCTCACTCAACTGCAACCGTGGATAGCAGTCGTAAGACTTTAGCTCATTTTCACCGTTGCCAACTGTGCCTTTGCAGATCAAGCCTGCATACTTGTACGTCCTAGCCAACATGTAGATGACATAGGAACTCATATAGAAAGTCTTGGTCTTGTCCAAGTTAACCAACTGCTCATGGAGACTGTTGCTTATCATACGTGACTAGTTGAACATTTTGACCCCTTCTATGATATCCTCAATAAAATAATACATCTAGGTCTCGAAGGGTGCTCCCAACGGGTTGCCAACTATCCTGTTCAGTAGGACAATAATATCCCCGTAATCTTCCTTGAAGTCTGTGCGCAACAGCTTCTTCGGCATCGTTTTGGCTGATGCTCTTGGTTTTTCCAGCCATGACTTATTAATGTTGGCGGCACAGAGGTCAAGTTTTTCATCATACAGCCTCTTTGCGTCCTCCTTGGTTTTGTAAAAATTCTTGGGATATGTAGGGATGCCAAATGCTTCCTGTATGGCCAGCTCTCCTAGATGAGCCAATATCCTCCCATCGGGTGCAACAATCCGCCTTTCTTCAGCATCATAGTGGAGGGCGCATTCAACCATTAGCTCAGCACACTCAATCACAGGTGGGAATCCGGTAGCCTGGACAATCTCGTTTCTCATCATTCTTCTGGCGGTACGTGTCGGTAGGAATCCGTCGTGCCCGTACATCCTTTGCTTGAATTCCTTGAGGTCGATGTGCCCAAGGTTGGTGTTCGTAATATTTTTCCATTTTGACTTTATCTTGGACTCCGGCTGTGACCCTTTGCTGGTGAACTTCATGAGCGCTTGTCTAGGTGGCTCTCCCTGGTTGGTCATCCACCTGCAAGTATAAAATACTTAACATTAATACAAGACCTTTTAAAAACTCTAGTTTATTCGGGGTGTTTACTTGATAAAATCGCACTTTCAGCTTGTTTAAAGTAAAATTTCTCTGAAAAAGCAAGCTGAAAGTAAATAAATTTGCTAAGCATTGAATAAATCTCGTGTCAGAATGAATGTAGAAGTTAGAAAAGAGTAGGAAAGTGTTGCCAATGAATTTCCAAACCTCCGAGATTGTCCTCTAGCTGCAAATGAAATAAATTTTTTGAAAATGTGATCATAGAAGTGCGCCAATCTGCTGAGAAGTGCGACTTTCAACAAAGAAATAATTTATTTCTTTCTAAAAATCATGTTCTTGCATAAAATTCCTTCTTCCAGTGAAGAATAATAACATTAGCCTCTGTATTTTCCTCTCCAAAAATTACTTCTTGCAGATTTGAGAGAACAAATTTCTTCTCAGTCAAATTTGTGAAGAATGAGTTGCTGAAACTCATTTTATGGCTGAGAAGTGCGATTTTCTATGGCAACTGCTTTCTTTTCTTTCAGTTCTCTCAATTTTTAGAAACGTTTTTCTTCCTTAATTGGCAAGTTTCTAATTCTTTTCAGAATCATTGAGGCAAGTTTCCAATTTTTACCATGGCGCCACCTTCGTCTGAAATCTTCAGCTTTCTTTAAAAAATTTGCCTAAGTGTTGGAAAAATATCGAAAGATATTAAAATTCATTTCCCAACATGTTTAATCTTCGAATCATGGCAAATTTAATTTTACATAAGGTGAAATGATTTAATTTTCCAAGTAATCTCCAAAGTTCGAATTTTTAATTAAAATTCCCTTAGTGTTGGGAAATAATTAAAAATATTAAATATTAAAATTCCAACCCGTTTAAAATTGATACATGGCCAGATTTGTTTGCCCGTGGCCAAATATTTTATTTTCCAATTGTCTGCCTAGCCAAAATGTGGTTAATAACTCGTTTGCCAATTTTCAACTCTCCGAGCGGACTTTTGGCTTCTCTGGACGTTCATACTTAGCCAAAAACTTAATTTTCTCTCTCCTTCTGGGTTGGGCGAACTTGGAGATTATTCTGCCATTTTGCCATTTTTTATTCATGCCTTAGGAATTTATTCAAGCTAAGAGGGATGGTCTTCATGTTTGCCCTGCCTTACACTCTTCCTTCCTTGCCAAAGAATTTTATTCCGTTACGCCGAGGAGTGATTTTCGTGTCGGCTTAATCTCTTCTCTCTCTAGGTATTTTCCATTTTCCATGCCTTAGAAAAAATTTACTTTCCTAAGTTGGGCGAATTTCTTCACACTTCTTTGTCAATGGCGGACTTGGCACTTGTTCATTCCACTTACCCTTCTCTCTATGGCAAACTCGGGCTTCTTCCTTGCATGGGCGCACTTTGGTCTTGCCTTGTCCAAGGGCAGACTTGGAGAGTCTCCTTGCCATGGCGTACTTTACCTCTTCTTCTACCTTGGGTGGACTTCACCCCTTGTCTTGCCACTCACTTGGCTTGGGCAGACTTTGGAGGCTTGCTTCCATTGACTTTTGGGGTGGACTTTGACCTTGCTTTGCCAGGGCGAACTTCATGCTTCCTCAAGCTATGGCCGGACTTGGCCTCCTCTCTCATCGTCCATCCTTCCTTCCTAGGCAAACTTGACCCTTTGTCTTGCCACTTTCTTCTAGGGCGGACTTCATCCTTCCTCAAGCCATGGGCGGACTTGGAGGCCTCTTGTGCCATGGCAGACTTTAGCCTTGGCTCGCGATTCCTTCTCATGGGCGCACTTTACCAGACAACCATTTTTGCAAACTTTTCACCATTCACCTTGATTTTCATGATGACTTCTGGAGGCGGATTGACTTCATGCTTAGTGGGATCCTGTTGATGCGTGTTTTGTGACACACAAGAACACTCTAGAATAAAGTGTCCTTAGACGCTCTATCCTCTCTTGATAAAAATCACGTTTCGTGCTAAGATTGCGAGATAGGTCACAAGGTAATTCCAATGTTCCAAAATTGGGGTGCGGATAGGCTCTGTGGTAGTATGTGTTTGGCTGGTAATCCAAGGGGGCATAGTACTTCAGTAATTCACTTTAAAAGTAAGGGATTGAATGCAGTGTTATATTTTTTGGGATTTTCTGATTTTGGATAAAAAATGAAAAAAGGAAAGGGGTGAGAAATCCTATATTAATCCTAAGGAACTAGGAGACGGTGAAGATCAAATGCAACTTAAAGGAAACCATGCTTTGTTTCATCTCGAAAAATGACAACTACACGAAAGCAGGTGCAATCTTCTGGGATTTGTGCTTGAGATTTTTTACTATAAATAATACCATCAATTTGAACAATATTATTTAAAGTAAACGTTTAAAAGCATTCACATTAAGAGCTCAGTCTAACTTTGCACATCAAATGAAAAGCATCCATTTGAAAAAAGTATGAGCTAAGTTACTTCAATCCTCACTATCAATCTTTCGTTCCACTAACAAATAAATTTTAATCTATAACAATCCTATGAGAAAGAGAAAATATGCAACCATGCACCCATTTGACAATAAAGATTTCAAAGCATCTCATGCAATTATGAATTTTATTATCACAATAGTTTTCGCAACAATTTCATACAACTCTTCTCTTCTAAAAAACTAATTCTAACTCAAAAAATCTAATCTCTAATCCTCTAATAACAATTCTTCTGATTCTTTCCGATTGTTTCAAATGAAAAAGAAAGGGTACTTATAGAATTCCCCAAATACATTGAATGGCAGAGATTAAAACAAGATCAAGGGCCCAAATTCAAAACAAGAAAACCCTAATTAGGGTTGCCAAAATATCAACCAGTTGACTAACAGATGAGTCACCCACTGGCAGTTGCATCCCTATCCACTTATGCAATGCTTCGTTCAACGAACCTAGACACAATGGCACCAATCTCCTCAATGGTAATGCCTGGCAAGGTACTGACATTGTACTCTAGCAGGTCCAAACTGTCCATGCAATCGGCAAAGACAACTGTCCACTCTGATTCATGCTGCAAGAAAGTATTACGGACAGTCAATAGGTCAAATGCCTTAGTCAGATTTTCACCCAAGATTGGCATGATGGAGAAAACCTTTTGCACTTCCCTTTGCATATTATCCAGCCACAAGTCGTTTGCTCGGACAGTATCCTTGTTCAATACATCTGTAGCCATCTGAAAGATGCCGTTTTGAATGCTCTTCACTTGCTCATCGACCTTGGCACTTTCTGCCTTAACCTTTTCTAGCACTTCCCTACGGGAGACCAATGTGCAATACCAGTTGCTGAAGTCGTAAGCCGCCCCAGCTGCAATAATCCTCTCGTCAACCAGCCTTTGCTTGGGTATTTTCTTTATGTCACGAAGGTAAGGGATGATTCTGTCTTGCAGGTCCTACAGCCCATCCCTTGCTTCAGTCAAGTTTGCAATCCTTATGAGTAGGGAAGAAGTTTGCCCATGAGCATGCACCAACTTCTCCACAAATGCCATTACTTCCCCCTCTTTTCCTGCCATCCATTCCTTTGTTTCCCTGGCAGTAGTTAGTTCTTTCTCAAGGCTTTCTGTCAGTTCTTGTGATGCGTTTGGGAGTAGAGGGTTTGATTGGTCGCCTTGGTTGAGTGGCCTTGTCAAATGTCGGATATACTCCTTCAGGCGCTCAACCTCCATCTTATATTCCCTTTTCTTCTTAGTCTCCTTTTCTAATCTGGACTTAATGGTGGAGACGGAATTATCCAGATCTTCTACTTCTTGCCCTTTGGTAGATGGACCAATATCAATTACAGTAATGGCATAATCAGCAGGAGTAATTTCATCCTGCGGTTTCTCAACTGTCGGGACTGCAATCTGTACTGTGCGGTTACCAGTCTCATCTCTCTGAATAGTAGAGAATTTCTTGGCAGGTTTTTTCGTATTTATTTGCTCCAACCTTGCCTAGAAATCGTCAATATCATCTGCGTCTGGTGCTTCAACTGGTACCTTGACCTTAATCCTTTCCTTAAGCCAGTCTGGTATTGTAGGCTACTCTATTCCATCATCCTCGTAGTCCGAAATGTCCTGAATCTCTGGGACTTCTTGTACCGGCGGGTCCTCATGAATCCCCTTTAGGGCTGAAATCATCCCTTCTTGGAAGTCGCCTTCCCTGACATTCAAGTCCTCATCTGACTCACAAATCTCTGTGCCAGTTGGAGAATGATGAAAGTCATCCTCAAGCTGCATAGGCTCCATGTCTCTTTCAAGTACCGGCGAAGGAATTCTGATATGTCCCCATGATTCCTCGTCCATGATCAATAATTGCTTGATATTCCCAGATGCAGCTGAGTGAAGGGGCTTAGGCTTCTTCAGGATTGGCTTCTCGTTTATTGCCACTTCTTTACCCTTTCTTTTCTTCTGATTGGTAGGCTCAGTCAGTTCATCTCCTTGAGAAGTGCCAGCGTTGGAAGAACAAGATTCAGCTTCGCCCGTTAAATCGTAGGTAAATGGCATACCCTGTTGCTTTAACGTCTGTACCCGCTGGTCTACCCACCATTGCGAGTACTTGACTACTGGTCTCATAAGAATTGTCAAATCGTCTAACTCAGGCTCTGACCATTTGACAGGAGGAAGCGACAATCCGTCATCATAGCCCGACTGTATGTACATTTCATCGTCATCTAGCTGGTCAGGCACACGGAAGAGTTCCGTCGTCCTGATCATGCCCAAAGGTAACCTTGACCAAAGTCTTCTCCTTACCTCATAATCGTCAGTAGCATTTGCCCAAAAGTCCTCAAGGTCAACCCTGTGCCTGTACTTCCTTCCGTTCACAGTTCCCATATGATTGAGTGGATCGAAGTCCCCTCTAGACTTGTACGAAGTGAACGGATACAACTGTATCTCTACCCTGGCACTTTCTACTGCTTGTGATGACAGACAAGATTCAACCATGTTTCTGATGAACAGAGGAAACGTGACAGCTGCTTTCTGCTTTGGCCTCTGGATACTTTGGAATGTTTCTAGCTGCCTTAGTACTTCCAGTAAAATCATCTTGTCAGTAGGATAAATTGGCAACTTGTAAGGAGAGTCCGTGAACCCCTGTATTCTGATATAAGTAAATCTAGGAAACTGGATAAACCAGGATCCGTATTTACTGATTAAACTCTTTGCTTCATGGGTGAGCCTTTGATGGGTTCCGCCTTGAAGTATCCAGGTGATGTACATAAGAAAAGTGTTATGTACCCGGTGCCAATGTGACTTCTCGCTCAACTGCAATTGAGGATAGCAGTTATATACTTTGAGCTCCCTTTTGCCATTGCCGACTACACCTTTGTAGATTAGGCCGGCATATCTGTAAGTCTGAGCGAGTGAGTATATTATGTAGGAACCCATATGAAAGGACTTGGTCTTCTCCAAGTTGACCAATTGTTCATGAATACTATCACTGATCATCCTTGACCAGTTGATCATTTTTGTCCTAGAAGATACTTCATCAATGAAGTAGTACATCCAGCTTTCGAAAGGCGCTCCTTGAGGACTGCCTACCAGTCTGTTCAGCAACAAGACTATGTCTCCGTATTCTTCCTTGAAAAATGGCCTGAGCAATTTCTTGGGCAATCTCTTGGTTGAGGATCTAGGTTTTTCGAGCCAATTCTTGTTCATGTTGGCCATGCAAAGAGTTTGTTTATCTTCGTACAATTTATGTGCATCCTCTTTCGACCGGTAGTATGTTCTGTGGTAAGCCGGAATGCCAAAAGTCTCCTGTATAGCCAGTTCGCCCAAATATGCCAGTACTCTGCCATCTGGTGCCTCAATATGTCTTTCTTCAGCATTGTAATGCAAGGCGCATTCTACAATCAACTCTAGACATTCAACTGCCGGCGGAAACCCTGCAGCTTGAACTATGCCGTTTCGCATCATTTTTTGTGCAATTGGAGTTGGCATGCGTGCGTCACTTCCATACATTCTTTTCCGGAACTCTTCTAAGTCAATGTGGCCAAGATCAATGTCAGCAACATTCTTCCATTTGAAGACAATTTTAGATTCTGTCTGCGAACCCTTGCTGGCGAACTTCATTTTTGTCGATGATTCTCCGTTATCCAGCATAAATCTGCAAAAAGAAATATTTTAATTCAGAAATTATTTATGCATAAATATATTCCAGCAAACTCGATAAGTTAATTCGTGAAAATAACCGTTGCTGGAAATGAAAGAATTAAATTGTTTGTAAAGAGAAAACTTCGTCGAAATAGAGGAAGTAAAGTCTGCCTGTCAATGAAAATTGTGTTGCTGCTGAAGTAAAATTCGCACTTTCAGCCTTTTACTTCGCAAGAAAAATATAAAACTTCACAAACTTCTCTACCTTAACAAATTTTCTCAACTTCGCTTTCGAAAGAATGAATGAAAATGAAGTGCAAAGCCAATTTAAGGTTGAAAGAATCGACCCAATTAGCGAAAATTAATTGTTTCCAATTAATTCAGTCTGAACTCGGCTGGCACTTGTCTTTCGAATAGCAATTTCCATCTTCAGCATAAGTCGGTAAAGAAAGTTTCTAATTCTGTCGCCAGTTGAGTGAGGTTTCTTTTCTTAGCAATTTGTCTAGAGAAATTCGAATTTTCTCATAAAATGGGTTTTGGAAAATAAAATATTAAAATAATATTTTATGTGTTGTTTCCAACCCGTTCGTTAAATAATTAAATAATAATATTTAATTATTTTTTAATCCAAAGGCAAATTTATCTTTTAAAATTTCTCTGTGCCTCTGCGATTTTTAATCTTGCCAAGGTTTTTTCTTTTACTTCAGGCGAATTTACCTTTGCCAGACATACAATTTGATTTTTTTAATGAATTTTTTAAATGTCTGGACTTAGGCAAATTTTAAATTCTTTGATTTTTTCCAAGGCAAACAATTAAATCTTTACTTCTCCAAGTATTTTTCCATGTCATTTATGGCCTAGGCGTACTTGCCTTGTGCAATTTTTCATTTTACCAAGCTTGGGGCGGACTTGCACTAGCAATTGTCATTTAATTTTACCAAATGGTGAATTTTCCTTTGTAATTTTCCCACTTCCAAACATCTTGGAGTGGACTTCACTTGTAATTTGTCACTTTTTACCTGGGCAGACTATGCTAATGTCATGCCATTTTTAGTTTGTGCTGGGCGGACTTCAAGTGCTCTTTGCACCTTGCATATGGCGGACTTTACATGTCATTCGCCATCCTTCTACCTTGCTGGGCGGACTTTGTCAATGCCTTGCCATCTCCCAACTCTTTGGAGTGAAGTTCCCCTTGCATTTGCACCTCCCAACACCTTGGAGCGGACCTCACATGTTTCTTGCATGTTTACCTTTGGGGCGGACTTGCTAGCCTCTTTGTCATTTAACCAAGGGCGGACTTGGCTCATACTTAGCCATTTTTTCCTTGTATGTTGCTGGGCGGACTTCCTTGCAGCCTCGTAATTTTTTTTCTTGCATGTTACATGGCGGACTTCCATCATTCCTTGCAGCTGCTTGGGCGGACTTCCTCATGACTTTGCAACTTTTTTTCTTGCAACCTACATGGTGGACTTGCTTGTTTCTCTGCCATTTTTTTTTAATTTCTCCATGCTTGGGCGAATTTAGCACATGCATGTCCATGCCTTAGGCAAATTTTCCAGATTTTTCAAAATTTTCACCCATTTTTCTCTTACAACCTCCTGAAGCTGACGTTGATGAAGCCATGACCTGCACACTTTCCCGAAATAGAAACTTTCTAAAAATAGAAATTTTCCAAAAATAGAAACTTTCTAAAAATAGCCCCTAAAAAATAGGG
>CM021100.1:232591448-232677692 GCA_007115665.2 Sequoiadendron giganteum | reverse complement strand
GAGAAATAAGTTAAGTCATTTAAATTAAAAAAAGTCACGTTTTAATTATTATAATTTAACGTTGACCCTTGGCTTAGAATTAATGACTTAATGTTGTTTTTAAAAGTGGGCCCTTGAGGGTGGCGCCCTCATTAAGAGATGATTTGATTATTCCCTAAGTCAAAGCAAGGGTATGAGGGGCGCATATTTCAAGAATGATATTTAATTAAAATGTCAAACTAAAGCCTTGAAGGAAAAGTACGCCCATCCTTGAGGGGATTGGGTTTTGACCTAAAAGCTCATTTTAGGGTTTTGTGAAGTCAACGGAAGAATTATAAAAGGGAGTCTTGGTGCATCATTTCTGCATCTTTGGTCTAATATATTGTTATGCTGCCGGATTGGCTCTAGAACTGCTTCGAGGAATGAAGGCCTCCTAGCTTGGGCATCGCTTCGTGTTTGCAAGACAACATCTAGTGGTGATTCAATCAATTTGGGAGTTGCATTTAGTTTGTGCTTCATATTTAGCTTGCTGCATTCGTAGATCTGTTTTGGCATTTAGTGGTCTCAGTATATTTCATTGTTTTAGACAGCAGATTTCATGTTTTTATTCATATTTCAAAAAATACAAAAATACTGGTTCTGGGTATTGTCTCAATCCAATTGTTTGAAAAGGGCGAATCTATTCTCCAAGTTATAGAATTTTTAGTTGAGTCTGCAATTTTTAAAAGGAAATCGATTTTCTCAGCTGGGCCGTACCTTTTCTTGCATTGGGATTTGTGCATTAATTCATTAGATGCATTTAGAGTTTGTTTTCTGATCTTAGCTTGAGCGCCATCTTGCTGGAGGTATTGTGCTTCAGAAATCGTGTCATTTGAGCAAGTCACTCGGGAGTTGTGAGCATTTGAATACTTTCATAGGCTGCTGGTTTTAAGTGCAAAATACAGATTTGTGGAAAACAAAAGAAAACAGAATTATTATTGTATTGTAATGGTGAATATTCCCAGTTCTAATCTCTTGACAGGCGTATAATCTTCACTCTGCAAACTGACAGTAGTACTGGCAGTGATTCTTAAACTTGTTCAATTCTGTTAGTAATGCTCAATTTCATTTGAAGTTTGTAATAGATAAACCTCCGCCCTATGGTAGCTACTTTCCCATCTTGGGTCAGCAAGCACATTCTGGGTGTCGAGTATTTCCAGTTTCAGCATTTATTCCAAGCATTGAATTCTGTAATCACTCCGTCATATGGTCGCCCCTCACTCCGCATTGGATTGGGTAGCACATACTTGACGTTGAGTTCCTTTCTGTATTTAGAGAAGAAGATCCTCTGACCATATGCTCGCCATCATCGGCGCCATCCTTGGTTAGAGTTGCTTTTTGCATAAGCAATTTAATTCAGATCCTCTGACCAATGCTCACACCTTGCCCACATCGGGATCCTGGTGTACATTCTGGTTAGAGTTGCTTTCTGCACGTTTTGGTTTATCCTCTAACCTTAACGGGTGCATTGATTGAAATCTGTTAATTGAAAAAACAAAAAAAAATTGGCTCGGATTATTTCATTGCCAAAGTGCCGATCCTAGAGAGCAAAGAAGTGGCCTGACCATAGACCAAGGTCAACCTCTCCATGAATGTGTCAGCTTCTGTACCTTTGACCGCTATCCACTCTTTAGCCTCTCTAACCGTGATCCTATATTCTTCCATACCCTTTGCTGCCTCCTGTGAAGAGTTTGGGAGAAGAGGAGCTGCCCTGTCATCTTGATCAAGTGGCTTGATCAAATGCTGAATGTACTGTCTCAAGCGCTCAATCTCTTGCTGGCACTCCTTCCTCTTTGCCACCTCCTTCGCCAACCTCGACTTGATAGTGGACACTGAATTGTCCAAATCTTCAACTTCCTGGCCCTTTGTGGTTGGACCCAAGTCGATAGTAGTGATAGCGTACTCATGTGGGGCTATGTCCTCCTATGGCTTGTCCACTATCGGCATTGCAATGTGCATGGTTTGGTTGCCATCCTCATCCCTCTGTATGCTCAAGAACTTCGTGGTCGGCTTCCTGACTGAAGTTTGTGTAAGTCTTTCCAAGAATTTTGTCGCATCATCCTCTTCTTGCTCTTCCACTAGCACCTGTATTTTCATCCTTTCTGTTAGCCAGTCTGGGATTGTGAGTTGTTCCACACCATCTTCTTCCGGCATACCTTCTTTGTTGGGAACGTCCAAAATTCCTCGAAAGGCTGAAATCATTCCCTCCTGAAAGTCATCATTTTGGACGCCTATATCATCATCAGACCCCAGTATTTTTGTGCCTGTGGGAGACGATGGTTCATCATTGTCCGGCTGAGGTTTCATATTGTCTTCGGGAATCGAAGAAGGATCCCTAATGTCGTGCAATGAAGCATCAATGGTAGCCAGGATCTCCTCGATGTTTCTAGAAGCGGCAGAACGTAAAGACTCTACCCTTGTTTGCTTTCGAACCGGCTCCTTGGCTGCAGCTATCTCCTTCCTTTTCCTGGAAGTAGTGGCCTCTATCATGTCTACACCCTGAGATGCCTCTGCATTAGAAGAATAGGACTCCATCTCGCTCAACATATCATAAGTCAACGTTACCTTCATTTGCCTTAGTTCTTGGATCTGCTGGTCAACCCACCATTGTGTGTACTTGACGACTAGTCTCATCAGCGTGTTCAAGTCAGCATGTTCAAGTTCCAACCACCTTACAACTGACAGGGGTAAGCACGGTTGTAACTGCCTTCCATCTTCCTCCAGTTGATCGAGCACTCGGCAAAGCTCGATCGTCCTGATCAAGTTAACAGACAGTCTGGACCACATTCTCCATCTGACTTCGAACTCATCTACAGTGTTTGCCCAGAAGTCCTCTAGTTCGACCCTGTGCCTATACCTTCTCCCATCCATAGTCTTAATGTGATGACGTGGGTCGAAGTTGTTCCTGGACTGATAAGTGGCGAAGGGGTAATGTTGTATTTCAAGCCTAGCACTCTCAGCTGCCTGTGCTGACGAACACATCTCCAACATGTTCCCTATAAAGAAGGGAAAAGTGATTGTTGCCTTCTGCTTCGTCCTCTGGAAGCTCTGGTATTCCTCCAATTGTCGCAAAACTTCAAGCAAGACCATCTTGTTTGTGGGAAAGATAGGCAATTGGTATGGATTCCTAGTGAATCCTTGAACTCTGATATATGTATACCTCGGATACTGGATGAACCATGATCCGTATTTGCCTATCAAACTTTTGGCCTCATGAGTCAACCATTGGTGTGTGCCTCCTTGAAGTATCCTCGTTATGTACACGAGGAAGGCATCGTGAGCTTGTCTGAAGTGGGTCTTCTCACTCAACTGCAACCGTGGATAGCAGTCGTAAGACTTTAGCTCATTTTCACCGTTGCCAACTGTGCCTTTGCAGATCAAGCCTGCATACTTGTACGTCCTAGCCAACATGTAGATGACATAGGAACTCATATAGAAAGTCTTGGTCTTGTCCAAGTTAACCAACTGCTCATGGAGACTGTTGCTTATCATACGTGACTAGTTGAACATTTTGACCCCTTCTATGATATCCTCAATAAAATAATACATCTAGGTCTCGAAGGGTGCTCCCAACGGGTTGCCAACTATCCTGTTCAGTAGGACAATAATATCCCCGTAATCTTCCTTGAAGTCTGTGCGCAACAGCTTCTTCGGCATCGTTTTGGCTGATGCTCTTGGTTTTTCCAGCCATGACTTATTAATGTTGGCGGCACAGAGGTCAAGTTTTTCATCATACAGCCTCTTTGCGTCCTCCTTGGTTTTGTAAAAATTCTTGGGATATGTAGGGATGCCAAATGCTTCCTGTATGGCCAGCTCTCCTAGATGAGCCAATATCCTCCCATCGGGTGCAACAATCCGCCTTTCTTCAGCATCATAGTGGAGGGCGCATTCAACCATTAGCTCAGCACACTCAATCACAGGTGGGAATCCGGTAGCCTGGACAATCTCGTTTCTCATCATTCTTCTGGCGGTACGTGTCGGTAGGAATCCGTCGTGCCCGTACATCCTTTGCTTGAATTCCTTGAGGTCGATGTGCCCAAGGTTGGTGTTCGTAATATTTTTCCATTTTGACTTTATCTTGGACTCCGGCTGTGACCCTTTGCTGGTGAACTTCATGAGCGCTTGTCTAGGTGGCTCTCCCTGGTTGGTCATCCACCTGCAAGTATAAAATACTTAACATTAATACAAGACCTTTTAAAAACTCTAGTTTATTCGGGGTGTTTACTTGATAAAATCGCACTTTCAGCTTGTTTAAAGTAAAATTTCTCTGAAAAAGCAAGCTGAAAGTAAATAAATTTGCTAAGCATTGAATAAATCTCGTGTCAGAATGAATGTAGAAGTTAGAAAAGAGTAGGAAAGTGTTGCCAATGAATTTCCAAACCTCCGAGATTGTCCTCTAGCTGCAAATGAAATAAATTTTTTGAAAATGTGATCATAGAAGTGCGCCAATCTGCTGAGAAGTGCGACTTTCAACAAAGAAATAATTTATTTCTTTCTAAAAATCATGTTCTTGCATAAAATTCCTTCTTCCAGTGAAGAATAATAACATTAGCCTCTGTATTTTCCTCTCCAAAAATTACTTCTTGCAGATTTGAGAGAACAAATTTCTTCTCAGTCAAATTTGTGAAGAATGAGTTGCTGAAACTCATTTTATGGCTGAGAAGTGCGATTTTCTATGGCAACTGCTTTCTTTTCTTTCAGTTCTCTCAATTTTTAGAAACGTTTTTCTTCCTTAATTGGCAAGTTTCTAATTCTTTTCAGAATCATTGAGGCAAGTTTCCAATTTTTACCATGGCGCCACCTTCGTCTGAAATCTTCAGCTTTCTTTAAAAAATTTGCCTAAGTGTTGGAAAAATATCGAAAGATATTAAAATTCATTTCCCAACATGTTTAATCTTCGAATCATGGCAAATTTAATTTTACATAAGGTGAAATGATTTAATTTTCCAAGTAATCTCCAAAGTTCGAATTTTTAATTAAAATTCCCTTAGTGTTGGGAAATAATTAAAAATATTAAATATTAAAATTCCAACCCGTTTAAAATTGATACATGGCCAGATTTGTTTGCCCGTGGCCAAATATTTTATTTTCCAATTGTCTGCCTAGCCAAAATGTGGTTAATAACTCGTTTGCCAATTTTCAACTCTCCGAGCGGACTTTTGGCTTCTCTGGACGTTCATACTTAGCCAAAAACTTAATTTTCTCTCTCCTTCTGGGTTGGGCGAACTTGGAGATTATTCTGCCATTTTGCCATTTTTTATTCATGCCTTAGGAATTTATTCAAGCTAAGAGGGATGGTCTTCATGTTTGCCCTGCCTTACACTCTTCCTTCCTTGCCAAAGAATTTTATTCCGTTACGCCGAGGAGTGATTTTCGTGTCGGCTTAATCTCTTCTCTCTCTAGGTATTTTCCATTTTCCATGCCTTAGAAAAAATTTACTTTCCTAAGTTGGGCGAATTTCTTCACACTTCTTTGTCAATGGCGGACTTGGCACTTGTTCATTCCACTTACCCTTCTCTCTATGGCAAACTCGGGCTTCTTCCTTGCATGGGCGCACTTTGGTCTTGCCTTGTCCAAGGGCAGACTTGGAGAGTCTCCTTGCCATGGCGTACTTTACCTCTTCTTCTACCTTGGGTGGACTTCACCCCTTGTCTTGCCACTCACTTGGCTTGGGCAGACTTTGGAGGCTTGCTTCCATTGACTTTTGGGGTGGACTTTGACCTTGCTTTGCCAGGGCGAACTTCATGCTTCCTCAAGCTATGGCCGGACTTGGCCTCCTCTCTCATCGTCCATCCTTCCTTCCTAGGCAAACTTGACCCTTTGTCTTGCCACTTTCTTCTAGGGCGGACTTCATCCTTCCTCAAGCCATGGGCGGACTTGGAGGCCTCTTGTGCCATGGCAGACTTTAGCCTTGGCTCGCGATTCCTTCTCATGGGCGCACTTTACCAGACAACCATTTTTGCAAACTTTTCACCATTCACCTTGATTTTCATGATGACTTCTGGAGGCGGATTGACTTCATGCTTAGTGGGATCCTGTTGATGCGTGTTTTGTGACACACAAGAACACTCTAGAATAAAGTGTCCTTAGACGCTCTATCCTCTCTTGATAAAAATCACGTTTCGTGCTAAGATTGCGAGATAGGTCACAAGGTAATTCCAATGTTCCAAAATTGGGGTGCGGATAGGCTCTGTGGTAGTATGTGTTTGGCTGGTAATCCAAGGGGGCATAGTACTTCAGTAATTCACTTTAAAAGTAAGGGATTGAATGCAGTGTTATATTTTTTGGGATTTTCTGATTTTGGATAAAAAATGAAAAAAGGAAAGGGGTGAGAAATCCTATATTAATCCTAAGGAACTAGGAGACGGTGAAGATCAAATGCAACTTAAAGGAAACCATGCTTTGTTTCATCTCGAAAAATGACAACTACACGAAAGCAGGTGCAATCTTCTGGGATTTGTGCTTGAGATTTTTTACTATAAATAATACCATCAATTTGAACAATATTATTTAAAGTAAACGTTTAAAAGCATTCACATTAAGAGCTCAGTCTAACTTTGCACATCAAATGAAAAGCATCCATTTGAAAAAAGTATGAGCTAAGTTACTTCAATCCTCACTATCAATCTTTCGTTCCACTAACAAATAAATTTTAATCTATAACAATCCTATGAGAAAGAGAAAATATGCAACCATGCACCCATTTGACAATAAAGATTTCAAAGCATCTCATGCAATTATGAATTTTATTATCACAATAGTTTTCGCAACAATTTCATACAACTCTTCTCTTCTAAAAAACTAATTCTAACTCAAAAAATCTAATCTCTAATCCTCTAATAACAATTCTTCTGATTCTTTCCGATTGTTTCAAATGAAAAAGAAAGGGTACTTATAGAATTCCCCAAATACATTGAATGGCAGAGATTAAAACAAGATCAAGGGCCCAAATTCAAAACAAGAAAACCCTAATT
The DNA here is from genome assembly GCA_007115665.2 of Sequoiadendron giganteum. Lineage (NCBI taxonomy): Eukaryota > Viridiplantae > Streptophyta > Pinopsida > Cupressales > Cupressaceae > Sequoiadendron > Sequoiadendron giganteum. The sequence goes on along the minus strand of CM021100.1, from coordinate 232,670,700 downwards.
AGGGTTGCCAAAATATCAACCAGTTGACTAACAGATGAGTCACCCACTGGCAGTTGCATCCCTATCCACTTATGCAATGCTTCGTTCAACGAACCTAGACACAATGGCACCAATCTCCTCAATGGTAATGCCTGGCAAGGTACTGACATTGTACTCTAGCAGGTCCAAACTGTCCATGCAATCGGCAAAGACAACTGTCCACTCTGATTCATGCTGCAAGAAAGTATTACGGACAGTCAATAGGTCAAATGCCTTAGTCAGATTTTCACCCAAGATTGGCATGATGGAGAAAACCTTTTGCACTTCCCTTTGCATATTATCCAGCCACAAGTCGTTTGCTCGGACAGTATCCTTGTTCAATACATCTGTAGCCATCTGAAAGATGCCGTTTTGAATGCTCTTCACTTGCTCATCGACCTTGGCACTTTCTGCCTTAACCTTTTCTAGCACTTCCCTACGGGAGACCAATGTGCAATACCAGTTGCTGAAGTCGTAAGCCGCCCCAGCTGCAATAATCCTCTCGTCAACCAGCCTTTGCTTGGGTATTTTCTTTATGTCACGAAGGTAAGGGATGATTCTGTCTTGCAGGTCCTACAGCCCATCCCTTGCTTCAGTCAAGTTTGCAATCCTTATGAGTAGGGAAGAAGTTTGCCCATGAGCATGCACCAACTTCTCCACAAATGCCATTACTTCCCCCTCTTTTCCTGCCATCCATTCCTTTGTTTCCCTGGCAGTAGTTAGTTCTTTCTCAAGGCTTTCTGTCAGTTCTTGTGATGCGTTTGGGAGTAGAGGGTTTGATTGGTCGCCTTGGTTGAGTGGCCTTGTCAAATGTCGGATATACTCCTTCAGGCGCTCAACCTCCATCTTATATTCCCTTTTCTTCTTAGTCTCCTTTTCTAATCTGGATTTAATGGTGGAGACGTAATTATCCAAATCTTCTACTTCTTGCCCTTTGGTAGATGGACCAATATCAATTACAGTGATGGCATACTCGGCAGGAGTAATTTCATCCTATGGTTTCTCAACTATCGGGACTGCAATCTGCACTGTGCGGTTACCAGTCTCATCTCTCTGAATAGTAGAGAATTTCTTGGCAGGTTTTTTCGTATTTACTTGCTCCAACCTTGCCAAGAAATCGTTAATATCATTTGCGTCTGGTGCTTCAACTGGTACCTTGACCTTAATCCTTTCCTTAAGCCAGTCTGGTATTGTAGGCTGCTCTATTCCATCATCCTCGCAGTCCAGAATGTCCTAAATCTCTGGGACTTCTTGTACCGGCGGGTCCTCATGAATCCCCCTTAGGGCTGAAATCATCCCTTCTTGGAAGTCGCCTTCCCTGACATTCAAGTCCTCATCTGACTCACAAATCTCTGTGCCAGTTGGAGAATGATGAAAGTCATCCTCAAGCTGCATAGGCTCCATGTCTCTTTCAAGTACCGGCGAAGGAATTCTGATATGTCCCCATGATTCCTCGTCCATGATCAATAATTGTTTGATATTCCCAGATGCAGCTGAGTGAAGGGGCTTAGGCTTCTTCAGGATTGGCTTCTCATTTATTGCCACTTCTTTACCCTTTCTTTTCTTCTGATTGGTAGGCTCAATCAATTCATCTCCTTGAGAAGCGCCAGTGTTTGAAGAACAAGATTCAGCTTCCCCCATTAAATCGTAGGTAAATGGCATACCCTGTTGCTTTAACGTCTGTACCCACTGGTCTACCCACCATTGCGAGTACTTGACTACTGGTCTCATAAGAATTGTCAAATCGCCTAACTCAGGCTCTGACCATTTGACAGGAGGAAGCGGCAATCCTTCATCATAGCCTGGCTGTATGTACATTTCATCGTCATCTAGTTGGTCAGGTACACGGAAGAGTTCCGTCATCCTGATCATGCCCAAAGGTAACCTTGACCAAAGTCTTCTCCTTACCTCATAATCGTCAGCAGCATTTGCCCAAAAGCCCTCAAGGTCAACCTTATGCCTGTACTTCCTTCCATTCACAGTTCCCATATGATTGAGTGAATCGAAGTCCCCTCTAGAATTGTACGAAGTGAACGGATACAACTGTATCTCTACCCTGGCACTTTCTACTGCCTGCGATGACGAACAAGATTCAACCATGTTTCTAATGAACAGAGGAAACGTGATAGCTGCTTTCTGCTTTGGCCTCTGGATACTTTGGAATGTTTCCAGCTGCCTCAGTACTTCTAGTAAAATCATCTTGTCAGTAGGATAAATCAGCAACTTGTAAGGAGAGTCCGTGAATCCCTGTATTCTGATATAAGTAAATCTAGGAAACTGGATAAACTAGGATCCGTATTTACTGATTAAACTCTTTGCTTCACGGGTAAGCCTTTGATGGGTTCCGCCTTGAATTGTCTGGGTGATGTACATGAGAAAAGCATTGTGTACCCAACGCCAATGTGACTTCTCGCTCAACTACAATTGTGGATAGCAATTGTAAACTTTGAGCTCTCTCTCGCCATTGCCGACTACACCTTTGCAGATTAGATCGGCATATCTGTAAGTTCGAGCGAGCGAGTATATTATGTAGGAACCCATATGAAAGGACTTGGTCTTCTCCAAGTTGACCAATTGTTCATGAATACTATCACTGATCATCCTTGACCAGTTGATCATTTTTGTCCCAGAAGATACTTCGTCAATGAAGTAGTACATCCAGCTTTCAAAAGGCGCTCCTTGAGGACTGCCTACTAGTCTGTTCAGCAACAAGACTATGTCTCCGTATTCTTCCTTGAAAAATGGCCTGAGCAACTTCTTGGGCAATCTCTTGGTTGAGGTTCTAGGTTTCTCCAGCCAGTTTTTATTCATGTTTGCCATACAAAGAACTTGCTTATCTTCATATATTTTATGCTCATCCTCTTTCGACCGGTAGTACATTCTGTGGTAAGCCGGAATGCCAAAAGTTTCTTGTATAGCCAATTCGCCTAAGTACGCCAATACTCTGCCATCAGGTGCCTCAATTTATCTTTCTTCAGCATTGTAATGCAAGGCGCATTCTACAATCAACTCTGGACATTCAACTGCCTGCAGAAACCCTGCAGCTTGAACTATGCCGTTTCGCACCATTTTTTGCGCAATTGGAGTTGGCATGCGTGCGTCACTTTCGTACATTCTTTTCCAGAATTCTTCTAAGTCAATGTGGCCAAGATCAGTGTCAACAACATTCTTCCATTTGGAGACAATTTTAGATTCTATCTGTGAACCTTTGCTGGCGAACTTCATTTTTGTCAATGATTCTCCGTTATCCAGCATAAATCTGCAAAAAAGAAATATTTTAATTCAGAAATTATTTATGCATAAATATATTCCAGCAAACTCGATAGTTTAATTCGTGAAAATAATTATTGCTGGAAATGAAAGAATTAAATTGTTCGCAAAGAAAACTTCGTCGGAATAGAGGAAGTAGAGTCTGAACTCAGCTGGCACTTGTCTTTCAAATAGCAATTTCCATCTTCAGCATAAGTCAATAAAGAAAGTTTCTAATTTTGTCACCAGTCGAGTGAGGTTCCTTTTCTTCTTTCTTTTCTCAGCAATTTGCCTAGAGAAATTCGAATTTTCTCATAAAATGGGTTTTGGAAAATAAAATATTGAAATAATATTTTGTGTTGTTTCCAACCCATTCGTTAAATAATTAAATAATAATATTTAATTATTTTTTAATCCAAAGGCAAATTTATCCTTTAAAATTTCTTTGTGCCTCTGCGAATTTTAATCTTGCCAAGATTTTTTACTTCAGGCGAATTTCATCTTTGCCAGACATACAATTTGATTTTTAATGAATTTTTTAAATGTCTGGACTTAGGCAAATTTTTAATTCTTTGATTTCTTCCAAGGCAAACACTTTAATCTTTACTTCTCCCAGTATTTTTCCATGTCATTTATGGCCTAGGCGTACTTGCCTTGTGCAATTTTTATTTTACCATGCTTGGGGCGGACTTGCACTAGCAATTGTCATTAAATTTTAGCAAATGGTGAATTTTCCTTTGTAATTTTCCCACTTCCAAACATCTTGGAGCGGACCTCTTTGCATTTTCACCCTTCTCCAACCTTCTTGGAGCGGACTTCACATGTTTCTTGCCATTTTGCACTTGGGCAGACTTTGCTAATGTCTTGCCATTTTTAATTTGTGCTAGGCGGACTTCAAGTGCTCTTTGCAACTTGCATATGGCGGATTTTACATGTCATTTGCCATCCTTCTACCTTGCTGGGCGGACTTTGTCATTGCCTTGCCATCTCCCAACTCTTTGGAGCGGACTTCATCTTGCATTTGCACCTCCCAACACCTTGGAGTGGACTTCATCTTCTTCTTGCATGTTTACCTTTGGGGCGGACTTGCTAGCCTCTTTGTCATTTAACCAAGGGCGGACTTGGCTCCTACTTAGCCATTTTTTCCTTGTATGTTGCTGGGCGGACTTCCTTCCAGCCTCGTAATTTTTTTTCTTGCATGTTACATGGCGGACTTACATCATTCCTTGCAGCTGCTTGGGCGGACTTCCTCATGACTTTGCAACTTTTTTTCTTACAACCTACATGGCGGACTTACTTGTTTCTCTGCCATTTTTTTTTATTTCTCCATGCTTGGGCGAATTTAGCACATGCATGTCCATGCCTTAGGCAAATTTTCCAGATTTTTCAAATTTTTTACCCATTTTTCTCTTGTAACCTTCTGAAGTTGACCTTGACGAAGCCATGACCTACACACTTTCCCGAAATAGAAACTTTCTAAAAATAGGGATCCCAAAATGGGCTAAAAATGCCAAAAAAAAGTCCCTAAAAAATAGGGGCTCGGGGTGGAAACCCTAAAATTTAGGAAGTGTCAGAATTGACTGAACTGATAGTCGATCTTCATCCATAAGGCCTTCTAAGCACTTTGGCAACGGTCATGCACTGATTCTAGTTCACAATCACTTCTTGACTCGGATGACTTTCAAAAAATTCAAATTCTAAGTACCCCACCGAAAGACCAAAACTCAAAAGCAGAACCATCAGAGGGAAAACTACTAGGGTCCCCATTTGCAATGGGGTGATGTGTGAAAAGGTCACAACAGATCCAAAAATAGAAACTTTCAAAAAATAGAAACTTTCTAAAAATAGAAAAACAAAAAGCATCCCTAAAAAATAGGAACCCCAAAATGGCCTAAAAATGCCAAAAAGCAAAAAAGCAAAAAGCAAAAAAACAAAATCCCTAAAAATTAGGAAGTGTCAGAAATGACCAAAAGCACAGGTGATCCTCATCTTCCGGACCTTCCAAGCCCTTCCATGATGCTTAGGCACACAAACGGGTTCAAAATCTTAACTTGGCCGGATTGACTCAAAAATTTATCCAAATTTTGAACTCTAAACGGGCAACGCAGAGGGTGAAACCAAAACTTGGGGATCCCCATTTGCAATGGGGCGATGTGTGAAATAGGTCACAACATGAATGATGAACATAATCAGCACCTCTACAAGAGGAAAATCATGAGCAATAAAGATATGGTGCACAAATTTTCATACCTTTGCCAATTTCATCCTCAAGCATGTCTATTTTCATCTATTTTATCAAGATCTTACCTAGGTTATGCAAATTTTTCATCATGGAGCTCAATTGAATCTTCATCGAAGTGCATCACTCATCAACATTGCATTATAGGAGTTGGGAAAGGGCCATTTCCTACACAAATTGGCACCAACTCCCCCATGGGGTAAAAAGTTTGATTTACATTGAATAGGATTTGATAGCTTGTGTTTATGTTTGCTTATATTTTTCATCTCATTTCCTGGTCTTTGCAATTTAAATGGATTTCATGGGGAATCTTGATTCTCACTTGCATTTGATCTAACTATGTGTTTGTCTCTTATGTTTGTGCAGGTCTAGGATTGGGGTTCACATTTTGGCACTAGAAGGAGGGCAGCATTGAAGGATTTAATCACATTTGTTAGAAAATTCTGTGCTTTTTTATATGTTCCAAGAAGCTCAACCACTGACTATCAAGCGACACTGTATTGTACCGCTTCAATTTCCAAACTCCGCCGCCAGTGTCTTCCCGCCTAAAATTTTCAAATTTCAAACTTGACCATAGACTTTCTAAATTGCAAACTTCGTTGCTGGTCAAACAAAGTCGCAATCACGGTCTCTATTTTATTGCAAAGTGTCGCTCTTAGTAAATAGCGATGCTATATTGTGTCGTTGGCATTTCTAAACTCTATTGCATCCATGAATTGCGCCGCTGGGGTGGAGTAAAAAGTCCAAATTGAATTTATTTTGACATGTGTTTTTTTGTTTCTAACATTTTGGGCTCCTAATTTGTTTTTTGTCTTTGTATTTCCTAGTTTTAATCAATTTTGCAGATTGAGGCAAGGAGGAAACAAAGATAATTTTTTTACTATGACATCATTGTCTTATTGTATTGAGTGTTTTTAAACACTTCGAGAGAACTTATAATCCCTTTCTAAGGATTTGAATACCTTCATGCTTTTAGGGAACATTAAATTTCTTTTGGGCTCTAAAAAGAACACTACAAAAGCTCTCAAATTTTGCAACAAAGGGGTTAAAAAGAACTTTAGAACAACTTACTAGATTTGGTTTGAGGTTAACAATTGAACAGGACAACTTTCATATTTCCTTTTGGTCCTTTAAAAAGAATCAAATCATTTTAAATCATATTTGTTGACATCAAGATGTCAGACCTCCGAAGCCGTCCCTCATTCTTACAACTCTTAGTGGAAATGAGAAGTATGCCATGAGAGATTCATGGGTACTGATGCTTGGCTGACTCGAGAAGTGTGTGTCGTGGAGGGGAGCTAGTGTGATCAAACGTCTAATCATTCACTAAGAGTAAGCATAGCTAGATTCGTCCAAGTGGGAACTCAACAGGTATTTTCTTTGCCATCCTCGGATTGTGCAATCTTTGAGTCAATTAAACACTTTGCATGGATCCAAAACATTTGAAACAAACATTCATAAGATCCTCAAAATTTAAAATACTTTAGGAAAAGCAAATAACTTTGACAAATTCAAGTGCTCATGCTTGTCCTGAGGATTTTATTCCTAGAGGCATCTAAGTATTTGGATTTAATCACAATTTTCTTTTACTAAAGTCAACATTAGGGAACTTTTGCCTTGATTTCTTTAATTTCCACATAACAAACTTTGTGGATGAGAAGGAATTAGGACATTAGAAATCTAGTTTGAAACTTTAATCAAAGTGTTTGTGGTAAAAAGAACTCATTAAGCAAAGATAAGGACAATTGAACCCCACACATGTGCTCTTCCAAATGATTTCCCGCAAAATCAAAATCCGTAAACCCAAGTTCAAAAGTCTTAGTCCAAGAGCTCGTGAAGAACCTATTTCAAGGATTCTCGAGGTAAGAGAAAGGTTGGTTTATAATTTTTACAAGAAAGCTTCAAAGAACAACCTTAACTTGTATGAATTCTATTGTCAGCAAAATCCCGATCTCTTTCAAAGATTTGTATTTCTCGCATAGGAAGTGTCAAACGTATTCTTCAAAACTGAGGTCTTGTAAGGAGTTCTACCTAGTTTTGATCTAGGATCAAAATCATCACTCACCCATCTCTCAACCATCAAAATCAAAAATCATCTCACCAACAACTCTTGAAACTCCTGAAAGCATTATCCATTCTAGACTTTGGAAAATCAAAAAAGCATCTTGTTTTGTTAGATATGTGGGAATGAATCCTTCTCCGCCTATTTGATCAAATTATCAAATCCTTGTGGACAAATTTACCTCTTGATAAAATCCAACATCTTGGGGTTTAGGAGCTCATTATCCAAAATCATCTTGTTTGGTTAGGGGTGTCTTGATGAATCCTTCTTTACACCTCTAGTCAAATTATCATCTTGTGTATGAGTCTACTCTAAGACAAAATCCAACCTCTTAGAGTTTACAAGTTCACTATCCAAATCAATCAAATCAAATCAAAGCTCCAAAGTCTAGTATCTCCCTCAAGATTTCTCAAGATTTCAATCATCCACATCATCCATCTTTTTTCGTTTATCTCACCTCCATGTTTTGATCCTTAATCATCCTAAGTTCTTCTCCTTTGTGCCTAAAGCCAGATAATCTAAAAGACCACACATTCTTGAAAATTTATCCTTCTTTTATGGTGCAAACAAGATCGCAACACAAGAAGAATATGGAAATCACTAAGGAAACATCAACTTCAAGTGACCTAAGCTAAACTGTTCCTAAGATGAATCTCGTTGGATTGAGCAATCCCCCAAGCAATTTCCCTCTACCATCACAAAATCCTCAGGAGGAAGGTCAAGTAGAAGACATCACTGACAACATCTTTGGGATGACACAAGATGAAATCCTTGAGATGGTCCAAAATCTTGAAAATCATCGAATCATCAACGCTATGATAAGGTTATATCCCTCCCAATACATGTTGGAATTGGCCAAAGAAGGGGCTAAACTCCCTTCTGACTATGACCTAAGCACTCTTGTAGATAAACCTTTGGAGATCATGCCTCCCATCCCACCCATGCCTCCATCTCAAAGCTTCACCCAAAGCATCCCACAAATCACATCATCCATCGCTCCAACCCCGCCAATTGTTAGCAAGGGAAGCTCATTGCTTCATGCACTTCAAACACATCCCCTTGTGAGCAACTGAGATTTAAATTTGAACACCACATCTAATCAATCTGTCTTGATGAATCCATTACACCCATATGTTCCGCTCACATTCCATGATTCCACCAATCCAACCTCTTTTCATGCAACACCAATTTATCCTCTAGACACGCAAACCTCTCTCCCTACCTCACAAGGAGAAGGTGATTTTTTTGGAGCCAAGGGAATATTAGATCCCTCATCATCACTTCAAGGGAATGCACCGCCTATATTTCCACCATTTCCACCTCTACCACTTACATCTACATCACCCCTTGGGTTGGGTCTTCCCCCTTTACCAGTCATCAAATCAATCAAATCAAAGCAAGCCCCCCATCATAAATCAAAGCATCATATCAAATCCTCTCGTCTTGCCATCGATATCGCAACAACAGATGGCAACCATCCAAGCAACCCCAACAATCAATACATTCACTATTCCCCAAGTCTCTCAAAGCATGGTTTCCCAAGGACCAAGCATTTCGATGACGACATCCACAACTCAAACCTCGATCATCAACATGACCGCTCCGCTCATCACAATGGTCAACACCATCCCCAATCCTCCACCACCACCACCAAAACACAACATGGCAAATTTATTCAGCATCACATTGCAAGCTGCTCGACAATACGCCTATCAAAAGGCGCTCCAAAATCAACAAGTTGCCCAGCTAGCTGCTCAGCAAGCGCAAGCACAATTAGTAGCACAACAAGGTACAAAAGTCTCACAAGCCGCCCAAGCTATGCAAGAAGCTCAAGCCGCTCAAGCCACACAAGCTACTCAAATTGCACAAGCAGTCCAACAAGCGCATGCTCAAGCACAAGCCCAGTATCAAACTTAGCAAGCGCAAGCACAAGCACAATACCATACACAATTACAAGTAGCCCAACAAGACGCATATCAATAAGCCTTGCAAGATTATCAAGCACAACAAGCGGCTCAACAACAAGTGTTGTTGGCACAGCAATAGCATGACCAACAACAAGCATTGTTGGCTCAGCAACAAACACAGGCATTACTCTCTCAACAAGGTTTGCAACAAATTCCCACCAACATCCCACCCGTCAATCCAACACCTCAAAACATGTTCACCCCACCTCCTGATCCGCAAGGCGATGTGACAACACAAATCAGACTGCTCTTGCAACAAGTGTTTGATCTTCAATCAGGAAAAACAACAAGGACACCCAACAATCTGTGTCCCTATCCTTTCGATAGGAGCTTAGCAATGGTACCGTTCCCAAAGGGATTGGAAATCCCTTAATTTGATAAATATCGTGGGATAGAAAACCTTGAAGATCACATTAGGGAGTTCCATACATTGTATGGAAGTTGCATACGACACATATCTAATGTGGTTGTTTCCTCGGAGCCTGGCTGGTCCCGCCATGGAGTAGTTCTCTCGTTTGCCTACTGGCATTAGAACATTCCAAGAAATCAAAGACACATTCCTCTAGAGTTATGCATTCAACATTGGCATGGATGTCAATTTAGAGGAATTATCAGCACTCAAACAAGAAAAGGGGGAATCATTCACCTCCTTACAACGATGACGATCAAAGGCCAATCGAAGCAAGTGCACCATGCCAGAAGAGCAACAACTCTGCACTATCATTGCTAATCTAGACAAAACCTTGGCATTCTATCTGAAGATGCAATGCATCACCACATACAACCAATTGATCCCCAAGGAACTCAACATCGAAAGAGCCCTTATCACACAAGGGAGCACACCTACATATCCTGAACATCAAAACAGTCACCCATCCACCAGTTATAATGAGAAACCTCGCACATGGGCAAAGAATAGGAATGTCACCAACGATGGAGTGGTTGATGCCAAGGTCGACATCAGTGCTCCAAAGCAAAATACCCAAACACATCATCAACCGCAGAACAATAATCGCAATAACACACAAGCCAATGTGGTAAACCAACAACCACCCCATAATCAAATCAACAACCTCAATAATCAAGGAGGACCACCTCCGCAAAACAAGTATCCCCCAAGCGAAAATTCACAACCCTTGGGGAATCAATCGAATCCATCATGAAGAAGTTGGTCAATGAGAACCTCATCAAGATCCCCACCTATGATAATTACCAAGAACCCTAGGAGAAACCACCTGGTACAACGAAAATTTACTTTGCGATTATCATAAGCTCAAGGGACATATGATGGCCAATTGCATGAAATTGAAAAATGTCATCCAAGATCTAATCGATGACAAAAATCATAAATGTTGAACAACCAGTTGGTAACCAAGATTTGAAAATATACATGAACCCGATGCCCGATCACAACCAAGGAAACAACAAAGGGAAGAAAAAATATGGCAATATGAGCCATGTGTATGAAGGAGTTGTCGCATGCCTTGACGAAATGGTCACTATTATTAGCATTAAGGGAGCCAAAGCGGATTGTGGAGTCACCACATGCAACAGCAAGGTACCCATTGTTGGGGCACCATAGTCTACTAGGAACCCCACCTCCAATAAAAAATACATCCCTAATGGTTACAACATCCTTGACCAGTTAAAAAGAACCCCTGCTCAAATTTTTACCATGGAGTTACTAAAGATTTCAGCTGCCCACAGAGAAATCCTCGAGCAAGCATTAGCTTCATCTACCGTCTCTCCCAACCTTGATACAGAGCAATTTCAAGATATGGTAGGTAACATCACCACTCACAACCTTCTCACATTTTCCAATCAAGAATTTCCTACCCAGCCATCTCATAAACGTGCACTCCTCCTTGAAGTCCTGGTTCACAAAAATAAGGTCAAAAGGGTCTTGGTGGATGGAGGTGCATGCCTCAACATTTGTTCACTCAAGCTTATAAAGAATTTGGAAATTTTTGAAGATTCCATTGAAAAAGGTAAGGGTATCACAATCAGAACTTACGACGATTAAGAAAGAGTGTATTAGGGCACTATTCAACTGCTTATTCAAGTAGGGCCAGTTATTATGGAAACCACTTATTAGGTGCTTGACCTTGATCTACCATATAACATCCTCCTAGGATGTCCATGGATCCATGGGATGCAAGCAGTTGCATCAACTTTTCACTAATGTGTTAAGTTTTCATACCAAAACCAAGAGGTCACAATCTATGGTGATCTTGAACCCTTCGCCTACTGCAAGAGCCTGGAAACCAAGTACTATAAATTCCCCCAAGTCCCAAAGAACAATGAAGGCCCCTCAACACCATATATAGACCCATCCAACATCGCCTCCACTTCTAGGACAAAGACTCCTGCCATCCCCAACATATCTGACATCAAGCTTATAATCCAAGACAATAGGTGTGGGGAATATAGAATCAAGAAAGGAGCCTTTGTAGTCGGGGAGTTACCTCAATCCCCCAGATCCCATGGAAAACCACAACCCACCAATATAACAGCTCAAACCTTCAAAGAAGACCCCTCTCGATTTAGGAGTTGGGGAGATCTAGGCCGAGAAGTGGTGGACGAGCGAGACATATCTAGTCTCCTCTATCAAGATGAAAGACCTGCACCACCCCTTCCTATGGATGACGCGACAAAGGACTTCAATTAATGTTGGGCATGGGCTATAATAGGAATCGAAGCTTGGGAAAGAAAAACAATGGACGACTGGAGCCCATCATTGTTGAGAAACGAATGAAAAATCTTGGCCTTGCGTGTACCCCTCTGAGTGTAACCATACGTGGTAGAAGCCCCCAGTTAAAGCAGTCAGGACTCGCCCTCAGCTAATGGCAGCCACCCTTCAACTACCAGTATCTATAGGTCTGCCCTTAGATAACTTCACTTTTGATGTAACCGACATGTGTAGTAGTGACGAGGACTCCATAATTGATTTACCTATGTTGTTTGAAAACTCCTCCCTATGCATGAGTAGCGCCCTATCTTATGAGTCAGACCACCAAACCCACAAAATAAACTTGGTCTACCCCCAACTCATCGATTATGACCAACGAGGACCACAGATTCTAGACACGTTAGAAAACGATGAGACACTCTCAGAGTTCATGGGATTGCGGGATATAGTACCATATGGAGATCATAAGGTAGGATTTTACATCACACTGGACACTCAAGCCTATTACAGGGAGACGATTGAATCCTTTAGTCGCAAAAGTGAGAAATTGAGAATAATCTCAAGGTCCTTGAGTCAAAACCACCCTGTGGCACTCTTTGACCCAAAAACAGTAAAAATAAAGCACACATCTAATGCTAAAAACCTCTCTGAGGTGCCGAAGGATGAAGGATTCAATCTTCCCCTCACTACACTTCATCAAGAAAACTCAGTGGTCCTAGCAGAACAATGCAATCCCGTCAACCTGGGGACAAAAGAGCTACCGCACATAACCTTCTATGTTGAATCACTTCTCACGGAAGAACAGGAACTCTTAGCTGCATTCCTGAAAGAAAGAAAGGTAAACTTTGCATGGACTTATGTTGATATGCCAAGGCTTGACCCTGAAGTAGTAGTTCATCACTTGGTTGTATATCCTGAAGGAAAACATGTGAGACAAAAATTGAGAAAGATGCATCTCTAAATAGCCTTACTAGTCAAAATGGAATTACAAAAGCTCTTGGATGCAGGATTCATATGCCCGATTGATTATCCAGAGTGGGTGTCAAACCTGGTACCTGTCGCAAAGCCCGCTAACATAACCCTAAACCTCAAAAGAGCTTTTGTCAAAAAGTCTTCACGTTTTGTCATCCTAGGAGAAAACGTCTACCGTAGGAGTATCGAAGGGATCCTATTATGTTGCCTAAATACTGAGGAAGTCCTAATTGGTTTAACCGAGGTACACAATGACATTTGTGGTTCGCGCTTGAGCGGTATGACTTTGGCTAAGAAATTGTTGAGGACCGGATACTATTGGTCCACAATGGAAAGGGGCACACATGACTTTGTCAAAAGATAATTGCAGTGTCAGCAGCATGGTTGCCTCATCCATGCACCAGCTCAGGAGCTCCATCCCATTATCACACCTTGGCCCTTTTCACAGTGGGGGCTCAATCTCATCGATAAAATCACCCCCACCTCATCCAATGGCCATAAATTCATCATCCCCACCACAGAGTACTTCATGGAGTGGGTCAAAGCCATTCCCATGACCTACATAACTGGAAAGCAGATATCTAATTTCATCCTGAACTACCTCATTTGTCGATATGGTATCCCCCAAGCCATTATCTCAGATAATGGGACACCTTTCAAAAATCAGGACGTTAGTGACTTATGTGAAAAATTCAAAATCCAACATTGTTTTTCCACTCCGTATTATCCCCAAGGCAACAGCTAAGCAAAAGCCACCAATAAAACCATCTTGAAAATCCTTAAGAAAACGGTTAATGACATCGATCGTGACTGACATCTGCAGCTAAATCTCGCCTTATGGACCTATCGCACAAACATTCGCACACCAGCAGGTGCCACCCCCTTCTCCCTGGTCTACAGATCAGAAACCATCCTCCTCATTGAGATTGAGCTCCCGTCCCTAAGGATATCATTACAAAACTTCATTATAGATGAAGAATACTGAGTCTCACGACTCAATGAGCTAGAGTTACTGGATGAGCGGCATATGGATGCCTTAGACCACTTGCAAGTCTATCAGAATCGCCTCAAATGTAGTTACAATAAGAAAATCAGGAGGCGGACCTTTCAAGTTGGTGAGCTAGTACTAAAAAAGAACCAGAAGAACATGCCAAATCAAGAAAGTAAAGGCAAATTTGAGCCCAACTGGTTGGGACCTTTCATCATCACGGCAAGCTATAAATCAAGGGCATATCAGTTATCAACACTGCAAGACAAACCTCTGCAAGAGCCCATGAACAACTCCCATCTCAAAAAGTTGTATGCCTAAAATCTTTCAAGGTATAGAACCAAAAAATAAAAAAATAAAATAAAATCAGAAAATGTCCTAAAAAAATGGTCACCCTAATGAAAACCTAGTAAACAGACGTCTTGGTGACAACAAAAATATAAAAAAAAATAAAAAATCAAAAAAAAAAAAAAGAATTAAAAACAGTAAAGAAAAAAAATCATCCTCTAGTGAAAACCACTTCAATGGCGCTTTGGGCAAGTACCTTGGTGAAAACCTGGCAAACAGGTGCCAAGTGTAAATAAAGCACTCTCCATCCACCAAGATCTTCACGACTTATTCTACACACTCACTTATCCATTACATTCCATTTATCCTTCCACCATCTGTTCGCGTCCATACCATAACTTGATCTTGTGTTCATATCATGATCCACCCTAGTACTACTTGGCACATTCCTAAGGTCATTTGTCTTGCCTTTATCGAAGCAGTCTATGGCATCATGTTGGGGGCATATTCTTGTACCTGCATCGGATCAGATTTGTGTATATTCTTGTGATCTTCCTTAAAATCAAAAAATTCAAAAACATTCAAAAACAAAAAAAATTCAAAAATCAAAAAATCAAAAAACATTCAAAAATAAAAAATAAAAAAATATCCAAATCATATCAAAATCCAAAACATATCGAAAATCAAAAAAATCAAAAAATAGAGTCATCCAACTGAATTACGTCATCTCTGAGTTTTAACGTAGGTAAGGTTGATCTTTGATCATCCCTCGAGACACCCTAGGTTAGTCCTTTAGGAGTTTGTCATAATAAGCTAACAATTCATCATTTGTTTATATCTTCATCTTATAAATTGGTCAAGTCGTCAGTCGAACTACATGATCTTTGCGTATATAACGTAGGCAAGGCTAATCTGTTGATCAACTCTCGAGACCCCTAGATAGGTCTTTAGGTTAGTCTCTTGGTCATAAATCTTGAAAAAACCAAAAAAATTGAAAAAATCTGAAAATCAGAATAGCCTCAAAACATTTCAAAACACTAAAAACATCCAAATATTCGAAAAAACTCAAAATGGTGCATCTGTCTCATTTCGCTTTCACTCGCAATAATCATTACTCATAATAAATCAATCGTCATTTTCATCCTTTGTTGAGTCAATTGAAAGCAAGTCTAGTAGGTTCAAAAGTGAACGCCTAATCGTCAAAGTCTCAAGTTTAGGTCAGTAAGTCAACAAGTTAGTCAACTTGGAGTATCAATAGCTTATCATCTAGTCAATCTCATCATCACCTGATAACAACATGTCCTAGGATGCATCCTTCCTACAATGGACATCAACATCAGGCATCACCGTAATTTAGTCTTGGCTTGCGGTATGAAGAACATTTGCTTGCTTGTTTACTTTATCTTGGTCTTTTTGACTCATCTTGTTTTGCGCTTATTCCAATGACCTCTCAATGATTCCCGATCAAAACAGTTTAGAGAGAAAGGAATGGGGCAACAATCTCATCATCACCTGATAACAACATGTCCTAGGATGCATCCTTCCTACAATGGACATCAACATCAGGCATCACCGTAATTTAGTCTTGGCTAGCGGTATGAAGAACATTTGCTTGCTTGTTTACTTTATCTTGGTCTTTTTGACTCATCTTGTTTTGTGCTTGTTGGATATTCTGATAAAATAACCTTGGTCATGCGTGCTTTGTTTAGTTTGTAGGGAAGGTATTTCAGATGTCTTGTTGACCACATAGGAAGGCTTGTTTTTCTATGTTTTGGTCTGAGATGTTTAGAGTATCTAAACTACATCCTGAATAAGGTTTTGTATGTCAAGTGTGAACAGGAATACTCCTATCTGATTGTCGAGTCAAAGTCCATCACACTAGGTACCATGTCATCCTGGTTTTTAATACCTTGATGCATCATACCTACGTGTGTTATCAAACATAAAGTAAATAGCCCTTTTAAAATCCCAATTCTTGTTAAGCTTTGCATCATCATCAGCATTATCATCGTCATCGTCATCTCTAATAAAGTCTCGTAGATCATGGGCTTGATGGATCCTCTTCTCATCATCTTTTTTTATTCTTCTATCTTTACTAACATTTCTAACCAAGTATTAGGTATGTATATATCAAAATAGACATGAGGCTACCCATGGCTGATGACTGTCTACATTATCAAATCTGTCTACATCAAACATTCGAGCTAATCTTGAACCTCTTTGTTGCGAGATTACCCAAAAATCCAAATTTTCGTCCTATCTCTCGAGGGGGCAATATACCAACATAATTCTTCTTGCGGGGGCAACAGATGGGCATCTAAAAAATTGGAATTTTTTTTTATCACAGTAGTTTATTCTTTGAACCAACGCAACAAGTGCATTGCTTCAAAGAGTAGCAAAATGTAAACATGGAAAAAATACCGACACACTTGATCCTAATTACTAATATCATTTCATCCCAAATCATCTTCTCCGCTCATCATCACTCTTCATCCCTTAATTGAATAAATCATTATTTATCTAATTAAGTCATTCTTTCTTGTTAATTAAATTAATTAATCTGATTTAATTAACCCTAGTTCTATATTTAATTAAATTATTCATTTTATTTGATTAAATCCCTAAGGTCATCTTATTAAATTAAATGAATTAAACTTTGTTTAATTTAATCTAACATCAACATCTCTCTTTAATTAAATAAAGCAAATCCTTTATTTAATTAAGTCTAAACCACATTCTCATCTTTTGATTTAAATCAACCCATAAATCTAAATCAAAATAGTCACATTACCTAATCCCTCATTAAATTAATTAACCTTTAATTAATTTAATCATAATCTCCAAAATTCTCTAGGTTTTGCCACTTGCATATGAAAATACATTTAATTAATTTATTAAATCCCTATTTTCTTTCAACTTGGCATCTTTTGAGAATATTCCTCCAAATTTTGAAAATCTCTCCAAGTGGATTTGTCCTTCCAACAAGACATTCATTCCTCTTACATGTCCTCTTAATTCATTATTTTTCCATCTTACAAGTCATTTCATGAATTTCAAATTCCACCTAATAACATTTACTGTGCACAATCACCAAAATATGCTCAACCTTTCTCCATTCAAATCTTGACAAGTGGCATTTGGCCATTGGTTGAAGATTAATCCCAAATTGCTCCATTTTGCTTATTCTTCCATTTTTGAAATCTATAAATAAGAGGCTTTTTTCCTCATTTTACCATCCACAATTTGAGTAAACTCACTATACTCAATTTCATCCTCAAGCATGTCTATTTTCATCTATTTTATCAAGATCTTACCTAGGTTATGTAGATTTTTCATCATGGAGCTCAATTGAATATTCATCAAAGTGCACCACTCATCGACATTGCATCATAGGAGTTGGGAAAGGGCCATTTCATACACACAAATTGGCACCAACTCTTCCATGGGATCAAGAGTTTGATTTACATTGAATAGGATTTGATAGCTTTTGTTTATGTTTGCTTATATTTTTCATCTCATTTTTTGTTCTTTGCAATTTAAATGGATTTCATGGGGAATCTTGATTCTCACTTGCATTTGATCTAACTATGTGTTTGTCTCTTATGTTTGTGCAGGTCTAGGATTGGGGTTCACAGTAACTAATGTCATTTTGATGAGATAGAAACATAATGGAAACAAATAAAAAATAAAAGAGGACATAGGATTACAAAAATAATGCAAGGTAGTGCAACATAAGGGACATATTTTCAAAAGTAAAGAAGACAATGATAAAGCATGAAGCATATTGAAGATTTTGAGTGTGGCAGATTACAGGCAGGAATTCTTTGTCGAACCTTTGACAGCCTATGTTTTGAGATAGGCTCAAAATTAAGGGGCAGATTTTCATATTGAAGGCACAAACTTATACCATAGTCTGTCCATGAAAGCTTGTTGACAAATCAATAACTGAGAAGCCTCCTTGACAGTGGCAGTGCTATGAAGGTAAGTACAGTGTTCCCATGGGTGAAGGGGAGACGCTTAAAATTATATCACCATTGCCATAAAAGGTGAAGGGCAGTCATGTAATGGAGATTCAGTGATTGAATCTTAAGTGTGTTAAGGGATAAGAACCTTGAGAAAGTTTAGTACATTGTTCATGAGGGATAGAGCATGGGTGAATTTTCCCAAGACAACCACAACAACTCACATGGTGACTCAAGGGCAAGGTTAGTGTTGTGGTTATAGGAGAGCTATGGAACCGTCAAAGTTTGTATGGAAGATTAGCATATCATTCTTGTTGTTTGAGACAGCTACTATAAAAGACTGTGAGAGTTACATTCTAAAAAGTTTTGTCTGATTTATTATGGTTGTGTCACTTTTGTTAAGCTGAAGGTTATAGAGATCACTACAAGGATTGGATTGGAAAATGGTTATGGAAAGGTTATAATTTTGCCCCAAGGTGAACTCATTTGGTGAAGGTTTGGCTGCCCTTTACAAATCCACAACTGGACTTACAAAGTTTTTTATTAGATGTTGTCTTATAGAATGGATAATGGTCTATTTTAGAGCTTAGAATCCACAATCATTTCACTGATCCAAAGCAGCCAAGAGGAGCTTGTCTTTTGGTTTAAATGGTGTTAGCAGTAACTCCACATGGTCACATGATAGGAAGCATGGTGAGTTCATGAAAGTTGGTGCAGAATGAACAACATATTTGTTGATTTTTCAGTGTTTGGTGGATCAGCGATGGTGTCTTCACAAGATTCAATCAACATATAGAGGCATTTCTTCACCACCTATAGGCATCATTGTGAGGTCATTGAAGCATTTTGAAGAGAAAATTTATATCAATCCATGGCTACTGGTTGAAGTCGTATTCATTGCTGATCATTAGAGTATTACCTATTGATTTCTACCCATGGTTTTAAACTGCAAATGATAACTATACATTGTTGTTATGTAATGAGTTTCTTTGGGGTCATCGTGTTCAAAATAAAATCATGTATACTGTTTTGACCAGTTGAATGATTTTGATGGCGATGGTTTCCATTCGGCTAGAAATAAGGTTATCATCGACTCGGAGGTTTGATGGATAAGGAGCACCAAGCAAAACAAAAGATGAAAAGACGATTTATGGTGGCTATGTTGCATACTACAGAAATGGAAAAAGGATAAGAGCAATAGAGCATGTGAAGGAGAACAAAAATTGATCGAGCTTAGGCACTTTGATGTGCTGGTTGCTATAGATGTTGTTGCAGGTATTGCTCTGGTGGACAGGTGTGTGAAATATGGAGTGCTCGACATGTGTTGACAAGGGCGCTTATGAGAAATGTGTTGTCATGGTATGCAATGTTTTCAGGATATTCAAGAGAAAAGGAGTACTGACATCTATTGAAGCAGATTTTCTTAGATATTGGTTGTAGATTTCTCTAACAGATATGTATGCAATAAATGCCTACATATGTTCATTGAAGCTACCATTGTTAGGGTAATAAAAGCAAGGTGTATTTTAGGGCATAACAATATTGTTACTATGGTTCTAAATAGTCAAGCACCCTACAATAATAAGTGGGTAAAGGTCACTATAGAACGAGAATTCTTAGAGATGGTTAATACATATCAAAAACTACTTATGTGAGTTTTTTTTCTTTTTCTCAGAAAAGGAAAGAGAAATATTGTTGGTGAAGCACATGTTCTCGAAAATAGAAGCAGTTGATACAAAGAACCTTGTTTCTTTCCTATGGCAGTGTTGCAGCTTGAGGAAACACCTATTGATAGATATGCTTTATATTTTGTAAATGTCAAGCCTTTGCAAATCTTCTTCGTGTACTGCACTGTGAAGATCATTATGCATTGATTCTCAGCCAATGGACTTTAATGCTTGACATCTAGAGTGGGCACTGAACATAGTTGGCATGATCCATAGATGACTGTATGGGAGCACTCGAGTCTCAAAGTGGCAGACCATTGTTGATACTTTCAACAATGATCCTATAAATTTTGCATGTATATTTTCAACCAGAGCAAGGGGGCCAAGGTCTAAGCCTAATTGGATAGACACTGTGATTATTCATGATATGAACTTTAATCCCCAAATGGTTCATCAGAGTGAAGATCGTTGCCATCATAAAAGAGAAATGAAGCCTATGATTGTCTACAAAATTGTGATTAAAGGGACAATTGATGAGAACAACTATGAAATAGTTATAATATTGCATGATTGTTCAAAAGCATAGGAGTTTTGAAAGATTTCAGAGGGAAGAGCTAAGAAGCATGCTTGAGGAGATCCAAGCATCAACTTTTGGCAACGAAGATGTCATGATTCTTTTGAGAGCTTGAAGATGAAGTTTGTAACTATGGAAGGTTCTTACAATGGAATGCTAAAACATGATCAAGCCTAAGTGATTGATAGATTGGATATAGATAAAATTGTTCAGAATGTTGTTATTGTCAAACAAAGTCTTGATAAGGAATTCACTAAAAGTGATAGAATGATAGTACTGAGGGTCATTGGAAGTGCAAAAGTGATCATGGCTACTTATGAGGACGCCCTTCATGGTGATGTTCAGGTTTATTCAAAGAAAGGTACAGTTGCATTCAAAATATTGATTCTTTTGAGTGGAATGCTATTTATAGTTTAGTGGGTTCAGATGACAACTTGCCAAACAGTCATGAGAACATGACAAAGATAAGGTATGGTCACAAGATGTAGTGTTAATGCACATAACCTTCAAAGGATGGGGAGATTCAAACAAAGTACAATCTAGTATAGATAGAATGAGTACATAACCTTCAAAGGATGGTAGAGAGTCAAAGATCATAAATGAAGGATTCTACATGATTCTACATCTTTTAAGTGTCAAAGCCATTGTAGGAGTATAAAACACATGTTCCTATATCCATGTAGAAAAGCAGTCAAAGAGGTTTATGACCAGAAAAGCAAGAGCAGATGTGGCAACAACATCATTTACTCACACATGAGATGGGAAACAATTTTGAGTCCTCCAAGGAGCACATTCAGATCTTTTAGTTGAAGAAATGAATCAGATTTTTCCTTTATGCCTTGTTGAGGGATTTGTTGAGTTTTCAAAGGAGACAAACAAGGGAAAACAGTTTTTAAGCGCTCAAATGAAGAGGAAGTAGTCAAACTCAAGAAAGAATGGACATTTAATGATCTTAAAGAGTTTGTCCTTTATTTTCTCCAACATAGAATAGACTAGAAAAGAAGTCTTGATCTCATTCTTAATCAGTTCTTACATTTTGCTGCTGTATGTTGTAACTTTTTTAAGTTCTTCTCAGCAAAAAACATTGTATTGTAACTCAAAACCAGTCTTTGAGATTGAAGAATAGATGTAATTTTCAAATTTTGAAGGCAAATCAGTCATTTTCAGACTTGTATCTGCTGTAATAACACCTTTTCTCAAAAAAAATCAATATTTTTGCCTTCTTAAAAATTGTTTCATTATGTGCAAATGAATGATTGATTATGTTTTTCTGTGTTTTATGTGTAAACCTCAAAAGCATTGTCTCATTTCCAATACTTCTAAGCAGAAATGTATGTATCATGCAGGTCATAGGTTATGTCACAAAAGTTAGAACTCTTTATTTGTGAAAAGTACCTGATTTTCCTTTTAAAGATTATAAACTTTTCAGCTTTCCTATGAAACATTTATCTATGAACATGTTAACCCTTGAGTTGTGCAAACACAAACTGAAAAACTAAGAGATTTGTGTGTCAAGACAATAGTGTAGGTTTGAAAGAATCATTTGGTGTATCACCTTTTAGAGTTTAGGTTTCATTTTCATGTTATCCTTCTCTCTTTTCCTCAACATCATTAGTTTACTTAGTTTATATGATACCAAGAGAACCAATCCTCTAATAGGTTACCCACAAACCTAGAAGAGATCCAATGTTTCACTACTAAGCTAAGTTCTTCAACTTAGCAGGGGTGGATACTTAGGTGATAATAGTTAACAAATTTGTTTTGGTCTGGATTTTTCAATTGCTTCAGATATTTCTCTAAATCTTTTTGAACATTCTGGATCTCCTATTTTTTTGGCCTTTGGATCAAATTGAATTTTTCAAATTTGACAACTATGGTATTTGTTATGAAATATTCTCCTTGTATTTGCACCATGATTTGACCAAAAAAGAAAATATGTTAGTTTTGGGACCGAATAGAAGAAAGAAAATATCTGAAGCCTTAACTCATGTTTTATTTGACAATATTAACTGCAAATATCAATACAATCTATTGTGTTAATGAAGGTTTCTTCTTCTCAATTATTGTCAATATGGCACAACTCCAATGAAATACAAGAACTATCTATAGAGTTCAATGATATACAAAACAATGTGTAATTTGTTATGTTCCACAGCGTTTCGGGGGCGGGGACGTGTTTTCGGGACGTTTCCTAAGGGGCAATTTTTAGGGGACGACAGGGGAAGACAACATACAAAATACATATATATCTATATATATATATATATATATATATGATTTTTTCAAAATTTATTAATATATTAGAGAGAGAGAGAGAGGGAAAGAGAGATAGATATGTCAATAAATTAATAATTGATAACAACAATATCAATATGTAAATAAATAGCAAGACTAGTACTATAACATAAGAAATATCATTAAAGCATTATAATATTTATCACAGTAGTATCAAACATCAATAAAACCATGGTCTATCAATATCCAAATGTCTCAAACATGTATCCAAAAGTCTCAAAGTTCAAACATGAAAGTCAAAATATTAAATACAATAGTCTATGAAATTAAGCCTCATTCGGGCTATGAATATCCGAAGGCTCAGAACTATCTGAGTCACTATCATCTTCTGGCAAGAACGGATCATCCAATGGTAGCCCGACCAATCCTGGTTGCACCTCTTCCTCATCAATTTGCCTAACATCCTCAAGATCAACATCCCATCATGTTGTTGGAGTCTAGGAGAGATGGTGGACCCCGCACGACCTTGGAAAGGAGAAATAAACTTTTAAAAAATCAAGTTTTTTATTGTTTTTTAATGTTTGAAGCTCTCAACCTGCAGGAGATGGCTAGCTATCCCCAGTATGATTGGGGTCGTTTCCAACGTCCCCAATCCGTACCGAGGACGGGGAACCGTTCCCAAACTGCTAGTAAACATGTGAAAGGTTTTACAACACAATATATTTTGTACAATGAAAGAAGGCCTATAACCTGTTCAAGATCTTTCGCACATAGGAAAATTGGCTCCCCAACTATAACATGTGTCGTGAGCACAAGGTCAAGGTCAACAATAACAATCCACCTAAATAGTTATAGTGAGAGAAAGTATAAGTAACAATATGTAAGAGGAGACTAAACCTCATTTATTTTATGTCAAAGAATATTGAATACATAAACATACCGTACGCTAGTTGATCGAGGGAAGTTGTATCTTTTCAAGTGTACTATGGAGCTAGGCATGATTTCATTGGAATCTATGTGACGGCTATACCTGGCCGGCAATGACGCTCTGTGCTTGTGCACACCGTCGAAGATATCCAATTTATATCGATTGTTGCACGCATGTTCAGAGCCAAAACTCGAGATAGCTATGACCTAGACATGAGGTTCCAAAGCCACATTTCCTTCATGCATCAATCTAATTGCATCTTGAGTTAATAAGCTTGCCATGATGCGGGCTAAGCAAAAAATCCTGCAAAAGTGTATTGGATGTAAGGCGTTGTGCAAAGAAGTCGATACAACAACCTTTCCATCAAATAATAGAAACTAATTGCTACATATAGCAGAGTAGGCCAAACAAGACCCTAACAGCAACATTCAAATGGGTGCAGGGAGCAGTGCACCCAGAACAATTAAATTTTGTACACTATCTATTAACCTCTACCTCATCGTGGGGAGCGAGCGAAGAAAAATAGATACTCTCTATGCAATTCATTATGGGCTATACTCATTTTTTACAATCTTGTACATGACATGTGTATGGTTTTGATTTTAGTAGATGAAAGATACATGTGTATACTTTTGATTATAATAGCTGAAAGATACATGAAGTTAAGCAAACACAAAAATTACACTTAGAAATATAGAGTTAACTATAATATTGTTTGATGTATCTTTACAATGGAAGGGACTAAAGGACTAAGTAGTAGATAGGGGGAAGGAGCTATACATTCTTCCCACCATAGCATATCTTGTGACAAAATATACATGGTTTCACTATTTATCACACTAGCAAGAAAAAGAGATCCAATGATCATCAGTCGATGTCTTCGTTCTATATCAAGAGGGAAACCATTTTTCCCAACATCACAAAAAACAAGTAGCTATCTAAAGCAAGCTATTTACAGTCTACTGTATGTCTCCTAGAAGTTTCAGGAAATCTTCCTTAATACTAGTAGCATTGCCTTTTCCATACAATGCATCATATTTTAATGCTCGAAGGAATTCGCAGTACGCATCCAAAACAGTAAATGTTGTATGAAAATTTTGGACTACCTGTTGCACCATTTCGACGTCATGGTTCTACACATGGCATGCATCCTCACATGTCTTCTTAGCATCTTCAATAGCATTGTGCCAACCTCTCATGATGTTCTCTACAAAAACTGCAATGTTTCTTTGGTACATGCCAACCCAATTAACAGAAGTTGAGTCTGATGTCGAGGAAAGAGAAACATTAGGTTTTGATCCTGTAACATCTCCCTTAGAGGAGCTGCTAGAGATGGTGATAATGTCTGCAGGTGGTTGTAAGTTTTCCATTACCTGAGGAGTTAAATGGGAAGCAAACAATATGAAGATGACCGTAACAAGAATACTTTGATTATTTGATAACTACAAAAGTTGCATTTGTATGGTTCATAAATAGACATTTGAAAATAGGTTGGTCTCAAATATTTAAATAGAATTTCAGTAGGATATGTGTTTTTCAAACGAAGGAGGGGATGCTCCAAACGTAGCACAATAAACCAAACTATACTAACATGAATTATTTACTTTGTGTGCTTAAAAAAAATCAAGTTCGAGCATGTATTCATATTTGACTATGATATAATATATTGTCTTTTATTATTATGCCAATTAGAATGTTAATCAAATTTAGTAAGAAAACTTAAATACAACTATCTTCAAAATGTTAATAAACAATCATTATCTTTTATTTAAAGTTATTTTAATTATAGGTATAGATGTATTTTACTCTAGTTTAATTTATTTTGTTTTACTTTAAAACTTTCTAAGAATAATTCTGATTTATGTAATTATTTACTCAAACATTGTTTACTTTAAAACTCTCTAAGAATAATTTTGATTTCTCTAATTATTTCCATCAAAATCAGACTTCTCCATTCAAAGAGGTCAGATTTCTTCATATTAGGTGCAGATCATTGAAAGATAAAAGCAATTTTCTCCAATCAAATTGGATTTCTCTATTAAAACCAGAGATTTCAAGAGATTTCTAGACTTCTTTTTCACCTCAAAACAGAGATTTTCATTAAAAGGCAGAGGGCTAGCATCAAGAACCAGGGTTTTTTGGGATTTTCAGACCTTTCTTCACAAAAATCAGATGAATTCTTCATCACAAAGCTCTGATTTCTATGTAAACAGGTCATGCTTGACCAAGGACAGCCCTAATTTCGGAGTAAACAGCTCAAATTTTCCCTCATTAAGGTCTAATTTCCAAGTAAATAGCTCAAATAAGCCTTGGAAAAGCTCTGATTTCCATGTAAGCAGCTCAACTTTGATTGAGAAAAAGTGTGATTTTTGAGTGAGCAACTTAGTCTTCACCTGATAAAGCTCTGATTTCTGAGAAAACAGGTCTGTTTCTGTGTAAGCAGGTCATTTTTGACGAAACTATACCAAGAGAAAATCAATTTTCTCTATGATCTCATCAAATTAGACTGAGGGCCTATCAAATTTAAGGCAGATTTCATCACAAAAGGTGGGTTCTCTCATTTAAAGAGCATAATTTCACATAAAGAAACCAAAAAATTTCATTCAAAAGTAGGGCAAATATCAAAAAGGGATCAAAAACATTAGAACTTCACTAAATCAGAACAGAGACCCATCAAATTATATTAGAACTCTTCATAACAAGCGAAGTTTTCATTAAAAAGAGGGCGTTTTTAGTTGGTAAAAGATAGATTTCTAGAGTAATTCCTTCCAAATTCTAATGTTTTCTATCTTTCTTCACTAATATATCAAAAATCACATTGCATTTAAGGATAAAGTTCCATGAAGAATGTGTTATTGCAGCAAAATGGTACCAAAAGAGACTACTTACTCCTGCAGCCTTTGAAGATCACCTCTACCTTACAAACTTCACCATTATGCACAAACTTCATTTTCCAATGACAGTAAAACACATACAACAGCCTATAATTAGCCAAAGGCATAAAATACAAGTTTGTCGAAATGCAGTGACCCCGAGCGCCCCAGTAGAAATGTCATCTCATGAAATCCCTTTATTGAGGGAAGATACAAAAAATGTAAATTTCGAAAAGGCTCAAGAGAATTTCTAGCAAATGCAAAGAGCCCTAATGGAGATGCATACAATATTGGGAAACAAAGAAGGCAACAGTAAATTGGTCTCAAAAGCTGAGCTTTTTGCTCTAAGTTAGGTTTTTTCCAGGGCAAACTGTGTATTCAGTTTGCATTTGCTTTCATTTTTTATCATTAATCATTCTGTAATAATCATATTAAGTGTATTTAAGAATGTTTATTTAAGTGTTAAAAGAATTCTTTGCATTGAAATCTGTTATCTCTTTACAGGTAACAAAAATAATGGAATTCAAAACATTGACAATACATTCTATTTAAATTACTTCAGCTCATTAGGAAAAATGCTTGTTGTTGTATAATAGAGATCTTATCCTCAATTTCTATGGTTTTCAGCTCTTCAAACTTTGGGCTTCTATAGCTTAGGTAAAGGCATTGTTACAAGTCCTATTTACTAATTAAACTGTGATCATTTAGACAACACTATTAGTCTGCGACACTTAAACAACAGAATAACATAAATTGCATGAGCATTTCATTGAATTTTCCAAGAGAAAATAGGGAAAAAAATAGCAATCAATTAACATTTTCGAAACATTTCATTCAATTCACAGCCAATAACAAACACCAAAGTTTTAGCAGACAGCAACGAGCAAAGGAATTATAGCAAAGAGAGAAGGTTGTCTGTTGTTTAAATGCAAAGTGTGGAAGCATGAACAAGGCATGTGGGCTGCTTTTTGTGGGTTTACATCCTCTAGATGACTACACCCAACAGACCCAAATTAAAATGACAACATAGACACTTCTTATGAGCATAATATGCATCTACAGTCCCAAATCATACAACATATAAACAAGAAATGCCCTGACCTGACTTGGATATCCGGCAACAAGCTAAAGGTTGAGAATAACGACTCAGAAAATTACAGAGAACTTGCTTGCAGCTACTGATATTCCACAATGCCACCCTCTGGGGTCTCTTGCACTAACCACGACCCAGATTGAAGAGGTTGTTGAAGTCGTTTCACACAACAAACACGTTTTAAAGATTCACACAACAAAAATCGCTAAGGGGAGGTCGTTGGAGGGTTTTAATGATGGATTCCACAGCATTACTCATGCCCTGCCATATTTACTTCTTGAGTAAGGGACGCTAAAAAATGAAGCTATATAATTGCATATAATATAAAATATACTATTATATCATATATTTATATATTATATATTATATTATATTATATTATATTATATTATAATATTTGTTTTATATATATATATATATTTTTATTTTTATGTTATATAAAGAACATGCACGACATAAGCATGGTCTGACAATGTCTCTCTAAAAAGAACAACAAATATATGGATAAACTTTTCTCCTTTTAAAGGCAGTTGCAACCTTGTGACGGTATCTTCTCGTACACGTAGACAAGCCCATTTATATGAAGACATCCATGAAATGCCTAAAACAACTACTTGAGACTTCAAATAATTTTTGCTTATGTCGTGTTGAGAATCTTTCCCTGCTTTGTGGGTACAGGCATTGATTTCCCCAAGCCAATCTAGAACATAAATGTTGCTTTGTCCTAGAACTGTGACGATATACTTCAATTCTTTCTTTCTTGTTTTGATTATATTCAAAAACTTTGTCCAGCTTATAGGTAGAGTTGTTAACCTCCTGGAATCAATCAACCAAGCTGATAAATATTACCAGTGAGTGGAATTACTTTATTTGGTTTGGTTTAGGAAGTTTTCCTTATTTGTTGAGTGGAGTAGTTTAATTTGTATTAGTGTTGTGCTACAAAGCTTTCCCTACCTTGAGGATAGAGTGTTTTCCTTTGTGTTTGTGTTAAGAAGCGGTCTCGGGCTCCAACTGGTGGGTAGACTCCTCAATCTCATGAAGTTTGTCTAGTCTATCAATAGTTTCTTCTTTAGCCTGGAATAGTCATATATATAAACTGCCACACTATTCCAAGACCTAGGATTTTTAAAATGGTATGTTAATGCAACTATTGCTTTTTGTTTGTTTGTTTCCTTATATTGGATTTTCTTCTTTCTTTTAAGGTGGTTTAATGTTCTTGGTTTTTCAATTCTCCTTAATTATTGATGAATTGTGTAGGAAGAAGCGAATTTATTTATGTTTGCCGGTGGGGGAGTGCTCGACAAGAATGGAAATCCAACAAACAAGTCCAAGACTGGTGGATGGTCTGCAACTGCCATTATTTAGGTAATTTGTGTGCATATCTATCTAATTCACTTTACAATAGATAAGTGAGATCTGTTAGACCGATCATTGGTTAACATGGATGAGAAAATATTTAGAGTTTAGATAGATAGTAATTGTGTTTCTTGTATGCAGCTTAATGGTTAATGTGTCTTAAAAGCAGTGTTCCATGGAGTTTCTTGACGGGGACGCGTACCCTATTGGGGACGCGTCTCAAGGACGAGGGGACAGAGGGTCTAAGTTTGGGGATGGTGGGGGGACGGCAGCGGGTGGGCAGTGGGGGCGGTGGTGCTGATATATATATGGTACTTGAATAACTAGTTATAAAAAGATGTTTAAGAATAATTCAAATTAAACTTTGGCAAATTAGTAAAATTGCAAATAGTAACATTTTAAATACTTGAATACTATTTACTAAAAGACTAAAAGTAAATAAAATATTAAAATTTGACAAATGAAATTGTCGAATTTGGGATTTCTATTATATGAATATCAAAAATATGACATGTGACATCATAATATCATATCATAAAGATGATTACAATGATTAGCATGATACATTGATATCAAAATAAGTACAAAATGCAAAAATGAAAAATCATAATATCATATCATAAAGATGATACAATGAGTTGCAAAACATCAAATGGCATATGTGAGCAAAAAAATGAAGAATGAGAGTGTTTTCTTTAGCTTAGAGGCTTTTAGAAGGGTCCCACAAGCCTTTAGGGTTTGGCTCAAGGCTCACATTCCTAGAAAAGTAAAAGTTTTTTTTAAATTGCTTTTTTGCACATCCTAGCGCAGGGACTTTTGGGTGTCTCTAAGATGCTTGAGGGATGGCTAGAAGTCCCCGAGACGTCCAGGAGTCCCTGCCATTTCCTCAGAGTCTCCCAAGTCCCGCGGCAGTGGGGGGACGGCGGGGAGATGTTTCTCAGCCGTGCCCAAGTCTCTGAAACGTCCGGGTCGAGGAGACGGCTAGATTTTTTTTGGGGGGGGGGGGGTGCGTCCCCGTGGAACACTGCTTACAAGAGCGGAACTTTCTTACAAGGGATTGCTGTGCTGAAGAAATTAAATTAATGAGGGAGGTTTTAAGACTAGTGCGTTTAAATATATTCTCACGATGAAGTATAATCGACCTCCCTTCCAATAGCTTTATTGTCTAGAATATATTTGTATGCACTAGTCACAAAACCTCACTCACAGCCATAGTTTGCAGTGTTGCAATCAACCAGTTGTGCAGTGTTGCAATCAACCAATTGTGCAGAAGGAGAAACCAATTCTTTGGTAACAATATGATTGATTCCTTCAACTGCTGCCTCTAAGAAAAAGTCTTAAAGTTAAGCTATAAAACCGTGCATCCATTAATATTAAACTCAAGGCTCTTTAAAATAATCGTCCCTTAAGTTCAGTTTCTATTCTTGAAACTTACACAAATTATACTCACTACATTGATGCTTTTTGACAGGTGTAACAGCGCAACTGGTCTTCAATTCATCTCAGTCAACATAGCTGACCCATCATCATTCACATACCAAGAAACTTTCCCCACAGGATAATCCACAGCCAGAATGGAGAGAATCTTATTGGCAGTAATGAGAGGAGGCTGTTTAAATGGATCCACTGCACTCAAGAAGAAGTTCACAGCCGAAAGCTCGCAAGCCTCACCTCATCTCTCGTGCCTTAGCAAGAATTAAAAACATCAAAAAACTTATTTCTATCGTCTAGTATGGAATACTTCTGGTATGAATTCTAGAGAATACAGCTAGTATTATTCATTCTGTAATAGTATTACCTCAGTGAAAGCCTGTACTATTACATCACTGAAAGCATGTCGAGATATGTCTTTCTATTGATGGGAGCCCATTTAGGGAATTGATCAAGAATCCAGGAGAAGGTGAACCGGATTTCAAGATAATAGAGATTAGCCACAGCCCATATGAGTTGTCCACTTGGTTGATTACTCTGTAGTGGAAGAAGAATCCTAATCCTAGAATGTTCAAACAGAAGATATTCTATAAGGCTAGACTTTTGTCCTTGGAATGAGTATAATTTTTGACAAAGGTTGCAAGGTCTCAGCCATCCTGAAAGAATTACTAAAGAATTAGAGCCAAAGATCTTTAAAAAATCAGTCTTAAGACTTACACTAATGTGATGCATAATTTTGCAGTTACATCTAATCAAAGGAAAGACAAATTCAATATACATTGTTTGTGCCATTTTTGGAGGAATTTGGGCCTGTCCCTCTGGTGTTTCATTCTTTGCTGTTTTGTTGAGGAAGAGTCCCTTCTTCTTATTCTGGGCTTTTCCAGCTAAGTGTACTAATATTATTAATATCTTACAAAGTAGATTACAACACGCTAGTTCCAGATATGTTGAGCTCTTAGATTTATACGAGCAAGAACAGAGCAATAAGGAAAGCTATGTATAGGAAACACAAGTTCAGAAAATAATAGTTCTCTGTTAAATTTGATTGGTAGGTTGATGACTCTGACAGTTCAATAAGAGTTTTTTTATCCATTAACAAATTAAGCAGAGAAGATTTCTCCTCACAACTTAATTGGCCATCCCAAGGGACATCTCAGACATCCCCAGCCATCTCAGGGGTGGCCAAATGTCTCCGACATATTTCCTATTATTGCAACACATTTCAGAAACGTTTCACAGATTTGAAGAAACTATGGCATGACCCTACCGTCCCACTGTATCCAAAACACCACTGGGGACAGGGACGGCAGTTTGAGGGCTGGACACATAGATAGAAACATATTAAGTAAGAAATAGAATCATGCGACATTCCACAGTTCAAACATGATATAAAAACTTTGAAATAAAATTCAAGCAAATATAACCTTCCATAGTATTAGATTATATCATAAAATGTGCAAACAGACCATACAAAATTTACAAGAATAAGATAATCTTCCTAAGATAGTAATAATTTGAAGTACCTCTCTCAGAATTGTTATGAAGTCGGAGGCACTTAGCATGCCTTCAAACTCTCGCTTCCTGACACCCCATAAAGGAGCCACTGGAATTCCCTGCTAACAGTAAAATCTAATGATATAGTTAGAACAAATTATGATACACCAGATGCAGGACTTTTGTACAACATAATCACAAATAAAAAATCTAAGGCTGCATAAAGCACCATAAAAGATTATAATTTCACAGTCATATTCCAATTTCGAACAGAACATTACTCAACAAAAAATTCTATAACATTGCCATATTAAATTTTGATGTAAGAACATCTCGACCCACAAACAATCCTGTACCCAAAAAAATGGTAGCATTTAGATTTTTTTTTGTATGTTTGCAAGAAATCTGAAAGACTCCACCTTTCATTTGGTGATTTGAGCTGGCCACAGTTGTTTACAACTGATGAAATCAATAAGGGATGTAGTTACACATTGATTTGACAGATTCCAGGTGGTGGGGCCGAATAATTTGTCAAATGTAGAATAAACAGGGATGGCCAGTTACATCTTCATTCATTTTAGTGCCAACTGTTCCGGCCGTTACAACTCAGGTTTAGAATGATTAAGGCTGGTAGCTGGCAGCTACAAGGTGGGTGCAGCACTCATATTAATTGTTAAATTATTGCAACTTCTTGAAACCTGGCCACAGCTGTCACTCAGTGACTACAGCAGTTATAAACCATAAAAGAGGAGTTACATCTGTGACTCACTGTCCCATGGGCCACAGCAGTTACCTATACCCCCCAACTCGAGACTTACACACAAAAAGTATATATGGATACCTCAATAAGAAGAAATTGAGAGAGGATAAAGTGCAAGACAGAGAGAAGTATGGTTCTGTGGTGAGCAAGACAGAGAGAAGTATAGTTCTGTGGTGTGCAGTGCTGAACAAGGACATACAAGATCTAACATGCTGTGATAATCCACTATATCGGCATACAAGATCTTCAACCTCTCCCCACTCAATTTCATTAAATTTTCAACTTCACCTGCCACCAATTCAAACCACCATTATACTCAACATATCAAAAATAATAATTTATCAAACCCTGTCTCTATATACAAACTAAATAGAATTTTTTTCAATTGACTATCTTCTTTCTTGCAATGGATCATTAGAAAATATGAATCATTAAATGTGACCTCAAATATCAATTGAAAAATATACGCAATTAAAATAAAAAATAATTATACCATTCTTCATGCCAACTAGCATAACTGTATTCAAACTGGACACACACAAACTGTATTAAAGTTGGGCACCCAGAATTTTCTATTTAAAATAGACACCGACAAAATTAACTTTCTACAAAGACATTCTTGATCAGTCCTACAGATGAATCTTGCCTATGGCATCCTAAATTATTTCAATCCACTGCAGTGTGTATGCATAAAAATATATACCTCCATTCTGGACAGTTACATGCACAGTGTAACTCCTGTGCATAAGACCCTGAACAATCCAGAGTCCTACATAAGTAGAGGCATCCATCACGCACACAACAATTCCTCTGCCATTTTGTGCATCTAAATCCCTGTGAGTAAAGGCGGGCATGCTTGCTATCCTGTGTTCAGATTCTTAACTGAAACTTGTAGTGAACTGCTGAAATGTTCTGCTGTGATGGTGCAGCTTAATGGCAAGAGGGGAAGATCACTTGGTGCATCGAGTGCAGGAGAGGACAAGGACATGGCATGGCTACAGGGTTCTGTCAATGGTATGTGTAGGCCATGGTGGAAAATAGTGTGACCTGGTGCTTTTATAGATTGAGGATTGCAATTACAAGTTCTAAGAAGAAGCTTGCTTCTTTAATTTAAAATTCAGAACCAAACTTGTGTGTGTGTGTATATCTATAGCACTTCATGAAAGACACCCCCATAGAAGGTAGAAGAAATCGCAGTCTTTGTCTCATCAATATTTTTTTTAATCTTTTCATAAACATTGCTTCTACTGGCATCCTTGCTCATAAATCATCATGTGCTGTGTGTGGGGCAGCTTCAAGTTTATATGGAAGTAATTGCTAGCATATTACAATATTTCTAGCTTCTGGGAAATCAATTGCAGAAACTAAAGCAGCTTGCTCAGGATGTGGGGTTATTTTCTATGCACCATGACCTCCATACGCAGAGCCATAGATAGGCATCTTCCGTTCAAGGCTTGGAACTTTGGGCAGGGACTGCAGCTGCATGGCAGCCCTTGTTTATTATATTTTTGTGTAAATGAGAAGATACTAACAATCTTGCAAAGAGTAGGTTGTTTTAACTAACACTTCTGAAATTCCCAAATTACCATTAACTATTTGATCTTTAAACCACTAATCAATAGGTTGACTGTAATGTTAATAATATAAAAGAAATAGAAGAAATGCAGAATAATCCAATGGAATATGCATAAACTAAATGATAAATCTATCATGAAATGCAGAAAATTTTCTGAAAGTGAAAACTCTAGCATCCAAAATAAAAAAAGAAAAATTACAGAGATATCTAGAAAACTTTCTAAACGCCAAATAACTTTTGGCAATATTATCTTTTCAATTATTGTTCTTATTCTTCTTAGTATCAGAAAGGATTCAGTGATCTCGCTACGGTTTATCCCAAAGCATATAATAATTTTTCAAGCCAATTTCTGGGCAAATGTCGGGAGGGAGGTAGGGGTTAAAAATTCTACGATAACAAAGAAATGAAAATACCTTCTCTATCATCTCTTCTGACAAGAACCAGCAAAAGACAGTTTGAGCCCCACTCCGCACATAAGCTCAGAAATCAATCATTGATGTTTACGCAGAGATATTAATGTGTAAACAAGGATCCACATTAGGCAAACTGATTGTAGATTCCTTCAGAGAAATTTACAAACTACAAATAGAAAATACCTGATGGTGATCATGTGGGCTTCCTCGAGAAAACACTGCAATATGGCCTCGGGCAGCCATGTAAAACTCTGGATTAGCTTCACACTAAATCCTAACAGCATGACCCTGAGGCTCCTCTTCATAAAGTTGATGGTATAAAGAACCTGATCCGTATTCCTTCTTTAGATGAGCTCACTAATCATATTTCAAGCACATCAACTCAAACCGATGCTCAAATAAACTTGGTTTGATTGACAAGAATTAGCCAAAAATATAACACATTCAGATCCATGAAGAACAGAAAATCAGATAAACTGAATGAAAACATAAACATTCATTGCAAAATATAAACCCCATTTGGGGTTTTAGAATGGTATCTTCATTACCTGAGCACTTGATGCATTGAATACATCATATTTATTAAATTATAGAGACTAAAAAGGAAGTGAAAATACGTCGATACAATATAGGAAACATCAAATTTAAGAACAGAGAGCAAAACAGTCTGACCTCCGGAACAAAGCCTCTGCCTCAAGACCGTCGAAAGCCAAAAAAGTCTACAGATACAATATATATGATGAACAGAGGATCAAGCTATGTGGAATTTGGGATGTCCATTATCAGACCATAAGGTCAAAACTTTTTAGAACCATCAAATTAGCAGAGATTCAAACAATATGGGTTTTGGGTAGAAAAGGCCCTTGTTATCCAGTCATGACGCGAATCATTGCAATCCAAAACTTAGTACTTCCACCACATTAACAAAGGAGACTCGACTAATCTGGGTTTTGGTATGTTTATAAAGTTCCTGAAAACCCAATGGAAACATCCCACTGCAACTCTGTGACACGAGCAATCTGAATTGTGAGATGAAGCCCCCAAACCCTTTATCGAAACATGACTTTCACCAGATAGTCAATCATTTTACATTTAAACATGCCCAAGAAAAATAATTCCGTATAATGCAGTTACATACGAAACTTACAGATGGGACTGATCTTCCATTTCTGACTCTCCTTCTTCTTCCATTTGAAGCGAACCACCTCTGCCACCTTCATGAAGGCCACTGTGATGTTTATCATCCTCGACCATGGCATCCAGATTAAGGTTAATGTCATTCACCGGCCTGATGCACTGATATGCCCTTCCCATATCAGCACTCTGTGTAAAGAGGAAGAATTCAGAGGTCGCGGAGCTATTGCTAGATGACCGTTGGCGGTGGACGGACATAATTTAAACTTGCAAGCTCTGTATTTGCTAGGAAGGTCGTGTGTTCATTTAC
This sequence comes from Sequoiadendron giganteum, assembly GCA_007115665.2. NCBI lineage: Eukaryota > Viridiplantae > Streptophyta > Pinopsida > Cupressales > Cupressaceae > Sequoiadendron > Sequoiadendron giganteum. Next base: position 232,634,422 of record CM021100.1, on the reverse strand, counting down.
CTTTGAAGACTAGAGGAATGTAGCCGTTGAATTTTTGAATTTGAATTCATTACAAGAACACGTGTTGTATAGGTAGCAATGCCGCGTAAATTTTTCTTGTATCTTGGCAAACTAGCAGTTCAAAATTTAGTTATAATAAAATATAGTTATCTATTTTTTAAAATATTTTATGTATTTTAATATGAAATAATTATATATAAATATATAATATTTATTATACATAAAAAATAAAATATATAATTAAAAATAAATATATAATATTTAAAAAATAATTTTTATTTTTGCTTTTTAATTAAAATTATCATATAATTTCAAAATGTTTTTCACTTTTTCATAAAATAATGTTTAAATAATATTTAAAATATAAATAAAATGAAATAAATTTATTTTCAAATAATTATAATGATTTAATAATCTTTTTTTTATTATTATTTTTACTATTACATGTTTTCTTTCTTTTTATTTTTAATTTTAATAAAAATTACTTACTTATGTTATATATTAAATATATAGCATCGATGACTGTTCGATGTTCATTCTTTAATTTTGTCTATAATTTAGACTAGGAGGAGTAATTTATGCTATTAGATCTAAAAATGGTAACTAATGAGATGCTTAATATTTTTCATAGGTGACTGGCTTAAAAGAATATTAAACTTGCAGAACACCAAATTAATTTTGGCATGGATTCTTATAAAACACTTTAACAATCTTTGTGCATGATTAATTATGTTGCCATCTCTCCCTATATCATGAAATTGCCAAGCATTTAGTTTAAAAAATAAATCTAAATCTATAATTAAAGGGTAACTTGGAAGAATATGAACACTTTATTAGGTGTTTATGGATTGGCTTAACTAGCAACTCAATTAAAAACCAAACATGCTCAAACTATTGAGAGAATTGATTAAACACCTAAGTTTGATTATCCAATCAAGGGATGTAAGATATTAGCATTTTAAGGTTAGAATGTTCCTTGGAATCCTTGATGTTTTCAATAATTTATAGGATTTTTCCTTCATGGGTGTTTGGTTTATTAGTTGATTACCATATGTTAGAAAGGATGTGCATATGTGGTCATGCCACATGATTGTGGCGAGCTTAGAGTGGAATTTACAAAATATCTAATGAAGCATTTAGTAGAGAACCTCCCACTTGAATCAACAATTGTTCTAATAGGTTCTGAAATTGTTACTACACTTCCTTAAACTAAATTCCACTCACAAGGCCAAGGTTGTCGTCATGCAAGTAAAATCAACTCATCAATAGATCATGGAGGGTTACATGCCAAATATATGAGAGTGGATTTCATCTTCATTTTGAGCTCATCTTCGACTCAAGAGGATGTTTCTAGGGGCATACCTTAACAAGTATTAGAATCATAGAAAATGAGCAATCGTGAATATCAACAACCAACCCAATCCATTGACTTGGCCCCAAAATCTGTCACTAAATCAAGTGCAACTAGTTGTCTCAAAACCCCTATATAGTTGATAAAAATGTGCAAGCACAATCCACATTCAAGATAAATTAATTTGAATAGGTCTCTTGAAGATGAATTGTTGGTTCTAATACGAGGCCATGAATGCACAAAGCTACCCCTTCTCCTACACTACTAGTTCATCTTTTTTGTAATTTTAAATGCAAGATTTGTAGGCGATTCTAGGTTGATGCGTACCTAATTAGGATATAGAATCACAATTAATAGAGAAGAGAATGAAATGAAATAAAAAAATGAAGCTATGCAATTGCATACAACAAAGATCATGAAAACTATAATAGAGCATGCTTATTAATTGATAAGAAAATTACATATATCCATATATAAAGTGAGAAAAATCATTACAAGCCTTGCAATGTTTTCAAAATGTTGATGCATTCATCTAACCAATATTACATTCATGCCCAAAAATGTGGTAAAGGAAAACCCCTATTTTCGACTAACCCTCGTGAATACATATTTAATGTCATGGAGACATTATATAAAAAAATCCGCTTACAATATTAATCTTCATTGATCTTGTACATTTATGATCGCCCTAAGAGAACTAGACTAGAACCTATTGCTACCCTACAACACACTAAAAAATCTTTGGCATTTGGAGACCACAACAAAACCAACCTCTTTAAAAAATATCAAAAATATCTTTTAACAATTGTTGGGCATGAAAACCCTAATCTATGGAGCTACATAGTAGTGTAGATCCACAACCTAAGATGAATCTCAACCAAAATGTGTATCTTAGATCAAACAATGATTTGAACATTGATTTCTAGTAGTTGGGAGACATTCAACCTTCATGGTGGTAGCGAGGATAAAATATAGGTGTTTAAAATTAGGTGCCCACGTTTATTTTCAAAATATGCACTTTAGGTTCTAGGTTGCTATTGAGCTTCACTTTTGAGAAAGAACAATGCAGGTCAAGATTTAGGAGTGAAAGTGGACCTAGGACCGAAACCTTGAGGTTCAGAGTTCTAGGTGGGGCCTAAGGCCCATTAGGCATCAAAGGAGAATAATAATCAAGGGGCTTGATAAAACATCTCAAATCCTCCAAAATTTTATCAAGTTCCATCATGCTCAATCATTGACAAAGTAAGACCTATTCAAAAATATTTATGTTTCTCTTTTTTATGACTTGTTTACCAATCATTAAAATATAAGCTTGAAATGACTTTGGTTATGTGTCTCATTATTTCTTGCTCCAATGATTAGTTGAGATCATGCCATGTGGTGATCTACAAGTGGTCCAATCACTCGTACAAATTTGGGAAATATTTGAGATGATTAGAAGTTTGAAAAGGTCTTCAAAGTCATGTATTGTTCATCAAGATTTGTGTTATTAAAGTATTAAATGGGATTAAACGATATAAATGTAGTTAACAACACTATGAATAAATTTAATTTAATCACATAATATTAAAAAATATGTATTCTCTATATTTTTAAAATTTATATGGTGAAGCTAAAGAATCGATACATATTTTTTTAAACACAACAAATTTTCCTAGGATCTAATATATATATATAATCATAGATCAATATTTGATCATAAAATATTCTATACTCAATATAATAGAGAAAACTACAAAGATTAAAATACACATATGTATGCCTCTTAGATGCATATGTCAAGAATGACACATATTGAAGAGACCATGGGTTAATGCTTAATCATTGTAAATCAAGATGTCATTTAACACAATTTAACTAAGAGACAACAATGACTAAAGCTAACTATCCTCAATCAAGGATAAATGAGGAAGTTCCGGGACTTGACCATTACAAGTCAAACTATACAAAATTCACTATTCGCTTTTGTGGTGAGGGAAATTAAATATTCATAATATCCTTTAATTTAGCCTAATAGATAGGTGTAATATTATACTTAAGAGGAGTCATTTATGAGCTATTAGATCTAAATGTGGTAACATGAGATACTTGTTTTTTTGATATGTTGCTAGATAGAAAGAATAACTTAAAAGAATATCAAACTTGTAGAATGTGAGATTAATTCTAAGATGAATTTTAGTATTGAACACCTTAATAATATTTATACATAATAATTATTTTTTTGTCCCTTTTAGTATCATGAAATTTTCTATCATTTGATTTTTGGTAAGTAGTTATCATGTTAAAATTCTAAATCCATTATGGAAGGGTTGTTTGAGAAAGTTGGACATTTTATTATAAATTGTGGATTGGCTAAACTAGTATCCCAATAAAACCCAAACATGTTCCAACTATGATATATTTAGAATATTGAGGTAATTGATTAAACACTTAAGTTCAATTATCCAATCAAAGGACAATTTGGTATGCTCTTTTGAATCCATTATGTAATGTGTAGTGTTTTCCCTTCATGGATGTTTGGTTTGTTAGTTTATTACCATGGAATAGCAGGGATGGATGGATGTGATGATGTCACATGATTGTGATGATACTAGGATGAAATACAAAATCTTTGACCAAGGATTCAGTAGACCACCACCCACTTGAATCTATATTTTTTCTACAATCATTGAGAAAGTTAGACCTATACCAAAATATTTGTGTCTACTTTTTTGGATAGAATATTTTTGTGTTGTAGAAAAGTATAAGTTGTTAGGATTGTTTTAGATATTTGAGGAGAATAAGTTTTCTTTGAATTTTTTGTGGAATATTATTTGAATGCATATACTACTATTGTAGGCAGGTTGAGGACTACTCGTGGAAGTTAAACTTTGACTATCCTAAAGGAATGCAATAAATTCTTCTATATAAAGAGATTTCTAAATAAGAATTGGTAATTTGTTAAGCCATTAGATATTTACTAGTCTACATGTCAATATCATGTAAAATAAATTAATTGAAACATGGATTCATGAGTTGCTAGGAATAGTTTTTGTTGAAAGGGATTAGCTACAATATTCTAGAAAATTTTCTAAACACTGCTTGTTGCTACTCTTAAACACCAAGTTGTGTAACATCATTTAGATTTGGAATGTGTCATGATGAAGGAGTGTTTACTAGCAATCAAATCATTTAAATTTAATTTAAGCATCTAAGTTAAATTATCCAAAATTAAAATTAAAATAAATTTAAACACTTTAATTCAAAAATTTACTTACTATTTTTAAAATTGAATTTGAAATAAATTATTTATTATATATTTAATTGTAGAGTTATTTATGACATAGCTATTTACTATGTTTTATTCAATAAAGTACATAACTATTTATTATATTTTATTTACTATAATTAATTGAAAAATAAAAAAATTTATAGTTGCTAAAGGTTTTTATATGCACCATACATTTTAATTGTTTTATATTTTTTTGTATGTCAATTAGTGTTTTAATAACTTCTATTAAGGGCGGGTGCACAAAGATGGAGGACCAAAAAGTGGCCACCTCAACTTTTGGCCCTAGTAAAGCAATAATGTGAGCGTGTTATAATGTGCTCACGTTATTGCTCAGTCAAGCAATAACATGAGCACATTATAACACACTCATGTTATTGTTAAGTTAAGCAATAACGCGCTCACATTATTGCAAAGACAAGTAATAACATGAAAAAAAGTTCATTTCATTTTCTCATTTATGTTGAAATAAGTTTGCTCATGGCGTAGAAACCCTCCATAACATGCTCACATTCTAGGAAGCCTTATTTCTTGCCAAATATTCACCGATTCTTTTCCAAAATGCCACCACAAAGTCAAGGAGATCAAAGGAGTAAGTTTTTTAAATTTTTTAATGTCAATTTTGTATTAAATAGGTAGATTGAATATGTTTTTTGATGAAAATTTATTTAATTTTCAAGAATTATCAATTCACCCCAAAATCTTGAAAATCCTAATTTACCTCATGATGAAATCCCTCTTGAAGAAAAAACTCAACAAACACCACCTAGAATTCCTCGTCATCCTCCAGGAACACAAGAAAATATATTGGGGCAAATAGAAAATAACAAAAACTAAATTTAGGAGTTAATTGCAAGGTTGAGAGATTGTATAGGAAAAAAATCACATATAACGACCCTTTATCAATCATTGTAATCCTTAATATCTCATGTAGATTCAATTAGCAAGAAAATAAATAGTTGGTCCAATAAAAGATAAGAAAAAAATAATTTCGTATGAACAAATTATCATATAAACAAATTAAAGATGTTTTTTTTTTTTAATCTGACTTTTATGCACTATTCATGCACTCAAGAATGAATCAACCCTTACATGGTGCATGCAAGAGGTTCCATATCCATTGGTGCCACCACTAAGGGATAAAGAGCAATTTTGGGGTAGGTGGTGGATGATTTTTGACCATCCTCCATGCAATAACAATGAGGTACCACAATATTTTTTGGGGAAAATCTATTGTGAGTTTGTCCTCAATAAAATTCCAAGTTCTATTTTGACATGCAAAAGTTCTCGAGTAGAGGTGGGGCTCCACATAGGACAAAGTGGGGGCACATCTTGGCCCACAATGGCTAGTGAGACCACTCACTAGACCAGACTATGAGCACATGACTATCCCTTTTGTTGTGAAGGAGAGTGTTGAGGTGGATACCTTATATTTGATTATATCGCTCACTCAGAGCCTCATACAACATAGTAGGCCTCTAGCATAGGGTGAGGCAAGCGAGTCTTCCAAGCATCTAGTTCCACCTCATTTATGTCAGTATTTTTGGTCACTATGTGCTTATGATCCCAAGGATAGTCAAGATGCATGTGTTCAAGCTACATCTGCAACAAATCGGATGGTGATGATAGATGTTCTCTTGAGTGATACATTCATCTTTGATAGTTAGGTAAATTTCAACAAGTTCATTTCATTCAATTTATTTATTTTCCTTTTGAAATGTAAGATTAACTAAATTAGTTGAATGATTATAATGAAATTTCAGGTTCATAGCGTTCACCCTACTTCCAATGGTCCTCCACCTCCCTATTACATAATGATGTCTATTGTACAAAGGTATGTAACTAGTAAAAAATTATAAAATTACATGTGAATAGTTGAACATCATATGGATGGTATTTTATATCTTGATTTGGATGTTGAATAGGATAATTTTGGGCCTTCGACACCAACACCTAGAGATGGAGGTGGTCATTGAAATTTCACTCAAGTAATATACAAAGCATTTTTAATTTTAAAATAAAAGATTGTATTTTGTAATTGAATAATGTTTAATGACTTGAAGGTTCTACATAGTTTATAAGTATTCTCTATATTTTTTAATTAATTTTATTTCAAGTTGCTATGTACTTCATAATCTAGTAATTTCATTTGATCATCTTCTCAATCACCATTTTTGGCTATAGACCTCTTTATTGGATTAATTCTTGGGACATCCAAATCAACCAAACCTAATTATTCTATGTGACTATGTTATTTGAAACTCTTCATCAAAAATAATTAATTATTTAGGCAAAAAATGAATACCTAGGACTAATTATGGTATTTACCTTTGTTGAGGTATGTAAGAAACCTAGGTGCCAAGAGGATTGTATCTATATGACTATTGATGTTAGATAATGGAGTTACTAATGGTGTGTTTTTGGTGTCTCTAATTGTGTTGAGTTCCCTATATTTTGATCCTAAGTGTTTCCTCCTTGTGTATATTCTTGCTATACTTATTTTCCATTTATAATCCTCTTTTTTAAGTAGAACATAATTTTTGACCATTGGAGGTGAATCATGAATTTTAGGAGTGAAAGAGAGAGAAGAGTGAATAAGAAAGGTGAAATTCAAATTTGGAAATCCAAGAACACATGATCTTGTTTGGAGGATAGAACCATGATACATTAGCATCTTGGATGGAAGAAAGGATGAGAATGAGTGTGACGATGGTGTTAATATTTGATATTGTTCTTGATGTGTGGTTTATGGAGATTTGTGTTACAAGGGGGGAAAATAGCTATAGTTCATTCTTACAAATAGTCTTGAGTATCAAAGCATGTACAAAATGAGAGGGGAATGTGCTAATTATGTACTTTTCAATAATATTTTTTTCTCACTCTAGAATTTACTTATTAGATACAACAATTAAATTGTTCTCAATAAAACATAAAGTATATTTAAGTTAAAACTCTTGATAAAAATGATACTAAAGAGTCCTTTCTTGATAATGTTTTCCTATCTTCAGTTATTTCCTTAGTGAAACACCAATAAAATAGGGATAATTACTCTTCAAAAAATGGAATTAAATGATCCAATTGTAGCCTCATGTATTGGTTCAAGATTACATTACATTACATCCTATGCATCACTCTTGTGCATGTTCACGTAGTACTAAGATCTCTTGTGTACAAATATACTTTTAGTAGGGAAAATTCAATATTGAATACCTTACAATTGTGTTGTACAATATCATAGCTATTAATAATTTAAAATTATGGCATTCAATATCACACCTACAGACAATAAGAATCATTCCATCTTGAGAATTCTCTATATGCAACCTTCCATATCAATGTGAGACATCCCAAGAATCATGTGTTGCATATGATTTAAACTTTTTTGAACATTGTGTGCGATCCCACATGATTTATCTTTGCAATTTTTTATTGGATCATATGCCTATGAATTATAAAATTAAATCATTCATATATTATTCTTATGTGTGTTTGTGACACCTAGTAACCCTCCAACATAAGAATTAGTTCCATATAAGTTTGGCACTTGGCATCATATATATCTAACACAAGGCAATGACTTGGACCACATATAATTCACACTATATAGGTTTGAAATTTATCATCATTAATATTATATATTCATCTAATAACCATTGTATTATATATGCTACATGAATTATAACTATTGAATCACAAGAAAATCCCTTTAGAGTCTCTTGGAAAATTATGTCAACACACATTCCCATTTTTTATCATAAGAACTTATATTCCAAAAATTAATCTCTATCATTATTTGTAACATATTTTATTTATGAATAAAAGGAAACAATCTTTGTCACATATTTTTCATGATTCTAAACTTTGGGTATGATATCAGGAGTTACCATATTTTAGATTAGTGCAACCCTACAATCTTATGTTCTACCAATTAATATAGTTAAATTCATATCTGATTTACATAATTGCAACATAAATTGGCAAGCTAGTCATAATTGAAACCACTCCAAAAGAACCCAAAATACTTACAAACTTAATATAGTGTTTTAGATCTGATTTACATAAAATAAGACTGATATGGCAGTCATAATATCATGAACATAAAACATGTAGTTGACTGTTAATGCCTATATCAACTAGTCAGTAGAAAGGATGGTAAATAGGATATAGAACATGTGGATTAATCATGAAGAGGATGTAAAATAGTCTATAATAATGATAATAGATGTACAAGATAAGGTTTTAGACTTTAATTCTGAGTGTGCATTTATGATAACAATGGGCAATGAGAAACTAGATGTAGGAACGATTGATTATTAAGATAAGGTTGTAGACTTTAGTGGAGTGTGCATTTATGATAATAAAGGAATATGAGAAACTAGATGTTGGTATGCATAAATAATAAGCTAAGGTTGTAATACAAGGAAGCACAAGTACTTTCAAGTAATATAAGTAAGCAATACATCAACATCAATACCCTCAAGGAGGTCCATATTATATGATACATATTTCAATAACTGGAATAAAGTGATTAATAGAAAGATTGTACAAATATAATGTATATATTTACAAATCAATATGACTTAACTAATCCAATGTACATATATACAATTCATGTTGACTTTAACAATTTTTCATTTACAATCAATCTAAGGAACCATCTGGGCTTGCTCTAATCTTTATTATGTCAAGTATTGTCTCATGATTAGACTCACAAACCTTCCACAAATTCTTATTCAATGGTCTACCCCAAAATTTGATCAAATGAATATTGGATGTCACAACAAGGTTTGAGTAATGAAGAATCTTCAAATGTGTGTCAAAGTCCTCAAACAACCATACATCAAAATTCTTAATTGGGTACCTTCTAAACCATGTTTTAGTAACAACCACCGACCCTATAGGGTATTCGATGTTTTCTCCATCTATAATAAGGGCCTCCAATTTATTTTTGGCCACAACACAATGACACAAATAATAATTTGTTCCATCTTCACTATCATTATTTGCAATAACTGCATAAACATGCCCTGCATTGATATGTGCATCTAATTAGATGAATTTAGTCAACATTACAAAAATAATACAAAGTAATATAAAATTAGGAATTTTTTAAACTATGCAAGAAGATATATTACCTAGTTGAACTAGATCTGATATGTGATCAAAATCAATCGATGATTCCATCTATGTGATTTGTAGTGTCTTCGAGAGTCGATATGTCTCAATTGGGATTAGACTTCTTAAGAACCATTCATCAACCCACAAGCCTTTAAATCACACTCATTCCAAGCTTGATATGTACATGAAGAACAAAATCATACCATATTTCCTGTATAAATATTTCATGAACCTGCATTAGAGGTTTTGAAAGAGTGTAGCTCACTTCATCCTATGAATGTACAACAATAATCATATTTTGTAATGTTAGTATCATCCACCAACCAAAAGAATCTATGAACTATAGGATTACCTTCATTATCTAGACCCATTGTAGTGTTACACCATTCAATGATAGATTTAGCATATGCCAACTTTGCATTGTCTTTATATTTCAACTTTTCTCATGCTATGGATCTTTTGATACATTCTCATGTACCATCATGCTCTCCCTTTCCATGTCTAACCTAAAAAAAATTTACATATGTTGAACACTTGTAATTTTATACATCCTTTTCAACCAATAAAACATCCATGAGTTATTGAATTGTGATGCATAATTATCTGACCATATGATATGTTGATGGAATGATATGCCCCTTTAGCCAAATCATGGTAGAACATCTGAAAGAAACCTTGCACGAACTCTATAGAATGTGTGTGATAATCACTTCAATATAAAAATGAAACTCCCTTAAGATCTTGTTATCATCCTCTATACTGTCACCCACATGAATGAATTTTATATGTATAAATATATCAACCTATGTGGAGTTGTAATACTATGATTACACCTCATTCTATGGCTATAGAGTGTAGTTCTCTATGAAATCGATGACTAAAATAATGGTATCAAATGGAAACCTGTCCTTTCATAACTTGAACTACAAGTCCAACCATCAAGCTCTATACGTATACCATGCATACTCATTCACTATAATATCTCAAAATATAGACATAAATTGTTACACTGGAATCTTTTCACTAACCAAATCACACCTTTTTGCTTCTTTACCATATTTTATATTGTAAGCCATTGTATTATACTTGCCAAGTTCTACTAGTTCATTTCTAATTACATGTGTACTTTCCATATGTTTACAAATTGAAAAATGTTACAAGCCACCACAATGATGGCATGTGCCATCTAAGCGTAATTTCTTGTAGAATAATTGACCATCCACTCTTTCACATAATTTTTTTGATATGAAGTCTCTTGAAGATGTAGGTGGGGCATGTATGTTACACTCCTACAAACTATTCCTAGTATGCAAATCTAAACATATGTACTCTATAAAAACAAGTAGTAGGGTGTGTGCAAGAAGTCGAGTCCACTCTTTTGGCCAAAAAGTGGGTGTTTTCCCTGATTTTCAAAATTTGTCACATTTGACTTTAAAATTTGAAGAGCTTAGAGATGGAATATCAAAAAAGTCACTAATCATAAAATGTAGTACTCGGAGTCTAGTTTCCAAATATGTAATTTATTTTAATACCTAGATGATACAAATTGATTTTCAATAGGCATTTCTAAAAACCACTGTTTAAAAGTCACTTTTTTTACCATACATGCATGTGTACATCATCCATATTTTGAACTAAATAATCATTTTTTTCTGAATCTTTTTGGGAAAAGATTTTTAACACATTGAAGAACGTTCTCAATTTTTTTTGTAATTTTTGTTGAATATTTTTTTAATTAATTTTGTATTGGTCATATTTCTTGTTCTGAAAAATCATGTACATCACACATAAGATGACCTAAACTTATCATTTTTTGATTTTTTTTTTTCAAATTGAAAAATAATTATCCAAAGTATGCTTTTGTATATCTTCAAAAATTTATTTTAATAAAAAGTTATTAAAATACTAAAAAACCTTGATATTTCAAGTTTATGGACCAATTTCATAAAAAGATTAATTGAAAAATAGAAAAAATAATCAAATTATAAAAAAATTACAGATTTGGAATCTTCACTATCTCATCTATAATGAGTTTTAATTTCGTCAAAAAAAATTGCAAAACAGATCTTCAAACATATGCCCAAAGTCACTATCTTCTTGTGACATTGACAAGACCTTCAAGTTGTAGGTCAAAACAAGTTCAAAGCTTAGGTTTGGGTCCCCAAGCCTTTTACCAAACCGGTTAACAAACCAAAAACTTGACTTGAAATTCAAATTTTACAAATCGGGATCCCGATTTGTAAATGGGATCTTGTTTCCAATATTTATTGTTTTAACCGTTGAAATAAGGATTATGATATCGTTTACTTATCGAGATACCATTTTCTATGAGATACTGATTAGTAAATAGGATTCCAAGTACTTTTTTAACATTTTTCTTATTTTTACTATTAAACAAGTACACCGTCAATTCTACAACTTGATAGTATATGGATGACAACGAAACTTTCACTATTTTCTATCAAATTTGTCTTGTAGAGGCTCTTCAACTTGGGATTTGATTTGAATTTTGAAAGGAGGCATCATTGGGACAGTGTTTGAGTCGAGTTGTGTTCATTTTCTACTCATTTGAAGGAGGAACAAAGAAGGAAGACTTTCACCAGGTTGACATTCATTTGTACTTTAGAATTAAATGTAATCATGGGATCACAATGTCGTAATAAGAGGAAAGATAGGAAGGTATTGACCCATCAAGAAATTCAAGCAAAGAGAAAAGAATGAGGATTCGATCTATGAATAATGCCGAAGCATCCAAATTTTCCATGACTATTGAAGATAAAAACATTGAGGAGATCATGTATGTAGACGATACAAATTTGCAAGAGGTGAATGTGGAAAAAAATATGATTATAAAAACTACTCCCGGTATGTCTTCAAATCCACCTATCAAATATGCTATGGAGAATGTTTCAATAGGCACAAATCCAGACACATCTTTAAATCCACCTTTGAATGATATGGAAACTTTGATTGTAGAAGATTTAAAACAAGTTAGATTTAATAATGTTGAGATCAATAATATTCGTAGAGATAATGAATTTAGTCTCTCTTTTTTTGTTTTTGATAAGGTAAGCAGGGTTTTGAAAGGGCCCAAAACCTTGTACAAATCGAAGAAATAGGACACTGCCAAAACACCAAAGTATCAAACTTTTCGAACGAAATTAAACAATATAAATAGGTTTTGAAGGGCACCTGAAACCCTCACAAAAAGAGGAGAAATAGCAGAGACGTCATAGAACAACAAAAAATGTCAACCATCATGTGGCCACTAGAAAGGGGGCATTCCCAAAGAAGAGACACCAATCATGGAGGTTTGAAATTGTGACCAAACAGAGAGCTCATGAGGGGATCTTGATCCAAATGGGTCAATCCAAAAATATTGGATGAATCAATCTCATTCATACTAACAAGAACAATTTTATCCTTGAGGGGAAGCCCCCTTAGGACATCAGAATGATCTTCCACATCCAAATCCCTAGCCAAGGGGTTCACCAGGTCAAACATTCCAGTGGGAAAACTAGCAGCGCTCAGAGCCTTCCCAACATAAACAATCTTCACGGGAATGAAGTTATGGAAAGGTGGGATAAATGACCAATTCTAAGGCAATGAGAGCACACCAAAGAGAACACTTTGATTTTTGTAGTAACAGAAAAATTATCCCTTTTCCTTACTTAATTTGGGAATAACTGTCATGGAATTAACCTAATGTTGCCTAGGTTTAGTGTTGCAATGTGTTGTAACATATTCACATTGATCTTAGGCCCCTTTTTAATAAAACTTACTTAAATTGTACCTTATTTAAGGTGTTGTAAAGTGTTTTAACACACTTTCACACTTATCTAGGGCCCTCTTAATTAAATATGGTTATTTAGAGTTAATTAGCCCCTTTAATTCAAATTTAAGCCTTATTTGTGACACCTTCTGAGGATCCATCTTGACACCCAACATTCAAATTGTAAAAAATTTAATTTAGAAATTTTGAGGTCCTATAAAATGGTGCTAGGATACATTCACCCTAGGTGGCGAATGGGTCCTCCCTCTATAGGACCCCCTTTCTTTGCATATCTGACATGGGTTTTTGATGTTCTTTCACCCCCCGAAGGCAAGGTCTTGGAAACTTGTGATAGGACCCATTCACTCTAGGTGGCGAATGGGTCCTACCTTAATAAGGACCCCTTTTTTGAGTTTAATTATGTTGTGATTTTAATAATTCTCATTTCTAGATCTGGTGTTAGCTTGAATTATTTGAATTTTGAGGTTAATCTCTAAATTTAGTATAAATATGGGTTTAATTCACTAGTTTCGCCTAAGAATTATTATGCAATCATCCTAAGAGTTCACAAGAACATTTTAGAGCATTCAAGATAGTTTTCAAAGGCATTTCAAGGTATATTATCAAGGTTTTATTGCAACAAGTCAAGATCATTTCATCATGACTAAGGCATAGTGCATTCATGCATGTTGTTGAGCTAAGATAGTGGATGTAGCATTGAAAATATACTTACAAGCATTGTTACACATCTTATTTGAGATCAAGATCTACATTCTTCATGGCCACTTCATGTTAGATTGCAAATTTACATTCCAAGACAACATTGAAGGTATCATCAATTACATATTTCATGTTTCATGCTTCAATTTCCTTATTTCATCACTTGGTTTAATCTAACTTTTTAGAAGGAGAAAATATTTACCAAATAACCAAGGCCCAGTAAGTCTGACATCATTAAACTCTAATCAAGGAGTTGAAAGGAAAAAAAGGAAAAAACCTTTAGGCAATGGAACCACCTGAAGCAGACCAAAAGCTTTCCATTTGGCCAAAGCCTAGCTATGAACAACATCAATATTAGGACGAGGGCCTAAGAACCTCACAAAAAGAGCATTACCAACAACAACAATAGCCCTATCCACCACAACATTAGGAATCTAAAGAGAGAGGCTAGAGACCACCGAGTGCCCTTGCACCTAGATAGGAGTAGCAGCATCCCCCTCACACAAAGGGAGGGGTCCTTTAACAACATCCAAACCCATAGGTGAAGCTGTAACATCAACCTCAACAGATAAGTCAGAGGACAAAGGGGGGTTTTCTAAACCAAACCCAAAGCTAAGATCCTTCACACGCGTTTGAGCAATGTCTAGAGACACACCCAAATTCGCATCCAATCCAAGCCCAACACTTTGTAACCTATAATCTTGTTGAGAATGGATCAGGCGATTAAGAAATCCTTTAAACAACCTAGAAAAAGGAGCACCATCCTCTGCTTTATTTCTAACAATCTCACATCTTCGAGACTTCCTTTGAGCCTCCAAAACAATATCCAATAGGAGCTCCTCATCCTCCTCCTCAAAATCGATAAACCACTCATTATCAATCCCATCCTTAGAAAGATTAGAGCTGACAGTAAAATTTGCACTGTCCACCTCTGTATCTTCATCAATGTTTACTGCATCCACAACCCCAATAGTAGAACCATCAAACCCACCCATAGAACCTATGACGGTAATAGGTGCAACTAAACCCACCGCCAAAAAGGAGTCGAGGCCAAGAGCACCTAGATCAGGATCCCCATTTTCAGACTCCTTAGGGGTTTCCAAAAAAATCTCCCCATGCCTCTTTCGACTTATTGCACGATGTTCATTCATTTCAAAACACTTATAAAATAGAATTTATTAGACTTTGAAAATTAAAATGAAAATCGTTTTCCTGTTGAAAATGAAAATGGATATCATTTTGTTGTTGAAAATGAAAATGAAAATCATTCTGTTGAAAATGAAATTGAAAAACATTTTGTTGATGAAAATAAAAATAAAAATCCTTTTGTTGTTGAAAATGAAAATGAAATTTCTTTTGTTGAAAATGAAAAAGAAAAACATTTTGTTGAAGAAAGTGAAGATGAAAATGAAAATCCTTTTGTAGTTGAAAATGAAAATGAAAATCCAGGTTGTGATGTTGAAAATGAAAATATTTTTTTAAATATTGAAAGAGATGTTTTGGATAATCTTCTTGGTAATATTTCTCGTAGACAAATAAGAAAACATGCCAATAGATTATACAAAGATTTTTTATTGTAAAAAATTATCATTTCAATGTCAACTAATGATGCAATTGATGAGAATGTGGAAAATGAGAAAAGTAATGAAAAAGTTAGACATTTTGTTAAACCAAGAAGAAAAGATCGATCACTAAAATATGTTATGTCTACTATTGCTAGTTCCATTGAGTCTAGTGGAAAGAATAGTCGATCTAAAGATAAGAGTGTCGTACAACGATCTATAACAACTGCTATAGTTAATAAAACAACTGTGAATAAAAGAATGTTAAGCAATAAATTAGTGAAATTCTAAAAATACATCCTAAAACATTGGTAAGAGTGACAAAGAGAAGATAAAGTATAGAAAATGATCCAATCAACTAATGTTGTAGTTTTAGTGGTCGATTCCCAAGGTCTGACATGAAATTGAATATTGAAATCAAATCTTTGATTGAAAAATATTGGCATGATAATACTAGGGTATCATCTAATGCTAGAGATGTTTTAAAATTAAGAGTGTGGTCCAAAGTTCGTGATCCTCATCCAAAACACCTATTAGACACAACTCAAACTAAATTTTATAGAAAATTTTGTGGTGATTCAGTGTTACTTGGTAATATTAGAATAAGTCAAAGATCTTTTAAAAAATGTAAGTTCCTTGGTATGTGAAAATTTTATAAGCAATGAATATCTTCTTGTTGTAAAACACATGTTCAGTTTTGTTATTATTATGATGTTTTTTGATATATAAGTTGAAATTTGCATACTAACATGATTATGCAGGAATGTGCTATTAATATTGCACTTGAAACAATCAAGGAGTTTATACCAAGTTTGTTTTGTGAAAGATCTAATTGGAAATTATTATTTTTAAGTTCATGTATTTTTGGACAATGCACTAGTTGTGGCAAGCTTTCATTCTTAGGACTTTATATGCATGAAAGTGTTGAAAATTATTTTGGATAACAATTAGTGGATGTTAAAATATTTAAGAATGTTGACTATTCTTTAAAAGATGGAAAAATTGGAAAGCGTTGTGATTTAATTACAAAAAAAGTTAGTTTACATGCATTCATATTAGAATTTAAGAGTAAGATTGTACCAAAATGTGTCAAGCACTCTCAACATGCTCAATGGCTTGATGGAAAATTTCACACATGTAGAAACACATTTCCAATTGGAACTATGCTATTAGTGGTTGATATTGCAAAAAACTATACTCTAGATCCACAAGAGGAAATATAATCACGATATTACAATTCAGTGCAAGTGGCTATGTTTGTTCATATTGTTTACAAATATGCAGATGATAGCACAAAGGATGATAGAAAATATTTGAGGGAGTATCATTTCTATTTGAGTGACAATCAGTTACACTCGTCAAAGTTTGTTCAATACTATTTCAATATATTTTATACAAATTTAAGAGAAAGAGGAATCCTGATGACAAAACATCTCATATGGTCAGATAATTGTATAGGACAATTCAAGAATGCTCAAATGTTCTATTGGTTAAGTAGGGTTCACAAGGAGCATAATGTTCAACATATGTGGATTTTTTTAAAGATGGACATGGTAAAGGAGAACATGATGAGGTTGGTGCATGTGTTAAAAGAATTCTTGCTAAAGAGAAATTGAAATTTGAGGATGTAGTAAAATTTAAAGATGCATGTGGGATTTTGGATTGATGCAATACAAGATTATCGACACTTGGATCAAGTGAGTACTCAATAGTTTGTCAATTATTTTGGTTAGTTGAAGAAGAGAATATTCTACCTAGAATTGATTGTGAGACAATCAGTGTATCTACTAAGTGACATTCATTTAAGACTTTGAATGCAAGCACATGGACTATCTAGACAAGGGTGTTGGGGATATGGAGGGTCTGTCATCATAGATCAGACGTCTAAAACAACAGTGCCTTAGTGATTTTCATTTCATCAAATCACATCAAAGACACAAACTATGCCATAAAGCGGAAATAGGCACAGTGGATCCCCCATTGATCTTTATGAGAAAAGTAAATGCTTAACAAAAATACAAATTCAACACAAGTACAGATTCAAATTGTAGAATCAGACAACCATGAAAGACATACATGTAGACACATAGACTTACATGGGGAAAACATTTTCAAGTAAAAAACCCCACCCTCCAAAACACTCAACTCAAATTGTATTATTCAGCAACAAACAATTACAATACAATCTCAGAGCTATGCTCTTCAGAAGATTACATCTTGTCCATCTGGAGAATGCAGGCACCAACTCAATCATAATCTTCACACTGTTCTAGCACCCTCACAACACATAGTGTAGATTCATCTCACCAAGACACACGAATCTCTCAGCCAGCCATACAGCCAGTCGAGCCTCTAGGCCTCCACAGGTTCACATATTTTCAGATCCGAGAGTCAAAGTGTTCACAGTTAAAAGACCACTCAAACACTCTTTGTCTCTCTCTCTTTTCTCATCTCTTGATCTTGCACACATGATTACTTTATAATATCTAACCGTGTGCCTACCTATTCTTCCCATTCAAGCAATCAATAGTCATCAAGATAATTAATTATCCTACCTGCAAGCTTCCATCATTCTTTGATAATGTGCACTGTCTTTCTACAAATTTATTGAGCCACGCAACATTAAATTGGTTGCAGATACATGTCCTTCAACCTCCATTCAAATAATATAGCCTATCACAATCAAAAAATAATCTTTTAGCCAATTAGATCTTAAAGATCTTACCACGTGACGCTTTCCCATTCGTTCACTGCTTTGACTCTGAGTCAAGCTCGATCAAACTCGGTCGACTGAGCTTCGAGCTCATACTAGCTTCCCCCATGCTACTGCTCTGAGTCCAAACATCCACCGCAGTATGGCGGTGATCCCACTCGACCCACTCTCAGCCTTTCCCATGCTACAACCGAGCTCTGACATGCCAATTGTGGTAAGGAGGTAACCGCCCGACATCACCACTGCGGTCAACCGTGCTACCATGGAGGCTGCCAAGCTACCCCGCAGTAGGGCAGTGATCGCCAGCCAGAACACCAACGGTCACACCCGCGCTACCATGGAGTTCGCTAGGCCACCCCGTGGTAGGGAAATGACCGCCCTGTCAAACCACCAACAGTCTTACCGTGGCCACCATGGTGATACTTCTCACTACCCATGGTTAGGTGATAACTGCCAAACATAACTACTGCCCTTCATCTGCCAGCAACCACTCTCACGCCACTAACTACGCTACCTCCACCGCCAAATAAAGACCCCACAATAAGGAGGTAAGGCATCACTCCACCACTGTGCCACTCATCACGCCACCGCGCCACCAATAAGCAACCTCCGAGGTAAGGAGGTAAGACTTTTCTCTGCCAGTGCACTGCCAACCACGCTATTGCACCACCTTCGAGCGACCCCTACGGTAAGGAGGTAACAACCACACAAACCACCTAGCCTTCACTGCACCACCACCTAGCAGGGAAGAGACTGTCGCAGTAAGGCAGTGACACCGCCCAACTTCCAGACCAAGCAAGGTGGCTCGTGGTAAAGCGGTAAAGCTCTCAACCGTGCCACCAAAGAAAGCTTGCAACGATGCAGCAGTAAAGGCCCGAAACATGGAGAAAATGCCCAAGTTCGAAAGGGATCCAAAAAGTTGAGGCATAATTTCCCAACAATATCCCACTTGATGAAGACTTACTAGCTTCCTCCAAACACAAACAAGGACCAACACCATGCTTTCACACTCCAACCAAGACACCTACAATGACATCTGATAAATTTCCACCATCTCAGGCAATAGCTCCAAACACCCAACATAGGAAAAAGGAACAAGCCAAGGCATATATGCACTAGTCTCTAGAACACAAGCATCAGATCCTTCAAGCGACAAAGGCACCTCAACAGCAGCAACAAAGTACTCAAACACGAACACAAAATGAGAAACCAATCTTCAGAACAAGATAAACCATCAACTAGAAAAACAACCACAAAACTGACTGCCCTCATCCAACTGATCAAACCCACGTGACTAAAAACCAACACCCACAACTCATGCTATTCCATTCAATCACCCATACCTCAAAGGTATCCACCATTAGTAAACTCATGCCATCACATATTCACCCATCAGCTATAGAAACAAGCACCATGTGTCAACCAGTCAAAAGACCAAACACATCCAAGTACTCCCACTACAAGGGTACTATCTAGATGAATGAAAAGAACCAGAATGAGCACATTCAACACATCTCTTCATTAGCATCCCAACAAACAAGACACCATCACAAGTGATCTAGGCATACCAAGTCCACCAAACTCTGCACATAGAAAAATGTAACCATGTAGTTCCAAGGAACATCCACACTGATATGCATAACCTGCAACCACCTGCTAGAAGAAACATTTCTCTCAACAGTCTTCCACATTCTTCCAAGGTTCCATATCTGACTGAAGAAGGAAGCACAAGAACCTTCGTTTTATCACCCAAGTGACAACACATGACCACAAACTAGTGACCAACACGGCTCCACATACATCTAAAGTCAAATGAACATTCAAGAAGAATAGACCAAATTAGAGAGAAAACAACAAATCATAACATGTAGCATCCTCCTACATACACTTCTAAATGTCAGCTATGTCAAGAGTGATCTCTTTACATCCCAAAGGAAATGCCATAACAACACCCAAATGGTTCCATGAATGTATGCATCTCAAAGAAGATCAGACTAACCCATATAAACATCTCCTATTAGTCCTTAAAAGCACAAGGAGATACTTATGATGTCCACCTTCCATTATGAATCCTCCAAAATCTCAAAAAAACAACTCAAGATTCATATCTATGAAAGATAAGCATATAATACATCTGAAAGATATAATGGGAAAATATCTTTCAAATAAACATCACCGCCGAGTAGACCAAGAGAAAAAATAGAAAAATGCTCCTCCAAGATATACAAGCCATCGGGACTTACCCAAGAGTACTTTCTTCCCTGGTCTCTATTGAACTCGCATTCAACCAGGGTGTGGGCTGCTCAGACTTTCAACTATAACCAACATCATTCTCAAAAATAATTCCAGCCCCACCTTATTCTCCATGTATCCATGAGAACAACAATAGATTATTTCATAATAAACTTCAATCTGCATTACTGCACTTAACATGAAATTATCAAGCATATGACCAATGCACTCAAAACATAGAGAATTACCAGACCACTTGTCAAAGCTCCAATCAGCTGAAATAGGAACTTATCATGACACCATGATCTTACCATCCCCCTTAGGAGATACCATGCTTCAAGTGAACAAAATATGGTCTCAAGAGCAATGCATCATGCCAACACTCTAATGCACAAGCAAGAGTATACATGACATCAAGCAAACAAACTCTAAACCAACATCACCTGTCAAGCACCACCAACAACTCAACCAAAAATCGTAAGAGTCCTCCATGGCTCCAAGATGCTGCACATCTTCAAATAGTGACCATGCAAATGCAAAAGAACTCTTCTACAACATGTTGGTGTTTTTTCCCACATAGAGATTGTAGTTCCCTAAGAGGTAGCCAACCCCTATTGTGGACAACTACAAAAGGCTAGTGGCCAACTAATGAGAGTCAGTTAAAGACTAACCTCTCCTACACTTTTGGCTCTGTAGGACCAAGGTGGGTAAACCTAAATGTGTTCATAAAAATGCCTTATAACTAGTAAGAACACTTTATGTATATAGATTATAATTCCTACACACTCAAGGGGATAGTCACTATTCTTGGTATTGGCAGACCGGAGAATAATTACAGGCACCAAAGAGCAACAAAATTGACCAACTCAAAGCAAGAATTACTTCCTATAGGAAGACACGGTTTAATATGTGGTTATGTTCAACACCTGGATCACCATGCTTAGAACTACAGTCTTATACCAAAGAGAAAGGTTGCAAACATTATTCAATGCCTCATCCATTGGGCGACGAGGTCATACAAAGTATAATCCTGATATTGTGAACCTATCTTCATGTAGCCTTACTACCATGAGATGTTTCAGTATATTAAAACATTACTTCTTAGCGAATCCTGAGTATATACAACCATGAACATGTAGTTTAGCTTTTCAAGAATTTGATTAACTCATTAAGTTAAAGAAAGAAAACAAATTACACTTTCAATTAATCATTGAAACTAAAGAGAAAAACCTTTGATAAATCCATTCATAATCCATTGCACACACACAGGAGAGAAAACCATCTTAATTTTGTAGATTTCTTTCGATATCAGTAATTAAAAAAGCATAGCTTTTTAACTTTATACAAATCCCTACCCGGGATGATTTCCTAAACAATGTTCACAAAATTCCAACATTAAAACTAACTGTACAAACTCCAAGGTTTCGGACCCAAAATTCTGACCCTATAATGAGCTGTGAAATATCCTTTATATAAGAGGAGAGCAAAAAGCATTAGGCGACATTGTCAGCATCAAAATTGAATTTCATCCCAAAATGAAATTCAAATTCACATTCCTCATCATTCGATAACATCGTGTATGATCAAAGGAATAAAAAACGGTTACATAGTAACCAGTCGAAGAAAAAAAATTTGTGCAAAGCACATGCAGGTCCACATCCACACGATGAAACAACAGGCAAGGAAATATCTAACAAACCCACCACTGGTAACCATCAAGAAAACACACGGCCCCGGTACAGGCGACCGCTTCGAGTCCACGCCTGAGACAGCGATGGAGCTACCTTCCCCTTACCAGCCTTGTCAGCACAACCCCTAACAACTGGACCCAGTGCCAATGCAGTTATAGGTTCAACTACCAGGACCTCCTCATTTTCTCCCATGAGCTCTGTTAAGGTGGCCAAGTAACATCGGTAGTCTGAATCGATGTCAGATTCATTACCATCAGAATCAGATATGACCACAGGGGATGAGCAACATATTAGCTTCTTTCCAGTACTCCTAGTAGTACCCCTGGGTGCTATGGGAGTAATTGGCTCCATCACGACTGGCAATCTTCAAGCTCCCAACCTTACACTCCTGTGTTCAGTCGATTTGTCCATAGAGAAAAACAAAGCCTTACAATACACCGGGGAAGAAACCTTCTTGCACAAAAACAAAAGAAAATGCAATGCTAATTGCACGTAACTTAGTCAGCATTTATAGAATGGCTTAGTGTGTAGGATATAATTGCTTGAAAGCAATTCAAGCACTTGAACAATTAGTGGTTAATACAACCATGAGTGTTTTTAGCAAGATGGCACTATTCACACACCGGAGAAAATCAGGAGGAGATCCTCAAGAAAAAGGAAAATTTGTGCCATTAATGAAACTAGCATTAGCAAGGCAGTATATGCCACACAGATGAATCGCACACCCCTCCTTTGAATTTGAACCACTGATTCATAACAAATCTAGTGAATCGGAGGGTTGAGATCAAGTCAATGAATATTGACAATCCACTTCAGCGCCTAGGAAAACACGTCCAATCAAAACCCACGAAAATAGGAGGCCTGAACCAGACAGTGGGGCTTGCACAGCCCCATTGGCCTAAGAAGAAAGACCACGTGTCACCCCCTCGCAGACCTCGCAATACCTTTAGGAATATTTATTCCGATCGTGCGAGGTGTGCGAGAGGTCATAATTAACCTCGTTATTAAAGACCATCACTAGTGAAGAGATGACCATACGTCACTGCCAACACCTTGGGAAAAACCCCACACATCTGTTCATGCCACATGGTGACATCTCACAAACCTCGCACCACTTTGGTGATGTCAGCAGGAAAACCTGCGAGGTCGACGAGAAATGGCCCATATCAAAACCTACGATCGAACGGTTCGCCAAACTTCAGATGAAACATTCAGGTGGGACCGACCAGTGAAACCCCCGACAGTCTATAAAAAAAACATAATCCATCTTGGCAGAAAGACCAGAAAGCCAAGTGAAAGGGGCCGGTAAAGACACAACCCGAGAGGGATAAAACCTTATTTAAATGAATTGTTACGCTCGGTAGTAAGTCATTGTTGAAACATAACAAGAGGGTTTTCAAAATTAGATATTTAAAATCACCATGGGTAACTTTGAAACCCCAAAACCCCAGATCGCATCACTTAGAGAATTGAAAGTCCCATCACAACACCAAAGAAGATCATTCACTAGCAAGTGATGAATCCATGGTCACTGTTAAAGATCCCACTAAACCATGACATCGAGCTTTCCAAGCATCATGACCGACCACCTGCTGATCCAAACAACCTCCAGGTACAACTGACAACATGTCCATCGGACAATAATGCCGAACAACACCAAGATCACCAAATCACGTAGACCACACCATCACTGTCAAAAGCTTACACTAGCTAGTGTATCAAGCTCTTCATGACATCGTGATTCACATGCTACAGGTCCCCCATAACTGAATATTTAGGTGCTCAAATGCCATCCATCCTCTCATCTCAAAACAACCACGCCAATGCACAAGTGAGCATAGACAAGGTCAACTAATAAATCTGCACCATCATAGAAGCAACCTTGTGGATATCGACAGTCCACTTCTGAGTTGTTCCACTATAGTCAATGGGTAGCTAATCCACTAGCCGCACAACTTGGAGATCTAGTTCAACGAAAAACCTACAAATCTATCATCACACTGGAAACTACAAAACTAAGATTGTCAAAGAGAACAACCACATAGATAACTTGAGTCAAACACCAGATCAACAACAGATCTGATTTGCCAATCACATCCATAACTCAAGCACCATAGTCTAGGAAACCAGCAAAGAAAACACCACACAAATGCTGAATGAAAAAGACATACCAACATTCCTATGTAGATAAGACATCACACCTTCTCAAAACCATGTCGAACTGCAACTATCTCATCCAGTCACACCCGAAAAGCCAGGGTCTAGAAAATAGTTGTACAACAGCTCTACAAACCACAAGTTTTCCTTGACCATGTAAAACTTGCAAAACCACAGTGTTTATAAAACACCCATGCACATCCATATTCACTACTCATCTGGATGACTCAGGATTTTGCACACAACCATCACGATTAACCAAAACAATGAAAAAACATTAATATGCGTCATAGACTTTTTAAGAAAATCTACAAAAAACCTTTAGAGCCAAAGACATGAATCTGAAACATGCTAGTGCAAGATATAGGTAAGCAAGAACAACAGGTCCATTTTAGACCAATTCCAAAACCACAACCATGCACAAGCATACGAGAGAGCCAGGCTATACAGAAGTTATAAACCACCCAGATCAACTTCATAGCCTTCATGCAATCAAAGCAATAGAGAAACCGCCTTCAATGCTAAGTCAAAACACCCAACACAAGCATAATACTCCATGGCTAAACAACAACACAAACAACTCCATACCACTAGGGAGCCTCTCACACAAACACCCAGTATGAACCACGCTCTGCTGCAACACAACCATAAGCATACCTCATGCCCCTTGCATCAGGATCATTTGCTGCCAAACAGGAGCCTCAAACCACATTGCCACAATATGATCAACTCCAGTCTTCTCCAATGTCTTCCAAGCTATGTGTTGAATCAAAGAATCAGGAAATTCCACTATCAAAAGATCAAGCAACAATAGATTCCTCCAGATCTCCTCAAGCTTGCTAGGCTAAGAAATCTTCACAGGAGAAATACCCAGAACTTCAGTAACCAAGATAAGGCTCTGATACCACTTGTTGGCATCATGAACAAGCCTTGACCTCCCTTAACCAACTCTGATACAACTTGTTGGGGATACAGAGGGCCTGTCATCATAGATCAGATGTCTAAAGCAACAGTGCCTTAGTGATTTTCATTTCCTCAAATCACATCAAAGACACAAACTATGCCATAGAGCAAAAACAGGCACAACGGATCCCCCATTGATCTTTCTGAGAAAAGTAAATGCTTAACAAAAATACAGATTCAACACAAGCACAAATTCAAAATGCAGGATCATTAAACCATGAAAGACAAACATGTAGACACAAAGATTTAAGTGGGGAAAACATTTTCAGGTAAAAAACCCACCTCCAAAACACTCAGCTCAAATTGTATTATTCAACAACAAACAATTACAATACAATCTCAGTGCTATGCTCTTCAGAAGATTACATCTTGTCCATCTAGAGAATGTAGGCAAAAACTTAATCATAATCTTCACACTGTTCCAACACCGTCACAACACACAATGTAGATTCATCTCACCAAGACAGTCGACTCTCTCAGCCAACCATACGACCAGCCAAGCCTCTAGGCCTCCACAGGTTCACATCTTTTTCAGATCCGAGAGTCAAAGTGTTCACAGTTAAAAGACCACTCGAACACTCTTTGCCTCTCTCTCTTTGCTCATCTCTTGATCTTGCACACGAGATTACTTTATAATCTCTAACCTCGTGCCTACCTGTTCTGCCCGTTCAAGCAATCAACAATCATCAAGATAATTAATTATCCTACTTGCAAGCTTCCATCATTCTCTAATAACATGCACCATGTTTCTACAAATGCATTGAGCCATGCAACATTAAATCGATTGCAGATACATGTCTTTCAACCTCCATTCAAATAATGTAGCCTATCGCAATCAAAAAATAATCTTTCGACCAATCAAATCTTAAAGATCTTGCCACGTGACGCTTTCCCATTCATTCGCTACTTTGACTCTAAGTCAAGCTCGGTCAAACTCGATCGACTGAGCTCCGAGCTCATACTAGCTTCCTGTGCGCTACTACTCTAAGTCCAAACATCCACCGCAGTATGGCAGTGAGCCCACTCGACCCACTCTGGACCTTTCTCGTGCTACCGCCGAGCTCTGACATGCCAATCGCGGTAAGGAGGTAACCGCCTAGCATCACCATTGCGGTCAACCGTGCTACTGCAGAGGCTGCCAAGCCACCCCGTGGCAGGGCAATGACCACCAGACAGACTACCAACTGTCACACCCGTGCTACCATGGAGGCTGCCAGGCCAACCCATGGTAGGGCGGTGATCGCCCTGGCAGACTGCCAACAGTCTTACCATGGCCACCGATGAGTAACCTCCATGGTAAGGAGTTAAGACTTTGCTCTGCCAGCGCGCCGCCAACCACGCTACTGTGCCACCTCTGAGCGAGCCTTGCGGTAAGGAGGTAACAACCACATGGACTGCTGAGCCTTCATCGTGCCACCACCTAGCAAGGAAGAGACCGCCGCGGTAAGGCAGTGGCACCACCCAACCATCAGACCAAGTAGGGTGGCCCGCGGTAGAGCGGTAAACCACTCAATTGCGCTAGCAAAGAAAGTTTGCAGTGTTACAGGGGTAAAGGCTAGAAACATGGAGAAAACGCCCAAGTCCGAAAGGGATCCAGAAAGTTGAGGCATAATTTCCCAATAGAGGGAGCTTCCATGTTTTTGTAAGTTTTGTATTTTAGCATATTGCGAAGCATGTGAGAATATAGAATGGGTTGAAGAGTGGAAAAAATATCATTGACACTAATTGGACAAAATTGCGGTTTCAAATTGTTCTTGTAATGGATCTGAGTTAATTCTTAGAAATGGCTTCCTTAGTTTATCCTAAAGTGTCTATCCAGAAACATAGGCTTTTGAACTGTGTTGTCACAGTATGTCGAAGGGCTACAATCAATAAACTAAGGGTGGATGGATGCAAACTAATGTAATTTGTATTTGAATAGAATTTTGATTTGCAGACTTCTTGTCACATGTGTGATAGGAACCCGTGAAGAAATGATTCTGCAACAAAAAATAGATTACTGGTACACAACAAAATAGAATAAAAAATCTCTATACAACAGAATGAAAATATTTCTATAATATAATAAACAAAATCAAAGTTATGGTACTGAATGTAGATATGCTTTCAACATTAATTAACTATTCAACTCCTCAACTCACAGTGATTTCTCTAATCAGCTTCTAGCTATTCTTAACAATATTGATAATATTTTATAGGTAGATTATACACACTTGATAAGTGTTGAACAAACCAATAGAGATTAGGTACATTCATAAAGATTAACTATGCAGATAAGAATCTGATACTTAACACAATAATCAATATGAAACCAATCAAATAATTACGAAATCACAACATACATTACCACGCACAAATATCTAATGGAAAGATCACCAACAACTGAGGAAGTGGGCCCTGCCTTCACCGACTATTGAGTGATGAAGCTCACAAACACAAAATTACTCCACACAAACCATCACTCAGTTGAATTACAACAACAAATTATAAACACATATTTAATCGCCAATATATGATTTCTATTATGTCTATCTATATGAGTCTTCCACATACACACAAACTCTCTCTCTCTCACTCACACACACACACATATATTGTATCTGTCTATACCCATAACGGTATTGCAAGTGAAAGCGAATAAAATTTTTGGTTGTTTGTGGCTTACAAACAACAACCATCGAAAGATAATAAAAAATAGCTTAAAGTCTTTTGACAGTATCTTAAAACAACATAACAACTGAAGACAAATTTGTTAATCTCAACACAAATATGGATAAAGTGAAAAAATGACTCCAACTGGCCTAGTCTTCCATCCACCGACACCTTTCATGCCTTGATGTCAACCACTTAAATATTTCTTGTTATCAAAATCACAAAGATAGTTATTAGTAGTCAAAGGAATCGGTATTTTTCACTAGTTTTTACCTTTCCTCCTATTTCATAGAATATCTCTAGTTCATTAACGAAAAGTGATAGGACCTACAAGAATACTAGGAAACAACAAGGGTTAAAAGAAAATGAAGAGGTAAAATAAAGATACTATTTTCCCCCATCATCTCCCCCTAGCTTAAGAATTGCATGCCCTGATGCAAAAGAATGTAGGATACAAACTAGGAGGGGGAGGAGTGAACTTCTACATGGTATTTGTGACCTCCTTAATCCATAACTAACATAACTCGTATACTTGTTTTTCATGTTCCTAAATGGCCATCAAAGGTGTATCGGTGGATTTTTCTTGTTCAATTGTTGCCTTTAACTGATTGATCTCTATTGCTTGGGATGCATTGAGTGACTCTACAATTTGAACGTGTTTCTATAGGGTTACATTTTCTACAATTAATTTAGTCACCAGAATCTGCATGTTGCAGATTTAATCATTAGTTAGTAGGGGATTCTCTTCTTCATATTCTTCTTTTGCCTCTGATTCCTGTTTTTCTTTTTATTCATGGTGGGGAATTGCAACATTTTCATGTTCCTGATTATCCAACACATTCACTTCATTCTTTGTTCTCTCTTCTAATTGGTTTCCTCGTTCCTGATTAGTGGCATGAGAGTTTTCAAATTCCCCAGCTTCTTGATCTTCAAGGTTACCAAGGTCATCATCACTTGTTTGCTTAGCTAGTGCAGACTCATTCTAAACAATTCCCTAGTCAAGAATTTATTCTTGGTTAATCGATATCTCTTATGAGACTGAAGAGTTTTGGGGTAGTATTTCATGGTTTTGTTTAGGCCTCTTTTGGTTTTGTGGAGGCTCCTTAGAGTCTATTTGTAACCTCTTTATCTTACTCCTTAACTCTCTAGCAACAACTTTTGTTCTCTTAGTCTTCTGGGAGACTATGGCCACTATTGTTAAATCTCCAATCTCTGTAGTTTTCTGAGGGCTTAAACCACTGGCTACATTAGCCAAATTTACGAGCTTGTTTGTGGGATCAATTGACAATTGTCTCTCTTCTAAAATAGCAGCCGAGGTTAACCCACTACGCCATCTCTTCTCACCACTAGAACTAGGTGTAGTGGTTTCAATATTTTTAATATTAGGTCGTCTAGTGCTAGAGCCCTGAAATGTGCTAGCCAATTTTTTTCAAATTTTAACACATTAATTTCACCCATTAATGAACTAGTGAAATCACAAACCAACTAAAGGGAACCCTTTCTCTTCTGATCAACCCAGATCCCAATACGGGCAAGGTGAGAGCATACTCAAAAGGGGATCGTTAGCACAAATATGAAATTGTTGGGAAAGTACAATGAAAGGAGATAACAATAAACTCAACCACTTATTCAGTGGGACCACTAGAGATAGAAATTACATTGCTGAAAGTAACAATCAACTCAACCACTTATTCAACGGGAGGACTCGAAATAGAAAGTACAATTCTGAAAGTAAATATGCAACTTGACCACTTATTCAGCGAGAGTGTGTTGATGGCTCAACCAATAAGCAATATGTAAAAGCAATACAATATAGACTGAGCATGACCAGTCTCTTCCACAAGCATGGGAAAGCAGTGTAATAAGAAAGATAAAGAGATAGCTGACAATACTATTGTTTAGCTTTACAAAATGATAGAACTCTTGCCAATATCAAAGTTTCTTAAAGTCTTGATGTTGCAATTATAGAATGTGTCTCTCCTATCATCAAATGAATCATCCACACTAAATCCCAACTCCAAGGACAACTTCTACAATCTGATTTCTGACAGACCAACAACTAAAATGCACAGACCAACAACTAGACAACCCACTAAAATGCATAGAACTTGCTCAAAACTCACGCAAATGACACCAAACCAAAACCAAATGCTTCCTAACAAGTAGGTACCCAAATCCAAAGCAACAAACTGCAACCAAAACTCATGATTTATTTTTGCATGCATTCCAAAGCATCCCTATCATGGTACGGCCCTCAAGAAGGGTGATTTCTTCCTCAAAATTCACACACTTGATAATAAAATCTGAAAATAAACAAAGAGGGGTGCCCAAAGATTCAAAACTCATTTGTCAAATACCCATAACCAAATAAAATTCATCCTAAGACTTATGAGAAAAAACAACAATCAACTATACTAAACCAACAACTCCAAAAAGTGACAAAAATGCAAGAAACTCAACTACAATGTGCTCAATCTGTTCTCAAGGATTAAGAATAGCCAAATCTCAACTAGTTGCTATCTTTCAAGCAAGAAGTCAAGACAAAGATGGGAGGTATGCATTCCTCGAAGCAACTCACTAACCATTCTAGCAACATAACATTACTGTAGATATAAGATACCCAAAGAGAGACCAAAACCTCTTATTTATAACTTTCTCTAACCTTGAATTCAAATTTCTTTTCCCTCCAATTAGTTCGCCCCCATGAGATTCACATTAAAATTCACTTTGGCATTTGTATTTCATTTCAAACTTCATCCTCCTTCATAACTTGGCATCCAAACATAAGAAGGATAAAACTTTATTTAAAATGCCAATAAAAGGAATGTTAGGTGTCCCAAATAATAAAGTGAAATGATTTTTAAATATTTCTACAAGTATGGCATCCAAAATACTTAAGTAAGAAACCTTATAAAAATTTATCTTTTTAATAAACCAACTTTTCTCTCCATTTACGCGTCCACCCAGCCTTAGTAAAAATATTTCACTTAAAATAATATTTTCATCAAATATCAAACTTGCTAAAGTAATCACCTCAAATGTTGGAGACCAACTGAATATACTACCCTGCTCGAAATAGCCATAACACCAAGTTGTTGAAACACTACCAAAAATAGCACCAAGGGTGTTGGAGACCAAACTGCTCAAATTGACTTGCTAGATACAACCATTGAACTGAACTGGAGAAACCCTACTAAAATTATCACTGCTAAAAATAGAACTTACTAAAAATAGCATATTGCTAAAACTAGTAAGTAGTTCCAAACTCATTTTAACAACAATCCGAGCAGCCATAATACTTACTAAAAATAGTAAGTCAGGAAAGTTCTTTGATTCAGTTGCATGTAATATCACTGTGAAACTCTATGAAACCCCAGAAAGAATCCCACAACCAATCTGTAAAACTCCAACATGCGAATCCATGAATCCTCAAAAGAAACCTCCAAGTAGCTATAAACCCTAATTTTTCCTCTGACTAGCCTATGGGCATCCAGGAATAGGTTAATAATCACTGGAAAGTGTAGTGCTAAAAATGGGGACATTACAGTCCACCCTTCCCAAATTTGCTTGTCCTCAAGCAAAACCACCACAACTCCAGAAAAATTAAAGCTTATCCATACCAACCCAAGTACAATCCCTGGGTCCCATGTTTGTCTCAAGAAGGAACCACCATGCTGATGTTGCACCACTCTGATCACATCAATGAGAACATCATGCCAAAACTGCACTAACCTCCCTTGTGACTCCCAAATGTTACCATCCAAGAACAACCTAGAAGTACAAAAGTCAACACCTTGTAGCATCTCACGCCCAAAAGACTCTGAGTCATCAATATCAACCATACCACTATCTATCATAGTCTTGGGCAATAGGAAAGATAATCTACTCAACTCAATACTATAATCCTCAACATATCTCCGTAAGGTATCTAACAAAGCCACGACTGCAAATGTGACTTCTCCAAATTCTCTTGCAAGGAGGAAAGCAACCCTTTGCAAGAGCTCATCAAATTCAAACTCATGACTCCACATGAATCTACAATGCCTCAACTGAATTATCATGATACAACCTTGAAGACTGTAGTAATTTCTCACAATTCTAACTCCAAGAACCTCAGAATGATGAACCAAGGCAATCGAAGGTTCAGTGCCCCAAGAATAAGTACAAGGGAAAGCATAAGAATAGTCACTGGGAACAATTTGAGCACCTCTTGAAGACAGATTCAGATTGCTTTGAATCATCACCTCTTGCATTTGAGGCCAAAATCAGTCCTAATAGAAGACTATGAAGTCAGAAAATAAGTATCCCAACTGCCCACCATGACTAAAATGATTGAATTATGATCGGATTTAGGGATAATCAACATCCCAGAAGATGAGCTACTACTACTATACTAAAAATCATCATTGAAATTAATGCATCTACTCAAAATTTCTCTCCAATCCATTCATCGATGAACAAATGGAACGATCAAGTGGCTGGTAATGAAAGGAACAACACCATGAAATTTGATAATTTGATTCTTATCCCTCTGAGAATTCATCTTTCCACAGCTCCATCAACCCTTGTTGAGGATCCCAAGCATGGATACCCAATTGAAAGTAATCTCCAACACACTGAAAAGAGATTTCAACACATCTCTAAGTGCTGGTCGAAACCAAGTGCATACTCATGAAATTGGTGTCTCCTCTAATGAACCTTTGGAACCAATCTATGAAAGCTTCAACCACAATGGAGCATGAAACATGAGATGACTTCAAATTCAAACCCCAAAATTGACTAACATCACCCAACCCAAGGAATGGATTGACAAGAGTGCAAACACCATGTTCTGGTATTTCTTCCCAAGTGAAGAATACATCCTCAATCCCTCTTAAGCATTCTTGATCAAACATTATTCTTGGAAGATTATCAATTGCAAGGAGCGAATCTCCCTCACACTTTTCTTGCAACTCTTCAATAAGCTGAAAATCACATTTCATACTGTATTGGGAAACTTTATTAGGATCCCATTTCGTGCTATTGTCAATTGATGCATCATCTTCCATCACAAAAAGAGGATTATAATAAGTTTCGTCTGCACCTACTTCAAAGAGAGGATTGTCAAAAACTTGGAAGTCATTCCTTTCATCTTTCTACTCCAAATCTGCACATACAGCTTCTGATTTTCTTGAGAGGCTTTCAAGATCAAACTCCTCCTGAAGACTATCAAGCTCTCCAATCACTTGCTTGATTTCTTCACCTCGTTGTGCACCCTCTTTCTCCTTAAAAAGTTTGAAGTCGGTAAACTAGGCTTCAATCTCTGTTAGAGCCAAATGAGTTTGTTTCAACATGTCTTTTGTTGATTTGAGCTCCAGAGTGAGCTCATCAACCTTTCTCTCACTTCCTTGGAAAGAACCAATGGTCTTCTTTGCAAATTCAATGGCATGATCTCGATCTTCAATCAAGTGCATGTGCTCCGACTTCAATGTCTCCAAGGAATCTTTGATAAGTTGCAAATTGGGAAGAGCAACTTCATCTTTCATTCCTCTTCGTCTCTCTTCAAGCTGAGCCTTCTAGCAGAATTCTTCAATCCAACTGTGTGTGTGATCAAATTGTGATAGAAACCACACTTCTCTTTCAAAGGACCCTTTGAATTGATCTACCATGTCAATGATATGCAAAGATGGTGGATTGCTGGTTGGCTGATCTTCAAAATCAGAACTTTGTTTCGTGTCTTCATGATCAAATGTTATGGCAGCCCCCTCATAGCTTGCAAAAAAATCAGAATTTTGAGCTTCATTAGGATCAAAGGGAAACTTATCCCTCACAGCTTCTTTGTCATCAATAAATTACTTCACTCCTAGATCCCAAGTGCTAGGGGATTGATTGTTTTGATCCATAGAGAAGTGTTCTTCATACCCTTCTTGGTGTGTTGACTCTTTGAACAAGTCACCTCCTAACTTACTTAAACTGATATCGTCAAAAATGACTCTCTCTAAGGGCGTAGTTTGAAACTCAAACCCAATGCCACCAGTGTCACTTTCATTGTATAAAGAATCATGAAAGTTGGCTGCTTTGAATGTTTTACCATTCTTTTCTTCAATAGACCTATCATGAGTAGGTGTGTTATTGATTTCATCATTAGTAACCCCATGCACACCGAAGAAATCTTCTTGATTACTTGTCATGAAATCTTCATGTGAAAACTGTTGAGTTTGGACAACAACCAAAGGAGAATCATTCATCACCAAATTTTTAACATGAGCTTGCATGAAATCAATGGAATCATCACCAACATCATCACTATGGTAACGATCATAAGTTGGTTCAATGACAACACTAGTGTTTTCTTCAATTTGTTCTTGTTTCATGAACTCATCCCACACCATAGTTCTACCAATATCTTTAAAACTGTTTGTCACCTATTCTATCGTCTTCAAAGGTGGCTTCTATTTCTCGTTACATTGATCAAACAATTCCTTGATCAACATAGAAGCAATAGGAGAATCCTTTTCTTCACATTCATATGCATCCAAGAGGAGAGATAGGATGTTTGGTGGAACTTCATCAACCTCTTTAATAGTGAGAACAAGAATTTTCTTCACAGTTGCAACACGATTTTCTTCTTGTTTGCTCCAAGTGGACATAAAGAGGTAGTGGAACAAGTGATAAATCTGATCATGCATCTCCAATTCTAATAGCAAGTTACTTGTCCTGAGATCCAAAAATGTCTTTAAGATAGTAACTTTTCTAGGAAATTGACTACTACCAGTTTCATCAAGATCTTGGAAACTTTCCACAATCCTATGTAGAATATTCTTCATAATTTCATCATCATGAGGCATCAAAGGTGCAACAATCCTCATGAGTTCACTAAAGCATGAAGTAACCAGCAAGCTGATTTCTTCATTAGGATGCTCAATCCAATAAGGATGCATCAAATATGTCACTACAAGAGATAATGCCTTATTCAACAATTCAACAAATGATTGTTGGACTTGGTTCAAAAAACTTTCCAACTCTGATAATAAACTCACTTCTGCACCCCTTGACTAACATTCTTCTTTGAGTCTCACCCCTGCAACAGAAAGGGACCTTTCCAAACTTCTTTCTTCTTCAGAAGCCATAACCAAATCTAAACTCTCATGATTCCTAGTCCTCAAAAAACACATCATCTTTAGAGTTTTTGAGAGCTAAACTAAACTCAAGTGAATTATCTAATTTCTTTGTCACACATTTGACAACTAGACTCTGTCTTTTCCATAGGATGGCAGGATCTTGGCTCTAATACCACTGAAATGTGCTATCCATTTTTTTTCAAATTTTAACACATCAATTTCACCTATTAAGGTTAGTGAAATCGCAAACCAACTTGAGGGAAACCTTTCTCTTCTGATCAAACCAGATCCTAGTATGGGCAAGGTGAGAGCATACTCGAAAGGGGATCATTAGCAAAAAATTGAAACTACTAGGAAAGTACAATGAAACGAGATAACAATCAACTCAACCACTTATTCAGCGGGAGGATTGGAGACACAAATTACATTGCTGAAAGTAACAATCAACTCAACCACTTATGGCATCTCAAATAATAAAGTGAAATGCTTTTTAAATATTTCTCCAAGTATGGCATCCAAAATACTTAAGTGAGAAACCTTATAAAAAATTATCTGTTTAATAAACCAACTTATCTCTCCATTTAGGCGTCCACCCAACCTTAGTAAAAATATTTCACTTAAAATAATATTTTCATCAAATATCAAACTTGCTAAAGTAATCACCTCAAATGTTGGAGACCAACTGAATATACTACCTTGCTTGAAATATCCATAACACCAAGTTGTTGAAACATTGCCAAAAATAGCACCAAGGGTGTTGGAGACCAAACTGCTCAAATTGACTTGCCAGATACAACTACTGAACTGAACTGCAGAAACCCTGCTAAAAATAGAACTTACTAAAAATAGCATACTGCTAAAACTAGTAAGTTGTTCCAAACTCATTTTAACCACAATCTGAGCAACTGTAATACTTACTAAAAATAGTAAGTCTGGGAAAGTTCTTTGATTCAGTTGCATGTCATACCACTGTGAAGCTCTCTGAAAACCCAGAAAGAATCCCATAACCAATTTGCAAAATGCCAACATGCGAACCCCTAAATCCTCAAAAGAAACCTCCAAGCAGAGCTAAACCCTAATTTTGCATCTGACTAGCCTATGGGCATCCGGGAATAGGCTAATAGTCACTCGAAAGTGTAGTGCTGAAAATGGGGACATTACAGTCTGTATTTCCTAAAATTGCTTGTCCTCAAGCAAAGTCACCACAACTCCAAAAAAATTAAAGCTTATCCATACCAACCCAAGTACGATCCCGGGGTCCCATGTTTGTCTCAAGAAGGAACCACCATGCTGATGTTCCACCACTCTGATCACATCAGTGAGAACATCGTGCAAAAACTACACTAACCTCCCTTGTGACTCCCAAATGTTACCATCCAAGAACAACCTAGAAGGACTAAAGTCAACACCTTGCAGCATCTCATGCCCAAAAGACTCTAAGTCATCAATATCAACCATACCACTATCTATCACAATCGTGGGCAATGAGAAAGATAGTCTACTCAACTCGATACTATAATCCTCAAGATATCTCCGTAAGGTATCTAACAAAGCCACAACTGCAAATGTGACTTCTCTGAATTCTCTTGCAAGGAAGAAAGCAACCCTTTGCAAGAGCTCATCAAAGTCAAACTCATGACTCCACATGAATCTACGATGCCTCAACTGAATTATCATAATACAACCTTGAATACTGTAGTAATTTCTTAGAATTCTAACTCCAAGAACCTCAGAATGATGAACCAAGGAAATCAAGGGTTTGTTGCCCCAAGCATAAGTACAAGGGAAAGAATAGGAATAGTCACTAGGAACAATTTGAAAACCTACCAAAGACAGATTTAGATTGCTTTGAATCATCACCTCGTACATTTGAGGCAAAAAATCAGTCCTGATAAGAGACTGTGAAGTCAAAAAATAAGCATCCCAACTGCCCACCATGACTGAAATGATTGAATTTTGATATGATTTAGGGATAATCAACATCCCAGAAGATGAGCTATTGTTTCTATACTAAAAATCATCATCCAAATTAATGCATCTACTCAAAATTTCTCTCCAATCCATTTGTCGATGAACAAATGGAACCATCAAGTGGCTGGTAATGAAAGGAACAACACCAAGAAATTTGATAATTTGATTCTTATCCCTCCAAGAATTCATCTTTCCACAAGTATTTAGCTCAATAAACCCCTGTTGTGTGATCAAATTGTGATAGAACACACACTTCTCTTTCAAGAACCCTTTGACTTGATCTACCATCTCAAGGATATGCAAATATGGTGGATTGATGGTTGGTTGATCTTCAAAATCAGAACTTTGTTTTGCGTCTTAATGATCAAATGTTATGGAAGCCCCCTCATAGCTTGCAAAACAATCAAAATTTTGAGCTTCATCGAGATCAAATGGAAACTCATCCCTCAAAGCTTCTTTTTCATCACTAAATTCCTTCACTTTTGGATCCCAAGTGCTAGGGGATTTATTGTTTTGATCCATAGAGAAGTGTTCTTTATACCCTTCTTGGAGTGTTGACTCTTTGAAGAAGTCACCTCCCAACTTACTTAAACTGATATCTTCAAAAACAACTCTCTCCAAGGGTGTAGTTTGATACTCAAACCCAATGCCACCCATGTCACTTTTATCGTATAAAGAATCATCAAAGCTGGTTGCTTTGAATGTTTTACCATTCTTTTATTCAATAGACCTATCATGAGTAGGTGTGTTATTGATTTCATCATTAGTAACCCCATGCACACAAAAGAAATCTTCTTGATTACTTGTCATGAACTCTTCATGTGAAAACTATTGAGGAGTTTGGACAACAACCAAAGGAGAATCATTCATCACCAAATCTTCAACATGATCTTGCATGAAATCATTGGAATCATCACCAACATCATCACTATGGTAACGATCATAAGTTGGTTCAATGACACCACTAGTATTTCCTTCAATTTTCTCTTCTTTCACGAACTCATCCCACACCACAATTCCACCAACATCTTCAAAACTCTCTATCACCTGTTCTATCTTCTTCAAAAGTGGCTTCAATTTCTCCTTACATTGATCAAACAATTCCTTGATCAACATAACAACAATAGGAGAATCCTTTTCTTCATGTTCACATGCGTCCAAGAGGAGAGATTGGACGTTTGGTGGAACTTCATTAGCCTCTTTAATAGTGAGAACAAGAATTTTCTTCATAGTTGCAACGATATTTTCTTCTTCTTTGCTCCAAGTGGACATAAAGAGGTAGTGCAACAAGTGATAAATCTGATCATGCATTTCCAAATCCAATAGCAAGTTACTTGTCCTGAGATCTGAAAATATCTTTAAGATAGTAACTTTTCTAGGAAATTGACTGCTACCGGTTTCATCAAGGTCTTGGAAACTTTCCACAATCCTATGTAGAATCTTCTTCATAATTTCATCATCATAAGGAATCCAAGGTGCAACAATCCTCATGAGTTCACTAAGGCATGAAGTAACCAGCAAGCTGATTTCTTCATCAGGATGCCCAATCCAATAAGGATGCATCAAATATGTCACTACAGGAGATAATGCCTTATTCAACAATTCAACAGATGATTGTTGGACTTGGCTCAAAGAACTTTCCAACTCTGATAATAAACTCACTTCTTCACCCTTTGATTGACATTCTTCATTGAGTCTCGTTCCTACAACAGAAAGGGACCTTGCCAAACTTCTTTCTTTTTCAGAAGCCATAACCAAATCTAAACTCTCACGGTGCCTAGTTCTCAGAAAATGCAACATCTTCATAGTTTCTGAGAGATAAATTGAACTCAAGTGAATTATATGATTTCTATGTCACTCATTTGACAATTAGACTTTGTATTTTCTACAGGATGGCAGGATCTTGGCTCTAATACCGATAAAATGTGTTAGCCATTTTTTTTTCAAATTTTAACACATTAATTTCACCCGTTAATGTTAGTTAAATCACAAACCAATTGAAGGGAACCCTTTCTCTTATGATCAACCAAGATCCCAGTATGGGCAAGGTGAGAGCATACTCGAAAGGGGATCATTAGCACAAATCTGAAATTGCTAGGAAAGTACAATGAAAGGAGATAACAATCAACTCAACCACTTATTCAGCGGGAGGACTAGAAATAGAAAGTACAATGCTGAAAGTAAATATCTAACTCGACCACTTATTCAGCGGGAGTGTGTTGATAGCTCAAATGATCAACAATATGTAAATGCAATATAATATAGATTGAGCATGACCAGTCTCTTCCACAAGTGTGGGAAAGCAGTGTAATAAACAAGAAAATGAGATAGCTGATAGTACTACTGTTCAAATTTACAAAATGATAGAACTCCTTCTAATATCAAATTTTCTCAAGGTATCGATGCTGTAATTATAGAATATATCTCACCTATTATCAAATGACTCATCCACACTAAATACCAACTCTAAGGACAACTTCTACAATTTAATTTATGACAGACCAACAACTAAAATGCATAGACCAACAACTAGACAACCCACTAAAATGCATAGAACTTGCTCAAAACTCACCCAAATGACACCAAACCAAAACCAAATGCTTCCTAGCAAGTAGGCACCCAAATCCCAAGCAACAAACTACAACCAAAACTTATGATTAATTTTTGTACTCATTCCAAAGCATCCCCAACATGGTACAACCCTCAAGAAGGGCGATTTCTTCCTCAAAATTCACACACTTGATAATAAAATCTAAAAATCAACAAAGAGGGGCACCCAAGGCTGGAAAACTCATTTGTCAAATACCCATAACCAAATAAAATTCATCTTAAGATTTATGAGAAAAAACGACAATCAACTATACTAAACCAACTGTGATCCTAATAAAATGTCACTGCTAATGTGAGATGCTAGATAAAAACTAATAATGCAACAAGAGGAAATAACAAGATAAAAGGGCACCTCAATGATTAGCCTAAGAAAATGGATAACATGAAAGTAAGATAAAAAAAATTGATTGTTGTTATACCTTCTATGTTGCTCTTTCCTTGGTTGGCCCTTGATCTTGAAGAGTTGTGTGCTCCTTGGATGATAAGCTATGTTGAATATGTAAAATGATATGCAAAGTGGATGAGTATGTGATGATTATGAGATGAGAGTTCAAATGGCAAATTGACAAGTGTTTGGTAGCAAAAGACTTCCTCCCCAAAATGGAAGAAATGAGGGGATATTTATAGGATTATTGGAATTCTCTAGAGAATTCAACGGTTGAGATTGATCCAACAAGATCAAGATGAAGGGCTATGGTGAGTTGAGAACTCACAAGCCCTCACATCTTGACATGTGGAATGTCAGATGTCTTAGGGTGGAATAATGTGAAAATGAGGTGGAAAATAAGTACATGAGGTGGAAAAGAAGTACATGAGATGGATGAAGGACAAGTACCTTTAAGGTACCTTGGGGGATGAGAAGATTTTCTCAAAAAAGAACTTCTTGTCCCCAAATGAAGATGAAAGAGACATTAGAAGAATTTTAGAATTCCTCAAAAATCTCCATGGGAAAAGGGGAAGTGGTTGGAAGAATAAATCCAAATTAAAAATTTACATTCATTGGAGAGTTTATTGGGTAAAAGAAGGTCTCCAAAAAGTTGGAGATTTGTCACATGTGGGTGATGTGACAAGTCCAAGGTTCTAGAAGTCCTTGGCACATGAAAAGTGACAAGTCAAGCCTTCTAGAGCCTTGCATGGGGATGGGGAAGACATTGGGAAGACAAAAGTGAATTAAAAATTCACATAGGGAAGAGAGGATTTTTGGGAAAATAAATGTGAATTAAAAATTCACATGGGAAAGAGAGTCCAGGTTAAAAATGGTAAGTGGAAAGGTTGACCAGAAAAGGTAAGCCAAATGTGGCTAATGATTTTGATTAAGGTTGTGCAAACATAGGATTAGGATAATTAATGAGAGATTAGAGGCAAGTGGGAGATTATGGAGAATGTGACACATAATCAAGATTAAGTGGTGCACATCCTAATCACAGATTAATTAATTTAATCTGGATTAAAAGAGGGTTATGGAGAATGTGACAAGGGGAGAGAAAAAGGGGAATTAAAAATTAATTTTAATCCAAATGGATTAAAAGACTAAATTAAATAGTTTGTCATATTTATTTAATTTAGAGAAGAAAAAGGATAAGGTAAAGTATTTAATTTATTTAATTACATACTTTAGGAACCTTAGGCAGAAAATGAAATAATGATTAAATAAATTATTTAATCACTATTAATTAAATAGATGAATATAATAGACGATTTTGATCATATGGAAGTGATCAAATTTGGATGTCTACATTTTTCCCCTCTTCAAAGTATCGTTAGAATAACCGTTCTTCGAAGAAAAGAAAGTGCAGATGACTCTATAGAGGAAGTAACCGGAAGACGATGCCCCAGCGTCAGGAGGAGGACCTGAGCTGTCCAAATTATTAGAGAAATGGATGAATATGCCCCAATCCTGGAAGGGGTTGATTATGGCCGAGAAAATAGATGAATGTGAAGGGTATGCCCCCTCGAGAGGATGACGGGGGAGAAATAGGGGTCCCAGGTGACTTCTCGATAGAAAGAAATAGATGGTATGGTTGGAAAGAGGGAAAAAAATTAGGCAAGTTTATCTTTTGAACAAAGTCAATCGGACAAACAGGGTGCAAATGGCGGCCCCGGAAAGTGAAGGGATCAATCAGAGGAATAAGATGGTAAATAAAAGGTAAAAATACCTTTTAAAAGAGGGGGAAAGTGAATATAAGGTAATTTTGAAAATTACCTCACCTCATGCATTGTAGCAGTTGAGAGAAGAGGAGAAAGAGTCAGCAGACGAAGAGTGAAGATGTCAGGAGATAATGACACCGAGATCGTCCACCGAGTAAACGAGGTTCGACGGTCCTACAGACAGCAGGGTGGACCCCACCAGGTAGCCGACAAAACCCTCTATGCATTATTTTTGAAATTTGAATGCATTTGTAGGTGTTTTATGAAAAATGTAAAATGTGGGTTTTGTGGGTGGGAGAAAATTAAGAAATGGGTAGGAAATAAAAATTTGAAAATTTAAAAAAATTTGAAATTTTGGGGGCGAAAACTGTTTCAGCTGTCGGAGGGTGAATACGCCCCTCGTCAGGCAGATCCGCCCTAGGCTCGGGGCGGGTCTGCCCCGGGGTTGGGTGAGTCTACCTTGGTCGGGGGTGGGTCTGCCCTACGGCGGGGCAGACAAGCGCCATCGCGACCAGCAGTGGTGCCACCCACAACCAGCGGCGATGACACCGCCATGGCCGGCGGGGCCGCCCCGTCGGTGTGTTCAGGCGCCGCCGCGATGGTGCCACCCAGGTCGGTGGGGTTGCCTCGACCTGGGGCGGATTCGCCTCACTTGGGGGGGGGGGCGCCCTGGTAGGCCGAGGGAAGGTCCGCCCTACAGTTGAGAGGAAAGAGGGAGGGGGAACAGGAAAAAAACAGAGAAAGAAAGAGAGAGAGAAAGAGAGAGATAAAAGGAAAAAGGAAAGTTGTGGGAGTAGGAAGAGGAATTTGACGAAGAATTTTGACGAGGTGGATGGGATTTTTTGTTGCAGGATTTTGGGAGATTGCGGACCCACGAGCGGAGGCCAGAGGCACTGACAGCGACCATTGAGGTGATGACCGGGGTGGACCACACAACATTGGAGCA